>CM057169.1:12106216-12122393 GCA_029962745.1 Echinometra lucunter | reverse complement strand
TCTATCTCCTATCCATCAATCTCTCATCGTTCAATGCTTCCTCTCTCTCTCTCTCTCTCTCTTAATAACACTTCATCTATTTTCATTTCTTCTTCTTCTTCTTCTTCTTCTTCTTCTTCTTCTTCTTCTTCTTCTTCTTCTTCTTCTTCTTCTTCTTCTTCTTCTTCTTCTTCTTCTTCTTCTTCTTCTTCTTCTTCTTCTTCTTCTTCTTCTACTTCTCTCTTTCACTCAATCTCTTCCCCTCCTCCATCTTTCACTTAGTGGCATGCTTGCTGTTGCATCTCATCTCTCTGCTCCTAGAAGACGCTTTCATCATGAATCTGTGCCAACATCTCCTATATCCTCGATACCATGCTCTAATTGTGGTCCATGAACCATACCATCCATTACTCTATTTCTCTATATTTTTTTCCCTTTGTCTTAGTGTTTTTTCCTTCAGAATTTCACTTTCTTCGCTCAATACTTACCTTTCCTGTTTCTCCCTCAAGCCCTCATCCCCTTCTCTCTCTTTTGCTCTCTCTCCATCTCTCTCTCCCCTCTCTCTTTTACTATTAAACCATCTGCTTACCACTCTACCTTATGACACAATTTCTGTCACTTCTCATATAGCCATCTACTCCTAAACAGATATTCCATTAGATTTCTTTTCTTTTCCCCCGACTTCCTCAACCATGCTCCAATTCCTGTTACTGACCTACTCAACTTATCCATTACTATTTTTCCATAATCTATTTCTTCTGTGTCTCTCTCACTCATTCTTTTCCTTACTCCCTCCTCCTCCTCCTCCTCCCCATCTCTTTCCTGTTCTTCCCATCCCACCTCTCACTTAAGGCTTGTTCAGATTTAACGCAACAAACCCCCACAACATTTTAGTCTACAATTCAATGGGATAAGAGGCGGCCAAAAAAGAGGGAAAAAACGCCAAAGCAAGAGCCACAAAAGCTGTGGACCAATCAAATTATTAAAAAGTTTGCACAAAATATGATGTCGTGAGTTTGTCTGCGCGACTTTTGACAAAATTATTTCAGCACTGATGTGTTAATACACGTTCATTAACATAAGTGGCATGGTTTGCTGTGCCATATCTGAACACATGTCATGGGGGGCTTTGTTGCATCATATCTGAACAAGGCTTTAATGACATGCTTTCTGTCACTTCTCATATACCTCTCTGCTCCTCAGAGAAACATCCATCCCTGCTCTAAAGCTAGAGTTTTCAACCATGCTCTAAATCTTGGTCACTGACCTGTTCCACCCATCCATTACTCTCATTTCTATTTCTTGTGTTTCTCTTTATGTCTTTCCCCATACTCTTCTCACTTCCAATCTCCATCTCTCTCTCTCTCTCTCGCTCTTTCTCTCTCTCTTTCTCTCTCTCTCTCTTTCTCTCTCTCTCTTTCTCTCTCTCTCTTCCTGCTGTCTTGTCTCTATCTCTCCCTTTTCAATCTCTTACCATCTCCTTACCTTTTTCTCTATAGTCTCCTCTTTCTTTTTCTCTCTCCCACTCTTCATCTCTCTTTTCTCCATACACACCAATAAACACACCCCCATGGCCTTAAGTATAAAGTCCCCAGTTTTCCGCGATACGGAAAACGGAAAAATTTGACGGTATTCGGGAAGAACACGGAAGAACACGGAATTCACGGAATGCACGGAATTTCACGGAAACCACGATTTTTCAGGCCAGAAAATTTTGAATTACATAAAATACAGTGAAAACCGTGAAAAACAAAGCAAAATCCATTAAAACAAGACCGTGCATCAGCGGAAAATCTGGATCAAACCTTCTTCGCAGTGTTTAGCCTGTGTTCGCCAAGCTTTATCTGCATACTGCATGTGCGTGTATATTAGGGTAACTTACGTTTTTCTAAGATTGTTACTATTTACAATTGCTTTACCATATGTTTTGTACATGTCACCGAAGAACACGGAAATGGAAGTTTAGAACATCGAAGAACACGGATTTTGCATTTTAGAAAACGGAAAACTGGGGACTTTACTTAAGTGGTCCACTGCCTGGACAGTTTCCGTATCGTGCATTCGATCAGAATAAACCATCAACACTCAAAACAGAGAGAGTCACTTTCTGTCCTGCCCTCTTTTCTATTTTCGAGAGGTGGATTTGGGGGGATCCCGCGATTAGCAGCGCTGTGTGGAGAGTGCGCTGGAATGAACATGGTTAGAAGGGGGGGGGGGAGAATAAAAAAAAAGGGAAAGAGTTTGGAGTAGTCCTTAAGTTCCCATTAACCTCCATTCTGAATTCATATCACTTATGTGCCCCTCATTTTCTCTCTCACCCCCCCCCCCCCTCCCTTCATCTCTCTGCCATTTTCTTTTCCCAAGCAGTTCTGCCTCTCATTTCCTCCAATGTGCCTCTCCACAAGTGAATTAATGTGAAAGCATGCAGCTATCTTTCTCTGGGGCGGGATTCACTTTCATGGAGCTTCTGTCCAGGCGAAATTTTTTAAAAGCCACAGATCATTTTTCTATTCAGTCAAACATAATGTCTTCCGAGAAAAGCAAATATCCGGCAATCTCTCTCTCTCTCCCCCAGAAAAGAGTGAACTTCCAACCCCACTTTCCATGATTTCTAGGAAAACGAGAATGGAACAGATTTCCTCTGCAAATGAGAATGAAATAGATACCCTCAGCAATGGACACACAATCATTCAATATGCATTCCCTTACATCTGCCTACAAGTAGACTGGTATTTTTCGTTTTTGTTTTTGTTAATATGAAAAAGGGGTTTCGGAAAGACAGAGAAGGGAAACTTTAAGAGAAGAAAGATGATTTTTGACAGAAGGCCATGGACATATAATGTACACTGATCTTTCAAGGACCTGAGACAGTGTTTTCTTTAAACACAAGAGACATTTGAAAGTTTATATTTTGTTCCTGCCTTTGATGCTTAATGCATTTATAAGAAGAATACAGAAGCATCCTTACAGAGAAAGATGTATAAATATATAACTAGATTACAGGGAGACAGAGACAGAGAGACAAAGAGAGAGAGACAAAAAAAGACATAGAGACAGAGAGAAGATATGAAAGTATTTTAATGGAGACTCCTTGACCTAGCAATTAGAGTAAAAATCCGAATGGCAATTAAAACGGACAAGAATCATGGTAAATACAAAGATCCTTGTCAGATGTAATTGTGAATGCAGTAAGACAGGAAATGGAATCGTACATGTACTGCATTAAGAGACGAGTAAAAGTAAACTTGAACCATGCTCTTGACATCTAATTCTACATCACAATAAAGGATGAGAAGGAGACTAAAAAGAACTCAAACAGAAAAGGTAAGAGTCAATGAAAGTTGGAGAGAGGAACAGAGAGAAGCTTTTAAAGAAAATCAATATGAAATGAGATCAAAGAGTAAGAGGGGGTTAAAGAGTGAGACAAAAAGAGTAAGAGAGTGGTAGAGAGAAAGGGAGAGAGAAAGAGAGTGGTAGAGAGAAAGGGAGAGAGAAAGAGAGTGAGAGACTATGACAGAAAGAGATGAAAATTGGAAACAAGAAAGCTTTGCAGGTTTCAAAACACAGAAGGAAAAAAGTACAAGAGTTACACTTTGCAACAAGCTTCAGACATATGAATCTCACAGAGTGAGATGGGGGGGGGGGGAGGAATGCAGATCAAAGATACAATAAGGCTCAGACAGAGGGATAAAACTAAGAGATGATAAAGGAAGCAGAACTGAGTGCAAAAGCAGCTGTGCAGGTTTGACATAAAATAATACAGGAGAGCAAAAAAAGAAGAAAGAGTTGCTCTTTCTTCAAAGAAACCACTATGAAACTTTGACAGACAAGAAACTGATCTACAAGCGCAGTCAACAATATCTCCTTGACCTCCAGGAGCTAATGAAACTAAAATGAGAAGCTGTCAAGAGCCGCTCTTCTCCCAACGAGATAATTCAAGGAACCCGCGATGAGGGCCGACGGCAATTTCCGACGGCCAGTGCCGGGTGTTAATATCGTGGCGCTCTTCCGTATAATCTCCAGAGGGCGGTTTGGGTATTGTCTGCCTTCAAAAATAGCTTTCCAGGATCGCAGCTTGTTTCAAGGAGAGTGGCAGTGACCCTAAGGGGGTCTTTTCTCTGCCTTTCTTGGCTTCTTAAGCTATTAGTTATGGATCACGAGAGGTGTCGGAGAGAGGAACAGATCCCATGAGATGGAGCTTACAATGCTGTCGTCTGCCTGGTCTGCCTCAAGAATCAAGTCTGCCTTGGTGATGCTTTGTTAAGGTGAAATTTTCAGGATGAGAGCACTTTGTATATTAACACTTTCACCCTCCAAACTTTTTGCTTCCTTCCAATAAATTTAGGTATTTTGAGAAAACAAAAAGAACTGAGTCTTACATCAAAGTCCTAGCTATGATGTATAGTTTTGGAAAGGCCCTCTAAAACCTTCAACCAGATGTCACCCTTGCTTCAAATTCATATTCCTTAGTATCTGCTATCTACAATAAAAATTTATTTTGCAAATTATGAATGAAACATCAGCATATTTGGCACATTTATCTTTTGAGGCAAGCAGAACAACACAAGGACTATCTAACAAGTTTCATTTATTTACATGTACATGTATCTATTTTAATTTTCACAACTAGATAGCATCTTCAAAGCTGTGTTTAATCCTTTATGGTTGATAACATCAAGATTGGAGAGGTACTTTAGCAGATACTATCCTTGAATAATTCAAATGCATGTACAGATCGATATGTGAGCCTGATCACTAAAGAGTGACATTGATCATTTCACAGATTCTAGCTCAAGTAGACAACCATGGCAATCAAATTTCATGAAATTTAAACTCCTTCAGTTTCATTACTTTATTTTTGACAAGCCTTCAAACTTAAAAAATTTGTCAAATGTTCATCTGTGACAAACTGATCAAATTCATTCAAAGTTCCATGTTAACAGTGGATATATTTTCCAGGGATGCCATTCAAACAAACAGTTTCTTCTTTGAACACCAATGTGAGCTTAGTTGAACATTCTAAAACATTAGCCGATGACTATTATTACAGCACTGAACTTTGGACTAATCTAGATGAACTGGAGTGCATAAATGACATACTTTTACCAAGATGATATAACACATTTTAGATTATTTGATACTGATACATTTATTTAAATAAAAGCAAAAGGGCCATTTTGAAAGGTCCTCATTAGCTCGGGCTTGAAGAATAGCCAGCTATTTGGAATCTTGTGTATTAGCCTGAACTCAGCTGAAGTGTGGAATCACGACCACATCAGCTTAAGCTCTGTAAATTGCAATCCAGCTTGAGTTAAAGCCCGATGGGATCGATAAGCCAGCTCCTGAAGTTTGAGGTGATGAACACACATCGAAAATAGCTCGCTTTTTTCAGATTTAGCAGGCTATTTCCATCTTCATCTGAGAATTACATGATCGGGCTAATTCACAGGATTAGAAATGGTAGGATATTCTTCAAAGACACACCTTATGGTTGTCATCCTGTCGAGGTGCATTACAAGTTTATTATCAGACTTATATATGACATAAAAGGGAGAAATTTACAATATGTTTTCACGACTGAAGTGCTATCAAATATACCTGCATCATTAAATCATGAATTTGGAAATAGTACGTCACTGGCAGATGGGTGTGTTTAATTCCACGTCAACACGCTCTTCATTTTGAAATATGGCATTTATATCACAAGACCAAAATCAGATTCTATTTTCAGTGTTCATTTGAGCAACCATTATTGATTTTTTTCAATTGTTCTCTCGACTCTCTTTTATATTTCTTATTTGAAAACAGCAGATGGTATCTATAAATCATGAGTAGAATCCCTAGATCAGGTCTTCTCTGTTTTTCTTCATTTTCTTCTATATCCGTCTATTTTCTGGTCTGTTCTTTATACCCCCCATCTCACTAGAAGGCGATTCCGCTGCGATCCTCAAAAATCGACAAAGAATGGTGGATTGTGGCTTGAGCCTTTTCAATCTTCTCAGTCGTATCTTGAGATTCTCTGAAGCGGCAATGATCGCCACCAAGTTTTGAACATGTTCAAAACTTCCTTCGCGAGAGTGCCGAGGTCGCCAAGAGCGCCACAATCGTCTTACACATGTAAGAGCGCATTAAAAACAACATGAGCGTAGCTCTTACGTATCAGCAACGTCCAAAGCATACTTCCAGTGCATTGAAAGCGGCTTCTATCACCCATGCTTTCAGGCCCGTTCCCAATCCTGATTTTCCACAGTTATGTTTCTGCTCATCTCATCTGCGCATCCTGGCTGGTATTGTTACGTCATCACAACAGCAGTGCAATCACTGCGCAGGTAAAAAATGGAGTTGGAGGACGATTCTGCCATGCTTTGCAAACTTCGCACAGATTGTCATGGATCGCCATGGTTGCCATGATCGCCTTTCTAGTGAGATGGGGGCCTTACATCCCATTTAATAGTTGTCATAATTATTCATTTTTCCTCTTGATTTGAGAGAAAGGGCACTTTTAGTCGCAAATGTGACTTTGTCATTGTCTAGAATTTTTCAACTGAAAGTCAGATATACTGGGATTAGTGGCATAGTATGGGCACAGCTTTTAAGAGGGGACAGAAACACTAGGAAAGGGGGGGGGGCACTGTTGATACTCAATGAATGAAACATGAACTTTAAAAAGTGGGCATTCAAAGGGGAGGGGTATAGGAGAGTGAGATATTATCTTCTTTTCATGTTTCTTCCCCTTCTTCCGATAATCTTCAATGTTTTGTTTACTTATTTATCTATTTATTTGTTCATTCATTCATTCATTCATTCATTTATTCACTCATAGGAGCCAACTTAGCCCTAAGACTAGTCTAATAGTTTGATGCAAATAAAAGCATGCAGAATTCAGATACATATTCCATGTAATGCATGATCCATAACAAACTTACTTTGTCCAAATCAAATTAAGAGTTTGACTTATTTTCAGTAAAAGGAGGTCAGCTAATGCAATCAAATTAGACCCATACACATCTCAGTGAGATAATGTCTACACCTGCCATATACAACTGTGTCATTTTTTTTACAGAGTTCTTCAACTCAAGTGAGAGATATTGGGTGAGCAGTGAGGTATTGATGAGCATGAGCTTGGTTAAGGGGGCACAAGAAACATAGGGAAGGGGGGGGGGGGGGGAGTGGCAGCATTCTCATTTGATGGATGTGGTCTCTTGGACTGCAAGCCACAAGGTATGGGTTCAAATCCCTGCCACAGCACTAATGTCCAGGGGCAAGACGGTAATTTTCCTTTGCCACGCTCAACCCAGGTAAATAGTATGTGGGCACCTGGGCCCCGTTGCATAAAACTTACCATACACGGATGGTAATTCTGCCATCATTGGTAACTACCATGGCAACATTGCTCAACAGTCAATCAATTTCAAGGTTTCCATGGTAGTTACTATTGATGGGAAAGTTACCATCAATGGTAAGATTTATTCCTTGCAAGCACTGAGTGCTGTGAATGCCCCCATGGAATACCAACTGGCAATTGGGAGTACATGGAAAGTGAAACAATGGGTCCCCATTAATCCATTGAAATCTACCAATTAAAAACCAATTGGTCCCCATTAATCCATTGAAATCGACCTTCAATTGGTTTCAATTGGACCAATTGACCCATTGAATACCAATTGAAATACAAATTGACCCATTGAAACAAATAGGTCCCCATTGCCCCATGGTCCCTATTGGCAATTGGTCCCCAATAAACCCATTGAAATCGACCCTTTACAATCCAACTGAAGCTAGGGTTATAATATGATTGCAGGGCCCTCTGGGAAAACACTATAACAGTGAAGGGGTTACCCTGGGTAAACAAAACATATTATTATCAATATCATTATTAAACCTCAATCAACAATATCAGCAATGGTGGTAGGGTTTGGGAAGGGGTCTTATATTCTTTTTACATTTTCTTTTCTATATCCCATTCATCCTCTCTCTTCCTCTCTCTTTCTCTCTTTTCTCTTCCCCCCTTTTTGCAATAGTTGATGGAGCAGGGAAGGGGCATGTGCCCCTTTGCCCTCTGTAGTTATTTCTCTCTCTCTCTCTCTCTCTCTCTCTCTCTCCCTCTCTCTCTCTGAGAGAATCTATACATAGAACAGTAAGTGTTTCCTTTTATGATGGTGAATGGCACATCAGATCAACAAAACGTCAGAGCGTTGTGCCAGTGACAGTGGCTGAAAAATGAATTAGCTGCATTTTCATGTTCTGTAAATTGAATATGACGTTCATTAGCTGACGTAGTTCCATTGTAAACACATCATTATCAATTTCCTCTCTCCAAATGCGATCCCTGTTTTTCCTAATGCAACACCTATTAAGAGAGGGAGGGGGTATTGTGCGGTGTGCTGGCGGGGGACCAAACATGAAACAGATGCAGGACCGGTTATTTATAGCCAACCAATTGACATTGCAACAGGCTTTGTCAGAACTGCAAAGGGATAACAATCATTTAAAAATGGAGTGTGATCTCATATGAAGTTCTCATTTATAAGGCAGGCAGAAATGAATATACTGTATATGATAAAGGCAGATCACCCCCAAAATTATTTAACAATAAAAAAGTACAAATAATGATAAGTTATCTCAACTCATCATTTTTAGAAGCTTATATACGAAGAGTTTTATTCAAAAAAAAAAAGATATTCGTTTAAAATTTGAGATGTTTGCATTTAAAGTTGCTAAAAATACAAAGAAAATAACAAGAAAACATGTGATACTCTGGATTATACTTCCAAACTTTTTCTTGATATATGAGTAGGGTATCGAATGGAAGGATTTTTTTTTTTTTTTTTTTTTTTTTTTACAATGGTGGTTGTTGCTTTACAAACATTTAAAAGAAATTGAATAGCGGTTTTGCAATCAATCAAACTTTGTTATAAATATTGCAACATTAAAATCCTGTAGCAGATCCTAAGCAAGTACTGAAGGACAAGGCCTTTGTTAATATCTCTTCCCAAAGACAAGAAGGATAACCAACAAATAATAATAATAATAATAGAGTGAGCAAAAGCTTTACAAGCTGTATAACAATTACAAGGTTCCTATTCACACAAATGAATGACGCAATGAGGATAGTTCTATTGTAAGGAGAGATATCACAAATAGTATCAAAATATGGATATGAATGTGAACCTGCACCTACATAAGTTTTACTTTATCTTCACTAAACTTAAAACTTTTACTTTATATTCATTCAGAGCTATTGATAGTATCATTTCAAAAACTAGTGATCATAATTAGATTATAATTAGGAACATATATGTTTACCACAAAGAGATATGTTTCAATGAGGTATGGTAATACTGATTCTACCATCACAAAAAATAGTAATCATGCTCTTATTTAACTAAATTAGGATTCACAGAAAGAAGATTTCAGTCATAACAATTAAAAATATTACACAAATGAATGAGTAATGATGATTTTATCTTTACAAAAAAATGAGGATCATGACTCAAATGTGAAAGGTCCCTGCAGCTAAAACTAAAACATTTCATGGGTAGTTTATCAAAATCTATGTCAAGATCGCCCCATTGGAACCTCGATTCTTTCTGCCTCTTTCCCTTCCCCGACATTTGTTCTGGCTATTTTTAGGGACGGCGATAACAACAGACGATAAATATTAGGATGATAAATGGCCCCTAAGTTGCTGTTGAACGGTAGTAAACATTTATATTCGATGAGACTCAAGAGCTATTTATGTGGCGATATGAAGCAGTTAGCCACAAAAACCTGCCACTTCTGATCACACTGGAGAATAATTTTTCTGTTAATGCTACAATTTCTTAGATGAAAGAATACCATACGTAAATACAAAGATAAGTCCATATTTCAATGGTAACAATAATAACAAAAATAGGGATTCGGACAAAGCAACGCATCACCAGATTCAATTACAAGGCACACAAGGAAAAAAAGAAGTGGAACAAAACTCCAAATGAGTTTCAATTTCTTAAATAAAAAATTGCTAATAATGAATTTTTTCAATTTGAATCTGAATAGGTTTTTGAGTGTTTTTTGACACATAGGATCAAAACCTAACATTTTTCTCTCTAAAAAATTAGATTATTTTTGCAGATGAACTGAAATTAGTCCTTCATCCCTATATGGTTAAAACTAAATGTAAATTTCATCTCATTTTTGCAGGAAGTGCCATAATCTGTATGTGGATAAATTGATTGTGTGATAAATATTGTGTAATAAAATGATTCCTTCTTTTTCTCCCTATATGCTTGCACGCATGAGAATTTTAATCATTTCTAAATTAAATTTCTTCAATCAATTTTGAATGAAATTTATAAAAATACAGCATTTAAGAACATGAATAGTTCTTTTCTTTCTGTTTACTAATTTTATACATACTTCTTGAACAAAAGTTTCCCTGACAACTAAGAAGCTTGCCAGAGGCTTGCTCGACATAGCAACAACTGATGTATGCAAACTGGATTCCATCTGTTCAGATGCCATTATGCTTAAACAAGTGAACTGAATAGTCGGTAATCAAGGGTTCTGGAGAGAAACGTGCATAAATTTGAATACATTAATAAACTTTCAATCTCCCCTTCCCCCCTCCCCCCTTCAGCACATCCTCGAGTGACTTCTTACCTTCGCAAGAAAGGCCATGTGATGTGACTCCAGAGAGCGCTTCCCTACACACATTGCAGTAGGTGGGTCTGGCATGGGAGCAGGCGTACCAGTTGTGCATACCCGACAGCATGTCTCGCATGTGTTCTCCAGCCTGTAGATTTTAAACAAATAAGATATGATTGAATGCTGTTAGAGTTGTTTGAGCCAGAAAATGGAAGCAATTCAATTATAACTGGAATATTTGATGCTTTATGAACATTATTCATCTCGCAATGTTACACAAAGATAGATGAAAAAATTCTTATAAGGCATCTTATCTTTATGTCGTTGTGCAAAAGAACGCGTCCAGAATGCAAAATGGAAAATTACTGAAAATCAAATTTTTCAAACAATGACTGATAATTTCACGTGTAGCATGTAGACCTTGTAAATTGATATACGATCTTCTTGCGGTATGATCTTTACTAAAATTCTATTCCAATATGTCAAAAAAGACATTTTAATTTCTGCATTTTTGAATTTTGCAATCTGGAGGCATTCTTTTGCACAACAACATAAAGATAAAACACTTAAAACACAATAAAAACTACTTTTGAAAAATCAACTCAAGTGCAATTTCTAAAGCCTATTGTACTGCCCATACAAATCGTGTTCAGATTATGTAACAAGCCATCGTAAAGTCTGCACATTTTGAGAGGTGATAGACAGGGCTATTGTAGTTGCCTTAAATTGATTTTTTGAAAGTAAGTTTTTATCGTGATATAATGGCAGAAAAAGGGAGGCGGGGCGCAAGAGACTGTCAATGCAATTTGTGTTTTATGCATTTCTTCAAAGAGACAGTTTAAAGAAAGACAGAGAGAGGCAGAAAATGAATGACACAGGAAAATGAGAAAGATTAGTGTAAAAATAAAAATAGAGGAAAAGGGGCAGGGGGGTGTATATAGGGCAGGAGGGGAAAAAAATGGAATCAGGAAATATCGTCGCCTTCCTGGAAAAAGGCCACTAACGCGCATGTGCGCGAAATGTACGTTTTCGAGAAAAACGCGAATGAAATTTTGATCTTATTTTGAGCTTTTAGCAGCTAGTGTATTATTTTTCCGTCCTAACTCTCAAACTTTCTGACAGAGCAAGATTTTTCCTTCAATGATATTTTGTGCTTTTATTTAAAACACTCTAAAGGTTTTCTAATCATTAGCATTTTATCCTTAACGGCTTTCTTCCCGGACCAAAAATGCGCGAGTACGTAAATCCAGTTCCCGGAAAAAGGTCGCTAATGCGAATCAGTCTATGCGCGTAAGCACGTTGAGTGAGGAGGAATTCACGTGCTCGCGTAATTTTGTTTTTTGGCTTATTACGTCATAATGACGTCAAATTGAGGTTCGAGAATGGTACGAGAAGAAAGCTTATGACATGCTTTTTCCATTTCTGCAATGAAAAAAAATGGTGGGAAAATTGAGAAAAAGTCGATAACGGCCTTTTTCCGGGAAGCCGACGATATGTAGAGACAAATAATATTTGAAGCAGAGACAGAGAAGGAGGGGGAGAGAGAGAGAGAGTATGGGGGAGGGGTAGAGTAAAAAATGAGTTTGCAAAATTAAAATAGATGGAATTCATAAAAACACATGTGACATCAAGCAATAGAAAATTTCTCGTAGTTCAAAGTACCACTGATATTGAATAAAAAAAAACCCCATGGAACCACAAACACTCATTCACGATCACAGCCGCATAAAATTTTCTGTTTTCAAAGGCATTCACCCACGAAACACGATGAAAAAATGTAAAGAAAATATCCGAGCGATCTTGATTTCATTCCACTCTCCAAATTCTACTCTCCTTGAAGTGGCGATCGTATTACAGAAGCGGTTGCCATGGTTACGGCAATGTGAAGCCCACATTCAAGTGGGGCCATTGAATCGTGAAGAAGTGCTAGAGTCATGCGATGATGTGAGAGAAATACGTCAGTTGCTTTCATTGTGACTACACCACCCACTTGCATCTCCAGTTTTCATCCTCTGTGTTGATATTCAAAGGGTACTTAAGCCCATAAGGTTTTGACATAAAGTTGATTGATGGAAATATATAAAGTATGATGTTTCACTGCACCCTCATGACCTCTTTCTTTGTTTCTTTTTTAATTGTAAGTTCTACAACGCTTTTTCTACTTTGAGGCCACCATCAATTTCAAGCAACTCGCTCATGACGACAGTCTCCTTCGTTCACAAATTATGTTAATTGTAAAATGTTAATTTCCCATCTACACATTTTCTGTGTAATTTGAAGCACATTGTTTATGACTTACGGTATGTGTTTATATTTTTCTGTAATGATTAATGTTTTTGTGTTGTGTTATTGAATGCAGAAATAAAATTCAAACAAACAAAAAATGAGATACAGACTCTAAACACTGAATAATACAGAACAATTACAACAGCTGAATATCTTTTGCTTCTTTTAAATTTTATAGCTTTCATGTCAATTAATAATATGAACCAGGGGGTTACATCTTTCTTTATCTATATCTTTCTCTTTTATTTTTCTTGTAACACATTGTCAGGTTAGCCCTTTATTTAGAATATGTCTTGGATTGTATTATTTTACAAGTCAAATGCCGTTTTATGTGAAGTGGCCTCACAATGTGTATTTTTTTGTTGTTGTTATTTATATATTTTAATTCTATTCATTCATTTATGTTTTATATACCATTAATTAATACCATTGTAGTTCTTTATATATATACCCACTGTCAGTAAATCAAACATTTTCAGCCTGCGAGCTGTCCGTTTGATGTTTTTTTAAACAATAAACCAACCATTAATAATTCTATGCTGCAGGCAACTATCCTGCTAAAAACGTAAAACCGCATTTTCAACTGAATGCATGTATACTCCTTGATAATAATTGACATTTTCAGTCTCATTCAAAATTTCCTCAATTTTCCATGATACTTGCAGGCACAGTTGCAAAACAGGTTCGTATGGAGTTCAAATGAATAATATATTCCAAACAGTATTATTCACAATGCAATTAAATACTAAGTAATAACCTCCAGTAATTGTTCCTGTGTTAGCATGAATAATACACATGCTGCAGACAAAAAACAGGTTTTACAATGCCAACGAAAAATTCACACTCCCATGATTATAATCAATACTTTTAATGAGATTCAAATTACCATGAGCCAGTCTCATCCATCCATGTTAATTGACAGAGACAGAGACAGAGTACGCATGTATCTCTTTCTCTCACTCTTCTTTCCATTCTCTCTCTGTCAGTCTCTGTTTGTTTGTCTGTGTGTCTGTCTGTCTGTCAATCTGTCTCTGTCTCTGTCTCTGTCTTCTCTCTCTTTTCTATACAGTCCAACCTCAATCACTGGGCCGGGTTGGGACCGGCCCCCATCCGTATGCATATACGGTAAGTGAAATGGCCGGATATGAGAGTAATGTAGTGGGACACCTTTTCTATGAAAATTTATAGGGTAGAGCAGTCTATTTGCTGTAAAATATCTATTTCCTTGGTGTGTTGTGGATGATTGTAAATGATCAGTAATATCTTTCTTTTTGTATGAGATGAAAATACAAAAAAATAAACAGAAAATTGCCCACGATGTTTCCGTCTCCCACGCTTTTAGGTGATTTGGATGAAGAATAAAGGAGGGAAGCTGGCCGGGAGACAGGGCCGGTTAATAGAGGAGTCCGGATAATGCAAGCTGGATAAGCGAGGTCGGACTGTCTCTCCAAACTCTAGAGATCATACTGTGCCACAAATAATAGATTTCAAATAAGTTTCTCAAAGTTTGATGTCCTGTTCCTTCCTCACCCGCTTTCATCAGACAAGTCATCTCACGTACTTTCTTCCTTATTCAATTTCTCCTTGATCGTTCATCTATCATGACCCCCATTTCATACAAAAATAATGATATCAAACAATAATTCTTGCATTTCACAATGCATGCACCACCAACGTATGTACCATGAGAGGCTTATTTTCCCACTCTCATGTCGACAACTATTTCCAAGATAGCAGATGCCACAAGTGAGAGTTGACCAATTTGAAGAAATATTTAGCTCACGGAGGGATCCCAAGCACAGGGGAGAAGAAGAATGAGTTAGTAGAACTAGCAGTGAGAGGCCAGGGAAAATATGAAGTGTTAGAAGCCTGTAATCACTTAAAATAGGAGCAGAAAAAGCAACTAACAAGTGAAAAGTGTTGATGTCAACCCATCTCCCAGAATCAATGCACTACTGTCGCAACTAAACTACATGAAGGGGCAAGGATTGCGAAATGTGAGAATTAGGAATGGACTGCAAATTTATTACAGTGTGATAAAAATATCTTCTACATTTACTTACTGTAACTCAACTCCCCCCCCCCCACCATGGTCTTGAATTTGCTTATTAAAAAAGAGAGAAAAAGTTTAAATTAGCATCTGTTTGATACATTAAAGCAGTTACAGTTCGTTACTCCAAAGGTTCATTATTCCGAAGATTCATCATTCCGAAGATTCGTTTCTTTTGAAGCTTCGTTATTCCGAAGGTTTGTTAGTACGAAGGTTCGTTATTCTGAAGGTTCGTTGGTCCGAAAATGAAATAAGGTTCATTATTCTGAAGGTTTATTTGGCCGAAAATGAAATAAGGTTCATTATAGTTCGTTAGTTATTTTCGGACTAAAGAACCTTATTTCATTTTCAGACTATCGAACCTTCGGAATAACGCCACAAATATTCCGATTAACAAACCCTTTTTCATTTTCGGACTAACGAACATCTAGGTATATGCAATTTGCGTGTTTCGGAATAACGAACCTTCGGAATAACGAATCTTCGAAATAACGAACATCACCCCACTAAAGCATTCTATACTTTGAGGGGAACTATGAAGTCAGGCTGAGGTTATCCCATTAGAATGTCATTTTCTCCCTACACAGCTGACTCAGTGAATGAAATACAGTACACTGCTGTGTTTGACTGAGGTCAAACGGAACTCTTTTTCACCCAACTCCCCACGAAATACCAGAAATACTTCTTCGGGCAGCGAACCACAAATTCAACCTCGCATCGACTCTATTCAAAACAGTAACAGTTTGGCAGATGTCAGAAAACCGGCGAGTGAAACATTTATTTAGTCATCTAACCCTTTCTCAAAGAATGGGTTAAGTACTCTCACCTTCATTTTTAAGGCTTGTTCAGATGCAAGGCGATAAATCCCCGCAACATTTTTAGCATTCAGATGTGGCGCGACAAACCACCCTACTTATGTTAAGGAACTCGCATTAATGTGTCAACTCTCAAATAAAAGAGAGTTTTGTCAAAAGTTGCACAGACAATCTCATGACAACATAAGGGTAACATAGGACCAGAGCATTTATAGAAGTGAATAGCTGTTAAGATTTCTTAAATTCCCTAATTCATGTCCACACATATGTGTACATCGACTCATCTACCTAACCAGTTGCTCTCCTGTTAACTAAGAGTATGAACTCATAATATATCTTTATACATGTAGAAGTAATATTTGATGCTCATATTTTGAATACAGCATAGTGACTTGGAACCATCGATGAATACTTTGAT
>CM057169.1:12038499-12105716 GCA_029962745.1 Echinometra lucunter | reverse complement strand
AAAACAAAGCAAAATCCATTAAAACAAGACCGTGCATCAGCGGAAAATCTGGATCAACCTTCTTCGCAGCGTTTAGCCTGTGTTCGCCAAGCTTTATCTGCATACTGCATGTGCGTGTATATTAGGGTAACTTACGTTTGTCTAAGATTGTTACTATTTACAATTGCTTTATCATATGTTTTGTACATGTCACCGAAGAACACGGAATTGGAAGTTTAGAACACCGAAGAACACGGAATTTGCATTTTAGAAAACGGAAAACTGGGGACTTTACTTAAGTAGTCCACTGCCTGGACAGTTTCCGTATTGTGCATTCGATCAGAATACACCATCAACACTCAAAACAGAGAGAGTCACTTTCTGTCCTGCCCTCTTTTCTATTTTCGAGAGGTGGATTTGGGGGGATCCCGCGATTAGCAGCGCTGTGTGGAATGAATGTGCTGGATTGAACATGGTTAGAAGGGGGAGGGGGGAAGAATAAAAAAAGGGAAAGAGTTTGGAGTAGTCCTTAAGTTCCCATTAACCCATTCGTGACAGAGGTCCACATTTTGTGGTTTGGCCTAATATCTTTTGATGCAAAGCCCTAAAAATCACAAACTGTGCTCATTTTGGTTGCGTCAATATTCGTTGGTTGATGCTGAAATTTTTTTAAAGGAAAATAAGCATTAAAATCCTTAAATTGGCAATGTGATAGAAGGTTTAAAATCACCGTTTTCCCCTGCAAATTGGCAACTTTTGACTTCTCATCATAATTTCTGTCAATTTATATTCATTTCAGATACATGACATTTTATAAGAAAAATGTAGCAATAAAATAAAAATGTTGGTGTTGCCAATTTGAAGAATAAAAGCTGCTCAAATTAGGCTTTAAATAATTCCCGTCACGAATGGGTTAACCTCCATCCTGAATTCCTATCCCTTATGTGCCCCTTATTTTCTCTCTCACCCCCCCCCCCCTCCCTCTCCCTTCATCTCTCTACCATTTTCTTTTCCCAAAGCAGTTCTGCCTCTCATTTCCTCCAATGCGCCTCTCCACAAGTGCATTAATGTGAAAGCATGCAGCTATCTTTTTCTCTGGGGCGGGATTCGCTTTCATGGAGCTTCTGTCCAGGCAAAAATTTTTTAAAAGCCACAGATCATTTTTCTATTCAGTCAAAAATAATGTCTTCCGAGAAAAGCAAATATCCGGCAATCTCTCTCTCTCTCCCCCAGAAAAGAGTGAACTTCCAACCCCACTTTCCATGATTTCTAGGAAAACGAGAATGGAACAGATTTCCTCTGCAAATGAGAATGAAATAGATACCCTCAGCAATGGATACACAATCATTCAATATGCATTCCCTTACATCTGCCCACAAGTAGACTGGTATTTTTCGTTTTTGTTTTTGTTAATATGAAAAAAAGGGTTTCGGAAAGACAGAGAAGGGAAACTTTAAGAGAAGAAAGATGATTTTTGACACAAGGCCATGGTCATATAATGTACACTGATATTTCAAGGACCTGAGACAGTGTTTTCTTTAAACACAAGATACATTTGAAAGTTTATATTTTGTTCCTGCCTTTGATGCTTAATGCATTTATAAGAAGAATACAGAAGCATCCTTACAGAGAAAGATGTATAAATATATAACTAGATTACAGGGAGACAGAGACAGAGACAGAGAGAGGATGGAGAGACAGAGAGACAAAGAGAGAGACAAAAAAAGACATAGAGACAGAGAGAAAATAGGAAAGTATTTTAATGGAGACTCCTTGACCTAGCAATTAGAGTAAAAATCCGAATGGCAATTAAAACGGACAAGAATCATGGTAAATACAAAGATAGTTGTCAGATTTCATTGTGAATGCAGTAAGACGGGAAATGGAATTGTACATGTACTGCATTAAGAGATGAGTAAAAGTAAAATTGAACCATGCTCTTGACATCTAATTCTAGATCACAATAAAGGATGAGAAGGAAACTAAAAAGAACTAAAACAGAAAAGGTAAGAGTCAATGAAAGTTGGAGACAGGAACAGAGAGAAGCTTTTAAAGAAAATCAATATGAAATTAGATCAAAGAGTAAGAGGGGGGTTAAAGAGTGAGACAAAAAGAGTAAGAGAGTGGCAGAGAGAAAGGGAAAGAGGAAGAGAGTGAGAGACTATGACAGAAAGAGATAAAAATTGGAAACAAGAAAGCTTTGCAGGTTTCAAAACACAGAAGGAAAAAAAGTATAAGAGTTACACTTTGCAACAAGCTTCAGACATATGAATCTCACAGAATGAGATGGGGGGGGGGGGGGATGCAGATCAAAGATACAATAAGGCTCAGACAGAGGGATAAAACTAAGAGATGATAAAGGAAGTAGAACAGAGTGCAAAAGCAGCTGTGCAGGTTTGACATAAAATAATACAGGAGAGTAAAAAAAAAGAAAGAGTTGCTCTTTCTTCAAAGAAACCACTATGAAACTTTGACAGACAAGAAACTGATCTACAAGCGCAGTCAACAATATCTCCTTGACCTCCAGGAGCTAATGAAACTAAAATGAGAAGCTGTCAAGAGCCGCTCTTCTCCCAACGAGATAATTCACGGAACCCGCGATGAGGGCCGACGGCAATTTCCGACGGCCAGTGCCGGGTGTTAATATCGTGGCGCTCTTCCGTATAATCTCCAGAGGGCGGTTTGGGTATTGTCTGAATTCAAAAATAGCTTTCCAGGATTGCAGCTTGCTCAAGGAGAGTGGCAGTGACCCTAAAGGGGGTCTTTTCTCTGCCTTTCTTGGCTTCTTAAGCTATTAGTTATGGATCACGAGAGGTGTCGGAGAGAGGAACAGATCCCATGAGATGGAGCTTACAATGCTGTCGTCTGCATGGTCTGCCTCAAGAATCAAGTCTGCCTTGATGATGCTTTGTTAAGGTGAAATTTTCAGGATGAGAGCACTTTGTATATTAACACTTTCACCCTCCAAACTTTTTGCTTCCTTCCAATAAATTTCTGTATTTTGAGAAAACAAAAAGAACTGAGTCTTACATCAAAGTCCTAGCTATGATGTATGGTTTGGAAAGGCCCTCTAAAACCTTCAACCAGATGTCACCCTTGCTTCAAATTCATATTCCTATCTGCTATCTACAATAAAAATTTATTTTGCAAATTATGAATGAAACAGCAGCATATTTGTCACATTTATCTTTTGAGGCAAGCAGAACAACACAAGGACTATCTAACAAGTTTCATTTATTTACATGTATCTATTTTAATTTCCACAACTAGATAGCATCTTCAAAGCTGTGTTTAATACTTCATGGTTGATAACATCAAGATTGGAGAGGTATTTTACCAGATACTATCCTTGAATAATTCAAATGCATGTACAGATCGATATGTGAGCCTGATCACTAAAGAGTGACATTGATCATTTCACAGATTCTAGCTCAAGTAGACAACCATGGCAATCAAATTTCATGAAATTTCAACTCCTTCAGTTTCATTACTTATTTTTGACAAGCCTTCAAACTTTAAAAATTTGTCAAATATTCATCCGTGACAAACTGATCAAATTCATTTAGTGTTCCATGTTAACATTGGATATATTTTCCAGGGATGCCATTCAAACAAATAGTTTCTTCTTTGAACACCAATGTGAGCTTAGTTGAACATTCTAAAACATTAGCTGATGACTATTATTAAAGCACTGAACTTTGGACTAATCTAGATGTAGTGGAGTGCATAAATGACATACTTTTACCAAGATGATGTAACACATTTTAAATTATTTAATATTGATACATTTATTTAATTAAAAGCAAAAGGGTCATTTTGAAAGGTCCTCATTAGCTCGGGCTTGAAGAATAGCCAGCTATTTGGGATCTTGTGTATTAGCCTGAACTCAGCTGAAGTGTGAAATCACGACCACATCAGCTTCAGCTCTGTAAATTGCAATCAAGCTCGAGTTAAAGCCCAATGTTAGTGCATGTGCATGATGGGATCGATAAGCCAGCTCCTGAAGTTTGAGGTGATGAAGACACATCAAAAATAGCGCGCTTTTTTCAGAATTTGCAGGCTATTTCCATCTTCATATGAGAATTACCTGATCGGGCTAATTCACGGGATCAGAAATGGTAGGATATCCTTCAAAGACGCACCTTATGGTTGTCATCCTGTCGAGGTGCGTTACAAGTTTATTATCAGACTTATATATGACATAAAAGGGAGAAATTTACAATATGTTTTCACGACTGAAGTGCTATCAAATATACCTGCATCACTAAATCATGAATTTGGAAATAGTACGTCACTGGCAGATGGGTGTGTTTAATTCCACGACAACACGCTCTTCATATTGAAATATGGCATTTATATCACAAGACCAAAATCAGATTCTATTTTCAATGTTCATTTGAGCAAACCATTATTGATTTTTTTTTAATTGTTCTCTCGACTCTCTTTTATATTTCTTATTTGAAAACAGCAGATGGTATCTATAAATCATGAGTAGAATCCCTAGATCAGGTCTTCTCTGTTTTTCTTCATTTTCTTCTATATCCATCTATTTTCTGGTCTGTTCGTTATACCCCCATCTCACTAGAAGGCGATTCCGCTGCGATCCTCAAAAATCGACAAAGAGTGGTGGATTGTGGCTTGAGCCTTTTCAATCTTCTCAGTCATATCTTGAGATTCTCTGAAGCGGCAATGATCGCCACCAAGTTTTGAACATGTTCAAAACTTCCTTCGCGAGAGTGCCGAGGTCGCCAAGAGCGCCACAATCGTCTTACACATGTAAGAGCGCATTAAAAACAACATGAGCGTAGCTCTAACGTATCAGCAATGCCCAAAGCGTACTTCCAGTGCATTGAAAGCGGCTTCTATCGCCCGTGCTTTCAGGCCCGTTCCCAATCCCGATTTTCCACAGTTATGTTTCTGCGCATCTCATCCGCGCATCCTGGCTGGTATTGTTACGTCATCACAACAGCAGTGCAATCAGCGCGCAGGTAAAAAATGGAGTTGGTTGGCGATTCTGCCACACATTGCAAAATTCGAATAGATTGTCATGGATTGCCATGGTCACCATGATCGCCTTTCTAGTGAGATGGGGGCCTTACATCCCATTTAATAGTTGTCATAATTATTCACTTTTCTTCTTGATTTGAGAGAAAGGGCACTTTTAGTCACAAATGTGAGTTTTTCAACTGAAAGTCAGATATACTGGGATTAGTGGCATAGTATGGGCACAGCTTTTAAGAGGAAGGGGGGCACTGTTGATACTCAATGAATGAAACATGAACTTTAAAAAGTGGGCATTCAAAGGGGAGGGGTATAGTAGAGTGAGATATTATCTTCTTTTCATGTTTCTTCCCCTTCTTCCAATAATCTTCAATGTTTTTTTTACTTATTTATCTATTTATTCGTTCATTCATTCATTCATTCATTCATTCATTTATTCACTCATAGGAGCCAACTTAGCCCTAAGACTAGTCTAATAGTTTGACACAAATAAAAGCATGCAGAATTCAGATACATTTTCCATGTAATGCATGATCCATAACAAACTTACTTTGTCCAAATCAAATTAAGAGTTTGACTTATTTTCAGTAAAAGGAGGTCAGCTAATGCAATCAAATTTGACCCATACACATCTCAGTTAGATTATGTCTACACCTGCCATATAACAACTGTGTCATTTTTTTTATTCAACTCAAGTGAGAGATATTGGGTGAGCAGTGAGGTATTGATGAGCATGAGCCTGGCTAACTGTTAAGGGGGCACAAGAAATGTAGGGGGGGGGGAGTGGCAGCATTCTCATTTGATGGATGTGGTCTAGTGGATATGTCTCTTGGACTGCAAGCCACAAGGTATGGGTTCAAACCCCTGCCACAGCACTAATGTCCAGGGGCAAGACGATAATTTTCCTTTGCCACGCTCAACCCAGGTAAATAGTATGTGGGCACCTGGGCCCCGTTGCATAAAACTTACCATACACGGATGGTAATTCTGCCATCAATGGTAACTACCATGGCAACATTGCTCAACAGTCAATCAAATTCAAGGTTTCCATGGTAGTTACTATTGATAGCAAAATTACCATCAATGGTAGGATTTATTCCTTGCAAGCACTGAGTGCCGTGAGTGCCCCATGTAGTACCAATTGGCAATTGGGAGTACATGGAAAGTGTAACAATGGGTCCCCATTAACCCATTGAAATCGACCTTCAATTGGTTTCAATTGGACCAATTGACCCATTGAATACCAATTGAAATACAAATTGACCCATTGAAACAAATACGTCCCCATTGCCCCATGGTCCCTATTGGCAATCGCCAATTGGTCCCCATTAACCCATTGAAATCGACCCTTTAAAATCCAACTGAAGCTAGGGTTATAATATGATTGCAGGGCCCTCTGGGAAAACACTATAACAGTGAAGGGGCTACCCTGGGTAAACAAAACATATCATTATCAATATCATTATTAAACCTTAATCAACAATATCAGCAATGGTGGCAGGGTATGGGAAGGGGTCTTATCATATTCTTTTCACATTTTTCTTTTCTTTATCCCATTCATCCTCTCTCTTCCTCTCTCTTTCTCTCTCTTTTCTCTTCCCCCTTTTTGCAATAGTTGATGGAGTAGGGAAGGGGCATGTGCCCCTTTGCCCTCTGTAGTTATTTCTCTCTCTTGCTCTCTCTCTCTCTCTCCCCCTCTCTCTCTCTCCCCCTCTCTCTCTCTCTGAGAGAATCTATTCATAGAACAGTAAGTGTTTCCTTTTATGACGGTGAATGGCATATCAGATCAACCAAACGTCAGAGCGTTGTGCCCGTGACAGTGGCTGAAAAATGAATTAGCTGCATTTTCATGTTCTGTAAATTGAATATGACGTTCATTAGCTGACGTAGTTCCATTGTAAACACATCATTATCAATTTCCTCTCTCCAAATGCGATCCCTGTTTTTCCTAATGCAACACCTATTAAGAGAGGGAGGGGGTATTGTGCGGTGTGCTGGCGGGAGACCAAACATGAAACAGACGCAGGACCGGTTATTTATAGCCAACCAATTGACATTGCAACAGGCTTTGTCAGAACTTCAAAGGGATAACAATCATTTAAAAATGGAGTGTGATCTCATATGAAGTTCTCATGTATAAGGCAGGCAGAAATGAATATACTGTATATGATAAAGGCAGATCACCCAAAAAATTATTTAAAAATAAAAAAAAGTACAAATAATGATAAGTTATCTCAACTCATCATTTTTAGAAGCTTATATACGAAGAGTTTTATTTTTAAAAATAAAGATATTTGTTTAAATTTTGAGATGTTTGCATTTAAAGTTGCTAAAAATACAAAGAAAATAACAAGAAAATATGTGATACTCTGGATTATACTTCCAAACCTTTTTCTTGATATATGAGTAAGGTATTGAATGGAAGGATTTTTTTTTTTTTTTTTTTGTACAATGGTGGTTGTTGCTTTACAAACATTTAAAAGAAATTGAATAGCGGTTTTGCAATCAATCAAAGTTTGTTATAAATATTGCAACATTAAAATCCTGTAGCAGATCCTAAGCAAGTACTGAAGGACAAGGTCTTTGTCAATATCTTTTCCCAAAGACAAGAAGGATAACCAAAAAGTAATAATAATAATGCAGTGAGCAAAAGCTTTACAAGCTGTATAATAATTACAAGGTTCCTATTCACACAAATGAATGATGCAATGACGATAGTTCTATTGTAAGGAGAGATATCACAAATAGTATCAAAATATGGAAATGAATATGAGCCTGCACCTACATAAGTTTTACTTTATCTTCACTAAACTTAAAACTTTTACTTTATATTCATTCAGAGCTATTGATAGTATCATTTCAAAAACTAGTGATCATAATTAGATTATTATTAGGAACATATATGTTTACCACGAAGAGATATGTTTCAATGAGGTATGGTAATACTGATTCTACCATCACAAAAAATAGTAATCATGCTCTTATTTAACTAAATTAGGATTCACAGAAAGAAGATTTCAGTCATAACAAGTAAAAAATATTACACAAATGAATGAGTAATGATGATTTTATCTTTACAAAAAATAAGGATCATGACTCAAATGTGAAAGGTCCCTGCAGCTAAAATTAAAACATTTCATGGGTAGTTTATCAAAATCTATGTCAAGATCGCCCTATTGGAACCTCGATTCTTTCTGCCTCTTTCCCTTCCCCGACATTTGTTCTGGCTATTTTTAGGGGCGGCGATAACAACAGACGATAAATACTAGGATGATAAATGGCCGCTAAGTTGCTGTTGAACGGTAGTAAACATTTATATTCGATGAGACTCAAGAGCTATTTATGTGGCGATATGAAGCAGTTAGCCACAAAAACCTGCCACTTCTGATCACACTGGAGAATAATTTTTCTGTTAATGCTACAATTTCTTAGATTAAAGAATACCATACGTAAATACAAAGATGTGCCATAATCTGTATGTGGATAAATTTCACACTCCACTGTCCCAAATGCCTTTTCAATCATGTAACGGGTAATAAAATGATTCCGTCTTTTTCCTCCCTATATGCTTGCATGCATGAGAATTTTAATCATTTTTAAATTAAAGGCATTGGCTAACATTGTTATGATTTTAAAAAATCATGTTTTGTTATTTGAAAATGGGATAAACATAAGGGTTATAGTGTAAAAATACCAGTCTGAAAGTTTCAAAGTATAATATCCACAGAAAGTATTTTTAAATATCAAAAATATGAACAAATGTTTGAAAACTATACGAGGGTCGGTTGCACAGAATAGACATAAGGAGTGCGCATGCGCGTATGACTCACCTTACCGTACTGTGTATATTGGCGAATCACGCGGCGGGAGGCACATAACGGCATTTTCAAATTCAAGCAAAGTGATCCTCTCAGTGATTGTCTCGTGAGACAAAGGATAATAAAATCGCCGTTTGCGTCTAACTTACACTTTTTCATTCCAAATTATGGTTGGTTTCAGGGTTTTTGAGTACAAATACAAGTACTCATAGACATGTTTCATCTTAGTTTGAGAATTTTTTAAATCAGCTACTCACAAAGTTAGCCAATGCCTTTAAATTTCTTTAATCAATATTGAATGAAATCTAATAGGTATATAAATACAGCATTTAAGAACATGAATAGTTCTTTTCTTTTTGTTTACTAATTTTATACATACTTCTTGAACAAAATTTTCCCTTGACAACTAAGAAGCTTGCCAGAGGCTAGCTCGACATAGCAGCAACTGATGTATGCAAACTGGATTCCATCTATTCAGATGCCATTATGCATAAACAAGTGAACTGAATAGTTGGTAACCAAGGGTTCTGGAGAGGAACGTGCATAATTTGAATACATTAATAAACTTTCAATCTCCCCTTCCCCCCTCCCCCCTTCAGCACATCCTCGAGTGACTTCTTACCTTCGCAAGAAAGGCCATGTGATGTGACTCCAGAGAGCGCTTCCCTACACACATTGCAGTAGGTGGGTCTGGCATGGGAGCAGGCGTACCAGTTGTGCATACCCGACAGCATGTCTCGCATGTGTTCTCCAGCCTGTAGATTTGAAACAAATAAGATATGATTGAATGCTGTTAGAGTTGTTTGAGCCAGAAAATGGAAGCAATTCAGTTATAACTGGAATATTTGATGCTTTATGAACATTATTCATCTCACAATGTTATACAAAGATAGATGAAAAAATTCTTATAAGGCATCTTATCTTTATGTCGTTGTGTAAAAAGAACGCGTCCAGAATGCAAAATGGAAAATTACTGAAAATCAAATTTTTCAAACAATGATTGATAATTTCACAGGTAGCATGTAGACTTTGTAAATTGATATACGATCTTCTTCTGGTATGATCTTTACTAAAATTCTATTCCAATATGTCAAAAAAGACATTTTAATTTCTGCATTTTTGTATTTAGCATGCTGGAGGTGTTCTTTTGCACAACGACATAAAGATAAAACACTTAAAACACAACTACTTTTGAAAAATCAACTCAAGTGCAATTTCTAAAGCCTATTGTACTGCCCATACAAATCGTGTTCAGATTATGTAACAAGCCATCGTAAAGTCTGCACATTTCCAGAGGTGATAGGCAGGGCTATTGTAGTTGCCTTAAATTGATTTTTTAAAAGTAGTTTTCATCGTGATATAATGGCAGAAAAAGGGAGGCGGGGCGCAAGAGATTGTCAATTCAATTTGTGGTTTTATGCATTTCTTCAAAGAGACAGTTTAAAGAAAGACAGAGAGAGGCAGAAAATGAATGACAGGGGAAAATGAGAAAGACTAGTGTAAAAATAAAAATAGAGGAAAAGGGGCAGGGGGTGTATATAGGGCAGGAGGGGAGAAGAATGGAATCAGGAAATCTCGTCGCCTTCCCGGAAAAAGACCACTAACGCCCATGTGCGCGAAATGTATGTTTTCGAGAAAAACGCGAATTAAGTTTTGACCTTATTTTGAGCTTTTAGCAGCTAGTGTATTATTTTTCCGTCCTAACTCTCAAACTTTCTGACAGAGCAAGATTTTTTCTTCAATGATATTTTGTGCTTTTATTTAAAACACTCTAAAGGTTTTCTAATCAATAGCATTTTATCCTTAACGGCTTTCTTCCCGGACCAAAAATGCGTGAGTACGTAAATCCAGTTCCCGGAAAAAGGTCGCTAATGCAAATCGGTCTATGTGCGTAAGCACGTTGAGTGAGGAGGAATTCACGTGCTCGCGTAATTTTGTTTTTTGGCTTATTACGTTATAATGACGTCAAATTGAGGTTCGAGAATGGTACGAGAAGAAAGCTTATGACATGCTTTTTCCATTTCTGCAATGAAAAAAAAAGGTGGGAAAATTGAGAAAAGGTCGATAACGGCCTTTTTCCAGGAAGCCGACGATATGTAGAGACAAATAATATTTGAAGCAGAGACAGAGAAGGAGGGGGGGGGGGAGAGAGAGTATGGGGGAGGGGTAGAGTAAAAAATGAGTTTGCAAAATCAATTAGACGGAATTCATAAAAACACATGTGACATCAAGCGATAGAAAATTTCTCGTAGTTCAAATTGCCAATGATATTGAATGAAAAAAAACCCCATGGAACCACAAACACTCATTCACAATCACAAACGCATAAAATTTTCTGTTTTCAAAGGCATTCACCCACGAAACACGATGAAAAAATGTAAAGAAAATATCCGAACGATCTTGATTTCATTCCACTCTCCAAATTCTACTCTCCTTGAAGTGGCGATCGTATTACAGAAGCGGTTGCCATGGTTACGGCAATGTGAAGCCCACATTTAAGTGGGGCCATTGAATCGTGAAGAAGTGCTAGAGTCATGCGATGATGTGAGAGAAATACGTCAGTTGCTTTCATTGTGACTACACCACCCACTTGCATCTCCAGTTTTCATCCTCTGTGTTGATATTCAAAGGGTACTTTAGCCCATAAGGTTTTGACATAAAGTTGATTGATGGAAATATATAAAGTATGATGTTTCACTGCACCCTCATGACCTTTCTTTGTTTCTTTTTTAATTGTAAGTTCTACGACGCTTTTTCTACTATCAATATTAAGCAACTCGCTCATGACGACAGTCTCCTTCCTTCACAAATTATGTTAATTGTAAAATGTTAATTTCCCATCTACACATTTTCTGTGTATTTTGAAGCACATTGTTTATGACTTATGTGTTTAAATTTTTCTGTAATGATTAATTTTTTTGTGTAATATGTTATTGAATGCAGAAATAAAATTCAAACAAACAAAAAATAAGATATAGACTCTAAACACTGAATAATACAGAACAATTACAACAGCTGAATATCTTTTACTTCTTTTAAATTTTATAGCTTTCATGTCAATTAATAATATGAACCAGGGGCCTACATCTTTCTTTATCTATATCTTTCTCATTTTCAGGTTAGCCCTTTATTTAGTATATGTCTTGGATTGTATTATTTTACAAGTCAGATGCTGTTTTATGTGAAGTGGCCTCACAATGTGTATTTTTTGTTGTTTTTATTTATATATTTCAATTCTATTCATTCATTTATGTTTTATATACCATTAATTAATACCATTGTAGTTTTTTTTATATATACACCCACTGTCAGTAAATTGAACATTTTCAGCCTGCGAGCTGTCCGTTTGATGTTTTTTTAAACAATAAACCAACCAGTAATAATTCTATGCTGCAGGCAACTATCCTGCTAAAAACGTAAAACCGCATTTTCAACTGAATGCATGTATACTGCTTGATAATCGTTGACATTTTCAGTCTCATTCAAAATTTCCCACGATACTTGCAGGCACAGTTGCAAAACAGGTTCGTATGGAGTTCAAATGAATAATATATTCCAAACAGTATTATTCACTATGCAATTAAATACTAAGTAATAACCTCCAGTAATTGTTCCTGTGTGAGCATGAATAATACACATGCTGCAGGCAAAATAGGTTTTACAATGCCAACGAAAAATTCACACTCCCATGATTATAATCAATACTTTTAATGAGATTCAAATTACCATGAGCCAGTCTCATCCATCCATGTTAATTGACAGAGACAGAGTACGTATGCATCTCTTTCTCCTACTCTTCTTTCCATTCTCTCTCTCTCTGTCTGTCTCTGTTTGTTTGTTTGTCTGTCTGTCTGTCTGTCTGTCAATCTGTCTCTGTCTCTGTCTTCTCTCTCTCTCTTTTCTATACAGTCCAACCTCGATCATTGGGCCGGGTCGGGACCAGCGCCCATCCGTATACATATACGGTAAGTGAAATGGCCGGATATGAGAGTAATGTAGTGGGACACCTTTTCTATGAAAATTTGTAGGGTAGAGCAGTTTATTTGCTGTAAAATATATATTTCCTTGGTGTTGTGGATGATTGTAAATGATCAGTAATATCTTTCTGTTTGTATGAGATGAAAATAAAACAAAATAAAACAGAAAATTGCCCACGATATTTCCGTCTCCCACGCTTTTAGGTGATTTGGATGAAGAATAAAGGAGGGAAGCTGGCCGGGAGACAGGGCCGGTTAATAGAGGAGTCCGGATAAATGAAGGCTGGATAAGCGAGGTCGGACTGTCTCTCCAAACTCTAGAGATCATACTGTGCCACAAATAATAGATTTCAAATAAGTTTCTAAACGTTTGATCTCCTGTTCCTTCCTCACCCGCTTTCATCAGACAAGTCATCTTACGTACTTTCTTCCTTGTTCAATTTCTCCTTGATCGTTCATCTATCATGACCCCCATTTCATACAAAAATAATGATAACAAACAATAATTATCATGTTTCACAATGCATGAGCCACCAACATCTGTACGATGAGAGGCTTATTTTCCCACTCTTGGGTCAACAATTATTTCCAAGATAGCAGACGCCACAAGTGAGAGTTGACCAATTTGAAGAAATATTTAACTGACAGAGGGATCCCAAGCACAGGGGAGAAGAAGAATGAGTTAGTAGAACTAGCAGTGAGAGAGGCCAGGGAAAATATGAAGTGTTAGAAGTCTGTAATCACTTAGAATAGGAGCAGAAAAAGCAAATAACTAGTGCAAGGTGTTGATGGTACTATTGTTAACCCATCTCCCTGAATTAACGCACTAGAATGACTGCCGCAACTGAACCCAATGAAGGGGCAAGGAATGCGAAATGTGAGAATTAGGAATGGACTGCAAATTCATTACAGTGTGATAAAAATATCTTCTACATTTATTAACTGTAACTTAACTGTACCCCCCCCCCCCCATGGTCTTGAATTTGCTTACTAAAAAAGAAAGAAAAAAAGTTCAAATTAGTGTCTGTTTGATACACTAAGGCATTCCATACTTTGTGGGGAACTAAGTCAGACTAAGTTTACCCCATTAGAATGCTATCTTCTCTGCACACAGCTGACTCAGTGAATGAAATACAGTGCACTGCTGTGTTTGACTGAGGTCAAACGGAACTCTTTTTTCACCCAACTCCCCACGAAATACCAGAAATACTTCTTCGGGCAGCGACCACAAATTCAACCTCGCATCGACTCTATTCATTACAGTATCAGTTTGGCAGATGTCAGAAAACCGGCGAGTGAAACATTTATTTAGTCATCTGACCCTTTCTCAAAGAATGGGTTGAGTACTCTCACCTTTATCTTTAAGACTTGTTCAGATGTAAGGCAACAATCCCCGCAACATTTTTAGTGTTCAGATACGGCGTAACAAACCACCCGATTGTGTTAATGAATGTGCATTAACGCGTCAACTCTCAAATAAAAGAGTTTTGTCAAAAGTTGCGCAGATAAACTCATGGCAACACATTTTGCGCTAATTTTTAAAGAATTTGATTGGTCCACAGCTTTGTGCCACCAGGTGACAAAAAAAAATGTCTCCTACTTCAGCGACACTTTATTTGTTGCCTCATACCCCATTGACTTGTAGACAAGAAATGTTCTGGGGATTTGTTAAGGGGATTTGTCTCTCCATATCTGAACGAGTCTTTATAGTGCACCAATCACCTAAAAAAAAATCATTTATTTACAGCTTGAATATGTGAAATAAACCCCCAAACCAAAGCATTCTAGGGGTAAACGTTCAAGGTCTTTGAAGAATATAAAGGATAACATAGGACCAGAGCATTCATAGAAGTGAATAGCTGTTAAGATTTCTTAAATTCCCTAATTCATGTCCACACATATGTGTACATCGACTCATCTACTAACCAGTTGCTCTCCTGTTAACCCATTCGTGACAGAGGGTCCACATTATGGTTTGGTCTAAAACTTTTGATGCAAAGCTCTAAAAATCATACCAAATACATGGGCAGAAAGAGCAAAAAATTCTACACTTACTGTGCCCATTTTTGTTGCATCAACATTTGTTGTTTGATGCTGAAATTTTTTAAAAGGAAAATAAGTATTAAAATCCTTAAAATGGCAATGTGATGAAAATGTTAAAATTACTGTTTTCCCTGCAAATTGGCAACTTTATGACTTCTCATCATACATTCTGTCAATTTATATTTATTTCAGATACATGATGTTTTATAAGAAAAATGTAGCAATAAAAGAAAAATGTTGGTGTTGCCAATTTGAAGAATAAAAGCTGATCAAATTAGGCTTTAAATAATTCCTGTCACGAATGGGTTAACTAAGAGTATGAACTCATAATATATCTTCATACATGCAGAAGTAATATTTGATGCTCATATTTTGAATACAGCATAGTGACTTGGAACCATCGATGAGTACTTTGATCCCCTTACATACAGAGCAAAATATCCTTTGTTGATTGGTATAATTTAAAAGCACAAATTCTTATTTCATGAATCTGCTCTTCACAGTCCGATATACTTGTGAACTGCATCTAGATTAGATGTGAAGTTAGCACAATGGATGTGGACACCATTTCCCAAATCTGAATTCTCCCTTCACATGTATCTCTCAGCCTTCTCATATTACAGTGTAATTGCTTTCTTCTTTCTTGACAAGAGCATTTCTTGAGGCAAGTCTGATACAGCAGATCAGCTGAACAAACTTATTATCCATAGTAGCTATAAACATATGGTGGCTGACTGCTATCTGCAACATTAAAAACACCACTGAAGACAAAGTTGAGGAGCGGTTTTACCATTCCAGTGAAAAGGAAAATTGTCTGGAAGTTATTGAGAATGCATGATTTTATAATACACTGGAATAACTGTGTACTACAGTACAGCATTTTTCATCATCAAAATGATGACAATTTTACACAATCTTCCAGAGAATCACATACAGAGAAAACACTCCACAAAAAGGTTTTCACAGTACTGAAGCACAAATATCTGCGCCACATTCCTATGACAAATTTGCTCTCAGCCAATCATATGCAAGGATTTCAGTAGCTTATAACAGTTATTGCAACTTGTTATTGATGACAAGTTTTATGAAACGCGGCCCTGGTTCAAAGTTTCAAGCTGTTTACTGGTCATATTTGGAATATCACGAAAGTTCTTTCAATGTCAAAATAAATGACTACTCTGATATTTTTCAAGATGAGAATGAAAAGAATAAGAAAATTCACACATTATTTTTCACATCTACAAGAACATAACTTCCTCTTTAACTCTGCAGGCATTACACTCAATAAAAGCTGTTCACATATGTCCCCCTTCTTCAAGTGTCTTTAACATCCACAATGCATTCTACATTATCAAATCAATTTATGCTACCTGTAGTCTGACATACAGAACACACAGAGAACACATGGAAACATAACATTAATGGCGATACATGTCATATCACAATGACTCGATGTCAGACAGAAACTCACCAATTATCAGTGGTACATTAGGAACTCTCCCCAATGCTGCTTCAAGTATTCCATCACTGAAAAATAAGACGATCCTGCCCTGGTATAAAACCTTACTCTATTTGGACAAAATACTGCAAAAACAACTCTCCGGCTCTTTCTATTAAATTACACCTTACACAATCTATTTTCTCCTCGCTGTTTTCTTCGCCATGCTTCACTTTTTAAAGAGCCCAAATGATAGATGTTAAAACGTAAGAGTTGCTTCGTAAACGTGGACAAAGGTGAGATGTCACGTATTTTATTGGGCCGCGGATTGAGCCGAGCACGATTTGACATTTACAGAGGGCGGCGGAGAGTGATGCGAGTTGGATGGAGAGATATTGCAGAATGAGAATTATATCGTTTCATTATAGGGATGAAAACGGCGTGATATATTGACTCTGTGACAATAAGGGGTGAGATGGAGTGAGTGATCGGGAGCATGAGTAGGGGTGAGCAGGGAAAAGGAACAGGGAGAGAGTGAGAAAGAAAGAGAGAAAGAGAAAGAGAGAGGGAGAAAGAGAAAGAGAGAGGGAGAAAGAGAAAAGAGAGAGAGGGAGAAAGAGAAAGAGAACGGGAGAAAGAGAAAGAGAAAGAGAACGGGAGAAAGAGAAAGAGAAAGAGAGCGGGAGAAAGAGAGCGGGAGAAAGAGAAAGAGAAAGAGAGTGGGAGAAAGAGAAAGAGAGTGGGAGTGGGAGAAAGAGGGAGAAGGAAAGGGAAGAGAAAGAAACAGAGCAATAAAGAGCACTACATGAAGAAAAAAAAGGAACAAGTACAGTAGTTAATAACAGAAAATGTAGAAAACACAAAAAGCAGTATTAGAGAGGCGAGAGAGAATAGGGAAAGAGAAAATCAAGTTATAAGAAACTTTGTAAACAAAGGTATTACAAATTTAACAAGAAAAAATAAAAAAAGAGAGAGTTAAAAAAAAATAGTGTTCAAAAGAAAAAGACACAGAAAAATAGGAAAATACAAACCAAGAAAGACTTCAAAAGGATACAATTTAGAAGTGGGCTTGTCTCTTCAAGAAAAGATCATAATAGGCAGAGAAGGAGCAAAGGGAGACAAAGCAAGAGGAAGAGAAAGAGAGAAAAGGGGAGAAATAGAAAGTGAGAAGAAATAGAAAGAGAGAAGTGAAGAAAGAGAGAGAGACATAGAGAAGAGTGAGGGATGGAGACATAGTGAGAAAGAGAGAAAGAAAAGAGAGAGGAAGAGAAAGTGGAAGTGTTAAGAAGAAATAGAAAGAGAAAAGAGAGAAGGGAAGAGAGAGAGAATGGAGACATAGAAAAATGAGAAAGAGAAAAAGAGAAAGAGAGAGAGAGAACAAGAGAGAGAAATTAAGAGAGACAGTGAGTGACTTAAAAGGAATGTTGGGTACCAGCCCAGTTTACTGATTACATATCTTGTCAAGAAATATAAATAAGCTCTGCCTGCAATGCCCCAATTCTATGCTGCGTGCTACTCACGCACATTCTAAAGACTGGTAAATAGGCCATCATTGTGAGCGATCTTATTTTTCCATACATCTCAGAATCTACAATAAGATATTCCACAATGAATCTGGGGCATGAGTAATAGAGGGATCCGAGAACACCTCCGCCTTTTCATATGTCTACTCGATCAACCTCTTTTCTGTGTTTGAAAATACGAATTTGAATCAGGATTAAATGTGAATATCAAAAGATGCCTATAATATTGAATATCAGGAGCATTTACACTGCAAGCACAAAACACTGGGTTTTTCTTAAATTCACATAACACCTCCGCTTTTTATAACTCCCGATCAACCCCTTTTCTGTGTTTAAAAATACAAATCTACATCAGGATCAAATGTGAATATCAATGATTCAATACATTGCATGCAAAAAGAGTGCATTTTTCTTAAGTTCCACAGGTTCATTTGAAGTTGCTAGGCAACTACCATAAAAATGACATCCCCCCACATCTGGAGGTTTGTCTTTTGAAAATTTCGCCTAAAACTTCATTGGTTTTTGCAGTGCAAACACTTGCTCTCAAAACACCAAGTTTCTGCTCGTGTGAATCTACCCACTATCCCACCATTTGTAACAGGTCATGCATGTGCACTGCTCATAAAAAACCTTTGTTTCAAAGGCACGAAAACAAGGACAGTTTTACACAAGTTCTTAAAAGTATACTTTAAAAAACATGAGGTTCGATCAAAGTGGACCTTTTTCAGTATGAATGGGCCTAAAGCTGAAGTCCAGGGATGTTGATGTAAATGGCACTGGCACTGTGCATCTAAACTACATAGATTTGTGACCAACTTATATACAGGTAGAGTAAATCCTTGAAAGTTAAAATCATTGAGCACTTCAAACATTCAAAACATCACCGAGCTTAACAGAAATTCAGATAAGTTCAAATTCTACCAACAAGCAAGATATCCTTGAAAGTAAATGTCACACCACACTTTCAGAGTGTTAGTCATGGAGAAATAACAAAGTGCACTTACATCATGTAAATGAAGAGGATATAGCATACTACACTTTCAAAATATAAATAGCTCAGAAAAAAATACAGGAAACCAACAAAGTGTTGATTTCAAATGTCAATTTAGCAAAGAGTGTGAGGAATGCAGACCGACAAGTACATTTAAACGATGTGAAAAATGTCAGCAGGAGAGCTTAAGTATATTAAAACAGAATTTCAAAGATGCAGGAAAGTGCAAAGGATCATGGATAAGTAGGTGAAATATACACTAGAATGAATATTCAGAGGAGGCTTTTAAGACATCTCTGAACGGCGAATGCTCTGAACATCTTTATGTCATTAAGCAAGCAATGAACTTGTTGGATTTGTGGGGCAAAAGGTATGGACTCTGTACCGGTCACTTTTCAGTGCATATGTGGTTTTTATAGCAAAAGAAATATCAACAGGTATAGGTTCTATCACACAGATGTCCCAATCTAAGATTTTTTTTTTTTTTTACTTTTTGCGTACGAGAGGTGCTTGGTCCTTCCTCTTATCAAAAATCTCTCATACATTAATTCCACACCCACTATTAACAACAAAAGGCAAGATTTGTAATCTGCAATATGTTGCCATGCCAACAGATGCCAAGTATACCCAAAGAGGCTGCATCAGAGCTGGACAATCGTGCAGTTAATTCAAATTGAGAGAAGTCTGCTAGTAGAGGGTGAAGTATGGCTTGAGAAAGGACAGCTGACAGGATTCATATTTTGGGATCTATTTATGAGGGAGCTGGAGGCCAGAGCTTTCGATGTAAGAAATCAAACAGAATATTTGTTTCCAGTAAAGCACGGTCTATCTCCTTGCACATAGGACATCGTTTGTTCGAAGCCAGAAGGGCATTAACTATGTGTTTAAGCCTATGAGTAAACACCCTTCTGACTCCAAACAGACGATATGGTATACTTCCCTCAGAAAGCTATTTTTACATGGAAATTGGCCTGAATTTCCTTTAGCTGCACACAGAGTTCATCTGAAGAGATTTTACTTGCACTATACACTCAGCACTTGACAAGCACAAGATACGATACTGTAAACGTGTAATATCTCGTGGTGTGGAAATTTTTCGAGCATTTCGCACGGCTTGACACTTGCGCGAAAATAAAACCGCACAAAATATATATTTTTTATTGTACATGAATAGTTATCCTAACCGCCCGCGAAAATTTTAAAAACACGATGGTCTTTAATTTGGGTTAACGCAAAAAATTAATTACGCAAATTTTTTTTATAGTAATATGCCAGCGGTGAACTGTACTAGAAAGGAAGAAGAAGATAAAAAATTTATAGGTTTCCAACAATTTCGGTTTGAAAAGAATCCAGCAGTTTTGTAATTAAAAGAGGAAACATGAGACAACTATCAGATTTTACATCAAGATTGTAATTATATTTGTTGCTACATTTTTAATAATTTGAGAAAGAAGAATACATTTGATTGGCACAGAGCAAACACTGATTGTTAGTTCAATGTCAGAACTTCATGATCTCAGCCAAAATGATTGATGTCTATTTGCACACAAAATGCAGCAATCACTCATATATACAAAGTTGACCACAGCTGAACAGCATCTAGCAGCCTCCTGTTGTCCAGGAGCCAAATTTCCTTACTTGTTTAACAACTTTGCAGCTTAAGATATTCTTAAGTAAAAATTTCTGAGTAGAGTGATAAGATATTGGCTCTCATGAGTATTGATCCATTTGTGGCAGAAGGTCCACATTTTGTGGTTTAAGTGAATAACTACAGAGCCTTAAAAAATTGAGCAGAAAAAGCATTTTTTTTTACAAATACTGTACCTATAATAATGGTTGTGCCAGTATTTGTTGTTTGATGCTGAAAATTCTTGATAGGAAAATATGTACTAAAATCCTTATATTGGCAATGCGACAAAAAGTTCAAAATCACTGTCTATGCAAGCAAACTGGCAACTTTCTAACTTCCCAACAAACTTTCTGTCAAATATTTCATTGCACATGCATTTCTTTTTGTGAGAAAAGTACCAAAGTAAGAAATATTCAGATGCTGCCAATTTGAAGAAGAAAAGCTAATCAAATTAGGCTTTTAAAAATTCCTGTCATAAATAGGTTAATCATGCAGAGACACTAGACACAAAGGAAGTCATGGCAAATAACATCATCAACAGTTTTTGCCCTTTTGCCTCTGACAACAATGCCACATATCTGGTGTGCCAATTTTTCATTTCCCTTTCGCCGTTTCCATCTCCAAGCAATCACTAGGTGCGACGATAACAAAAAAATGAAGCTGATTGAGGAACAAAAAGTCACCGACGAGTCACGTGGGTGACAAATTTAGCATCGGAGAAAAGGAGGGCAGGTGTATGGATTATGCCCAAATCCTCGTATAATAATTTACGGAGTACATTTTGGGGTCGAGGAACGAACATGCACGTAGACAGTCTGGAACTCATGTGTTGCAGCTTTTGCAGGGTTCATGTACAGGCCGCTTGGCAGAACCCCTCAAAATGTCATGTCGGATAAAGAATACTAGTGAAATTAATAAAGGATGCTGGTAAAAGGCAATTACAGAGTAATGGAATGGCACGAAAACACAGTTTCTCTGTATTCAAAATTTCAAATTAGGTTCTAGGAACTTGTTTATAACCAGAACACAAATGCACAAAGTCTGCAACCTATGTGTCCGAGTTTTTGTTGAGTTCATGTTTTGGTGTTCATGAATGTTCATGAGTGACACAAAAAAGAGAGTTTCTCTGCATTTAAAGTGGCTTCTAGGTAGCATGGTTAATAAAAACATAGGACAGTCAAGCACGTAGGCATGTCTGCAACCCATGTTTTGTTGCTTTCGAAGAGTTCAAGTTGATGCCACTGGAGAGAATCCTTCAACACAATCATGTCTTAACCCATTTGTGACAGAGGTCCACATTTTGTGGTTTGGTCTAATATCTTGTGATGCAAAGCCCTAAAAATCATACCAAATACATGAGCAGAAAGAGCAAAAAATTCTACATAAACTGTGCCCATTTTGGTTGCGTCAATATTCGTTGTTTGATGCTGAAAATTTTTTAAAGGAAAATAAGCATTAAAATCCTTAAATTGGCAATGTGATAGAAGGTTTAAAATCACCGTTTTCCTCTGCAAATTGGCAACTTTTTGACTTCTCATCACAATTTCTGTCAATTTATATTCATTTCAGATACATGACGTTTTATAAGAAAAATGTAGCAATAAAATAAAAAAAGTTGGTGTTGCCAATTTGAAGAATAAAAGCTGATCAAATTAGGCTTCAAATAATTCCTGTCACGAATGGGTTAATAAAGAATACCAGTGAAAGGCAATTCAACAATAATGGAACTTACTATTTAAAAAAAAAAATTATTCCTCCACATTCAAACTGGTTTCTCAAAATTATTTCACTGATCATGTGATACTATACCATGTTATTCATTTTACAGGTCAGGATCAAAAAGAACATTCTACATTAATTCAATGTTCTACATGTATATCCCCATGCTATTAAAGTTGAAGAAAATGATATATTTTGCTGCAGCTGTTTCGGAGAAGGATGCATATGTTCATACAAAGCTCTCTGGCATTATGTGGATATGGTGTTTGGCATTATATGGATAAGTCAGACGTTCGCTTTGTTATTGGGGTGAAAGCTCGGGCAACGGACAGGTTTCCAAGTGCAGCACAACTGTTGTTCAGGATCCAACGAGTTCAAATTTGGGTTAGGAGGCATTTTATCAAAAACAATCAGGTCATGACCGATTGTGGATTGGAGATATTACTTAAAGGTAAGCTGAAATTCTGCTGAAAATAAAAATTACGAGAATGAACCCAAAGGAGGCTAAATTCCCAAAGGAGGAGAACTAAATTACATTTACTAAAAAAAATTTGTCGAAGATATCTTTCAGCTGAGTGATGAAATAAGAAGACTCAGCTAGTCATCTCTCAAGATGAAGCATCAAGAAAAGTGGTACAAAAGAGTCATGAGCTAGTGTATTGAATCATGATAGAGGTCTACATCAAGTTTGGTCTGGACTGGCCCACCCATGTTGCAGAGAATTCAAGCAACTCATCAAGTATCAATCATGAAGCGTGGCATAAAAATGTAGAAAATGACCAGCAATGGCACTATCTAACCTCTTTACCATACTTGAAAGATAGGGTAATATGTCGTTCCATGTGTAAAGAAGGGTAAAGAGTAGGAAAACAATGGGCAATTTGACAGGAAATATCCTATTATATCAACACCTTTACCCAGGGAGCACAGAATCAAAGATGTACTCCTTCATGAAGGGGAGAGGATGACCATGAAAAAGCATCTTACCTTTTCACTGCATGGTGACCAGTGAGAAACAACACCCCATCCCATCAGAAAACAAAAGGTCAGGGTGAGCCATGTCACAGAAGTATCCTACAATATTCCAACAGCAGCCTACTCAAAAGTTTGAAAAGTCCCTATACTGATCTGACCAGGCCCACCAAAGTGGCAATCCACACAATAAGAGTATGACCTGTACAGGCACTATCTTACCTTCTAACCGCTGAATGACCTCTGAAACATAATACCTCGTCCCATTAGAAGATCCAAACCTGATATGATATGATATTAGGCAAGAATGCAAAAACCACACATCCTGGACTTGATTAGGGAGTCTGCCTCCATCTTTATCGGGTCTATAGGTCTAGGACGAGCAATCTACACATGGAAAGAAAGGCCAGTAGAGGCACTATCTCACTATTTCACCACTGAATGACCCCTGGAAGATGACACCACGTCCCATTAGAAGATCCAAACCTGATATGATATGATATTAGGCAGAGTGCTAAAGCCACACGTCTTGGACTTGATTAGAGGATCCATCTCTGGCTTATCAGGGGCCTATCGGTCTGGGATGCTGGCCGATTGTACCAAAGGCAATTAACGATCTAATGTAGAGGCATCTATATATGATAGCAATCGTGGGGGAAGATTGCATTTTGTTGATAAAAGTGCAAGAAGGGTGTAAAGTACATATTAGAATTTGAAGGAAAGATTGGAATATTTCTGTGGAAACTGTGAAAGATCACTCTCTTTTGACCATTGCCATTTTTCAGACCAATCAACCCGTTGACTACTGAATGGTTTTATTCCCATAGGCTTAATACTGTAGGTGATCTGATTCCAGTTGCCAACTGGTTAAAGACACTATCAAGTCCAGAGTGCCAGAATTAGGCTAACTCATTCACTTTAACCTCTGGACCAATTCTCAAATCACATTTTTAGGATTTTACAGAGTTTTTTTTACACATAAGATACTTCAGTATTCAAGGGAAGCTTCCGAGCATTTTACATTGGGTCCTCTGGACCAGTTCTCAAATCACATTTTAGGATTTTACACAGTTTTTTACACAGTAAGATACTTCAGTATTCAAGAGAAGCTACTGAGTATTTTCCATTGGGTTTAAGGCAACCCCTAGCAGACTTTAGCCAATTGTTTTAAAAGCCCTTGTCATCATAAATGTATGTAGTCAAGATGCTGCGCACAAGTAAAAATTATAATCGTGCATGCTATGTGATTTAGATGGACCTTACGACATCAAAGTAGTTTATTTTAATGTCAGCTTTCTAAAGTAACATACTTTGAGGCGATCTGAATAGGCGATTTCAACTTAGCCAAGCTAAATGCTAAGTAAAATACTGTCTTATTCTACACACAAAATTGATTTAACATCTTTCTGGCAGTCAGAAGATGTCATAACTTTGATAATTGGTAGCAGAAGTCCATTAGAAGGTAGTCAACGCAAGAGGGCATCAGGTCCTTTCGGGAATTTGATACAACCCTTTATCTCCCATGGCGTGGGCGATGAAAGGCAATTAAGAGCCTTGATAAGGGAGGATGGTAATTAAAGTTGCTCTGTGGGGAGGCTCCCTTTGGAAATAAACAGCAAAAAGGTCACGAGTCATAATAATCAGAACACTCTCCACTGCGAGTTAAAAGGACTTTACTTATACTTCCATACAGTAAATGCCCTTCTAACTCTCAACCAACAATATAGTTAGCGCACAAGGGAGTGTGCAGAATCTCCAAAAGGAATCAAAATAATGTTCTGAATGACAAAAATGATCTCTTAGTATCAAAAACATTAGAGCCATTCTTGACCATGATGTTCTTTCCGGTATTACTGAAGTTAGTCAACTGTCATTCATGTACTTACAATTCTTTCCATATTTTTCATTTCTGGTTGAGACAAACAAATAAATACATCTTTTATGGCACAAATTTCACATAAATTCAAGTCTATTCAAACTACAGTAGAAAAAAAGCAACTATAATTCAAAGAGGTATCGTAATAAATGAACAGTTAATTTCGAGGGAATTTCATGAGCTTGTAATCACCCCTGCTATATAATCCTGCCTCATATTACCAACATGTCAGATTTTCAAACACAAAAGACATACACCCTTGACTGCTGTTATTCACTAACCTCCATGTTCCTATCTCTTTCTCAAAGAAATCCTAAGCTATAAGGCTTGAACAGCGACATTTCTTTACAGAGACACGCTACATGGTATAAAATATGCATGTACCCGCATGACATTTGCAGATAAGACATGATGATGGGTATGAATTATACATGTTTTCCAAGAGCATCAAAGTGATACAAGAAAGTCCTTAATATTTCAAGGCTCTTTGGAGAGCTTAGCAGGCTGCTTGTTAAGGTCACGAATCAGAAAGTGTCCATCTCTTCAATAAGTGATGCGTAATTACAGATCCACAGGGTTGTACGACTGACATTAAGATAGGTAAGAGACTGGAAAAGTTAATCCCTGCTTGTCTTCTCTGGAAACGATTAGGGCTGATGTGCTTATTGGTGCCATCATAAAAGGCCTGTCCTGGAAACACAGTTTCTAATTCCTGACATTTGAGTAAACTTGAAGGTTAAGTATAATGGTCTCTCTCTCTCTCTTTCTCTCTCCTTCTCTCTTTCTTTCTCTCTTGCTCTCTCTCTCTCTTTTCCTCACTTACTTTCTCTTTCATCTCCATTTCACTTCCTCCTTTTCTCTATTAAGGAAAAAAGATAACTTTCTCAAATTGTCCTGAAATTATGAACATTACACAACAGACTCATCACCAAACACTTATCTGCTACTGTGCTCGTTAGCCCTTGAAAAATCATCGGACATAGTCGAGATGACCTCCAACCAGACGCTAACTAAATGACATTTCGACGATCTTCGACACTAATGCAACACCGTGAAATTCGCTCAGGTGACAAACCTCAATTACGTTCAATTTAGTCACCTGCCAAATTACTCCTTGCACTTCGTCACAAAACACTCCTGATGCAATACTGATGGCATTGTTGGAATCATTTGCAAATGCCGTGCGCAAAGATACACCTGGCACTTAGCGGGAATTGTCGTGAGATCAGTGGGTTATTCGAGAAAGCTGTGACACGGTTTCCCAGAAACCAAGACTCCTTTATCACCCTTCACAACTGGAGATCTACAGTTAACTTTAAAAAAACCTTATGTCATGAACTGGAGAGCTAGAGTGAACTTAATACCTACTCTAGCTGGACGAGAAGCCTTTGATGAAATAAAACCCTGAGTAGACTTCACAGACTGCCTAGAGGAACCAGGTGGCTCCTTCAATGGGGTAATACATCCTTCAACCTTACAAAATCTGGAGATCTGAAAGAGATGCAGAACAGCCTTCTGGAAAAAGTCTTTCATAAGCCAAAGATCTGGAACAGACTCAATGTGACCCTAAAGCCTTTCATAAACTAGAGCTCAAAAGCAGACATAACATAACCTCTTGGATCAAAGCTCACAATGGACTAGATCTAGAGTATACTGAATAAGACCTTAAGGGAATACATGAACTGGAGCTTTAAAGTGGATGTAAAACAGTCCCTGCAAAAGGCCTTTCATAAACTGGTGATTTGGAGCAGACTTCATACAACCCTAACACGATCTACATATATGAACTCGAGATCTAAAGCAGCTGTAAAACAGCCTGTTGGCAAAATCTGTCAAGAGCGAGAGATCTAGAATAGCATTCATATGCCTTTAAATCCTTTCATAAACGGGATATTAGGAGTAGATATTAAACAGCCTTTTGGCCAACAACCTGTCATGAAGTGGTGACTTGATACAACCTCAAAAACTTTCATGAGCTGTAAATCTAGAGTAGATGTAAAACGACCCTTTGCATGGCTAAAAGGTTTTCATGAACTGCAAAATATAGAGAAGACTTAATGTGAAAGCTTAGAACAAAAGCCTCTCAACTGTGCTAACATGCTGATGATTTATGACTCTTGGTGGTAAATCTTCCAACAATAAAAAAAGCAGTAAAAGATAAAGTCGAGTACTGAATAAGCAATTGCATTGTAAAAGAAGCTGTCAAGGTGTTCCAGGGAAAGACTGAATAATGTGAGGTTTGGAGTTATCAAGAGTATCACAAATTGACTTACTCCTGCTAAAAATCAATCATCCAAGAACCCCACTGCATACAACTCATTTTTCACCCTCGCCATAATTTAATTTATAGTTAATCAAAGTTTCTAGCTTTGCTTTACAAATATAAAATAGTTTCTAGCTTTACAGCTAGAGATGTAGGGTACTAAATGAAAATTTAAAAAATATCCTTTTTTATTGAATGACAAATCTTCACAGTAACTCAAGTTTGGGAATTCCTCTCCTAAAAAAAGACTCGCACTTGACAACTCAAGGGAATTCCCAAAATGGAGTCTCATTTTCAGAAAGACAAAAAAATTTGATGTGATGGAGATGAAGAGACAGGTGCATGTCATCCGTTGCTATGTGTGTCCTCCGAACCGCATCTCCCCAAGAGACGGAATGAAGGAATGCAAATCATGGGACTTCACCCAAACTTTTAATGTACAGGGTAGGTCAAAACATGCAAACCTTTTTTTACAAGCTGCCAATATCTTACAAACAAAAAGGTGGCATGTCATCTGTTGCTATATGTGTGTCCTCCAGACTGCATCACCCCTGGACATGGGATGGAGGAATGCTAATCTTGGGACTTCACCCAAACCTTTATTGTACAGGTGATTTAAAAAACAATCCCTTTTTACAAGTCAATATCTTGAAAACAGCTTTCTCCCCAAGTTTGGCTTGAGCAGAGCTTTAGACTTACTTTCATAATGCAAGAATGCATTCATAGTGAATGGAGACCATTCAACCAAAACTTAGGGTTGATCATTCATTTCATTAAAAACTTAGGTAAAGACAAGCATTACATGAACCAGACAAAATTCTGCCATTCAGCTGACCATATCACATTCTCTTGATCAAGGCACCAATTACAATGATTTTACTCCTGATGAATGAAACCGGACACATTTCAAAATGTTGATCTTTCTCCAAGTTAACAGTTCTTTTCAGTACTCTTGCTGAAAGAATACCCAAACAGTTCTTTTCCGGAGATCCTTACATGATTTATCCCTTCACTCTTACACATTCTAACTGTTCCACCATGCACACCCTTTATCAAGGTACCTACTGAAATTAAAACCTGATCAGCTTCTAAGTGAGTGTCCTGCTGAAATCTATTTGTCCTGATTACAATTCTAAGTGGAACTTAAACATCCTTTTTTTTTTTCTTTACTCACATTGTATAACAGCTCCTGGTATATAGGGTACATGTGCCTACGTGCTGAAGAGTGAGAAGTAAAATGGATACTGTTTCCGCTGTTTCCAGCACAGAAGGATGGGGGGGGGCACAACTAGGTCAAGGCCCTCCTTCAAAGCTCAAGAAGCATACTTTACATATACAACCAATAAAATGTGCCCCTTTAAAATTTCCGACACCAAAATAGTGACATCTGAAGTTTTCTATTTCTAATTTGCCCATCACAAAGTTTTCACATAGTGGCCCTCTCCTCTTCTTTGGAAATTCCGGATACGCCCCTGATTCCTAGCATCACCATGCACAGGCTCTTGTTTTCGTAAAATTTATTACGAGATCTAAGTGCATCACCAAACCAAACACACTAAAGCAGTCAATCAATCCCATGGGGTAATTGGAATCCGATAGAAAAATTGCCACAAGGTATATTGGGTAATAAATGCTGGCTACAGATGGTAATAGCGCAAAGCAATTGAGTGCGGTTGATGAGGTGTTCCAAGAGAATTCCTTGTGTTTCACTTGTTTCAGGAATGTACAATGGGATGAGGTTTAATATCTATCACAAGCTGTGAGTAATTTACTGCATGAAAGGATCTCTGCATTGTGCTTTTTCCTGTAAGGCTCTAACTCTTTCTCAACCTCAAAGATATGGAAGTTGGGAAATTATGGTGATACTGCTCTGAGATGAACGATGCCTGAAGTCCTCCCAAACTGCTGACATACAAAACTATACATTCAGGTACATGGAGCTAAAATATCACAAAATTTCAAGCAAACAGAATATGATAATTAAAAAAAAAACCCACATAAATATGATGGAGCATACTGCTAATGAAGTATCAAGGTATTCATTATACATATAGAGTTGAGATGCAATGCAATGCGTTAATCATCCTTCCTTTCAGAGTTGGATTTACACATGAAAGTAACACAGATTACTATGTTAACCCGTCAAAATAATAATAATAATCGTGAAAACTTTTAGAGCGTACACACCATCCAGGGAGGCTCATGGCGCTAGCCCAGCAACAGTTCTCTCTAATGGAAGTATACTACAAATTAATTTTATATCCCATACAAAAAAAAAATCAAATTTACAACAATTGCACCACCCATTGGAATTCTCAGCTTTACACATTGAGACCTGATGCCCTCCACTACAGCATATGTTTTATTCCCACATACATCATAGAGAGGCCAGCTGGTTCCAGTAACAAATGAGTTTAGATACTCCATCTCATGCTGTTTGTTTCCATTTGTGTAAATATTTTCATCTCAGATACCATTACAAATATTCATTACACACTAACCAAATGTTCACTCATGCTTTGCCTGATATCTAACATGAAAGTATTTACGAGAAAAGCTCTTACCTTGGCAGCAAATAAAAACACAAGCTTTTACTCCCAATAAAATCCCTTCTCTAAAGTCCCTGTTTCTAGGGTGACAAAGCTGTTGCATGCATGTACACCAAACCTGTAAGTGCTTTATGTTGTTGCCAACCGCAAAACCCAACAGCATTGCTTTGCCTCACCTGTGCATTGCATCACACGCAGCGCAATGGAGACGAGTCAATTCCCATGCCCCGGCCCCCCTCTGCCTGGCAAATTACAAACTACCGCATTTAGGCATGGGATCCTATTATAAACTAATACCTAATTCCTGCCTTGAAAAGAATTTTTAATTTCGTTAACGCAGCCTCCCAACTGGAATGACCCTCCTGGGGAAAAACAATTGTAGAGTTGACACAGAAATTAGCAGGAGTAAAGTCACTGTCCATTCAGTGTCTGATCAAGCCATGGAGTTAATTTGTCTAATTACAGTAGTCTCTGTCTCCTAAAGCTCTAAAACATTAAGGCAGCTATAATACCAGTGCAGTGGGAGTTTATTTTTTGTTAAAGGGAAAGTCCACTCCAGAAGTTTCACTATTTCAATAAAAGGAGATGAATTTGAACAGCATTTAAAGAAAGAAATGAGCAAAATCAGTCAAAGAATAAGAAAATTACACTCCTTTATATTTTCTAGTAAACTACTCTTGGCTCTGCAAATTGGCAACACTGATGACATCATATGCGAGCAGGTCTCCATTCACTTTGTACATGAAATTTCACATTTTCTCAATTTTCTTGGAAGTTACACATTTTCTTACCCCATAGTCAAAGTATGTTGTGTAAAAAGCAATTCTTCTGAACATATATTGATTATGGGGGTTTAGAAAATGTGTAACTTCCAGGAAAATTGAGAAAATGTGAAATTTCATGTACAAAGTGAATGCAGACCTGCTCACGTATGATGTCATCAGTGTTGCCAATTTGCAGAGCCGAGAGTAATTTACTAGAAAATGTAAATGAGTGTAATTTTCTTATTCTTTGACCAATTTTGCTCATTTCTTTTTTAAAATGCTGTTCAAATTTATCTCCTTTTATTGAAACAGTGAAACTTCTAGGGTGGACTTTCCCTTTAATGAATTTAAGATATTTGTCATCATAAGTCATCATAAAAAAAGGAAAATCGGCTTTGGACTCGTTATTGCCGATGATGACATAAAAGTGGCCTGACCACCTTGCAAAACTTATTCTGATGGACAGGAGATGGCACTACACAATGCCGTATCCCCGGTTATGATGGTATCCCAGGTTATGGCGTGCCCAATCAGATAACCATCTGATTATGATTAAGAGGATTAGAAGAATAAAGACATCCCAACATTTGGAAGTAACCTGCTTCATGACTCAGTCTCAGAACTTGTGCAATCAATATTTCATTAATATTCTATTGAGAACAAGAAGGTCGTTAACTGGTATATATTTTAACCCATTCATGGCAGGAATTATTTGCAGCCTTATTTGATCAGTTTTTCTTCTTCAAATTGGCAACACAGTATTCTTATTTTATTGTTACATTTTTCTTATAAAGAGTCATGTATCTGAAATGAATATGATTTGATAGAAACTATGTTGTGAAGTTAAAAGTTGCCAACTTGCATGCAGCATGAAAACAGTGATCCTGAGCTTTCCACTGCATTGCCAATACAAAGATTTAAGTACCTTTTCTTCTTAAAACATTCACCATCAAACAAAAAATACTGACATAGCCGAAATGGGCACAGTATGTGCAGAATTTTGACTCTTTCTGCTCTTGTATTTGGTATGGTTTTATAGGCTCGAGCTGCAACAAGTTATTTGGATAAAACCATACAATGAGGAACCTATCAAAAAATGGGTTTAATACACAGTTCTGACCTTCCGACTCTCAGAAAATGATTTATATGTACTAGAATATTTAGAATCATGCACTTGAAAAAGAAACAACTCCACAAAACCTGCCAGTTGACCACATCTTTAATTTCCTGTCTCTGCTGTTGTTTCATAACTAAGACACTGTGTCCTGCTTCTTGAAACTGGTTATCACAACAACTACCACAATTCAAATTTGCTCCCAGCCAACCAAATGCAACAACTGCAGGAGCTTATATAAAACAGTGTAAATTTTTTTGATTATTTGCGAAATTGGGCCCAGCGGTGTTTCAACTATGAAAACAAATTGGGAATATGATGCATACTTCTGGCAAACTTCCTTGGCAAACCCCCCAAATGAACTTTTTGTCTTACAGCCAAGATTTAGTTTGTTGAAAAAGTGTAATGCCCTAACAATGGATGTTGGTAAAAATTAAGTTTCTGTAGTACATACACATCTACATGTGGCAGTAAAAAAAATGAAAAGAATAGGAATTATTTGCATAAACTCCTTTCCAATTGAAAATTTTTACATTCCTTACACTTTTTGCATTCTGTTTTTCATGAGAGCATCAGACTGAGTGTAGCTTATATCTTACGTTCCTTTCAGAATTTACACCAAAATTCAACAGATATCATGAATGGAATATCACAAAGTCTCACACAAATATCTTTCTGTGCAATATGAGACTATACTTAACCAGTTTCAAGCCGATTTTCTATTTTCTATCAAATTTTACATGAGCTTTAACCCTTTAAACTATAATAGATTGGTCTCTGCGCCGTGTATTTTCTTTTCGTTGGACATGAGCTCCTATATGTCGCTGCCCTGAACTGATTAAATCAGCTTATTACGTTAACTCTTCAATCTAATTGCATAGTAAAAGCTTCATGTTTACAAGCATGGAGAAACATAAACTTAAAGGCATTGGCTAACTTTGTGAGTAGCTGATTTGAAAAATTCTCAAACTAAGATGAAACATGTGTATGAGTACTTGTATTTGTACTCAAAAACCCTGAAACCAACCATAATTTGGAATGAAAAAGTGTAAGTTAGACGCAAACGGCGATTTTATTATCCTTCGTCTCCCGAGACAATCACTAAGAGGACCACTTTGCTTGAATTTGAAAATGTCATTATGTGCCTCCCGCCGCGTGATACGCCAATACACACAGTACCGTAAGGTGAGTCATACGCGCATTCGCACTCCTTATGTCTATTCTGTGCAACCGACCCTCGTATATTTTTCAAACATTGGCTCACATTTTTGATATTTAAAAATACTTCCTGTGGATATTATACTTTGAAACTTTCAGACTGGTACTTTTACACTATAACCCTCATGTTTATCCCATTTTCAAGTAACAAAACAAGACTTTTTTAAAATCATAACAATGTTAACCAATGTCTTTAATTACATTTTGGCATCTGTAGTTTGAAATGAAACAACTCCACATTGCACAAAGGCAATTAAAAAAGAATCTCATCCTCAAATGAATCCAATGGCAATTAGCCTACTTACTGACATACATATATTATCTTGAATCTTCAAACTAATTTGAAAATGTGAAGACATACAATGCTCATTATCAGCAATAGCATAAAATTGCACTAATGATGGATCTTCAAACTACTTAGCCTTGATCCTTAGGTAAGAAACCATACACAGCTACAAAAGAATCAAAAATAGCAAAATGGAAAATTACATGAATTAAATGCTCTTTTAGCTTTAAAGGAAATTAGAGAAGTATGTAACATATTTATACTTCCTAAAATTGTGTGTATCAACATCAATATACATTTCAATTTTACTTATCAGTTATGTGAAAATAAGGACTGAATGTATTAAATTATGTCAATATTATTTTCATTTGGGCAGAATTTCACTGTAATCATAATTAACTGCAATCTTGAGATTCTCCAAATCCTTTACACATACTCAACTCAAGGCAATGGAAACAGACCTTTAATGTTAACATCTTATTTCATTCTATGTGAACAGGCCTTCATCCTCTTTATTCCCAAAGCAGTACAGCAGGATATTACAATTTGACTGTTTTATTCTTGCAAGACACTGGTATTTCATTAGCAATGATTTCCACATAGACTTTTCAAGGTGTTCCAGACCGATGAAAAAGCAAAAATTAAACTTTAATTACAAACGCTGGAGCATTGTCACAGCGAGTGGTACGGAAGGTTGCATGAAAGGTCACATTTAAATGATACTGGTTGAGGACAATTAGAAATGAACCGAGGTTTGTGGTAAATAAGAAGCAGGGATGTAGAGAGAAAAGAGAAAATGAGAGATGAAGATGGAGGGAAGAAATAGACAGGAAATTACAAAGAGAAATATCCAAGAGACGCAAGAGAATTGAAGGCAGACTGCAAGGTGGATGAGGAGAGATAGAATAAAATGTAGAAAGACAGAGGACAGACAGACAAAGAGAACAAAACAAAACATTAAAAGCAAAACATAGATAGAAAAAATATTGGAAAGAGGAGAAATGTAACGAGAGAGAGAAAGAGAGAGAGAGCTAGGGAGAACAAGAGACTACACAAATCATTTTTTTTTCTGATGTGATGACGGACACACATAAACACAAATAGAGACTGTATATTCCATAATCCTTGTACCCCTAAGAAAAGGTGCATTACTCCAAAGTAAACTAAGAAAGATACCTTTCTGACTAGTATAAATCCCCATTGTTCAAATGGAAACAAAATCCGATTCATTTATGATGCTTGTCATGCAATCCCCTTGTCTTGCTTTGTTGTTTTGTTTTGTTTTTTTCTATTCATTTATTTATTTATCTATTCATTTTATTGATATTCATGATGTTTCTCATACATTTCCCATGACATGTTTGTAATGTATAATTTACGTTTTAACATGGCAGATCATGGATGGGAATATAAAGTGGAAAATTATAGTACTCGGGAGAAGAAAAAGACAAATATATTATTTCTCTCTGAAAGCCGATATTGCTCATTTGATGAAGTGGGGAATAAAGGGACAGCCCCAGTTTGAAAAGGGGTGAAACGTACGATGATCAGGTCACTATCAGGGTCAGATAGTTGAACCAGGGCCCCGTTTCACAAAACATTTTATCAGTAACAAGTTGCAATAACTGTTATCAGCTACTGAAATCCTTGCATCTGATTGGCTGAGAGCAAATTTGTCATAGAAATGTGGCAGTTGTTACGGATAACAAGGTTTATGAAACAGGGGTCCAGAAATCACACATAAAATATGTGGTTTAATCGATGCTTTTCTAGTGGTCTAGAGGAGGAAAAAAAACTTCACAGCATCGTATACTGCTTTCACATCAAGGTACGGTCGCTGCGACCGGACCCAGCGACCGATCGGACGTGCTTTCACACCTCCGTCAAAATTTGGTCAGGCCCAGAGCGATCGGTCCCTGTATAGCTGACCTAGCCGGAAGCGGAAGTAGAGATAGAGCGTAGGCATGTATGGGGGTCATTGCATTTCGATCGGTCGCTGAGTACGATGTGCTTTCACATCTAGCTTGCATCGGTCGCGATCGGTCGCTGAAGTACCTCACTCACACTCACACTGTAGTTGACTTGGAGTAATTATTGTGTCTATGTAGGCATGTACCCTGTCTATTCAAAAGTATCCCATACATTTTTCATTTAGAGCATGTTTAGATTGGCAGTATCTCTTTACAGAAATGATATCTGAAGCTGATATTTGTAAGATAAGTACACAAGAATGACATCCCAAATATAAGGAGCAAAATATTTGTCAGGATATTAAAGTTCCCTTTAATAAAAAGTAGAGTTGAGGAAAAAAAACAGAGCTTTGAAGTTTTCCCAAGGTAACTACAATTCAGTACTTGCCGTTTTAGATCTCGAGAAATCTCAACGGAAATCTGCAAATCTGTCAGCAATAACATCCTTTCTCTCTGACGTATTGAAACAATCCCACAGACTTTGAGAAATTTCAAATCAATTAAGGCGTTGTCTTGTGTTAATATCACTGTTTATTTCACGTATGTTTTCATTAGTAACCGTATTTCATCTTATACATCCTTGATCTAGAATATTATCAGTCTTGAAAGCGGTGAAGCTATGGGGGGGGGGGAATGGGGTACATGCCTCCCCCCCCCCCCAAAAAAAAGAGAAAATGTGAAAAATGGCAAAATGGGGAGAAACAGAGAAAAGGAGAAAAGGAGAAGGAAGGGGGAAAAGAAATGTAAAATAGGATGATGCAACCCCCCTCCCCTTACACAACCTTCCTTTTTTATCCTTGGTCTTGTTATTTTGCACTTTATCTACCGGTGTTTCACACAACTATACATAAAGTTACAGATGACTTTAAGAACGACTGAACTACAAACAACCAAATGAAATGCTTGAAGTTTTTCCTCTTGTTTTCCAAAGTGTGACTGTATTTCCCATAATCTCAATTAAATTGTTGGCAAAACCAATACTTCTCATTAAAAATGTTTTGTTGATAATAATAATGTTAATCTTCATACATATTTCAACTTTAGCTTATGCGATTAGATATGAGTGATAATCCCACATGGCTTTCCATATTCAAGTCATTCCTTATCCATTGACTATTGAATTCTGAAACTCCCATAGACTTAATACAGGCGCCACCCGGTACCCTACCCCCTTCTTCCCCATCCCACCCCCCCTCCCACATATTGAAGCCCATGCTATGCCACAGAATTTCCAGTATTATTTGTGTAGGTGGTCTCATTTGTGGTTATCATCATTATCAGCATCATTAAAATTGTTTTTCATGTACAAGATAACGCAAGTGCCCCCCCCCCCCCCCAATATTGGAGCCCATGCTATGCTTCTGAATCTCTGATGTTATTGCGTAGGTGGTTTTATTTGCAATTCTGTATCATTGTCATCTTCATGCGGTGTTTGAAGAAATAATAAGTCTCATCTCTCCCAATTACTGTGTTGGAGATCAACAACACTTTTTCTGACGTATGCGTTCAACCTCGCTAACTACATAGGATCTTGTTTAAACTGTCATCAATGGATCTGATACGACTCCGGATCTATTCTTCCTGTCTCATTTTTGCCCATAAATGCAAGTTTTGATTATAAGTAGATGCTCATTACTAAATATTACTTTTAAAACATGGAACTGGCTAAATAATCTGCAATGAATGCAATTTTGAGTATCCTCTCAAAATCTACATCAAGATATGCACTTGTGTGTCATATGCCATCTTTCTCTGCCTCTACGAAGAAAAAAAAATCGGCCTCGAGGAGAGGAGACATTGATCCGCATGCTCGGATGTCAGGCCAATAATTCCAAGCGACTAATGTTTTTATTAGGGTGCCTTTATTAGATTTTTGCTCTAACTTAATTGAAAAGGGCAAAATAGGTGACATTTGCATTTGTCAAATGATATTGTACTTCATAATTCAATGTAAATTCAGAGAATGGGAGGGAGAGAAAGAGGGAGAGGGAAGGAAGAGAAGAGAAAGAGAGAAAGAGAAGGGGAAGGGAAAGAGAAAGGGGAGAGAGAGAGAGAGAGAGAGAGAGGGGGAAAGGGAGAGAGTGTGTTTGTAAGAAAAAAAAAAATTCTCAATGAATTGTTGATGTAATTTTTTTGTAATTTGCCAATCATGTCTTTTATATCTGAATTGTGAATCCCACTATAATTCAGCTCCAGGGTCCCATTTCATAAAACTTGTTATCAATAACAACTGTCACATTTCTATGACAAATTTGCTCTCAGCCAATCAGATGCAAGGATTTCAGTAGCTCATAACAGTCATTGCAACTTCTTATTGATAACAAGTTTTATGAAATGGGGCCCAGGACTGTGAAAGTGTTTTTAGAGCAATAAATACAATTTCAATTCAATTCAATACTAGATATCAAAGGCCAAAATAAGCAAAGATGCATTACAAGTGCAATCTTTTCATCAAAACTAATCCCTAAAATAGGAAGGCCTCTATGATGGGTCAGAATACCCCAAGGATAAAGCACCCTCAGTACTCGCAGGTGATGAGTCGCTGCAACTACAGCAGATTCTGCTGTGGCTGTAAAGTCATTTTCTCAAATACCTTTTACAAAATCAATCGGTTTTACTTTACTGAAGATCACCCTTTTCAAAAAATGAGAAATTAAAATATCTGAATTTAAATGCCTGTAAATCTTTTTGAACCATTCACATTTCACATAGGCCTACTATCTGAAATATAGTTTGGGAGGCAGAAGAATGTTGTTCTCTGTAATTGAGCTAAAAACCTTCTGGCTATCACCAACTGAAAATTTCAAGGCATATTTTATTACAAGCATGTGATCTATCTTGTTTTTCTTTTTTTTATATATAAATTTTATTTCTCATTCTATTCTGCAAAATCATTAGACAAAATTATCATTTTCTCTCGTTCGTGGTAGAAGACGTCAAGTCTCACGCATTAGGCGTGAGACTCCCGCATCGGGGCTCTTGCTCATCCCCAAAAATCTCTTTCTCACGCCTACATCACAGCCTGTCCCCAGATATACTGTTCACAATGCCTGACGATCTCACAGTTTCTTGCCCAAAATCTCACGCATTGCTGGTCTTTGACCTTGGCATCTCTGTGGTAGGAATATGTCAACTTCGAAGTTGTGTCACTGCATAGCATAACATTTTTGTGCCCTACCATACAAAAACTGATCAAAACCTATATATCATGCCTTTGATTCAGAAATTCCACTTCAATTCTAGTCCAGTTGTGTTCTAGATTTCTTGGCAGGCACATGGCATGTCATAAGAATACCTTGGCACGGAAATGTACCTCTAAAACACGCAATGAACATCTCGACTATGACAGGGACATGCATTCATCGGATTCCACAAAATTAGACCGCAACAGGGAAGTGTGTGTGTATACAGTTATAATATGATACTGAAAGCATGACTGATCATGGACAGACGTGTTAGAATGAATCTTAAGGTGCATTCAGATATGAGGCGACTTTGTAATTTTTAATGAACGCGCATTGACGCGTCAACTCTCATACAAAAGAGAGCCTCGTCAAAACTTGCGCAGACAATCTCACGACAACATTTTCTGTGCTAACTTTTTAGGAATTTGATAGGTGTGCTTTTTTTTTGCAGCCAGGCAGCAAACAAAAATGTGTCCTGCCTCAGCGACATTTTTTTGTCACCTCATACCCCATAGACCTGTACACAAAAAATGTGGCACTACAAAGTCACCTCGTATCTGAACGCACCTTTATGGATGTGTCATGATGGAGTATCTTCCTTTCAAGAAAAATAAGCCATTAAAAATGATTAACATACAAGTATATACATTTTTGGGGGAGGAGGGCAGGGTTCTGACAAATGATAAATCTCAAGTGTTTGGGACATCTAGACACATGCTAATGAAAATTTAAAAAAAAAACTGAACTAAATATTTCCGTCACAGGTTTGTTGTTTTTTTGAGGGGGGAGGGAAGGATTCTGACGCTGACATAATCATTGCATCCAAATTTTTGCAGTATCTATTTATCCGATGAAAAAACACTGACTGGTTTATATGTACATGTATCTCTTTGAAAATGAAATTTGTAGATATCACATCTAGCAATATTTTCCCCAATTTCCATTAAAATCATTACCCCCTTATCTAAAACAAGAAAAATACATTAACTAACAAACTGATGCAAAAACAAGAGGAAAATACGGATAGCAAAATAGCCCCCTCCTCCCCCTTCTTATTAAGCACATCCTTCGCGGCTTAAGGACCCGCTTTCACTAAATGTTCATTTCCCAGAATTTGTGTACTCAAAAAAGGCCCATTATATTGGGGCACTTCATATCCTGTAACAAGTCAACCCATTGTACTCTAAGATAACTTGGGCTAACATACTTGCCAACGCTACCGATTTAGGCGGTAAACTACTGCTTTTCATGGAATTTAACCACATACCTCACTGTACTAAAAACACCAAAAAATAGTAATCTACCACTTTTTCATTCTTCAGTGTTTGGAAGTATGGGCTAGGGTCTATTAAAATGAAATTGGAGTCTGCGAAATAGACTAGCATCCGCTACAAATTCACTTCTTCCTTGATCTCATGAGGATCAGTTCACATATGGGGTTAACTGATGGAATAGATTTTTCTGTACTTTCCTGTACTACTAATGGTGCAATCACACATCGGCGATTTAGACGGTGGTTCAGGGCGGTTCGGCAATCCGCCGTGTCAAAGACCGTGTTAGTACCGTACACAAACCCTAGTCATCTGTCATCCATCCACCTTGAACCTTGATGTTCAAGATATAATACATATTGTATAATACATATTGTACAGTCTAGCGCGCAGCACAACTACAAGCTGGGTACCCACTTTTACGTCATACCTCATACTCAAATTTTTTGGTCAACTCTTGACTTTTTATGAGAAAATTAGCCACAATTCATTGATTTCGATTAAAGATCATCAAATTTTTAATGTTATTCTTCTTAGAATTTTATTCTCGATCATATAGAAAAAAAAAATTTACCATTGTGTAATCACTTTAAAGGCTTTCCGCCATCGCTTTGATACGGTTCACAGTGGTTTGAGAACTGCCGTGAACTGCCATCTAAATCGGCGATATGTGATTGCACCTTAAAACATCCACATCTACTATAGAAAGTTACTGTTAAATGATTCAAAAGAAATCCCATCAGAACTTTTTGAGTCTTGAATCTGAACATCTTGAATTATTCTTCCGTTCTTGATGTTCGTCTGAAGCTCTCCAGTGAGATTCCTATCTCATGTAACACAATCACCCCCGTTTCTCCTGAAATTTCACTTCTAGAGTCTAGGTTTCCTTCAATCACCGCTAAAGAAGGGACTCATTTATTCTAGCCTCGCACTGTATGGAAATCAGGATGAAGCAGTCGGAGATAAGGTATCATTCTCAAAGGTATTTAAAGAGCAGGTGAAGAAGCAAGGATATGTTCAAAGCTATTTATATCTACTGCACTCTGTAGCATCTTCCGCGTATACAATGGATCATGTTGGTGTTGTTTCCTATTTATTTTCCTGCCTTCACCTCTAATCCTTCATTTCTTTTGGCAATCATCTTTCCTTCCTCTTTCAGTCCATCTTTTCACTCTTCCAATCAATCTATTCTTCACTCTTCACAGCTTTCACAACTTTATTTGTGAAAATTTGAAGCTTTAAAGCAATATCCTGAATTTACCCACAGTGCAAACTCCTCACAATATCATCAATTACAGGAGCTTCTATTTCAATCTTACAATCTTTACTGCATATGTCAAATATTCATGGTGAAGGGCATTAAGAATTTGTGAAAAATGCATGATTCACATTTATGAGTTTTTGTTTTTTTTAATATGATTATTTCCACATTACAAGCAAATCTATTATCTTAAAAGCAAATAACTATTTCTTAAAAATTCCTTGATATGAGCATACTAACCATGTGTGAATGTTTATATACCGGGTGTCCCAGAAAAAGCGGAACGGTGGATTTTCAGTACTTTACCTTCAGAAAGTAAATAATCTTTTTACATCAGTGGGTAAAACATCATCTACCGAAGAAAATGATTCCAAGATCACTGAATTTGGTGAAGTAATTTGTATTCTATGCCCATTTCTTAAAAGACAGTCATTTTCAAATTTTTGGCGACTGATGAGAGTAGCTTTGTGTCAGGATGGCCTTTCATAATACGATGATTGAGGGAAGTCCATTGATGCATGTCAGCAACAAAACGTGCAATACACATGCCATATAAAAGGCCATTCCCGACACAATTCCCCTCTCCACTATCGCAAAAAACATGCGAAATTCGAAATTTACTGTATTTTAAGAACCGGGCATAGAATCCAAATTACTTCACCAAATTTAATGATCTTGGTATCATTCTCTTTGGTAGAAGATGCTTTACCTTCTGAAGTAAAAAATTATCTACTTTCTGAAGGTAAAGTACTGAAAATCCACTGTTCCACTTTTTCTGGGACACCCAGTATAGTCATCAATGAGACTCCCATAGCAAACAAATATTCTCTTGAAATCTTTTATTCACTTAAATGTGGTGAAGTTTTTGATAAAGGCTGTTCTTTACTCTAATGAACAAACATGTACTGTGGTAGAAATATATCATTTACAGTACCTTCATAGGCTAACATCCATTGTGTTAAAAATATCATGGAAAGGAAACAAATATTATTAAACACCTACAACAATTTCCTGATATGAACTGCTCTTTATATTATGTTTTCCTCTTTTACAGCATTAACACAGGAAGAGGGAACATTAACATTTTTTAAATAGATTTTCTATAATGTTTCCTCTTTTATATTCATGAATAAATATGGGAAGTATAAACATTTATAGGTTTCAGGAAGCTTTGTAAAAAATAAAACCCTCGTGACTGCAGACTAAGATATCTGTCTGTTGAAATCTTTGAAGTAGACATTATTTGTATACAAAACACTGCATTGAATAACCTCACAAACTCATGTCAATGAAAATCCAATAACAAGTGGAGTAAAAATAAAGTAAATTGTCCTAAATAGTTTCAAAAAGACAAATTATTCTTTACGTTTATGAACAGAAAACAGTCATAAAGCACAATTAGAATTTGAATTCTTTTAGAATTGTACGGTGCATTTTAAGTACAGAGTACTGCTTTAAGTATTTACCCAGTACATTTCATGAAACAAAGAAAAGAAGAATGTTTTCAAAATATGGCTGGAATATGGAAAAAGGGATATCAAGATGGCAAAAAATGGGGGGGGGGGGGGGATGACAGGGAGAGGGTTAAGAGAAGAGAAAGTAAAAGAAAGAAAAAAAATCTTTATCAGATAAAAAACAAAAGATGGATTACTCACCATATCTGTGCTGCTTTCACTGGAGAGATTTTCATTGCTGATTTCATTCATGATGAGTGTGACAGGAACAAAGTTTAAATGTCAATTCAGAGAAATTCACAACTCTGAGATGGTGAAGAATGAAATAAACCTGAATCAGATGTCAATTTCACTCTCAAAAATGTTTATGCTGATGATTGCAACATGTCATGATGTGTATATATGTTCACAGGCAAATGGCAGTTCACAGAAATCTACAACTTGATTATGGTGGCAGAATGCAGCGACACTTAATCAGATGTAAATGTCACTAACTCCAAACAATGCTGACACTGACGATTGTAAGTTTCGTGTGCTGAGAGTCAAAAACCTAGTGGAGAGAAATTTACAACTCCTCAGTGTTCATTCACTTGAAATCAACCAACATACCATAGATGTAAATGTCAGCCTTAGATATGTCCAAAGTGACAGTGGCTGATACACAATGTTATTTGGAATTCAATCCTACAGAAGATTTCCATGAAGTGATATGGGAGTTCTACTGCAACGCTAATGACTTAGGCACCTTTGAAGCAATTTCGCTGAATACAAAGGAGAGAGAAAACGGATGACTATTAGCATTTAGAAATAAAACCAACTGACCATATAAAATTCTACTCACAATCTAAATTACTTGTTTCCATGGAAAAATACCACTACCTATTCCACTGAAGAATGGGTTTGCGTCAATGACGTGAGGTGATTGCCAACCTCCACACACTCATGCTGGTTTAAGTACAATGATGCAGATCTCATTAATGCCTTTTTTTCCCATCAATCCCCGCTGCCAATTCTCCCGTGGAATGCATTTGCTTCCACGTAATGCACTGATTCAATCGCAACTGCAGGGCATGATGCAGAGTTATCGTCAGTCAGTCGATCGGTGCGTGGGCTTTTGAGAGTATGCTTCCCACAAGGTATTAGATGCGTTGCTGACCGCGGGAGGCTGCTCAATGAATCAGCTTTTCTTTGACCTCAATCAGGCCAAGGCTTTTTTTTAAAAGTCAAATGTAAGAGAATCAATAACTCTTAATTCTAATTATCTACTAAAGATGGCTTTTAATCCATATCAATGCAATCATTTCATGGTGAGTCTATAGAAGTTAATCATTGAAATTTTATCAATATTGATTTTGAAAGGAACATAAATGATTAATTCTCCTATTAAGATCTATAAAGATCAAATTAACCACAAAACATGTGCTGTAAAGCTGACAACTTTCATTACAAAATGAAAAACTTTAGCAGAAAATAGCTTTACACATATAATTATAAATGTATGTATTTTTGGTCTTCGTGTTAACATGCAGAATATTGATTGCCCTTGGTGAATTAAAAAGTATGTGCCCTTAAAGCTGATACAGTAATTAATTATTCAATCAAAATGAACAAGATCAAATCTGCGCTGGAATAATCTACCTGGGTCGTATTTGCCTTGTCAGTTTAAACCTTCGGATATGATGCGCTCTCCAACCAGCCTCAAAAAATTGAATTAGATGAAGGCAATTTCCATTTATTTTCCCTCAGGGTTGTAATGAGTATGTACCTACCAAACCTTGTCTTCATCATAGCTTGGATTGACATTTCCATAACTACTTTTTTTACCTCCCAAGGGCTCCTTTGTAAATCCTAAAATACTAGCATAACGAGAGTGGGCCTTGAAAAATGAGCTAGAATTTCATATTTGCTGGTACGTAGCGTTGACACGCAAATACACTCAATCAAACTTCTTTACTATCAAGGTGAATTATGTCCGGAAACTAACTGTTGAGAGCTTTAAGGGAGTTAATTCTGTGTAAAAGCCTATGAGGTTATGCCCTTCTAGCGCTCCAGCAGATGAAATAAAGTAAGAACATGATACTGAATTGGATGAAAATGATGAACTCATGATACTCAAAAATATCATATATTGGGAACAAAACTGTTTTGTGTGTATGTGCCTGCAAAATGATTTCACTGTCAGTTGCCATTAGATACTAAAATTCTTTTAAAATCTTCTTTTAGGAAAAAGATACTTTACTACAGCCTAAATTAACAAGTGAAAAATGAATTGTTTTTGTTATCATAAATGCTCTCAAAGTTTAATCGAATGGTCAGTGAAAGGTAAAAGAGTGGCTTCTTTGTGATTTTTTATAGACTTGTAATTTAGCATAAATCACACTATTGTTTGATCTATTATTTCAGTTTTTATTATCAATATGAATTGCATCCTCTCCAGAGTATAATAACAATAACATCTTTTTCAAGTTCTAAATAAAATTTGCAATCAATAAAAATAAATGAATATATTGATTACCATGTCCTAAATAAAGATTGGCAATCAATAGAAATAAATGGATGTATTGATTACCAAGTCCTAAATAAGATTTGCAATCAATGGAAATAAATGGATATATTGATTACCAAGTCCTAAATAAGATTTGCAATCAATTACCAAGTACTAAATAAATGCCAGCTCCTGAAAACGAAGAATTCAGGCATCACAGAGAATCATTTCCTTAGAATTTCTGCAGAATCCAGTCCTCCTGGAAAAAAAAAAGATGCAGATGGCTACAAATACAGTAGTTACATCAGGCGAAGTCCAAGAATAGGAGCGAACAAAGCGCTTGCACAAGGAGTAGAGATTGAAACACCAGTCAGTATCCTTGCGGGTAAATAATCAGAAATCCTGACGATGATGGAACAAAAGACAAAGGAACTTGAACGAGGAAATGATCTGTCACTTGAGGTTTGCGCTGATGAGTGTTCCCGCAGCAGAGCTTGTAGATGTCAATGATGTTTCCCTGTCTGCTGCTATACATGCGAATCATCCACTTCTTGAGGTTACTTCTGAGGCAGGCTGGCTGCCTGGCAAGCGAACGGCTGCTCTGGCTCTCCCTGCGAGCCACCACGCACGTTGGTGGTTGGCGTGGCGATGAGACTTTAATTGCATCTGCATGCATGCATGAGGGACAATGCAGCGCTGAGGTGGATGTGGAGACAGAAACAGAGACAGAGAGACAGAGAGAGAGAGAGAGAGAGAGAGAGAGAGAGGAGCTGGCACTCCAGAATGACGTGGGAGAGTTGTATTCAGTCATTTACTAGTCAATGGGCAGGTCATGTGACAACGTAAATTGGAGCATGGCAGAGGTCTGATAGTCTTCCCCTCAGAATCATGGTCATTTTCCCCCTTTTGTAAACAAACTTTATAATAATTCTGTCTCCAATTTATCTCAAGATTTTCTTTCAACTAATGTGCTTCTCTGACTTTTCTTCTTACTCTAAGCTCTCCAATATAACAGGGAATCAATTTCCTTTTAAATATAACTTGTTGGTCATGCTTTGGACAAAAGTCTGAAAATGAAGAATATGCAACCAGCGTAAGCTAATAAACGCTTCTTCCAATCTAATGCATTTACACCTGCTTGGTATCTGTAAGTGATATCAAGTTGAATAATTCATGAATTATCTTATGAATTATTCACAAGCATGGCAAGAGGAAATAACACAGAATAAAATGACAAAGATAGCTCACTGCAAACAGAATAGAATGACAAAGATAGCTCACTGGAAAGGGGTGTAGCTAGACCCTTTTGAATGGGTGGGGGAGTCAATACAAATTTGCAGGGGGGGGGGGTCAGTACCAATTCACCTACAGGTCAGCATGAAAGGTTAAAACAAGCAAAAAATCAAAGGGGGGGGGGCAATCCACCTTTGTGATTTATTGACAAGTCTTAAGAAGTTGCAGAGAGAAAAACCATCAATGACTTTATATCTCTCAAGGTGCGTCTCCATCAGGGCATGTTGGCTGAATTGATAGAGCATCCGCCTCATGAACGGGAGGTTGTGGGTTCGATCCCCAGCCGAGTCATACCAAAGACTTACAAAAATGGGACCTTCTGCCTTCTAGCCAGGAGCTCGGCATATAAGAATGGAGAAGGGTAATAATAACATATTATGTTATGCAGGGCCCGCTGGAAGATCAGCTGATAGCTGAAGTGGCTACCCTGGGTAAATAAGAGTTATTATTATCATGATTATTATGACTATTATTATTATCAGCTCGAGTTTATAGAATAGCCGGCTATTTCTGATCCCATCAATTAGCCCGATCAGGGAGTAGCCAGCTAATTCTCAGACGAAGACGGAATTAGCAGGCTATTTTGCTAGAAAAGTAAGCCACCCAAATCTTGAAATTATTTGCAGAGCTAATTAGCAAAATAGCTGGCTATTCATGAAACGTTTTCATCAGCTTGGGCTTCAGGAACTTGTTTTTCCATTCCATCATGCACGGTGTGCCAACATCATGCTATAGCTCGAGCTATAGCATGATGCATTGTGGAGTTCGAGCTGGTATGGACGCGACTGCACACTTCAGCGGAGTTTGGGCTAATACACCTGATCCCCCAAATAGCTGGCTATTCCTACATTCCCCCCTCTCAACTGACGGTGCTCTAATAGAAGGTAAGAAAAAATGTTATGGAATACTGGACAGGACTAGAGTGGAAGATGAAATGGAAAATATATTATCGCTGATTTAAACATTTTCATTGTCTGTGTATACTCCTAACCCCTTGACAGCTGAATTCTTTTTGTTTCCAATAGGATACATACAGGCCCCATCTAGCATTGGGCTCAATACAAAATCATTATGGTAAAATTGGAGAAGAAACAACAAGAACAAGAAAAATTCTACTGAGGACTACTTTGAACCAGTTTCTCAAAAAGAAAGAATTCTTTTATACCAGGCAGGTAGATTAACTTTGAATTGGATTGAATTGCAGTGAGGCACAGAAGAGAAAAAGATTGAAGATTTGTTTGCGGTAATCACTCAGCATTTTAAATTGAATTACGAAGTACCAATTATATCATTCATGTCCAACAATCTTTCTTTCAAAAGGAAATTTTCATGCAGCGAAGCAGGGAGTATCAAGAAATCAAAGAATGGGGGGGGGGGAGTTAAATTCCTACTTTTGAAAAAAAAAATGAATTATAAAATATTTTCATTCATAGTCAAATGTCTTCCTTTCCAAAGACACATGTCTAGCAACAAAGCGGAGAGCAAAGTGTAACTGAAGGTTCATTTTTGGTTGCCAGCCATGCACTTTCCAAAATTTAATTAAAAAGTGCTAATTATTTTATTCATGTTTATAATTAATTGCTTCCCAAGGTATATTACATTTCTATGCAGCAGAGCAGAGAGAAAAGTGAAATCAGGGGTTTCTTTTTGGTAAACCCTGGTTTGGGGTTTTTCAGCCATTTCTTGTCCCATTTCCAATATGAGGGAATTTGAAGAGCAATTCGTCGGCATCCCGGAAAAAGGCTGTTATCGACCTTTTCTCAATTTTCCCACCATTTTTTTTCATTGCAGAAATGGAAAAAGCATGTCATGAGCTTTCTTCTCGTACCATTCTCGAACCTCAATTTGACGTCATTATGACATAATAAGCCAAAAAACAAAATTACGTGAGCATGTGAATTCCTCCTCACTCAACATGCTCACGCGCACAGACCGATTTGCAATAGCGTCCTTTTTCTGGGAACTATTGCGCATTTTTTGTTCCCGGAAGAAAGACACTATTCTTTGCTCAACATGCTTACACGCATAGACCGATTCGCATTAGCAGCCTTTTTCCGGGAATTGGATTTACATACTCGCGCATTTTTGGTCCGGGAAGAAAGCCGTTAAGGATAAAATGCTAATGATAAGAAAACCTTTAGAGTGTTTTAAATAAAAGCACAAAATATCATTGAAGAAAAAATCTTGCTCTGTCAGAAAGTTTGAGAGTTAGGACGGAAAAATAATACACTAGCTGCTAAAAGCTCAAAGTAAGGTCAAAACTTCATTCGCGTTTTTCTCGAAAACGTACATTTCGCGCACGTGCGTGTTAGTGGCCTTTTTCCGGGAAGGCGACGTTATCTTCTGATATTAATATTTTTACCTTTCCCAGAATTCAATCTTTACTTTAAGTTTTTTTTTCTCTTCTCAATGTACATTTCAATGCAGTAGAGCATAGTGGAAGTGAGGGTGCATAGTAATCACCAAGTTTTTCAATCGACTTCTTAAAAACTGCCATTTATCTCACTAATGTTCGAACATTTGTCTTTAAATAAGTAAAAATCTATTTAAAATTGAGCATTTATCTTTCGGTAGGAACTCTGCGGTCAACACCCACTGTTTTGGCAAAATTGCAAGATACCACACTCAATCTTTTCTTAAGTTTCATTTCCAAATTTAAAGAGTAATGCAATTAAGCAAAGCACACAGTAAAAATGAGCACTTATTTGTGGTCAACACCCACTATCAAAGTTAAATTAGAAAATACCAGGCTCCTTCATGTTCAAAATTTTCTTTTTTAAATGTATTACAAAGCAATGCAATTAAGCAAGGCACTCAGTGAAACTGAACGTTTGCTTGTGGTTAACACTCTTTTTAACTCTCCTCGTGTTTCGTTCGCACCAGTGCACACCCGTGGACGAGTTTCGTTCGCATTTTTGCACATCTACATATTTCCCTATTAAAGCCCTTATATCCCGTAATGAGCATGGATTGTTCACGTAATGTATGCATATACCCGCAGTTATACGGGTATTCAATTTCAAATTCAGTGATGAGGGAGACTTATTGTCACGATCTTTACAAAACAATTGAGAGAAAAAAATCAATACACTCTCCTGGGACAGCATATATCCAGAAAGTCTGGTTTATTGTTATGACCAATGAGTCACAGCACCTTTTGTGAGCACACTTCACAACGGCTCTGGCACTGGGGTAAGGTCCAAATTCACTCTCATTTTCTTTTTCCCTTTTTGTTGAGTCTTTTTTTGTCGGATTATCATGTTTTGGCATCACTAGAAAGCTTATTCAATTATCTGTGCATATAACATGTAAAACACCTGCCACTGATACAGGAACCACCCCAAAAGTGCTGAAGGTTTTGCTGGAAAGACAAGAGTGCATGAAAAGTGTATGAAAACAAGCATTATACAGACAAAGCACACTAGTATATAAAATAAATTATATATGAAAAAAAAAAAGCTGTGAAACACTCTACAAGCTACACAACATTTACCTACAAAATGTTCAGGTGAAAAGTTATAGCCCTCTAAATAATATGGTGTCTGTAAATCCAGATTAGTGTCCGCTGCTGAAATAATGCAACGCACAGGCGGTATGCAGGTCAACACATGAATAGTTAAATCAAATTACAAGGAGGCCTACGATATGGTTGTACGTGCAACACATGCTCTGACAATTGTTCAGTGGAGTACTTATAAAAAAAAAAATCAAATAAATGTAGACAGCAAACATTGTAGAACCATTTTCAGTGCCTTGCAACCATTTCATTCCTATAGAAAAACAGAAACCCTGAGGTAACTTTTAAAAATCTGCAATGTGATATTATATAAGGGGCATTCACAAGCTCCCCAAAAGTGATATTCCGATCTAGATTCCAATATCGATATGAGATACCTCACCGATTGCTGTAGGTGAGAATGGCCCTATAGATTCAAACTACAAGGAAAGAATGTTGCCATTAAAACATTTGTTCTGACATCCTTGTCTTTAAAAACTAAAAATAAGCGAATTTTATTGCAACCTGTCTGCATGTTACAAGCTATAAAGCAGGATACAGCAATAAACATACCCTCATAACCACGGCTGCAAGTCATCACTCAAAGAAAGCCGAAGAATAAATGCATTAATAAATTTCTCCTGCAAGAGAATCATCCCGTTGCTTGGCAACAGCTACTTTCCACTTCATCTATTTTAAATTGATCTTCATTTCAGAGAAAACACGATTTCAGACTGTTACATACAAACGTTTAAACCAAGTGCTCAAATTACATAAAAAGGATTTGGGGTGTGGTCCATTACTAAGAATACGACATCCATATTCCTGACTTAATATCATGTTACCATGGAAACCAATGAATTGGTGGATGACATCCACACTGTAGAATAATATAGGCATTTCTTCACGCTGCCTGGAAGAAATATGAAGATAAATCAATGAAAATCATTAAAGGGGGTACCAAATGCTGAAACAATGTTGGCTCATTTAAAAGAGCATGATTTTATTAGCAGAAAATCATCTGCCTAAAGTTTTTTAAAAAGTCGTGTTGCCAAGGAAACCCCCAAATATGGTAAGATTTCAGGATATTGTTGACCCCTCAGCTCTGACCCAGTTTCATCTGGGTATCCACTTTTAAACGTCAAAATGACGTCAAAGTGGGTACCTTGTCGCACACTTCTAGCGAAATGCGCGCAAGGTGTACAGTCTAGCGCGCAGCACAACTGCAATGCGCGAAGCTGGGTACCCACTTTTACGTCATACCTCATACTCAAACTTTTGGGTCAGCTCTTGATCTTTTTATGAGAAAATCAGCCAAAATGCATTGATTGCGATTGAAAAATCATCAAATTTTTTATGTAATTTTTCTTAGAATTCTATTCTCTATCATATATCAATTTTTTTTTACTATTGTGTAATCACTTTAAGTGAAAGTTATGGAATGAATTACAAGTCTACAGCATGCATACACTCATACACTTTTGATCAATCTAGTTTATGTTAAAAATGACTACATGTCTTAATCAAGGAATACATTATGGGATGATTTTTCAATGATGACCACCAACAAGCCAAGAAAAGGTCATAAAATCAAACAAAAAGATGGTATAAAAAATTTATATTCATTCACTTTTAAACAATGCAGTGAAGTAAACATGTAAACAAAATGTTTTGCCCAAGAATATTGTTCTACAGAAATTCTAAATCACGATGAACTTGGAAAGCTAGGAAAACATCAATAATGATTTCTTTAATCAATGAAGCAGCTGCCTTGCAACCCTGTGTTTATTAGGAATGGAAATTCCCTGATGAAGCCAAGTTCATCCACCCACATTAAGCCTCCTTCCAATATAAAATGGCAACTTGTAAAACCAAAAAGTAGCAAAATAAAATGACAAAAGCATAGTGCCCCTAACGTTTCTGTATGTTAACACAGAGATATTACAAGTTACATTCACTTGACTGTCCCGAAACTCAAAGTTTACTTGTGGTAAAGTAAGTTCTGGACTGTCATGTGAACCTTGCTTATACTTACTTTCAAGCTTTCTTTGCATTCCATTTCATGTTTTATTCATGACTATTCCAGACAAAAGGGTCAGAATCGATCTGTTTGTTTTTTTAATAGAAGAAAAGTCATTTGTATTTTTCAACCCATATCTCCAGTGAATGACGTAAAACGTAAACTGGCATTTTCTACATGATTTGAAAGCAAAATATGCTTGCCAATATCATCTTTTCAAGGATATTACGTCAGTTTATTCAAACAGAATCATTCACGACAAGGCAATTTTTCCTTTGTTTTTCCATCTTTTTCACAGTTATTTCTTCAAATTAAACATTTCTTTGAGATGTATGTTTTGATCTAAATTATTGAGTTAAGAATGATCATAAGTGCCATTATCTGTGCAATAAATAAAGAAGGCTTTCCCAGAAACTGGCATTTTCTACATGATTTGAAAGCAAAATATGCTTGCCTATATCACCTTTTCAAAGATATTACGTCAGTTTATTCAAACAGAATCATTCATGACAAGGCAATTTTTCCTTTGTTTTTCCATCTTTTTCAGTTATTTCTTCAAATTAAACATTTCTTTGAGATGTATGTTTTGATCTAAATTATTGAGTTAAGAAAGATCATAAGTGCCATTATCTGTGCAATAAATAAAGAAGGCTTTCCCAGAAACATTTGACTTAATTTTCTTTGTTATAAATCATGATTAGTGGAACTAAGTGCCCTTATTCATACAATAATGAAAGAAGAAAGCTTCCAAAATACTAAAAAAAAAGTCATCCTTTTACTAGATTAAAGCTCTATAATGATTTCTTCGAAAGGTGTGTTTTGAATTAAATCACTGAGTTAAGAATGATCATAAGTGCCATTATCTGTGCAATAAATAAAGAAGGCTTTCCCAAGAATCATCTCCAAAACATTAATCCAGGTTCACAAATACTTATAGGTCTTCTTCTTTATTTAATATTACCAAAATTGCTCTTTGCAATGATTTTTTTTTAATCATACAATCTAATGTGACCTTGAAAGAAGAATTATTATTAGAGCTCATATCTCTGCAATACAAAGAAAACAACTTGGATGATTAGAAATTATTTTGAGAAAATTGCAGAGATTTTTTTAAAAAATACTTTAAAGGCCTTCTTTCAGGCATCTGATGATGGTTTTATCAATGTCCTTCATTTTTTTTTGCTCAGATATATCTGGAAAAAAGTATTATTTTAACAGATAATTCTAATAAAGATGATACCTATGATATTAGCTTAGAAAAGACAGGTTTCTTAAAACTCCAAATGAAAATCAAATCTTGTTTTTCCTTCATATCGTGATTACTTTTCTCTTGCATTCTAACTTTCTAAGAAAATTAATGAAAAGTTTAACATCTTTCCAAATCATATCAATACATTTTTCAGTACAATTACAGGCTTCCACCATCACCATCATCATCTTTCAAAACCTTCATCACTATCGATCCGCGCAAAAATTGAAACATGTTAATTGTTAATGCAAATGCCAAATCAAATAAACACGTCCTGTACCCTGAATGAAACATGATCAGTTATCAAATTTACTCCAAATCTCACACTCTGATCTGATATTTACACATCACATCTTCACATTTACACGTGCCCACAGGCAACATTGTGAAATATCATATTTACTCCAATCTCGCTGGGTCAGTCTGACATCTACACATCGCCATGGTAACAATACCAGCTCCACAATGCTAGAAGAAGCACCTGGAAAAATGATCTCCCCCATGGGACAGAGGAGAGTCATTTCTATTACAATTCTGATGATATCGATGATATCTATCCAAATCTATGGCTTCATGTGCACTTCAAGGTTGAAAAGTAACAGCTCTGGGCCTGCTATATAAAGAGTTGTGATTGATCCAGATCGAACACAAAGTCTTCTCATTAATCACAGATTTTTGAAGTCATTTCTATTAAAATTCTGATGATATCATTATTGCCAAATCCATCTAAATGCCTGGCTTCATGTGCACTTCAAGGTTTAGAAGTAATAGCTCTGGGTCTGCAATATAAAGAGTTGCAATTCATCCAGAACTTCTTATATGATGGAATCTTGGCCCTCTTTTATGAAAAATGTAAATGATATGGATTAATCAAAAGTCCTCCAATCAAGCACAAACAAACTCCTGAATCATTACAAAAGAGTCACAATTCATATCAACTTGCAAGAAGTTTCAAGTCAATTGCAACATTTCATGAGATGGGGGACCTACTTCTGACGCAAAATGGCTTCTCACACAATTAGAGCCTCTTACTGGGTTCTAAAATACATACTGTATAGCAACAATTACTCTGAAATCAAAGCCCGATTTCGACTTCTTAACTTCAACACTTTACTATTAAAGACTCTACCAAACTCTTCATCTATTGAGACTAAATTCTAATCTACAACAACACCAATTGCCACTCTATCTCTCGACCTAGATATCTTTGAAGAAATCGACCTCTTAGCATATAGATCACCGAAGAAAATGTCCAAATTGCCTCTTCCACAATCAGATGTAACTTAATTCATCGCGTCAGAGCAAAAACGCCCCTAAATGCATTGTGCGCAGCAAAGCCCTGAACAAATATGTAACATTTCAAGCTCTTCTTATGAATATCCAGATGTGAAACACTACTGTTTTGGAGTTACTGTTACCTTCCTCCTTGATTGGTTTAGAAGAAATCATGAAACATTTTGCGGTAAATGTTCTTCTTTCTTCACTTAGTAGAGAATGCCTTTGTTTTGACATAAGGGTGTTTCTGCACTGATGCGACAAACTGTCAAGGTGACTGACAAACAGATAGAGAATTACACTTCTAAAATTTTGACAGTAATATGCATCTGAGTAAAATAAACCTGTGGAGCGATGTGTGCACTTTGTATCCCCAAGCAAAAGGTGTCACTAAAAAGTGTCAATTACCTGTAGGAGTGAATTGCGTTTCTGAACATAGGATTACAAGAAAATCAAGCTAGCAGTCCTGATGACGTGCATCGATCAAATGAATTCTTCATACATGGAAATGCGAGATGGGAGTCCCAGTGGATGTGATTTCTGTGAATTCTTAGTAGTTTGTATTTCATTTACTTTACGCATGGATGAAGACGTTTCATTTGGGATATGGCAAACAAGTCAGGATCCATTCAGCCAGTTTTCCTTGTGATGCAATTTCTCTTGGACTGCAATGCCGTTATGAGAACTCTGGGTTGGCTCTTATGCAGTAGGGCCATTAATATTCTATGAAAAAAGAGGGGGACATTATTGCAAGTGCTAGAAAGAAAGAACAGTAGTTGGCGTATGGCATGAAAATAGCTTCCGATGGACAATTGCCTTCATCTAAAAGACTCTCTTGTAAAAATCATGCTAGATAAGATTTCCCAGAAATGTAATACCACCGTAATGTAAAGAGACTGTCGTACATTGAACTTCTCAGTTACAGAATTTAATGTAGGATTAACAACAGAATATCCATCATGCTGTTTCTTAGAAAGGTCGAAAGTAATATCTTTTTCTCAACGTACGTTTTTGAGGTGAAAATAGTATTGGATTCACAAATACCGTTATTGAAGAGATTCTGCAAAAAGTTATTGATAAGATTACCCATGAATGTACCACCTTAAAGGGTAAGTCCACCCTAGAAGTTTCACTGTTTCAATAAAAGGAGATAAATTTGAACAGCATTTTAAAAAAGAAATGAGCAAAATTGGTCAAAGAATAAGAAAATTACACTCATTTCCATTTTCTAGTAAATTACCCTTGGCTCTGCAAATTGGCAACACTGATGACATCATATGCGAGCAGCTCTCCATTCACTTTGTACATGAAATTTCACATTTTCTCAATTTTCTTGGAAGTTACACATTTTCTTATCCCACAGTTAAAGTATGTTATGTAAAAAGCAATTCTTCTGAACATACATTGATTACGGGGTTTAGAAAATGTGTAACTTCCAAGAAAATTGAGAAAATGAAAAAGAAAGCAAGGAAGATGATTCTACATATCTTTGCTTACTAGTCATCTGCTGTTTTTCATCCCTCTTTTTCTAAAGTTGTGTTCAAGCGACCATGTTTCACCCTAGAATCACAGTTTTCAAAGACGTTTAGTTAAAACCGTGGTTGCGTTCAATTGATTTTTCGCAGGTCGTAAAAATAAACGTCTTTCAAAATGCAAACATGAAATGCTGAAAAAGGTGCGTTTTGAATCATGATTCTGCAGAACCATGGTCGCTAAAAATCGATTGAACGCAACGGAGATCTCAATCACGATTCTATTGTTGCTTTCACACCAAAGAATAACATAAGAAAAGATTGAAAGATAAGAAGATGGAATGAATAACGAAGAATAACAAAGGAAAAGATAGAAAGGGAAGAAGATAGAAGAAAACAAAGAATAACATAAGGAAAGATAGAAAAGAAGATAGGAGAAAACAAAGAATAACATAAAAGATTGAAAGATAAGAAGATGGAATGAATAACAAAGAATAACATAAGAAAAGACGGAAAGGGAAGAAGATAGAAGAAGAAAACAAAGAATAACATAAGGAAAGATAGAAAAGAAGATAGGAGAAAAAAAGAAAAACAAAAGATAGATTGAAAGATAAGAAAATAGGACTTGCGACGGACACAATTTGGCAGTGGATGGGCTTGAAATGAGCGAGAATCAGCATTGATGAAAAATCGCTTGAACGCTCTCCCGCAATAGCCGTGCTTTGTAACACAGCGTTTTGATTTGTGATTCATGTCTGTGATTCTAGCTTCAAAAAATCACTTGAACGTACCCTAATATTTATGTTATGGGTTGCTATAATAGTCTACAAAAATATTCTCACTGCCTAGTTTCTTCATTCATTGAATATCTTATAACGTCTTCCCATTGTATTCATTTGATGACATATTACTGCCAATGCTTTCTAAATCATTTCCTCTATCAAATGGGGGGGGGGGGGGGGGGGTGGGTGAGGATGATCAAACCATCTTCCACTATCAAAATAGATCATTAAGAGTATATATGAATTGCAATCTATATTTCACTTATATTGACACTGCACATTATTTTGTTGGGTTTTTTTTTTTGCTGGAGTGAATATATTTACAAAAATATCTTTCCATCAGCATTCAGTGACCTAGCTGTAATCAAATATGGGGGGGGGGGGGGGGAGGAGGAGGAGTGGGACACTATGAGGAGCACATAACATAACAAACTAATGGATCAAAGAAGGAGGGGGGTTGAAAAGCGCAAACAGAGAAGAGCGCATAGCACACCGATGGATCGATAGTGAAGTGCATCTATGTGTTGATATAAATCATGCAGGCAATGTAATATGTTATGTAACCATGCGTGATATAATGGAGGAGTGGAGGTAGTGCCAACTTCCTATGCAAAGGTACATCTTTCTGTTTGGTTCAATGAAAACGAGGGCTGTTCTCCTCCATTTAATTTGATCAGTTTGTTGCACTGTTTCAGTCTATCTCTGTCCATTTCTTTCTTCTCAGTAACCCCAATTACTCTCTCTCTCTCTCTCTCTCTCTCTTTCTCTCTCTCTGTGACTTCAAATATGCAAGTTCCCCCATTTTCCATTTTCAGTGAAAAATAGGGCTGCTTTTTCAGCCCTTTAACTCTTTTTTCTTTCTTTTTTTGAGGGGGGGGGGGGAGCACTCTGTTCCTTTTTTAGGGGAATTTGCACTGCTTATATCTTTTAAGTATAAGTTTTTATGCTTCCTTCTCCCCATAAATTTGCTCTCCTCTCTCTTCCTCTCATGTTTCCTTTCTATTTCTCTCTTTAAAATTTCTTTTCTATTCTCACTCTTTTCTCTCTCTTCGACTCTCTTCTAAATAGTTGTACATTGTTTCCCTCTGTCTCTCTGTCTCTCTGTTTCTCTCTCCAATAAAGTAACCTCCATCTCTCTCTCTCACTCTCCTTCCACTGTCTGTCTGTCTGTCCCTCTCTGTCTTTCGCTCTCTTTCTCAAGTTTTCTTTTTCTCCAACTCTTCTGTTTCTGGCTCTGTCTCTCTCTCTCTCTCCCTGTCTCTTCCCCCCTCTCTCTCCCTCCCTCTCTCTCTCTCTCTCTCTCTCTCTCTCTGTCTGTCTTTCTACTATCACCATCCAGCATCGTGTCAGAATACAAATGGACTGAAGCACTTCAGCTAATGGGTACAAGTCGATCGATGTATTGACAAGGGTCCTGGGAAGCTGAATCAACTTGCAAAATTATTGTACCAGGGTAAAACAAAAACATACTGAAAATTCAGGCAAGCAGGCAACAAGTAATCACTTGACTTGGCATGCCCAAGAAGTAAGTTTTGGGTAATTTGTCTATTTTTTTAAAAAGAAACTATCAGAGCTATTGACATTTTGCCTCAGCTGTACACTAGTAAGCAAAAAGAAAAATTCTGTAGCAATCGCACATGTGAGTTGTCAAAATTGTTATGAAAAGAAACACTCAAAGAGTTTTCAACACTTTACTTTATCAGCTGTACGCATACAGCTGTACACTGTTAATCAAAAGGAAATTTTTGTAGCAAATGCTGACATTTGCCATAAAAATAATAATTTGTAAAAATGTTCTAGATTTATAGTGTGCAATAATCTTCAGATTCTCAAAATACTCTAGAGGTATATCCTGGTTAGAGGGGGGAAATTGGGACCACATATGTTATTTGTATATTTTCTACTCACTGTAAAAGTATTTTGTGTCTGAAGTTCTTTTGTCTGAAGGAATAAGCTGCCAAAGGAAATATTAGTGTTGCCAATTTGCAGAAGGTCTTATGATCTGATGCACTGTCATCAACACCTAACATTGCCGACTATCAAGAGTAGGGGCCTAATGTTGCCTGGGTAATAAGGCGTGCCACCGACCTAAATGAGCCTTGAAATTGGCCGAATGGGTGCGCATGTGTGAAAGCTGTTGTTCGAACAGCGCTCAAGATATGTCGGGATGGAGAAAAGAGCACATGAGTTCACACGCATATTTCAAAACAAGCTGTACTGTACCCCAAGTCAGAGACAAGGGGGGAAGTGCAATTTCATGATCACTGCTGCCTGGGTAATAGGGCATGCCACTGACCTAAATGAGCCTTGAAATTGGCCCAATGGATGCGCATGTGTGAAAGATGTCTGTTCGTACAGTGCTCAAAAAAAGTTGGGATGGAGAAAAAGAGAAAATGTGTTCACACGCACCTTTTAAAATGAACTGTCCTGTACAAAGTCAAGAGGGGAAGTGCTGTTCGAGATCACTGAGAAGCTACTGTTTTAATCATGGCCTGAAAAATAACCAGTCAACATTTGCTTTATATACCACATTTTGAGTGCAGATTCCCCAAAGTGAATACACCCTGTATTTTGTCAAAATTTGCTGATCATTATTTAAAGGGAACTTTCCCAATCTAAGAGCAGTGTGCATGTCTTTTAATGTTCTTTGTTAACTTTATTCTAATCCAGTGTCTAACTGTCTTAATGCACAAGTTGTACTATCCCTGGTCAATATTATTTGTGAAACTGCCAGCCAGTCTGTAGAGTGAATTTAATGCCTGAAAATCGGACAAATCAGAGGCCTAGAATCTCAACATGCTGTAGATATACAACATTACATCCCACAAAACTTCTTGATAATTAAACTGTGGCCTTTAAGCACAGATCATTGATATGCTTACGGTATAAGGTTTCATTTTGTTTCTGAACAAAGTTCTTTTTTATTTCTATTTTTTCTTATTTCTTATCAAGAAAATATTATGACCTTCCTTTGCTTGGCATGATTAAAAACAAAGGACCACCACGAAGCACTTATCTAAAAAGAGCTTCCCTGTTATCTCAAAATAAATTGAGCAAATAACATTTTAAGAAGACATATAAAATTTGAGAAAAAATATGAACATTTACAAGAAATATGATAAGGCTTTTTATAATACAAGGTTGTAACAACTCCTTGTGGCACCCCAATGGTCTTAAATCTTTGTAAAAGTATCTAATAACTATTTGATTCTTAGAAGACAACCGTATGATTTCTATCACTAACCCATCAATAAAGGCCGTTGCGTACATCATACAGTCCTTGTGTCTAGATTCAGGGGGCGGAGAGCCTAAGCAACAGAAGATAGCAACTTTACGGTTAAGAAATCTCCTTTAATGAGAATCTGAGGAAAAGTAAAAAGAAAGTATTTTAGGGCCAATGCTAGGTTCACACTATGTTCCCGGCGGCCACGGCAGCTCCGTTTGCCCAAAACGTACTGCGCCATGGGGTTTTGACCAATTTTTTTCTCTCCGTATAGTCAAGTTTTGTTAAGTTTTGCTAGGTTTTCTCACGGTCTGCATTGTATCGGTGATGGGCCAGAGGGTACTGTCCCGGCCTGTCACGTTCTGATGGGTTCCCCCATGGCCAAACGGGACAAAACGGGAGAGCAACCCTAAAGGACCATGAGATGCTAGGGAATACATATGCTTCCCGTCCCACTAAGGACCGTCTCCAAGTTTTGTTGTGGCCTACTACGTACTGTCACGTTTTGTTGCGTTGATCCCGTTTTACTGCGGCGTACTAGGTTTCTCATCTGGGCCGTGACTGCCGCGGCAAATTTTTTTTACAGTTTAAAATTCTAGACCGGCATCCACGGCAACCACGGAGTGCCACGTTTGCCCTTCCCGTCTCCCTGCGTTGTCTCACATCCATCCCGTTTTGTTCACAGTGGCCAGAAACGTGACTGCCGCGGCTGCCGGGAACATAGTGTAAACCTAGCATAATCAACATGATACCTCTCGCTCACACTTTTGCAGGCTAATGAAAACAGACCTTACTTCTCCCAAGTTCATCGAACCTCTCAATTAATGAGAGTTTACACCATCGTGTCACTCCACTGCATGGATGATCCCTCATTGCGTAGATCCCTCATCGTTCAAAACAAAGGCTTTCCTTGAATTCCACAAGGAAAGCGGACAATGTGGCTACGTAAATCTAGTCTAAATCTCTCTCATGCAACGGTCTAAAAAACAGAAAAAATATTATTTGACGCAAAACGCATCACAAAGAAACTTCTCTTCTCCTCTTTCAAAACACAGGCTTTCCTTGTATTCCATAAGGAAGCCGATAATGCAGTTGCATGGGTAATTCTACTTCAAATCTTCTCGGGTATTGTTCTGAAAAATGTAAAAACATCCGACATAAAAATGCAGCACACAGAAACTTCTCCTCTCCTCTATCAAAACAAAAGCTTTCCTCATATTCCTTAGGTAAGCTGGATCATTTGGTTGTGTGAGATTAAAATCTCACGAAGGCAATGGTCTAAAAAATGGAAAAAGCAGTAAGTGATCATAGAGTACAGCATGAGCTGTCCTTTTTCATGATGTTGTTTTATTATGTCATAATACTTATCTTCTCTTTACTAGTTTTATGATCATTTCACAGCAGATAACTCAAGTTTCCTTAGTACTCCATTTCTAAGGCAAAAAAGGAGACCACTGTATAATCTGCCACAAAACCGCGATTCATTTCCATTGTCATGATAGGTAATAATGCATATTACAGAAAATGAAACCTTTTAGATGTTGTGTGGAATGATGGATGTTTGCAAGTAATGGTTTAATTAACTCACATTCTTCCCTATATGTATATAGCTCTGGTATGGTTTGGGTTCAACAGCCTGAAGATTTCTTTCTACTGTCATGATTTATTTTTATTGTCAAGATAGGTAATAATGCATAACAAAGAAAATGAAACCTTTTAGATGTTGTGTGTAATGATGGATGTTTGCAAGTAATGGTTTAATGAACTCAAATTCTTCCCATATAGCTTTAGTATGGTATGGGTTCAACAGCCTGAAGATTTCTCTTTAAACTCACTGAATACTAAATCCTGAGATAACCTGGGCTGAGGCCTATGGAAATTGCATGTTACACCAAAAACGAAGCATGTTCAACAGATTAATGACTTTCACGTATAATAACACGGCAAGGGAGAGTAATTTTGTTTGTTCTTATGTACTTTTGTACAAATGTACTATTGTAATAATGTTTTTCCATAAAAAGGTGAGAAACAGGTGCAATGCACTGAAAAAAAGAAGAAGAAAGATTACATCTTCTGAAGTATACAGCTGATACAGATCATTTCATCAGTTTTTAAAAAGAAGATTAAAAAGAGATTCTGAAATAGATATGCAACAAAGAGATCTCTTTTTAATCAGTTGGAAAAATGCTCACACAAGAGTTAAAAATGCACTGGATTATTTGTTTTGCTTTAGCAAACTACCAAAAGGCTCTTGAAAAACTTGAAAAGAACTATATTAGGTTCAACCAAATATGTAACACTCATTGCTAAGAAATCTCAAGTTTACTTCAGCCTTATCAAAAATGAAAGAAAGAAAATAAACAAAGAAAATAATAAATCATCCCTATCACTGTCATCATTATTAACACTGTCAACTTTCTCCTTGCCATTATTTTAATCATCCTCATCAAAATTTTATTCATCATCACCATGTCCGTTATTCCTACCACTATGTATTATCCTCATAGCATCATCATCATGTAGTAATTATCACCACAACCACCACCTGAGAATCATCATCTCATCATCACCATCATCATCACTATCACCAGCAACTTTATTATCATCAATACCATCCTCAACATCACCAGCATCCTTCTCCTAATCATCATTACCATCATCATCAACATCATCAGCAACTTCACCATCATTACTGCCATCATCACCATCATCTCATCATCACCACCATCAGCATCATTAACATCATCAACATCACCAGCAACCTTCTCCTAATCATCATTACCATTATCATCAACATCATCAGCATCCTTCTCCTAATCATCGTTACCATCATCATCAACATCATCAGCAACCTCACCATCATTACTGCCATCATCACCATCATCTCATCATCACCACCATCAGCATCATTAACATCATCAACATCACCAGCAACCTTCTCCTAATCATCATTACCATCATCATCAACATCAGCAACCTCACCATCATTACTGCCATCATCACCATCATCTCATCATCACCACCATCAGCATCATTAACATCATCAACATCACCAGCAACCTTCTCCTAATCATCATTACCATCATCATCAACATCATCAGCATCCTTCTCCTAATCATCATTACATGTACCATCATCATCAACATCATCAGCAACCTCACCATCATTACTGCCATCATCACCATCATCTCATCATCACCATCATCTCATCATCACCACCATCAGCATCATTAACATCATCAACATCACCAGCAACCTTCTCCTAATCATCATTACCATTATCATCAACATCATCAGCATCCTTCTCCTAATCATCGTTACCATCATCATCAACATCATCAGCAACCTCACCATCATTACTGCCATCATCACCATCATCTCATCATCACCACCATCAGCATCATTAACATCATCAACATCACCAGCAACCTTCTCCTAATCATCGTTACCATCATCATCAACATCATCAGCAACCTCACCATCATTACTGCCATCATCACCATCATCTCATCATCACCACCATCAGCATCATTAACATCATCAACATCACCAGCATCCTCATCATCCTCATCACCAGCATCACTATCATAATTAACATCATCCTAAAAATCACCATCATCTCACCATCACCACCACCACCACATCAACCTTCTTCATCACATCATCATCAACATCATCATCATCATCAACATCATCATCATCATCATCATCATCACCATCATCATAACCTACCTCATAGAAATCCCTGTTGGCCGTGGATCGGAGCGCACTAATCCAATCCTCCATCTCCTTCCTACTATAGGCACAAAGAATAAGAGTGCGGAATGGTGTGATGACCTAATAGACAGAAGGAAAAAATGAAGGAATAAAAGAAGGATCTAAAGATTTGTACTCAAAGAACAATAAAAAATAAAATATGAAGAAATATAGTTTGTGTCTCCATGGTTGCATAGAACATCTCCTTTTTACCATAAGCATAAAGAACAGGAGTGAAGAATGGTATGATGACCCGAGAGAGAGAATTAATGAAGGATGAATATATGCAAAGAATACTGGAGAGTATAAAGAAGAACGATAAAATTCTCCCTATCGTTATTAGCTATAAATGCTGATATCAGGGACATACGTGCTAGAGCACTTAAATGCATGATTATTGGCTTAACTGATGTCAAATCTGCAGTGATTTAATAATTCTTCATCAGAAGAATCCCATTTCCATAGCCAATCTATGAAAACTCAATCATACACTAGACTGAGGGGGGGGGGGGGGAATGACTTTTTGCTACGACATATTCTATGGAATCATTTTCAATGGCGATCAATCTCACAGCTGTGTATACCAGAAGGACCCTTCCCCTAAAAATCTACTGATTTACATGCCCTAATACTAGAGCGCCACCAGCAATGAGATTCATAGACCTATAATGCGTTAGTGAGAATTTTGGTTCGTGAGATTTCATTGTCTTGTAAAAGGCATAAGGAAAACAGTGCTGAATAGTGTGATGACCTCAAAGACAGAAGAAAAGAATGAAAGAGTCTGAATGACAGATTCCTCCCAAACTGGAGGGTTGTACATGTACCAAGTATTAAGATGTATCATGCATTATGATAGATACATATCAGTCTAGTGTAAAATGGTATGATCATGTGATAGACAGAACGAGAGAATGCAAGAATGAAGAATGGATTTATGCACTTCTATCGCGATGTTATGACCACAGCGTACATGGGCCTTCTGTTAGGAAAATAAACTCAAACTCTATCAGTAAAGATGTTACTCACCCTGAAACTATTGTTGACATTTTTGGTACTGTTCTCGGCGACACTTACGTCTGTCAGATCAACCTCTTCAAATATTTCAGACTGAAATAAAAGAAATAAAGAGAGATGGAGAGAGACAATTAAAATATTTTGTCATCAAAATGAAATTCTTTACCAAGATTTTTTTTTTTCTTGCCACAAAGAAGACAATTGGATTATCCAAATTTCCAGGTTTTTTAACCTTTGTGGAAAGCCCGCAGAATATTGTATATGTATTTTATGGTATTGTTATACTATACTGTATTTTTATTTTATTTTGCGAAATAAACGAATTGAACTGAATTGAAATGAATTGAACAATTGCAAGAAATGGGTGCAGAAGAAGACCAAGAGAAAACTATGCAGGAGAGACAAAAGAAGAATAGAGTGGAAAAAAAATGAAGAAGGCTTAAAGATAGATAGTGAGGGAAAGAGAAGTAAAGATAAGAGAGAACTTAAGGACTACAAGAAAGAACTTTATAATTGCAAAGTTAAGGAAAGCAGAAATATTTTAAGAGAGAGAGAGAGAAGGAGTAAAGAAGAAAAGAAATGAATGTTCATTTCAGAAAGGCATCTTAAAAGAGCAAGGGAGAAAGATGAGGAATAAGAGATAGAGAAAAGAGACACAGAGGAAGAGAGAATGAGAGACAGGAAGAGAGATAGAGATGAAGAGAAATAGGAGAGAGAGAGAGAGACAGGGGAAGGGGGAGAGGTAGAGGAAGAGGGGGAGAAAGAGAGAGTGAAAGATGGGGAGAGAAAGAGTGAGAAAGGGAATGAGAGAGAGAGAGAGAGAGAGAGAGAGAGATAGAGAGAGAAAAGGGGCAATGACATGTTCCGAGGGAAGAAGTACCGGGCAGCTTCACATATCTCCTCTCTCATCATAACAGCACAAACACTTGAATGTACATCCACATGAAACCAAAATGTCATCAAAACAACTCCAGTCGGAAAAGGAAAATATGAATTCATTGATCCATCTAGAAAAAATATTGGGATGTCACTCCATTTTAATTGGGTCCTGCAAGAATTTACTTGCAGGACTAAAAGATTCCAAAATAGTGCCCTTCCTCATCTCACACTATACTCAATAACCATTATGCAGATCAAAGCTTATAATCATCTCACCATATCTATGGTGTTTTTTATCTTTTATCTAATTATTTTATAATTGTACACTGATAAAATTAAAATACTTTTTACGATATTTTAACATGTTATTTGACATTTATTACCAAGAACTTCATCAATGTAAAATATTTTTTGTAATCTGATATTTAATATATCTTGTCAACACTTGCAATTTGTATTTTATGATGTATTTTTTTAACAATTAAAAACATGTACAATTCATTTTTTACTTTGAAAGATGTTTTCCTATTGACCTTTATTTCAATGAATGAAAAAGGAGGATGAAATGAAAATAAACCATTCAATAAAGATGTCTTTTCAACTCTACCACCCACCCTCCTGAAGAAAAGTTTATTCTTGGCCTTTAAACTAAGAGCATATTTGACATTCCAGATGAACTGTGCATTCGTTATCAAAAGTTGGGAGAGTTTCATACCTTTAATGAGGCCTGAAATCATTTTTTTCCGGTTTTTTTCTATCAACTGCCAAAGTTCCCGCCTTTTTTTTTTAAAGATCTTGCTTGTAAATATGTCTTGTTAGTTTGTGACTGGAAAAAAAACTTGATTTGATGGATATGTTATGAACGTATCAGGACAACTCCCCCGGAAGGACAACTCCCCCGGGGACTGGGGGAGCTGTCCTTGGGGAGTTGTCATCCGGGGAAAAGTGTCCTCCGGGGAGAGTTGCCCTCGGGGGAGCTGTCCTGCAGAGGAGCTGTGCTCCAGGGGTAGTTGTCAGGTGGGAATCGTATTGGGGGAGTTGTCCTCCCGGGGGAGTTGTCCTAGAACCGTTATGAAGTGTTAGACTATTTTGATATTCATGACATCAGTATTCACTTTCATTACTTTTTGTGATAAGAAGTATCCTGCAATCATTTAATTGACAAACTCAGTATTTCCCCATCTTCATTAGATTTCGCCACACAAGATCTCAAATAGAATATCAAATATTCCTGTGCCAGCCAACAGTCAGAATAGATATACTGGGACTGCTCAGGGAGACAGACACTATAAGTTATCTGTAAATAGATTCTCCCTGGAGATAGCTTGAAATTTCCAGTTGATTCGGCTACTGCATTTATCAAATTTGACAATACAATGAAAACTTAATCACAAACAAGCCAATTAAAGCCCTGTTCATATTTGCCATTTATTAATGAAATATTGATAAAATGTTATTGGTATATATGAATGGGTATCACAAAATGTAGTATTTTTAAGCTTTTCCCAAACAAATACTTATTTCAGTTTAGGTTACTTTAATGCATATGATATGCTGAGAGAAGTGAATTATCAAATATTGGTATACATCTGAGGCATTACATAACACTATGTTATTATTATGGCTTGTAGAGTTGAGATTAGGGGTGGCCAAGTAAAATATCTTAGCAATGCATGTTGGTAAAACTGCAGTATTTGTGAACAGGGTCCTGTTTCATAAAACTTGTTATCAGCAACAACTGCCACATTTCTACAAATTTGCTCTCAGCCAATCAGATGCAAGGATTTCAGTAGCTTATCACAGTTACTGCAACTTGGTATTGATAACAAGTTTTATGGAACAGGGCCCGGGGCTGTAGGTCCAACTTACCACTGAAAGCAAGACACTAAAAATGATTTGATTGCTATGTAGTGCCAGGGTTGACATAGTCTTTGATCATTTTCTAATAGAGGCGGATTTGTTTTTTTTTTT
>CM057169.1:12015917-12037999 GCA_029962745.1 Echinometra lucunter | reverse complement strand
CTTCTCCTGCTCCTACTAGTTGTCACTTTTTCATTTCTATCACTTGGATCTTACAGACAAATAAGAATGCTGATGAATACCTGAAGATGGTGAGCTCACGTTATAGCCCCTGCCTATCGCTTCGGGTTAGGGTGTTGCAATAGTGTTTATTCAACGTTAGGGGTAGGGTTAGGTTTAGTTCAAGTTTGACTGAAGTTTAAAGTTGATGAGTGTAGGAATTTGACTGGGAGTGACTATCATTTTATGTGGAATATAAGTCTTAGAACAGGGGGTGTTTCGCAAAGAGTTAAGTTGGATTTAGAGTCATGCTTAAGCCCCAACATACATCCGGTGTTTAACATGTAATCTCACTGATAGACTTCTTCAATAGCGAGCGTTCCCTGAGCATGATCTGACCGATATACAGCACACTACTAGGAATTTAAGTGCAACTTTAAATCAAACTCAACTCTTTGTGAAACACCCCTGGTAAAATTTTTGTCTTTTGAGTATTAAAGTGTGAAGACAACCACTTAAACTGCCTGGAGAAATGCCAAGAAAGTTGTTGTTCTGATGGCCGCAAGACGCTCAGATCTATTTAAGGAACGAGCAAACTCGGGACAAGACATCCTAATCCCGCGTCTGGAGGAGAGCGATCAAACCCTGATTGACGCGGGGCTCAACAGAGCACGTCCGCAGGTTTGAAGCACCCTAGTTTGCTCTGTTCAATGAACTCTTCCTGATGGGTTGCTTGTTAAGAGGGCATCAGTGCATAGAATCTCTAAACCATCTGTCTGTTGCATCCCATGAAGGTGATTCAAAGTTCTGGTAATACTAAAAAACTATCACCTCACAGAATTAACTAAACCTTACACTGAAAAAAATAAGACTGAGATAGTGACAAATGGTTTAATGGAAATTGTGTCGTGGCAGAGTAAGAAAAAAGAAATATGAGGATATCACAATAGTCTTCAAGAAACAAACATAGAGGAGAAGAGAGATGCAAATTTATTACTTTTTTTTGTAGTCAATGATCACTTTCGCTTCATTCTCCCCCCCCCCCCCATTATGCTCAGTTATATTTCTATCTTCAGCAGTTGATTAGCAGCATCCTATTGTGCCCTCACCTTCACTAGTTACTAAAGTGCTGACTGTATACACCTAATTTTCTTTGAGCTCACACCTATCTGTACAACTGGGCTTTTTTTTTTGTTTGTTTTGTTTTGTTTTGTTTTTGTTTTTATGGAAAATGTCACTTGTTTAGTCATATACACAGATATATTTGAAATTTGTTAAATTTCAGTGAATGCAATTTCCTAGCATTTTTTGTACATTTCCTTATTATTTCACTGGTCAAAACAACTTATCTATGGCATGACGATGACACATACTTCCAAAGTACGATTGCCTTATATCAGAACCTAAGATTAGCTTTAATAGCTGGGTCTGGTTTCTTGGTGTTTGACTTGGAAGGCAATCTACTGCAAAGTCCAGAAGATTAGTTGGTAGACATGGGATATCACACTTTCTTTAGTCTTTCTCTCACTCTCCTCTCCATCTGTTTTCTCTCTTCTTCTTCCCCCCTCTCTCTCTCTCTCTTCCATCCTTTCTTTCCCTCTCTCTGACTTTCAAGGCAATCTACTGCAAAGTCTGCAGACTTAGTTGGTAGACACGGGGACATCACACTTTTTTCAGTCTCTCTCTCTCTCACTCTCTTCTAACTTTCTTCTCTCTTCTTTTTTCTCTCTCTCACTCATTCTTTCTCTTTCATCCTTTCTTTCCCTCTGCCTGACTTGCAAGGCAATCTACTGCAAAGTCTGCAGACTTAGTTGGTAGACAAGGAGACAACACACTTTCTTCAGTCTCTCTCTCTCTCACTCTCTTCTAACTTTCTTCTCTCTTCTTTTTTCTCTCTCTCACTCATTCTTTCTCTTTCATCCTTTCTTTCCCTCTGCCTGACTTGCAAGGCAATCTACTGCAAAGTCTGCAGACTTAGTTGGTAGACAAGGAGACAACACACTTTCTTCAGTCGTCTTTCTCTCACTCTCTTCTGTCTTTCTTCTCTTTTCTCTCCTCTCTCTCTCTCTCTCTCATCATTTCTTTCCCTCTCTCTGACTTGCAAGGCAATCTACTTGCAAAGTCTGCAGACTTAGTAGAGGAGACATTATACTTTCTTTGGTCTTTCGCTCAATCTTCCTTTTCTCTTCCTTTCCTTTCTTCCCCTATCTCATTCATTCTCTCTTTTTCTCATCCTTTCTTTCCCTCTCTCTTTCTCTCTCCTCTCTATTCTTCATGCATATTGTTTGTTTTAAAAGGTTCATTATTCTCAGACTTTGAGGTCCTGTGTTCTATCCTGGCTTAACCCATTTGTGACAGGAATTATTTAAAGCCTAATTTGATCAGCTTTTATTCTTCAAATTGGCAACATCAACATTTTTCTTTTATTACCTACATTTTTCTTATAAAACATAATGTATCTGAAATAAATGCGAATTGACAGAATGTATGATGAGAAGTCATAAAGTTGCCAGTTTGCAGGGAAAAAACGGTAATTTTAACATTTTCATCACATTGCCAATTTAAGGATTTTAATGCTTATTTTCCTTTAAAAAATTTCAGCATCAAACAACAAATATTGCTACAACGAAAATGGGCACAGTATGTGTAGATTTTTTTGCTCTTTCTGCTCATGTATTTGGTATGATATTTAGGGCTCTGCATCAAAAGTTATTAAACCAAACCACATAATGTGGACCCTCTGTCACGAATGGGTTAATGTATACCTCCTTGGACAAAAGTAGCCAAAAGTAGTACAGTATATCTCACTCCTTGTGACACTTTCGCAGCATCTCCTGATTTGAAATGCCAGCAATAACATAGTTTACATGAAGACAAAAGGAAAATTCATTCACTGAGAATTTGGGGTCCATTTCCAATGCAGTATGTTGCAAATAACTAATCACTAAACTCTCCAAATTGGCAATGCATTGTAAAAATATTATCACTATTATTTTGGCAAATTGGCATTTTTCTGTTAATTTTTGCAATTTCCATATTGGCTCATGTTATACTATGCACTTTGAATTTTTGTCCCCTCGCCATGCAGGAGTGAAAAATAAGAATTAGTTGTTGCCAATTTGAGCAGAGAAAGCTGATTAATCTAGCTCCTACGAAAACTCTGTAATGCTATCGGTTGATCACATTTCAGAGCTGCCAACCCCATTTGGGTAAAAATCCTATTCTTTATTTCTTTTTATCCTATTTTCAAGTCCAAAATCCTATTTGTTTCAAATTTTGAAACATCCAACAGTATAAAGAATCATTCTTACAAGTTTCAAAAATCCTATTTCAATGGGAAAAATCCTATTCCGTGTCATATTCCCCTTAAAAATCCTACTAAATAGGATAAATCCTACTAATTGGCAGCTCTGACATTTGCCCCTCATGATCCAGGCATATCAAATGACTTCTTGGTGATGCTAGGGTGATGATAAATGTGAAGTCCTCAAGGATGAGTGAACCAATTCATGCTGAAGAGGAGTACATAAACACCATTCCAATACGTTGACTGCTATTGTACACATGTATATCTGTATTGTAGAGGTGTTGCGGTCCAGTGGATAAGTCTCAGGGCTTTGATCTACAAGGTACGGGGTTCGAATCCCTGCCGCAGCACTAATGACCTTTGGCAAGACATTTATCTACATTTGCCACACTCGACCCAGGTGTAGTAAATGGGTACCTGGTAGGATTTATTCCTTGAATGCACGAAGCACTACGGTTGCTCGAGCTTAAGCCAGGGTAACAATATTCCTACAGGGCCCTCTGGAAGAACAGTACTTAGTACTGAAGAGGCTACCCTGGGTAAACAAGACATATTTCTATATGTCATTATTTATTCATTGTTTCTAACTGATTTCTCTGCCACCCCCCCCCCCCCCCATCTCCATCTGTTTATCTGTCAGATCTTTTGGCCCTCAACAAAGTGTTTCACCCACATCTGACCTTTTTTGACCCAGGTGTATTAAATGACTACCTTGCGATGCTAGGGTTGTGATAACGACAAGGCTCTAAGGGAGAGTGAATGTAGCATTCATATTCAATTCAATTCATTTATTTTTCCACTTTCAATTTTTCATATTTACAATGATGGTACAGTTTACATGTACATATTCACATATTAACATACATATAGATCATCATGTACAGTACAATAAATAATTTAAAAAAAAAAAACACATGAAATTGAAAGGGAAGAAGGGCCTACTAAAAAGCAGAGCTTGTAGAGTGTAGGCGCCCCTGCAAAAAAATAATTACTGTTAATTATTATTTTATGACAAAAAAACAACAACAAAATAACAATAATGGAATCAGTAATACAAAGTCATTTTAAGACGTAAAGTAATGATAACTATATACATGAAAAGAAACAATCAAAGTACACAAATATCAAAGTTCCACAAGATCACGCTACAAACTATATTTGATTGGGGAATGCAATAACCTAGTATATTGAAAAGGTTACCATTCGCAAACAAGACAATTTTATCATTGTTACACGTATATTTCATTTACTTCTGTATTCTTTCTAAATCATTCTTCAGCATCCATCTTCACTTGGGCCCCGCTTCATAAAACTTGTTATCCATAATAAGTTGCAGTAAATGTTATAAGCTACTGAAATCCTTGTACCTGATTGGCTGAGAGCAAATTTGGCATAGAAATGTAGCAGCTGTTACTGATAACAAGTCTTATGAAACAGGGCCCTCTTCATGTATCTATCCTTCTGTCATGGTCCCCTATCTCTCTCTCTCTCTCTTATTCTTTCTTCCTCTCTCTTTCTCTTCTCTTCTCTCATCTTTCCCCTTCTTGCCAAGAGGGTCATAACTATGTTCTTCTTTAGATACATATTTTTTTCCCCTTTTGGGCTCTCTGCAGAAAATATTATTTTTCTCTCGTCTAGCTATGAGCGACTCACAAATTCTGGGTCGATCACTTCTGGCTAGCTGCTGCAAATCTGGGCCCTGTTTCATAAAACTTGCTATCAGTAACAACTGCCACATTTCTATGACAAAACTGCTCTCAGCAAATCAGATGCAAAGATTTCAGTAGCTTATTACAGTTACTGCAACTTGTTATTGATAACCAGTTTTATGAAACGGCCCTAATCACATTGCAAGCTAAATCAAAAACAATGTAAAATATTTTGAACTTGGCATAATATAAGAAAACTGAAAACGATACAAACCATAAATGCGTTATAACAGCCCTGCAAAAATCATGGCATTACACAAAATTTGTAAACAATTCCTCGTAAAAATCATTCTACTGGCATACATCAGTTTCTTCGTTTACCTCAAGGAATGATTGAAGATATGAATAATAAAAAATCTCCAGCGAAGTTCAATCACTTTCAGAAAACTAATTCCATGAAATCTGAGAATTCTCACTTGCCCTAAACTAGTTTCAATGCAATCCATTTCATAGAGCTTCAATTTATCAATACCTTTTACATCAACTAAACATCCACATTACCCCTTTCCTCTGCAGCTCAATCACTTTTCAAATCCCCTTTTCCCAGACACTCGATACACCAATTTTCATAGAATCCATTGTATACAGCGCGATAATGCTGCAAGTTCTTCGTTTCCAAAAACATCCCTTCACCATCCTCAATCTCTCCAACCTACAATGCAATCTAAATCAAGGACAATTTGATACAAAAATCCTTTTATATGCAAGATAAACCTGTATATCAAATTAGCTATTTTTGTTTATCACAGCACAACATAATTCTTTGAAATGAACAAGCAAAATGATGAAGCATGTTTCTCTTCTTTACGACCAAAGGCTAGATCGATTAGTTTAAGTATCATATCATTATTTTACCTATGTTATTTTAGGGAATTGCAAATACTTTTTCTTCAAAAGGAATTAGATATGTTTCTCACATATTTTTAAAGTAAAACATATATTTTTTTGTGAAAATAAGTCTTTGAATATTCTTATTTCTTTGGAACTTTGAGGCTTTGGAAAGGCTGACTGTAAAGATGGTTTCAATCTTTAAAAAAAAGAAAGAAATTAAACAGACTCTGCTACCGAAGCACAAACCCCTTTTTTTCATAATGAATTACCACTCATGTTTCTCAGATACCTCCAATAAATCAGGAATGAAAATGATTCTCTCTGGGAATATCATTGAGCAGTAATCTATATTGTTGTTATGCTGATTTGTTCCATTTCTCTAATATACTCTATCATCATTATCATGCAATTATCCTCTCCAATGATATATACACAAATTATGCTACTAAACAACTCTCGTCTAGAGCCCAATTATCCACTTTAGTCCCACACTAAGCTTTCTGCGTCATTCATCTGATGTCACACCAAGTCGAATGTGAGTATACCTCAGGGACAAAACACAGGGCAAAATAGATCACTCTAATGATATAGTCGGCACTATCAAAAGGGAGATAAATCTCCTTGCTTGCTATCATATCTTCTGTGAGATGAAATGCCACTTAGTCTAATCCCACTTTATCTAGTGCCCGTTTGGTCTCATCCCACATGGTCTAATCCCATTTCGTCTACAACCAGTTCATCTAATAACCATTTGGTCTAATCAACACTTAGCCCAATTACCATTTCGTCTAATTTCCAGTTAGGCTATACTCATTTCGTCTAATACCCACTTGGTCTAACACCACTTAGTCTATCTGATTAGATGAACTGGTAATAGGTGACAACCCACTTGACCGAAGGCCCGCGAGGCCGAAAATAGCAAATTGTAATCTATAATATCACACCGCTCTGACCAATTCCTATGCCAGAAGGAAGTTTAATCACTATTAAGGGGCAATGAGGACTAAACATGCTAAAGGAGACATAATTATTTCATATACCGATAGCGCATTATTTGTAATAAAGGAAAATACGATACAAGAAAAGTCGGCCTCGCGGGCCTTCGGTCAAGTGGGTGGACCCCTGGTAATTGGGTGGACCCCTGGTAATAGACCAAATGATCATTAGATGAAATGAGGAAAACTAAGTAGACGAAGTGGCAATTAGACCATCTGATCGTTAGACAAAATGACAATTAGCTAAAGTGGGTATCAGACCAAGTGATGATTGGACCAAACAGCAATTACACCCAACAGCAATTAGACCAAATGGATTTTGTCATAGTGGTGTTAAACAATCTGGGACTTAGACCAGCTGGTCTTAAACCAAGCGACTATAAACCTTCTGTGGAAGAAGGGCATTAATCTATAAAATGACATGAGTTTAATGTCATTCTGGAAATTAGCTCATGATATTTTGGTTGGAAGTGAGCTGCTGTCTTGGCTTGCTTCACCATCTGTACTTGGATTTGAATTACCATAAAATGCTGTATATTCCTTCAAAATATTTCTGGGAAATCTCTATATAAATCTTTTATTCGGAGTCTCCATTAAGATTTGATATTCAGTAAATCCTTTCATACAGAATGCTTCCAAGTGCACAACTCTAATAAAAAGCAACCACATTTGCACGGAAAGGAATCGTCGCAATAGACAATGATCAAGCAGATAATGTCTCAGTCGAGTTCTCTTTCCGATCGATCGCGAGTATCATATGACACGTTAAACAGCGCTCTCGTACTCAAGTCCGTCGCTTTCGGAATCGATTTTCCGATATCGAGTTAGGCAACCTTGTTTGGACAGCCAGGGTTTCAGTGTTTGAAATCTTGTTTCACATTTTTTTTTTTTGTGCTATAGTTGAATGTTTTGAACCTAGATTCAATGCCCTGGATGTGTGTATTGTGAAAAATATAAAATGTGATAGGACTTATCATAAAATGGATGTGCATGTTTCATAGGCAAGCAATCTTCAGTATCTTTTATCTCTTTGCAGAAGTGTTATATTTGATTCAGAATTGAACCACAAACAAATATATTTGTAAAAATGCTAACTGAAGAATTGCCTGTTATAAAGGTTTTTTTTTTTGTATGCTTTTTCATCCATGAATAAATAAAACAAAACAAATATTTTATTACATCACCAATAAAAACAATATACAATTGTGCCCACATTCAGCTAAAACCTGTTTTTCAGCGAGGCCATGATAAAAACAATGAACAATAGATATAAACAAGGAAAATACAATTTACAAACAGATGTAAGTTATAAATGAAAATATTTACAGGCACCCCTACAATAAAATAAAGGACAAAAAATGAATCAATAGTGACAGAATAATACCCAAAAATGAGAAGTAAAAAAGCAACAACAAATATTTAGCATCCAGCAGATGAAAGAAGTGAAACAATATTTTCTATTTTACTTATCTCTACCGGTATACTGAATAATTTAACATCATTTATAAGTCTAAGATCAGTATAAAAAGTATTAAAAAGCTTTTGTACATGGTATAATGATCTATGCAGGAGAAAAATTGTGCGTGATTCTGCTTCCTTCATAATTTGAGCAGTTATATTCCAGACTTACAGGTTTTTTGTTTTTCACAAATGCATTTTTTTTTTACAAAAGGAGAATAATGAAGCAAGGTAGGCGCATAATTGCCATATAGCTGAATAGACTCCTGATTACCATCATGTTGAGCATTTCTTAACCCCTTGCCTTTTACGGCACTGAGCGAAACTGTAATTCAAAGTAAATTCACCCTTACAATGGGCAATTTCTAAATCAGTATTTTTGTAGAAATATGTTTGAGGTTTCATCCTAAAACAAACACATGATGAATAAATAATATTTCAATTTCAAACTGATACTGTACATCTAAGTACTGCAATTTCTTTTGATTTTCAAATAGATAAAGAAAATATGATGGATACTTTCGTTCCCATAGTAACTGAAGATCATCTCTTGAAGCATTATCACCCTCACAATGGGCAACTTTTGAATCAGTATTCAATTTTCATGAATATGTTTGTTCAAAGTTTCCTGCTATATGCAAGATGTGACCTGTAAGTAATACTTCTCTAGAGAGATACTGTAAGTCAAAGAACTATTTTTTCCTGTTTATTTTCAAATGGATGAAGAACACATAGTAACGGTTCCTCCCTTGAAGCAAAATCGCCTATGTAATGGGATAATGGGCAATTTTTTTCATTCAGTATTTTTGTAAATATATTTGAGGTTCCATGCCATTTTAAATGCATGGCTTATAAATAATACTTCTGCAAAGAGACACTGTAGGTCTAAGGACTGCAGTTTCTTTTTGTTTATTTTTAAATGGATGAAGAAAATATGAGGGATACTTACACTGCTCTCTTTCGCATAGTAGAGATTCCTTCCTTTGATCTTAAAATATCTCCTTCTCCATCTCTGCAGAAAATGAAATAAAATAAAACAGACCAAAGACTATTACTGTCTTACTAGAACATATAAAGGAAATATAATTTACATCAAGATTATTCCTGATTGATAAAGAAATCAAATATCATGAAAGGTGATAATGAAAATAACCATTTCCAAGAGTGTTTTTTTCTGTTTAAAGGCATTGGCTAACTTTGTGAGTAGCTGATTTAAAAAATTCTCAAACTAAGATGAAACATGTGTACGAGTACTTGTATTTGTACTCAAAAACCCTGAAACCAACCATAATTTGGAATGAAAAAGTGTAAGTTAGATGCAAACGGCGATTTTATTATCCTTCGTCTCACGAGACAATCACTAAGAGGACCACTTTGCTTGAATTTGAAAATGCCGTTATGTGCCTCCCGCCGCATGATACGCCAATACACACAGTACGGTAAGGTGAGTCATACGCGCATGCGCACTCCTTATGTCTATTCTGTGCAGCCGACCCTCGTATATTTTTCAAACATTGGTTCACATTTTTAATATTTAAAAATACTTCCTGTGGATATTATACTTTGAAACTTTCAGACTGGTATTTTTACACTATAACCCTTATGTTTATCCCATTTTCAAGTAACAAAACAAGATTTTTTAAAATCATAACAATGTTAACCAATACCTTTAATGTACCAGTGTCAGCATTATAATGTAGAAAATTACTACATATGAGACCACCTTTCACAACAATCTGAATCTTTTAACATTACCTCTAAATGTTACAGAAATAGAACTGATCTGTTCCAGAAAATGGCTTATTGTGAGAGGTGACCCGAAATATGCTCTGTGACAATTGATGATGATGATGATTTCCAGCATTTGTACAGCACCATATATCTGTTTTTAGAAACATTCAATTACTCTGGGCTTTGTCAAGGATTTGTCAAGGATGCGTGGTTCAGGGTGGCAATAGGGTTTTAGGTAAGGCTTAGGGATAGGGTGAGTGTTTGGTACAAGGTTTAATTGAAGTTCAGCATTCATTTAGAGTACAAAGTGACACAGAGCCCCTGTTGCAGGAGCATCCATCAAACAATCTATTGTAAGGGACTATAGCCTGATATATGTCATGTTGAAATGTACATGTATGTATGTTGGACTAATTCCTTGAATGATCTGATCACAATTTCATGACTTAATATCAAATTAAAATGTATCAACAGTGCCCTTAAGTAGATGTCTTAATTCAAGTGCAAATGTGTTACAGGTACCTTTAACAAATTATAAAAGAAAAATTAGTTTCGGCATAAGTAACGTTGAAATGTATGTATACTGGAATAACTCCTGGAATAATCTAATTACAATTTTATTACATAAGAAAAAAATTTAAAGTATAACATTGCCCTTGACTAGATATCTTCAAAGTGCAAATGTGTTACCTGTATCTTCAGCATCAATTATACAAGAAAAATCATTTTCAGTTTCATAGAAATTTCTTCAAATTATTGTTACAAGCTTGTTATTAAATTCAAAACTAAAAGAAATGTTGAAGAATTTGATTTAATGATAATTGCATATATCCTCCTGTATACCAAGTGTCAGCTATAAGGTTTAATGGTGCAACGCCATAGAATACAGGTTAATTCCTAGCTGTGTCACAATTTGGCCACAAGAGGGCACTGTTGCCTTTGATTGTCCAGCTTCATTGACTTTCACTCCGAGCACTGGCTTGTCAGACTCCTTCCTTGGTATTACACGCTACATCTGATAAGTGAGTGCAGTTTTCATCCTTGTGATCATGTACTGTCATTTCTTATGTCTGCCTGTCATTAAAATTCAATTTTGCAGTAAATTTGTTTCTTAAATTTGTTTCTCCTTATTTTTCTTCTGTTTTTTTTTTTACATTCCTCTGGTCTGTTCATTCCTTGAAATCCAAGCCTGTCTGTGTTTCTTTTCAAATTGGACTAGTCTCTCAGCCCCTCTATCTGTAATATTTAAAGTAGTCTAGACCTCTCTCTCTCTCTCTCTCTCTCTCTCTCTCTCTCTCTCTATCTCTCTCTCTCTTCTTGTTCTCAATCATTCTGAAATGGTATCTCTCTCTCTCTCTCTCTCTCTCTCTCCCTTTCTCTCTTTCCTATATACTCCTTTCCTCAAATTTTATCTTCTTTCTTTGTTCACTTCTTCTTCTTCCTTTTCTTAAATTACATTTCAAAAATTGTATTATCTGTTTTCAGTTCTTCTTTTCCATATACTCTCTGCCTATCTTACACTTCCTCTTCACCTGTATCTCTCTCTCTTTCTCTCTCTTTCTCTCTCTCTCTCTTTCTCTCTCTCTTTCTCTCTCAGCGTACGCACATGTCTCAGTATGTCTAGTGCAATGTAAAGTCCCATTGGATCAAGAGTAGATATGAAGTAATTTCCATATTCTGAACACTTTCCACATCTCTAACTGCACCCCTCTCTCCCCCTCTTACTCCTCCTCCTCCTCCTCGTTCCCTCCCTCCAAACCAACTTCTCTCCTTCTCTCTTTCCCTCCTTCCCTCTCTTTCTTCCACTCCTTTCCCCAAGCCCTATCTCTTTCTTTCACATGATACTAACAACTCATTAATCTAAGAGAAATGAGCAGCACTGCATCCTCCCTCAATGCAGCCAACATTACAACTTACTAGTGCGCCCTCTCTTGTAGTACAGCAGAACAACTCCTCATCATTTTGGGACAACATTTATTTGAATGATGTACGAGTGATTTCACTGTGCTTACATTTTACAAAGCTTTCTCTTCATGAAGTCAGCATGCCCAAACTAATACAGCATCTGCAGACTAACCTAATTCCTACCTATATTTTTTTTCCACCAAAACTACTTGCACATTAACAGTTATTCCTGATAGGAATTACAAAATAATCCAATAAAAAAAATCACAACTGGTGCAATTTTGGAAAAAGTTTTAATTGTCCTATTTGCCTTAATTGTTTATTCATATTCATAAGAATGAGAAAATCCTCATTATTTCCTATAGCCATTGCGGTTACAATATTTCTTGCTTGGAAAATGTAATACATTTTGAGCATTTGGTGCATTGTTTCCAACTGGTTCAACTGCTTAAATTATTCAATGTGCCATAATTGTACACTTGTTTATTTATGGCAAGCATTACAAGATCCTTAGTATTTCCATACAAACAATTCCACTTAAAAAATATTCATTGCTTGGAAAACAGAGTGCATTTGGAGCATTTTATGCAGTAGGAAACTGGTTATTTCATCTCATGACTCAAATTGCATATACACATTTATTCATGACAAGAATTACAAAATTCTGAGCATTTCCATAACAGCAATTCAACTGAAACTCTGTCTGCTTAAATCAGTTACATTTGGTGCATGTGGAAACCTGTTCATTGCATTTATACGTATATTCATGACAAGAATTGAAATATCAGAAGAAACCTAATAGCAGAAACCTCAAAGGGCAAATTATTTGGAGACAGGATGAATTATCCAACACTCCTAATAAAATATTCATATATTTAGAACAGGAATAACATAATCCTTATAAATCCTAGAACAGAATTTGCAGTTTCCAAATATATACTCCTTCTGCTAAATAAATAAAATATATTTGGTACATTTTGTAAACAAGTTATATCATCCCATTTCGCTAATTGTATATTCATACATTCATTACAAGAATTATAAAATCCATACTTTTCAGAGAATAATGATTCCATATAAATTTTCCTTGCTTGAGGAAAAAAAATGCATTAGGTGCTGTTGAAAGAGGGTTAAATCATTCCACACATCCAATTATCTATACATTTATTCATGAACAGAATTACAAAACTATAGCATTTCCAGTAAAACTCTTCCTGCATTTATTGGTGATTTTGAAAACTGGTTTAAAGTATATGCCCTTTGCCTCACTGTGTATTCATATATTCATGACAAGACTTATTAAATCCTTAGCACTCGAATTACAATGACTCCAAATGAAATATTTCTGCTTCAGAGATAAATTTTATATGGTACATTAAAAACCAGGCAATTGCATATGCATTTTTTCATAACAAGAATTACAAAGTCTTGATATTGTGGTGAAATTTCAAACCATTTGATTCTTTTTACTTCGCAAAAAGAAGACATTTGGTGAATTTGAAACCAGGTTAAATTATTCCATTTGCCCAATTCTGTATTTATATTCATGACAAGAATCAAAATATTCTTTGCATTCAAAAAGCATCTAAGCTCTTTCCTGCTCGGCATGCAAATAAAAAGCATTCTGATGCAAGATTTCTGCAAAAAAAAAGTGTTGCCAATTTGGAATTACGTTTTCTATGAGCAAAGAGGTAGAGAACTAGTAATCTGTAACAAAGCAGGGGTGAAAATCGATACAAACGAAATCCGGAGAGGACGAAAACAGAAAAAGGATCTACATTGCACGATGAGAGATGAACATTTATTGCCGCTTTGGAACCGAGCCAAGCTTCAAGTTTCCATGATTAAAAAGTGATATTACTTATACGGTTGAGCATTCATCGCTCACTTGATTCTAGCTTTATACTCTTCCTTCATTTTCCAATCTATCTTTCTTTTTCTCTTTCAAGCTCACCTGTGTTCCATGTCAAAATTTCCTTCTCATGCTTTTCTTATCCTCTCTTACTATCTTCATATCTCCATCTCTCTCTTTCTCTCTTTCTCTCTCTCACTTGCCATGCTTTCATAATCCTTCCTCTCCTTATCCTTTTGTGCTTTCTTCGTTATTTACTCTTCCTATCTTCATTTTTCTATTTTCACAAAATACAATGGAAAAGCATTTTAAAACTGTTCTACAGAAAAAAGTTTAACCGGGTATGCACAGAACTTTCCTCAATTTTGTGCACGCCGTGAATTGATAGAACTTTTATGCCATGAAATAAATGAATTACAATGCTGATTTCTTGCTTCAAAACCAACATATTATTCAACAATTTGCAAAATTTCTGGTCATGACTAAGGCAAACACAGTGTAAATGACCTAAAGTCAACTCTGCTCAAGTCGAATCTCTTGGGACTGAAGAAAAAGCTTCGACTTAGAGAAAATTCAACTTATGAGGGGTCAAAAACAAAAGAAAATAAAGGAATGGGACTCCGTATAGACCTTCGACTTACGCGATTATTCGACTTATGGGACTTTGACTTAGGCAGAGTTGACTGTATTATCTCTCCTGGAACTATTATATAGGTATTTCAGTGTTATTTGAGAATTATTCAGAAAAAAAGAAAGGGAGCAAGCAAGGGTGAGGGAAAGAGAGAAAGAGAGAGAGAGAGAGAGCGAGCAAAAAGAAAATAGATATGAGTTTGAGCAATTCAGTTCTGGGAGGCTCTAAAAGATAGCTCCAGTAACAAAAAACAAAACATATAACATTACTATCCAATACCATTCAAAAAGGCAACCAAAAAAAAAAAAAAAAGGAAAAAATGCAATTTTCAAAAAACTTGTACAGGAAAAGGTATGATCTCTGTAAAGCTAATTCAAAGTGTGACTGAAGCTGCAACCGTAATATATACTGCTGTTTCACCTACCTCTGTATCATACATTCTTCTGTTTTCTTTTCTTTACTTTCCTTTTTCTTTCTTGAGGAATCCACGTCACTACAAGCATTGCTTTTTGTAGATTTCTCTTTTCCAATATCATTTTTTTTTCTTTTAATGCACTATGTCAAGCAGACATTTAATTTGTTTTGATGTTAATAAGAGGAAACAAAAAATGTTGTATGTTAATTTACGATATTTCTATTTAAAAGAAGAAAAATAACATTTTTATGTCTTGTGTTATATTGGAAATAAAACCTGAACTTGCAACTTGAAACTTGAAGTGGGCTCCCTCCATAGAGGAAAGTAATTTTTCACTGGAGACCAAGGACAGGATAGATAATCAAGGGAGAGATGGAAGGACTAAGAAAGAGAAATGAGAAGAAGGTTTATAAAAGAGAAGAAAAGACAGAAGAGAAGGAAATGAGAGATAAGAAACTGGGGCAAGAGAGAGGGTGAGAGGAGGAATAAGGATCAAGACAGAAAAATAAAATACAATGGAAAAGTGCTAGCCTACAAGGATAAATGTTGCTCTGTTGAAATTAATCCTTTTCAAACCAAAACTTGCAACAAAAGCATCTGCAGCAGCTTACATGCAGTTCTGGGTGTGAACACACCTCACCATAACCTTCAACCTGCATTTCACGGTGTGATTAAATTTTCCCGAACAGAAATCGGACACTCTTGTTCAAAATGAAACAAACACAATGGCACCATTCAGTTGTAAACAATAGGGGAAAACACAAACGGATGGAGAGAGAAAGGAGAAAGCGGTCCATCTTTGGCACGTTGCCAGTCAAACGTAAGCTGAAACGTCTCCATAAATGCCCGAGGACGTTGTCACAAGAGCAATTTAATGTTTTATCAGAAACATCATTTTGCGTTCTAGATTATGACGGTTCCCTCCGCTGAGTCAGCACTCTTCCTAAGAGTATGAAGTCTCTCCCTCTCTCTCTCTCTCTCTCTCTCTCTCTCTCTCTTTTTAAAACTTGCTACCTCACTTTTTCTACACACCCTTTCTCTTTCTGTCTCTCTTTCCCTCCCTTCTTCTCTGTCTCTTTCTTTTTCTTATACACACAGATCTACGTGCTAATATGAAATATGAAATTAAATGTCTCAACAAGAGTCATAAACATCATAATTCTCCCTTCTCTTATCATCTGTGAGGGTGTGCATGTGTATGTGTGTGTGTCTGTCTGTCCGTCTGTTTCTCTCTCTTTCACTCTCTTCATCACTACAAATTCAAATACTTCCATCTGAAGTAGATATGAAATAACTTTCCCATCTCTATCTTCCCATGCACCCCTTCTCTCCCCTTTTCTGCCTCTTTATCTCGTGTTCCCCATCTCCCTTTCTCCCTCTTTCTCTCTTTCTCTCGTTCTCTCTATCTCTTTCCCTATCTCTCATTTTCTTTTGCCCTCTCATCTCTCTAAATATGCTGTCTGCAATGAACAGTATATCCTGATCAAAAGTAGATGTGAAGTAATTTTCACTTCTATCCCCACCTTTGAGGCCCCACCATGTCTCTCTCTCTCTCTCTCTCTCTCTCTCTCTCTCTCTCTCTCTCTCTCTCTCCCTACCTTTTAAAAAATTTTTGCTCTCTCTCACTTCTACCTATGCTGTCTGCAATGAACACTATATCCTTATCATGAGAAGATGTGAACTAATTTCCCTCTATCTCCCACCCGAGCGCCCCCTTCCTCTCTCTCTCTCTCTCTCTAATATATTTTCTTTTATCTCTGCAACTTTCTGTTTTAGCTACCATGTACTGCCTGTTGTATATGAGAAAAGCAAAATATGGCAACTATTATTATCAATTTAGCATTATTAGAATGATGTAATAATTTAGACATCATAGTCTTCCTTCTTCATGACTTGCATTTTTTTTTTGTTCTGTTCCTGTTATTGTTCTTGTAAGCAAAAAAGAATGATCATATATATTTTTTTCAATTCTTCAAATCTTTCCAATTATCATTACAGTTAAAAATGAAATTTTTTAGTATATCAAAATATTTCTTCAAATTTTGTGTCTCGTATTCAACAAGAAAATGGAATATTTGACCCATTTCATATAAAAACAAAAAACAAAAACAAACACTGCTACATCTGCCTAATGAATAGATCAGACTAGGTTTACTATCATTTTCATTTCCTTCTTTTAGTTTTAATGGAATATTCTAGGAAACAAGTTTATTTGATTTTGCCTATGATCTTCAATTTCAAAATGGAATACTTGACCTCTTTACAAAATAATTTTTTTAAAGTCACTACCATTCTATTTCATATTTTTCATTTAAAAAGAAACTGCCCCATCTGCCTTATTAGCAAATCAGATGTTTTTATCTTCCCCCTTTTTTTTAGTTTAAGTGGAATATTCTAAGCAAAAATATATTTCTTTGACCTAGTCAATGATCTTCAAATAAAAAATGGAATATACAACCTCTTTACACGTCAAAAAAGTCACTATCATTCTAATTATTTCATATAAACAAGCCTGCTCGATCTGCTCAATTAGCAAAACAAATTGTGTTTCATAAAATCATCTGTTTTTACATGGAATATTCTAGGTAACTTCAAAATATCTATTTGATTTTGCCTATGATTTTCAATTTGAAAATGGAATACTTGACCTCTTTACAAAACAATTTTAAAAATTGATGTTGGTCTAATTACAAGGAAATTAGATAACTCTATTGACATTATTCTTCTCTTGCTTTAACCGTAAATGGATTTTCATATATATGTTTTTTTCTTAATTTGCTATCAGTAATCTTCCCTGTGATGTTCATTTATGAAAAAGGACAACACATATGTGAGCCTGAATGACTTTATGTTGCTGACATGAAATCAAAAATATTTTTCACCCTTCATTTGTTTCATATTCAGCTTGAGGAAAAAAAAACTTCACAGAATCTTACACTATGAACATGGCGGACAAAGAAAGCGGACAAAATAAACAACCCCTCATTCTACCCTTCACAATGGTTCTGGTAGTCAAAAGAACATCCCTTCACAGCTATTATGTTTAATCATGTAGTTCCAGGTGAATATGCATGTGACACCTGTTCCACATAATTATTTTAGACAATAGCAGTGAAGGGATGTTCTTTTGACCACCAGAACTATTGTGAAGGTATAATGGGGGTTGTTTATTTTGTCCGCTTTCTTTGTCCGTCATGTTCATAGTGTTAGTTTTGCTTCTGTCTTGCTACTGAACAGCTGAAAGCAAAGAAATCGGATGAATAGTTTTTGAAGGCTTACCAACTGTACATAACTGTACATAATCTTTGAAGATGGCAGAGGGGGTGATTTCTTTCACCACAGGCCCATTCCACCTAATTGAAAACTAAGCTAAATGGTAACACAGCACTGTTTTATTGTTTTGATTTTCGGCTTTCCGTTCAATCATGCAATATACTCTGATGAGTGGATGTCGAAAAGATTTAGTATGTGTGTGTTCAATGCTATGTTCCAGCATTGTTTAAGTAATAAAATAAAGAGATACATGTATCAGGGAGGGAAACTTTACGGGGGGGGGGGGGGGAGGATACAATTCTATAAATTTATAAAAGCAAGCCAAAAGCATGCAAGAATGGAAAAGGGTTTAACAAAAAAGGAATAGAAATGCATGTTTCAATGGAAAAAAAAAACAATATAATATTGCTCGACTGGATCTCAGCCAAACCTCTTTACTTGATATCAATACTGACATTACCAGAACTGTACTTTTGAGAGAGAACAAAAGAAGAAAAAAAAAAGGATGAAACAAAATTCATTCCAAATAAAACTGGATATTACTTCATTATCATAGGGCAAGGCCTGAAGCAATTTCTTTTTGAAAATGAAGTCAAATATGGACAAAACCTTCTTGGGCAAACAGAAAAGGAATAGAAGGGGAGGAATAAAATGGTCTCAGCCTAAAGAAAACCGGATATGACATTGCCCGGCAAGATCTGAAGAGCAATTTCTTTAAAAAACTAATCTAAATGCAGACAGAATTTTAATACAGTGGGGCAAATACGCTTCCAAAGGAAAAATACAAACTTTCCGCAAAGGAGAATAAAAAGGGCATCAACTTCAAAGAAAAGGAAATATGATATTGTTAAGCAAGATCCATAAAACCAAGATGTCGTCAAAATCATATCCCATATCAAAAAGAATTTGACTCACATGAGGAAATGGAAAGAGGATAGGGGATGAAATCCAATAAAGATAATACCGCAGCTTTGATGACCTCTGTGAAAACCAAGCATGATTTGATGTCATCCAGACAAGATACACAGCCAAATATTTTGAGGAAAGCCAGCTAAGCATGGATGAAGTTTTGTGAGGAAAGAAAAAAAAAGGGGTGAAAAGGGCAAGTAAATGGCATAGATTTCCCAGGAAACTAAAACCTGCTTTGATTTTTGTCTGCAGGCCAGGGCAAGACGTAAATAAAGCAAGTTCTTTTTAGGAAATGAGCTCAATATGGAAGGAATCTTAATTTTGTGCCTTAGCAGAGAGGAAAAAAGAGTGAAAGTAAAGGGCACAGATTTCAAAGAAACCCCACTTCGGTTTGACCCAGCAAGAGTGAAAGCCAGATATTTGGGGAATAAGCTGAATATGGAAAGAATCTTAACTTTGCAAATAAACAAAGCGGAGAGAGTGGAACTACATGGCATAGATTTCAAGGAAAATTAAGTTCGGTACCCTAACTCAAGCTTATAAGCACGATCCTTGGCTAAAAAAAAGCTAAATATAGTTACAATCTGAATTCTGCAAATAACTAAAGAGGATAGAAAAGGGGAAGTAAATGAAATAGATTTAAAAGAATACAAGTACTAAGTTTTATATAATCATTATAGTCACAGCAAAATTGAAAGTAGATCTTTTAGGGAATAAACTAAATTTGGACACAATCTAAACCTGTTGAATACTGATTTCTGTCATTCTCATACGAGTCAGTACAGGAGTCAAGCGGTTCTAGTAGGCACTGGGTTAACCCATTCGTGACAGGAATTATTTGAAGCCTAATTTGATGAGGTTTCATTGGCAACACCAACATTTTTATTTTATTGCTACATTTTTCTTATAAAACATCATGTATCTGAAATGAAAATAAATTGACAAAAAGTATGATAAGAGGACAAGAAGTTGCCAATTTGCAGGAGAAAAGAGATTTTAAACTCTCTATCACATTGCCAATTTAAGGATTTTAATGCTTATTTTCCTTTAAAAAAATTTCAGCATCAAATAACAAATATTGAGGCAGCCAAAATGGGAACAGTTTGTGTAGAATTTTTTGCTCTTTCTGCTCATGTATTTGGTATGATTTTCAGGGCTTTGCATCAAAAGTTATTAGGCCAAACCACAAAATGTGGACCTCTGTCACGAATGGGTTAACAGAAGCTGAAAGAGGATGCAAAGGACATGAATTTTAAAGAAGCCCAGAGTCTGGTATCAAACTGTAAGATAAGAAGGCAAATCTTTGAGGAAAGGAAGTTAAATATGGAAAGAACTGATACCCTGAGAGGTAAAAAGAGCAAGATGCCATGGTTTAACCCGATGGATACCGAGTTCTCTATTCTCCACTGGAGTAATACGTGGGCCATCCAGTTCCCTCAGGCAACGGACTAATGGGGGATCTTGTGTAAAAAAATGAAGAAAAGTGCAGCTATCTATGGAGTGCTAATTAGGGTAATGTATGGTGGTATTTGCTTGGAGCAATGATACCCAGAGCTCTGTTTATCTTCCATCTCTCCTGGGAAAGAAGATGATTTGACAGGCGTAATACCAGAAAACATGGAAAATTGGCCTCCTTTATTTGCCCATGATCTGCTCCCGGATGATTTTGCATCCCAGACTGTCCTCTTCTCCATTCTCTGTCTGTCTGTCCGTCTGTCTCTCTCTCTCTCTCTCTCTCTCTCTCTGTCTATCTCTATTTCTCTGTCTTGTACTCTTTTTTGCACAGATCTCTATCCTGTTTTCTTCAATCTGTCTGTCCTTGCCTCTTTCTCTATCCCTCTCTCTACCTCTCTTGCTTTCTGTCTTTCTCTCTCCTTTTCCCTCTGTATAAAGATTAGCTTCTCATCACTTTTTAACCATCACCCCTTTATATTAATAACCCTTTCTCTCTTACTCTCCCACCCCTTCTCTTGCTTTTTCTTTCCATTCTATTTGTCTCTCTCCCTCCACCCTATCCCTCTCTCCTTCTCTCTCCTCTCTTGCTCTCCGTCTTTCTCTCTCCTTTTCCCTCTGTATACAGATGAGCTTCTCATCACTTTTTGACCATCACCCCTTGATATTAATAACCCTTTCTCTCTTAGTCTCCTGTCCCTTCTCTTGCTTTCTCTTTCCATTCTATTTGTCTCTCTCCCTCCACCCCATTTCTCTCCTTCTTTCCCCTCTCTCTACCTCTCTTGCTCTCTGTCTTTCTCTCTCCATTTCCCTCTGTATAAAGATGAGCTTCTCATCACTCTTTAGCCATCATCCGTTCATATTAATAACCCTTTCTCTCTTAGTCTCCTGTCCCTTCTCTTGCTTTCTCTTTCCATTCTATTTGTCTCTCTCCCTCCACCCAATCGCTCTCTCTCCTTCTCTCCCTCTCCTCTCTCATGCTCATTCTCTCTCTATCTTATATTAACCCATTCATGACAGGAACTATTTAAAGCCTAATTGATCAGCTTTCATTCTTCAAATTGGAAACACCAACGTTTTTATTTTATTGCTACATTTTCTTATAAAACGTCATGTATCTGAAATGAATATAAATTGACAGAAATTATGATGGGAAGTCAAAAAGTTGCCAATTTGCAGGGGAAAACGGTGATTTTAAACTTTCTATGACATTGCCAATATAAGGATTTTAATACTTATTTTCCTTTAAAAAATTTTCAGCATCAAATACCAAATATTGACGCAACCAAAATGGGCACAATTTGTGTAGAATTTTTTACTCTTTCTGCTCATGTATTTGTTATAATTTTTAGGGCTCTGCATCAAAAGTTATTAGGTCAAACCACAAAATGTGGACCTCTGTCACGAATGGATTAAACAGTCACTGAAAACATATCTGTTCAATTTGTAATTCCGTTTCTTACACATAAGTCATTCCTTACCCTTATCCTATGTTAAACTTAGAGTCAACCTTAATTAATTATATTGTATTCCCTTTAAAATTGTATTACTGTGATTTCTTTTGTGGATTATGTAGTTAGATTAACAATTTCATGTAGTGTAATTTTGTTGCAATTT
>CM057169.1:12002688-12015417 GCA_029962745.1 Echinometra lucunter | reverse complement strand
TTTCCCTCCGTATAGAGCTTCTCATCCCTCTTCAACCATCACCCCTTTATATTAATAACCCTTTCCCTCTTACTCTCCCACCCCTTCTCTTGCTTTCTCTTTCCATTCTATTTGTCCCTCTCCCTCCATCCTATCCCTCTCTCCTTCTCTCTCCTCTCTCTTGCTCTTTGTCTTCTCTATCCTTTTCCCCCTGTATTAAGATTAGTTTCTCATCACTTTTTAACCATTACCCCTTTATAATTAATGACCCTTTCTCTCTTAGTCTCCTGTCCCTTCTCTTGCTTTCTCTTTCCATTCTATGTGTCTCTCTCCCTCCACCCTATCCCTCTCTCCTTCTCTCTCCTCTCTCTTGCTCTCTGTCTTCTCTCTCCTTTTCCCTGTGTATAAAGATGAGCTTCTCATCACTTTTTAACCATCATCCCTTTATATTAACCCTTTCTCTCTTAGTCTCCTGCCCATTCTCTTGTTTTCTCTTTCCATTCTATTTGTCTCTCTCCCTCCACCCTATCCCTCTCTCCTTCTCTCTCCTCTCTCTTGCTCTCTGTCTTTCTCTTTCCTTTTCCTTCTGTATAAAGATTAGCTCCTCATCCCTCTTCAACCATCAACCCTTCATATTAATAACCCTTTCCCTCTTACTCTCCTGCCCCTTCTCTTGTTTTTCCTTTCCATTCTATTTGTCTCTCTCCCTCCAACCCATTCCTCTCCTTCTTTCCCCTCTCTCTACCTCTCTTGCTCTTTCTTCTCTCTCCTTTTCCCTCTGTGTAAAGATTAGCTTCTCATCACTTTTTAACCATCACCCCTTTATATTAATGACCCTTTCTCTCTTACTCTCCTGTCCCTTCTCTTGCTTCCTCTTTCCATTCTATTTGTCTCTCTCCCTCCATCCTATCCCTCTCTCCTTCTCTCCCTCTCCTCTCTCGTGCTAATTCTTTCTCTATCTTATATTAAACAGTCACTGAAAACATATCTGTTCAATTTGTTATTCTGTTTCTTACACATAAGTCATTCCTTATCCTTATCCTATGTTAAACTTAGAGTCAACCTTAATTAATCATATTGTATTGTAGCAGTGGTAGTAGCAGTAGTAGTAGTAGTAGTAGTAGTAGCAGTAGTAGTAGCAATAGTAGTAGTATAAAACAAATATACAATGACTCATTCTCGGATCAAGCTCAAACTATTCGCACTCAGGAACATCAAACGGTGCTACTCAGCATAGCACCCGTTTGATGTTTCTTCGATGCGAATAGTTTGAGCAAGATCCTTGAGTGTCATTGTATATTTGTACATTATACAGTATTTCCACTTTCAATTGTATCATACTATAATGATGGTAGCACATTATCTTTCACCAACAGCCTATCATGTTATCCACAATTCACAAATGCCCATTGATTTATTCTCTCCTATACTATTCTCATTCTTCTACAATCTTCTATTACATTACTTCTCCCCTTTAACCCATTTGTGACAGAGGGTCCACATTTAGTGGTTTGACCTAATAACTTTTGATGCAAAGCTCTAAAAATCATACCAAATACATGAGCAGAAAGAGCAAAAAATTCTGAACATACTGTGCCCATTTTGGTTGCATCAATATTTGTTGTTTGATGCTGAAAAATTTTCAAAGGAAAATAAGCATTAAAATCCTTAAATTGGCAATGCAATGGAAAGTTTAAAATCACAGTCTTTCCCTGCAAATTGGCAACTTTTTGACTTCTTATCATACTTTCTGTCAATTTATATTTATTTCAGATAAATGACATTTTATGAGAAAATGTAACCAAAAAAAAATGTTGGTGTTGCCAATTTGAAGAATAAAAACTGATCAAATCAGGCTTTAAAATAATTCCTGTCACGAATGGGTTAAAAAAAACCAGCAGGATGCGAGAAACTTGACCAGTTACCAGGGGCAACCACTATTTTCCAACAGGTTAGCAGGTGTAATGTATTTTTGTATTTGCCCACTGGGATTTCCTTTGCTGGTATATATATATATATATATATATATGCCTGGTGGGAAGAAATAATTGTTGCAGTTCTTTACGTATGCACTGAAAAATGTCACTGGGTAATGTATGATTTCCAGGCCCTAAAGAGATTTGACCAATCTTATTGCAGTTAACATAACTGATAATTTATAAAGTGTCTGTTTTCTACATGGTGCCTTTCCTATTATAAGTAGCTTGTTATTATTAACATTATCATCATTGTTATTATTATAATCATTTTCCTTATTATTATTATCATAATCATTATAATTGTTATTATTATTACAAGTATCATTATCATTATCATTTAGCAGCAGTAGTCATGGTAGTAGTGGTAGTGGTAGTAGTGGTAGTAGTAGTAGTAGTAGTAGTAGTAGTAGTGGTGGTGGTGGTGGTGGTAGTAGTGGTAGTAGTAGTAGTGGTGGTGGTGGTGGTAGTAGTAGTAGTGGTGGTGGTGGTGGTGGTGGTGGTAGTAGTAGTAGTCTCATTGTTATGATACTACTATTCCTGTCATAAGTGGCTTATCATTATCACCATTATTATTATAATCAATACTGTCATCATTATAACTATCATAATTATCATTATTCTTTTTGATATCATTTATGAATATCACAATTATCATTATTGTTTTATTATTCTTATCATTATCATCATTATTGCCATCTTCTTCTTCTTCTTCTTCTTCTTCATCATCAGTATAATCATTCATCATCTTCATCATCATCATCATCATCATCATCATCATCATCATTTTCTTTACTTTAAGTAGCTCCATTTAATATGCCTTACGGAAAGAGGAAGAGATCAGAAAGAACACAGGCATATCACAGACATCCATGGAAAAATGATCAAGATTGGAAAGGAAAAGTTTGCAAGCAGGTTACAGAAGTTCTGGAAAAGTGTAGTCCTTTAAAGAAACTATTAGTATTCTTTTCCAGAAAAGGCCTTCAAAAAGAGTGATGTGCTAATGGCAAAGTGAAATTTACATACCTGGAATGAGCTTGTTTGCTTCATGAGATAGCCTTCTTTGATGCATGCCTGAAGAGAAAATAAAGGGGGAAAAAGGCAATATTTAGTCAAAACAACTCAAATTTTAAGTCAGCAATATGCAAATTTTCTTCTTTTAGAAATATGCTGATGGAAATGTCAGTATCCAAAAGCTCTTAGCTTTTAGCAGAGCTCAGACCCTGTTCAGGTTCTTTATTTCTTTAATCATGCATATTTATGAGTGAAGTTGTCCCTATTCATTCTTTCATTTAAGGAAAAAATCTAAATAAAAATGGATGATCCACGGAGAAACTAGAATTTCTGTGATTTGATAGAAGGGCATTAACTTATCTTCTGAACTAGAAATCTAGAAATGTCAGTAACTGACTTACCAATGACTAAAAGAATCTCTCTTTCTCTTTCCTTTTTTTTACTCATTCAATGTAATCTTCTTGTCTGTTAGTCAGTCTATCTTCCTGTCTCTCTCTCTCTCCCTCTATTTTGCTCTCTCTCTCTTTCTCTCCCAAACCTTATGGATTTCTCCACATTATCTCCATTTTTTGTATTTTACTTGTGTTTTCATTTCCTCACTTTCAAAACAATCTTTGTCAAGGCTTGTTCATATATGATACAACGATTCCCCGTGACAACCAGGGAAAAAATTAATTTTTTTTTTCCAGGGCTACTTTTTTTTAAACAACACATGCACACATTGGTATCAATATGCATATAGCACATCACTTTATTTGATAGACAATAAAACAGCAATGTAGATGAAATGCCTTGCTCAAGGGCATAAGTGCTGTGCCGGGGATCGAACGCCGGACCTTCGCCTCTCCAGTCAAGCACTTTAAACCACTCAACTACGGCACCTCTACTTAAAGGGAGAGTAGGAGGGAGGAAGGAGTAAGACAGAGACAGAAACACAGAGAGACAGACAGAGATGAGGCAGACACAAAGAGAAAGAGGGAAGAGAGTAGTAAAAGAGGAGAAAGGAGAGGAGCAAGATAGATACAGAGATGGAGAGAAAGAAGTTAACCCATTCGTGACAGAGGTCCACATTTTGTGGTTTGGCCTAATATCTTTTGATGCAAAGCCCTAAAAATCATACCAAATACATGAGCAGAAAGAGCAAAAAATTCTATACAAACTGTGCCCATTTTGGTTGCGTCAATATTCATTGTTTGATGCTGAAAATTTTTTAAAGGAAAATAAGCATTAAAATCTTTAAATTGGCAATGTGATAGAAGGTTTAAAATCACTGTTTTTAGAAATAGAAAGAGACAGACAGAGATGAGGCAGACACAAAGAGAAAGGGGAAGAGAGCAGTAAAAGAGGAGATAGGAGAGGAGCAAGATAGATACAGAGATGGAGAGAAAGAAGTTAAAAGCAGAAAGGAAAGAACTAAACTGAGAGAGAGAGGGAGAGAGAGTGGCAGAGAGAGTGGGAGAAGGAGATAACCTTTCATTAGGGTAGAGCAGGCAGGGCAGAGGAGTGGGCTGAAAATGCAACTTAATTGAAAAGTCTTGAAAGATTGGATTATTTCGGGTGAGGGCCAAGAGCTGCGAATGGACCGTTTCACACATGTCTCCATCAGTATTTTGCATGGCTAGTATTGTGCACATGTTTGTGTGTGTCAGTACACCTCATTCATTTTGAACCTAAATTCGGTATCAACGACTGTGTGGAGAAAAACACTGTTCAGTCATAAAAAGGAAACATATGTGTAATATAAAGGATAGCAGTACAAGTCAAGGAGATATCACAGTACCTGAGCAATAACAATGAAAGAGAAATATCAGTAAAAGTAGTAATAGTAGTAGTAGTAGTACAAGCAGTAGTAGTACAAGCAGTAGTCGTAGAAGTAGGAGTAGAAGTAGTAGTAGTAGCAATAGTAGCAGCAGCAGTAGTAGTAGAAGTAGTAGTAACAGTAGTAGTAGGAGGAAGAGGAGGAGGAGTAGCAGTAGTAATAGCAGCAGCAGTATCAGTGGTAGAAGCAGCAGAAGTAGTAGTAGTAGTAGAAGTAGTAGTAGTAGTAGTAGTAGTAGTAGTAGTAGTAGTAGTAGTATAGTAGTAGTAGTAGTAGTAGTAGTAGTAGTAGTAGTAGTAGTAGTGTTGGTAGTAGTGGTATATAGCAACAACAGCAAAAGCAGCAGCAGCAGCAGCAGTGGTAGTAGAAGTAGTAGTAGTAGTAGTAGTAGTAGTAGTATTACAGTCCGACCTCGATTATCTGGCCGCGTCAGGACGGGCACCCATCCGTATAAGTGAAATGGCCGGATATGAGAGTAATGTTGTGGGACACCTTCTCTGTGAAAATCTAAAGGATAGTTTGGTCTATTTGCTGTAAAATACATATTTCCTTTGGTGTTGTGCATGATTGTAAATGATCAATAATTATCTTTCTGTTTGTACGAGATGAAAATAAAATAAAACAGAAAACAAAAAATAAAATGAAATAAAACAGAAAATTGCCGACAATGTTTCTGTCTCCCAGGCTTTTAGATGAATTGGATGAAGAATGAAAGAGGGAAGCTGGCCGGGAGACGCGGCCGGTTAATAGCGGAGTCCAAACAAAAATGAACTAACTAGTTGAAGCAGTATTGGAAGCAGTGGTAGTCAGAGGTAAAAGTAGTTGTTGACGACTTTTGAGTTTTTATGGTCAAAGTCGTATTCATCAACGTTAGAGGAAATTGTGATGAAAGCAAGTCTGGTTATGACTGGTAGATTACATCCATTAGCTTCCATTCTCATAGTGTCACACTTTTCGAATACTGCATTACTTCTCACACAATTCCCTTATTCTCCTACAAGGGGAAAACGAACACCGATAACCAGGATCCTACGGATCTTTACAAATCTTGTTCGTGCCTTCCCCAAGGGGTGAAGAATTGTAAACAATTCTGTTTCTACACCCTGACCACTACACCCACACTCGTTTTCCTAAATCTTTAAAAAAAAAAAAAAAAGAGATTGTAAGATATAGATAACAATCTCTGCTTGACTTAAAAACAAAGTAATATACAAAAGACATGAGCCGAAGAGGAGAAACTTCCGCCTTCCAGTCCCACGGGATGGCTGCGACTAAAGACACCAGACATGGGGAAAGCGTCGGTGTCCGCGGCAACCCCAATCTTCACACTTTCCGATGAGTGTGTGTGTTTTCCTCTCAGATTCATGAAACTTGAATTAAATGCATGCTTTTATTTTGTTTGAGCATGAAATATTCATCCTCATTCCCAAACATCAATCCGTTTTGGTCTGGTGGTCTCTCATCCTTTTCAACCCTTTCGTCCGTCTTTCCTCGAACCCCCTTCTCTCTCTCTCTCTCTCTCTCTCTCTCTCTCTGTCTGTCTGTCTCTCTCTATCTGTCTCTGCTCCTCTCTCTTTCTCCCCTCTTGCTCTTTTTTGCTCTTTTTCTTCCTCGCTGCCTTCTCTCTACATTACTGTTTTCTTTCTCTCTCTCTTTCTCTCTCTTTCACTCTCCGGCAACTTCCTTTATAACCACTTTCTTTTTCTCTCCCCTCCCCCCTCCTCTCTCTCTCTCTCTCTTCTCTCTTGTATACATACTTTTTTCACTAACTCTCACTCCCGGGGGGGGGGGGGGCCACTTAGATATCAATATATCTAAGTGGCCCCCCCCCCCCCCCCCCCCCCCGGGGAGTGAGAGTTAGTGTACACATGCGCATCCAAGAAAATGCGTAAAAAGGGGAGTTTTTTCATTTGAAAATTACGTTACGTATTAAGGGGTCCTAAAATGCTGAATTTCAACAAAGAAGGGGTGCTTTTCAGGGGCTTTTCATTAATGTGGTAGAATGCGTTAAGGGGGTAAATTTTCCATACCGGTAAGAATTATGTGAATGGAACATTTTGGGACATTTTCAGGGATTTTCAATTAGCAAGAGTTGAAGAATGTGTCAGTTTACAAAAGGTTATCCTGAATTTTAGTCTATAGAGGTTAGTTTTATCTTGTTTAGGGAGTCATATTATTTTAAACAAACCTGTTTAGGGTGTAATATTTCAATCAAACCTTAGGAAGGGGGTTTAGTTTCATGAGAAACCACGCAAAATCCTTGTTAAGGGGTGTCTTTTCATCAAAGTATAAAACCTGTTGAGGGGGTATTTTCAAAACCCATGAACAAGCATGTGTACACCAATATATCTGAGTGGCAGGGAAAAATTATTTTTTTTTTTCCGGGGCTACTCTTTGAGCCCACCCACCCAAATTTCCTACATTGTATTACAGTTTACATTGGACCCTATGAGAATTTCAGGGGCTCTTTTTTTTAGTTTTCCAGGGCTCTTTTTGGCCTTTCGGGGGCGAATTCGCCCCAAGCCCCCGTGTATTTTTTTCACTGCTGAGTGGCCCCCCTGGGCTCTCACTCTCTATGATGTGTCTTGGTCTTTCTCTCTCTCTCTCTCTCTCTCCTCTGCTCCATCTCCTTCTTTAAATTTCTTATTAGATCACTCCAAGTACTTAGAAGATCCCCTCCAATAATTCCCAAACTTAAATGTCAACTTCAGTTTCTTACACAAGCCAGTGAAAGATAAATTGCTTATAAAGCAAAGTTTGTTTTGGGACACCTGCATTTTGAGAAAATCAAGAGTATGTGATATCTTAGAGGGAAATCCATAATAAATGTCACTGTCCACAAGGGACTTCCTGTCTCCACTGACCTTTAGCGGAACTCTAATTGACATTTGAAGAGGGAGATTTCGAAAGGGAAACATATAGATCCTTTTTGTTTTAAATTCAAATTCCCTCCTCTCTCCCTCTCCATCTCGACCTAAGACAGCTTCCTGCTTAACATAGGAAAAACCCAGTAAAGATTTAATAACATATCAGAGATGTGGCGAGGTGTCAGTTGATTTCTACCCCCCCCCCCCGAACCCTTTCTCTCCCTTTCTCTCTTATTTCTGTCCAATTATGTCTCTGTATACCATCTCTCTCTTTCTCTCTCTCTCTCTCTCTGTTTTCTCTTCTCTCTCCCTCTCTTCTCCCTCATCTTGCTCATGCAGTAGCATTACCATGCCTGACTGGTTACCCATGACCACGCATCACTGCACCCACTGATCATCCCCAACCTCCTCCTCTTTCTCCCGCAACCCCGAGGCCAAGACAAGCCAGGGATCCGAAGCGTCAAACATTTGGTCTTCCGTGATGGACGAGCCGAACCGCAATCCTTGCCCAACGCTCATCAATCAGGCACCAGTGGGGGGCGTCCTTCCGATGAATATTACATGAGCCCTCCGCCACAGGTGACGGCCGGGTGCACAGACTGGTATCGAGATTACAGAACACAATGTCATGGCCCGATGAAGAAGATGGTGAAATCGCTTGAAGTCGAGGTGTCATGGGTTTAGTGGATAAATCACCTGACTGAGGATCACAAGGTCTGGGGTTCAAATCCCAGCCAAGCTGCAGCATGTTCAGAATTCATGTGCAAAACTTGTGTCTAGTTCCTCAAAATATTTCACCTGTTTTGATTCAGGTTACATTGGTTGCCAACAAGGCAGAGAACTGCATTAAGATACTTTTGCTTGTTTACAAAGCTCTGAATGGCCGAAGCTCCTAGATTATTGTCCGAATTGATATCAATTAAATCGCATTCATATGCACATAACTTACGAAGTACACAGGACAAGCTGGTTTTAAAACTACCTCACTTACAAACAAAAGTAACTCCTGGGGATTATGCCTTCAGTTGTGCTGCTCTAAAACTTAACTGCCACTGGATATAAGAAAAGTCCTATCTGTTGCTGTCTTCAAAGTTTTGTTGAAGACTCACCTTTTTATTCCAGAAGTTTCTGATTACCGCTAGTTGTTATTGCATGCCCATGCAGTAGCATTGTTAGGGAGATCTGTTACATCACAAGCGCAGTGCAGTATATTGATATACTAGCTACGCTATATAAATTTGTCTATTATCATTATTATCATTTTAAAGGCACAAACAACCTTCAGCAAGAGAATAACCAACAATTCACCTTCTAGAGGTAGATTTATTCAAAACAAATGGGTGGTAGGAAAACATACCTTGAATGCGTGCGCTCTTCATTTGGGCGGAGCTGGAGTAATGACTCATAACTCTTTGGCAGCCCCACAAGCTCAAGTTCAAAAACTGATTATCATCATTATTACCACATGCTGGTGCTACCCCAGGAGGGGGGGGGGATGATGATATTGAAAGATGGAAACAATTTTCTTTAATCTGATTGAGTGCAGGAATAGCTGTAGAACGAAACATGAAATTCATGAATAATCTTCCCGTTCATCCTCCTGCTCCATTTCACTCTCTTATTCTCTATCTCTCTTTCTCTTTTCCCCTTTCTTTCAACACCATTTCCCTTATTTGTCACCAATGTCACATACTTCACAAAATCACTAAAAAACAATCAAACCTTTGAAAACACTCAGGCAAAAAAAAAAATTATGCTTTTCCAATTACATCCCTCAGCTGTTTAAAAAAAAAATACTTCTGAAGTTTGACTTTTTAGTCAAGTCAAGGAGTGTTACTTTTGCCATTTTAAACACATTACCTAAAATAGCTTGAGCCTATGGCATTTGGAATTGATTTTAAGCAGCCTTTTAAATTCTCTACACTCGACAAGACTGTTGACCCAAGCGATCCGGTTACAAGTATGGGGCAAGTGCTTTCAAACAAGCTTCCATTTATTACAAAAGTCTCTCTGCCCCCTCATCCCCTTTTCTCTCTCTCTCTCTCTCTCTCTCTCTCTCTCTCTCTCCTGTCACTCTGTCTCTCCATTTCTGTCCTTCGGCCTCTCTATCTCTTCACATTGTCTATTTCTCTATTCTTTCTTTATCTTTCCCTCTCGTTGTCTCTCCCTCCATCTGTCATCTGTATCTCCACTTTATCTCCCTCTCCCAGTCTCTAACTGCGTATGCTTCTCTCTCCTTCTTCCTCTGTTTTTCATCTCTTTCTCTTTCTTTTGGCTTCACTGCTTTACCTTGCTTATCTTTGCTCTCTGTCTCTCTGTCTGTTCTTATCTCTTCCTCTGTCTCTCCCCTACAACACATCTCAGTATCCCTTTTTAAAAATCTGTCTCATTTACCTCCATGTTTCAATCTCCCCCTCCCCTCCCCCCCCCCCCTCCCCCTCTCTCTCTCTCTCTCTCTCTCTCTCTCTCTCTCTCTCTCTCTCTACCTATCTATCTATCTATCTATCTATCTATCTATCTATCTATCTATCTATCTATCTATCTATCTATCTATCTTCTATCTATCTATCTAACTAACCATCTATCTATCTGTATGTCTATCTATCCTGTGAGAATGATCCTGTGTCCCCTAGAACCCTTTTCCTTGAAAATAGACCAAGAAAATGCCTGGAATGCTCACAGTTCAGTTCACCTGACAACTGTTTTCGAGACAGTAGTCAAAGACTTGAAGGAAAGCTGACTTAGCTACTAAAAGTCAAGCTAGTAGACTCCTACGCCACAGTGCAGTGACAATATAACTAGGAATGGTTTTAAAACTAAGACTAACTGCATCATCATTTGTGTATTTTTACAATCCAATCATGCTTGGATATGAATATAGTCTTTTTACAGCAGAACTCTGCCGCTATGTCAGTGTTGTCAAAAAGTGGCCACCTGACACCCTACTAGTCTTGCCCTGGGTTTGAATCACCAACCTTTTGACTGAAAGCCAGGACAATGGGAGACAGCACCCCAAACCTCATCAATGAGATATCTACTCAAGATGTGAAGCTCTTGTTTTGCAGTCATTTGATACAGAATGATCAGGGAATTTACATAAATAAAACATAAAAAACTGTGTGATGTTGGAAACTGTTAGCACAAATATGGACAATAATTGAGAGAGAGAGGGGGGGGGGGAGAGGCTGAGGGATGGAGGGGGAGGGAAAGAGAGAGAGAGATAGAGAATAACAATACAGTTAAAGATGCTCAGTCGTGGGCTTTCATGGGGAATTTGACACCGTGGGTGCTTACCCATTAACAGGTGTTACCAACACACCTTATGTTATGTTCTGTATATTCCACTCTTTGCCCCATATGGCAATGTCATTATCTCACTTTCCCTGGCCCAAGAATGCCCGAAGTAGGCCGAAGAATGTTTATGATGGGACAGCTTGTTTTGCTGTGCTCCAGAAATGTAGCTCTATTACAAGTATTTCCAGTGCTTTTTACAAAGTCTGGTGTCAGCAAATTATGATCCACTCCCCATGAAAGCACACGACTGAATGTCTTTAACTTGTTAATGTACAGAGAGTAAGAAGAAAGCAAAATTGTGATGCATGACATTTAAAAGCATCAAAAAGGCAAGGGTAGAAAGGAGAGAAAAACGGCTGGGACACAGAGATGTAGAAAGATAGAAATATTTGCACAATTTAAAAGGGGGCTAATCCTGACAAAGAACTTTTCACTTTCAAATCTGAAACCAAATGGAGGCGCAAGAAGAACAAGAAGCAGAGATATAGGCCACATCTTCAAGATATGAAGAGTTTGTTTGAAAAAGGGGTTAGATCCACTTTTGATGAAAACTGAGTTATTGGTATCAGAACATGGTTCAAACTATGTACCTGTCTTTTGAACAAAACTACTAAGCTACATTTTCAGAGCATTCATGGAAAAAAAGCACTTTCTAATTTCACTTTACCGTACATCGCCTGTACAAAATCTGGCAAAGCAAATGCGTTTTTCTCTGAAAGTTACAAAAGTGGATCTAACCCCTTTTGCAAACAAACTCTTCATATACGAGATAAAGATCACCTCCTGATAGGACTTTGTGTGACTTTTAAAGATTAACCCGCAAGTGAAATACAACACTGAACGGATTCTCCTTCACACTTCAAAAAACAGCGATGCATATTCCATCACCTTAAAAGCCGAAGATGAGCCTCCCCACGGATAGCGTCATACAGGGATGAGAAAGAAACACAATCTGCTCCGGGAGAGAGGGGAAAAAAAAAGGAGAGGGACCTTGGAATGAAACCAGAATGGTAGAAATGAAAGGACAAGCCACGGGAGGAAACCCAGGGCACCTATACACTTCTTAGACAATGATGTGCCACTGATCAGGTGTGGAACAGCAGCCACAGAAATATGCAAAAAGAATCGAAAACAAAAACATGAGAGGAAAAAAAAAAAGCGGTGGGAGAGAAAAATCACGAGCTGCGGTGTTCACCACGGGGATTTAGCCGACAAGTGGTTCGGTGAATAAAATCGGGGTCGGATTCCCGATAAATGGGGAATCGCGATGATGAGAGCACATTTTAGCGGCGGCTGCGCTCCATCAAAGGTGGCGATATAGCACCTTCGGGGAATGGTTGCAAGGGGCATGAACAGTGCTCGCTTGGTTGTGACGAGAACAAAGCAACAAGAGAAAAAGCATGGTTCTTCGCAACAGGCTTCAGTGCAGGTGAGTAGCGTGACATAACAAGTTCCCTGGAACTGTAAGTAAATGGCTGAGGGGAATGTATGCAAAAAAAGAAACTATTTTTAGAAGAAAAACACTACAGACCAAAATATCCCAAGTGCTCGGAAACGATACCCCTTTTTACCAAACAATGCATTAGCCTGGGAAGATGAAGAAAAGTAACTCTGTAGTTAACAGATATTTCTCAGAATCTTGTAAGTTTTTTCTTTTTTTTTTAGATAAATAACAAATACATGAAATGTTATCATGGTATCTTTATTTTCCTAGCACAATGGACATAAGCACACAAGTTAAAATAAAGAGTATTTAGACTATTTTCCACGCTAACATTAT
>CM057169.1:11985236-12002188 GCA_029962745.1 Echinometra lucunter | reverse complement strand
AAGTTTTACGGAATAACACCTAAAGTTAGGTGTGTCGGCAGTATATGCTATAGTAAAAGGATGAAAAATACTTCTTGGTAAGTAGGAGTTGTCTACTAATGGCATAAAAGTAAAAATACATTGCCCAAAAGCAAAACAATCTGTGACATTGTTGTTATTATTATATTGTTAGGAATATATACTCCAATATTTTTTTACCCTTGTTGCCACGTATGGTGCAGCAATTTCACACATGGTTCTTCCTTGTCTGAAACCCTTTACGCATGGTATTGGAACCATGGGTGTTATGTACTGGCGAGAACCATGGACCACACAACTCTAGCATGAATGTTACCCCAAAACTTTTCAGATTATTCCTGTCATATTTCCAATAATTATGAGGGCATTGAAGAGCAATCCTTTCTATGGGACATCCTTTACTATGATATTCTTCCTAACTGACATGGAAAGAATAAGAAAGCTCACAAATTATTTTTCAACTATCCTGGGGGACCATTTCATGAAAGTTGTCGGCAGTGACAAATTGTCAGTCACTGACAGTTTCCATAGTAACAGTCAGCGATCAGCGCTTCTCAGCCAATCAAAATCATGGATTTTGCTGAAATTGTCAGTGACTGACAACTTTCATGAAACGGTCCCCAGAACTCAGGCCTTTTTTTTAACAAGAAAGATTGTAGAAAACATCTGCGTCTCATGTGAAAGGTATTATTTGGGATACCCGACATACACTCCAGCAACCACTGCTCTGAGATTCATTATGTCAAAGCTACTAGTGGAGGTGTTGTGGCAAAGTTGTTAAGAGCACGCGCTCTTAATCAAAGGGTTGTCAGTTCGATTCCCACTGATTCAGTAAGGCATTTAACCCACCTCTGCTGCACTCCACCCAGGTGTGTAAATGGGTACCTGAAACTGCAGGGGTTATGATAATTCATTGTAAGTGCATTAAGCACCCTTTGGAGTGGATATGTTGCGCAGCATAAATATCTTCATCATTGTTATAATTACTTGGTTGGGGGCAAGGTTGCAATAGCTTCATGGTCCATTGTCCAGTGCCTTAAAGATAAAGGCATGTTCTGGTCATGAGATTGAATTGTGAAAGAAATCGTCTCAAAGTAATTGAGAAAGGTTTATTATAAAGCACTTCAGAACTGTTGTATGCTCTAAGGTTTTGGAATCACCAAAATGGTAAGAAATCAACTCAATTCTGCTGAGGGTCAGATGCACTGCTCACAGATATGTGTGTGTGGGACTTCACGCAGATGTTAGGCCGAACTTTTCGGCTGGTTTTTTGGTCATATTTTGAATGTCAGGGCATTTGAAGAACAATCGTTTTCAGGAGACATTTCTACTATGATATTCTTCCTAAATAACATGAAAAGAATTTGAATGCTCACAATAATTGTTTTCACCTTTCTGACAACTATACTTTCCCTTTAACCCATTCGTGACATGAATTATTTAAAAGCCTAATTTGATCAGCCTTTTCTTCTTCAAATTGGCAACACCAAAAAAATTTTTATTGCTACATTTTTCTTATAAAAAGTCATTTATCTGAAAGAAATATAAATTGGCAGAAAGTATGATGAGAATTTAAAAAGTTGCCAATTTGCAGGGAAAAGCTTTGATTTTAAACTTTCCATGGCAATGCCAATTTAAAGATTTCAATGCTTATTTCCTTTTTAAAAAATTTCAGCATCAAACAACAAATATTGACGCGACTGAAATGGTCACAGTTTTTATAAAATTTTTTGCTCTTTCTGCTCATGTATTTGGTATGATTTTGAGGGCTTTGCATCAAAAGTTATTAGGCCAAACCACATAATGTGAACCCTCTATCACGAATGGGTTAACCTTACCTCAAGCCTGTATCGTATTTCTAACCCCAAACCTTGGTCTTTTTTAGAAATGAAGGCCAGAGAAAAGTCACTGGATCAAGTGTCGTGTCAGTCACCCTTCACCTAACGTGAAATAATTCTAGATTACACCTTAAATCGGTGATACGTGCTCATTCCTGATCAACAATGATCAAATGAATGGTTCAAAGTCACTTTGAGGCAGTGTCCTTCTAAGATTCAATTCCAGTGCATGCATTAAACATCACATTGAAGATCAACCTTCTCACACAAGCATTCATGCCACTGCATTTCAACTGCTCACAAAATGATCCTCGTTTATTGTCTGATTCCGCTTCAATTACACATCACAACCGTGTAATTCAGAAGCAAATATTTTCAGAAGAGAAATCCACGCGTGCACCTACAAGATCCCCGCGGAAATTAATTACGAGATTTGAATTCACATCGCGTATTCCCAAGGTGTATGAATGTATAAGACATGGGCATTAGATATTAATGGCACGATGTCTGCTCAATAAAGGAGATTTTGGGGGGTAATTGAGTAGATGGTTGTGCTTTGTCAAGGTATTTAATTATCATGAATTTTCTGCATCCCGTCTTGGTTTTTCTTTTCTTTTCATTTCTCTCCCTCTCTCTCTCTCTCTCTCTCTCTCTCTCTCTCTCCACCTTCTTCCTCACAAGTCAGCTATTCATTTATCTTTTTCTCCTATCTCTTACAAACATCAGGGGAGCATTTCATGAAGAGTTTTGTCAGTGATTTTCACTGACAACTGTTATAAGCTACTGAAAATCCTCGCATCTGATTGGCTGAAAGCAAATTAGTCAGCGAAAATCACCAACAAGACTCTTCATGAAACGCTCCCCCGATCTCTATCTCTTTCAACTTCCCTAAACCATCACTATTTCTGTCCAGTGTTCAATTCTTTCATTTCAATCTTTCTTCCCACCCATTTCCTCCTATTCATTTCTTTCTGAGTGGACTCCACCTTGCCCCATCTCTATCTTTACTATCATAAATGATATCTATTAGTGCTGTAGTCAAACGTTTTTCCATCCGGTAAACGACCGCCCATGCCACTAACCGTTTTCAATTCGACGGTTTCGGATAAACGGATATTTACTGTCAGTCAGGGATTACACATTGTTTGTGTAGCTACTTGTAATATTTCAAGTTTTTCTGACTTAATTTTCATCATAAATCAACTCAAAGACTTACGTTGCTGTGTCTTTATTAGTGATCTTTCTTAACGCAAAGTTCTTAAACTACGTCAGCTAACCATTGATAAGCTCATCGGAAAATTGGTCCCTCACGATCACGTCATTCGTATGTCGTGGCGCGGACGCGTACGGGTGATGCAGCACCTCCGTACTGTATTTCACACACGTATGTGCTCCTCTCATTGCCCTGGGGCCCTGCACAAGCGATACACTCGGATATAACGCGCACTTGTTTACTGGCTCGAGATCGCCCGCCAACACAAAAATATGTACATTCCGCAAAAAGTACCATGAGCAGAGCTTTCGAAGCCAATTTGAAGATCGGGAATCGCCCATAGAGATCGCCTCATTAATCATTGATATGTCCTATTGGTACATGTACTTTCGATATGCAGCAAAAGTACACACTCTTTAAATTGAGAATTAAAAATGATCGATACCTTCAGCATGTATAAAAGAATGGTTCCGCGAGAGAAAATGCTGTACTAGTCTATGGGATTTCATCTTTGCAACTTTTCACTGATAACTGAAATAAGCAAAAATTTCGTAGTACCATTACCACGGCACTAGAAAAACATTCGTTGAACGTTACACCATGTACGTTCGCTGGTGTCTTCAGCTATGTGTAGAAAACGAACACGAATACGGCGCAGCGAATTATTGCTCAATACAATCGCAGTGAAAGCCAAATAGATCTATACATGAGCTCTCTCGCACGGTATTTTGTAAGTACAATTACTAAAGTTTACAACCTAAATAAATCAGTTGTTTATTTATTTTTTCTGCCGGGATACGGTCTCAATCGATTGATACTGGAACTGTCTCGGGGCCTGAGACCGCCGGGATTTGATCCCGATCCCGGACCGGCTGACAGCACTACTTTCAATAGGCGGCAACTTTGGCAAAGGCGTGATGTTTTCGTTTATCCGAAAACTGTTCGGTTTTGACTCCCCGTTAAACGGAATTGAAAATAACCGTGATGTTACAGCACTAATATCTATCACATAGCCATGTACTTCTAAGTAACACTTCTCTGAATTTCCCATCATAGAGAATGCAAGTAGCTATTTAACCCATTCGTGACAGGAATTATTTAAAGCCTAAATTGATCAGCTTTTATTCTTCAAATTGGCAACACCAACATTTTTATTTTATTGCTACATTTTTCTTATAAAACGTCATGTATCTGAAATGAATATAAATTGACAGAAATTATGATGAGAAGTCAAAAAGTTGCCAATTTGCAGAGAAAACAGTGATTTTAAACCTTCTATCACATTGCCAATTTAAGGGTTTTAATGCTTATTTTCCTTTAAAAAATTTTCAGCATCAAACAGCGAATATTGACGCAACCAAAATGGGCACAGTTTGTGTAGAATTTTTTGCTCTTTCTGCTAATGTATTTGGTATGATTTTTAGGGCTTTGCATCAAAAGATATTAAGCCAAACCACAAAATGTGGACTTTTGTCACGAATGGGTTAAAGACATTGGCTAACTTTATGAGCAGCCGATTCAAAAAATTTTCAAACTAAGATGAAACATGTGTATGAGTACTTGTATTTGTACTCAAAAACCCTGAAACCAACCATAATTTGGAATGAAAAACTGTTAGTAAGAGGCAAACCACAATTTTATTGTTTTTCATCTCAGAGACAATAAATAAGAGGACCCTTTTGCTTGAATTATTAAAAAAAAACCATTATCTGCCTCCTTCCACGTGATACGCCAATACACACGGTACGGTCTGGTGAGCCATGCGTGCATGCGCACTCCGTACGTCTAGTCTGTGCAACCAACCCTTACATATTTTTCAAACATTGGTTCACATTTCTCATATCTAAAAATACTTCCTGTGGATATTATACTTTGACACTTTCAGATTGGTATTTCTACACTATAACCCTTATGTTTATCTCATTTTCAAGTAACCAAAAATGAGATTTAAAAAAAAATTCTAACAATGTTAACCAATGCCTCTAAGATCCTTTTGGAAATTTTCTCAACTACAAGTGACATTCATGAGAAATCTGTCGGAGGCATGGGGGGAGGGGGGGGGGCATCTTCAACAAAAGTCAGTCGCGATATTGACAGGCCATTCCCTTGCTTTCTGATGCTTAATCAAAATTTGATACTCTGCGCAACCATTGTCCATCAATTCTCATCAATTGATACGCCGACGCATTTATGGAATAGATCGGGCCGGGAAGAAGGTGGACTTTTATTAAGAGTGAAAGCTATCTCAAGCAAATATCTCCTTTATGATGAATAAAAGCTATCCCTCTCAAATGTCTCTTTATGCGTGGATAATAGTTTGGCAGCATCAATGTCTTCTAAAGGCTTTTTCATATATGAAGCGGTAAGCCCCTGCCAGTATATGAATGGTATACATGTATAAGGGGGGAGGAATGCCAAGGCAAAAAGCCTTTTTTTCATCCTGGAGGCAAAAAGTTGTGGACCAATCATTTTCTTAAAATTCACATATTCACATATCACCATGTTAACTTTCAAATAATATTCTTTCAAGTTGAGAGAGTATGTTTATTTCTAGACTTATTCATGCTATATTCTATACTTGATTTTCTATATTCCATATTCCATAGGAAACAACCATGGAGAACAGATGTCTTATAATAATCATTTATTCTATATTAAACTTTCAAACAGTGCTTTTATTGGCACAAGAGTTCTCTATTCCATAAAAGTTTTTTTTTTTTCTTCAATTTTTTAAATGGAACTGGACAACACACTATACGTAGAACTGATCTTTTCTGCTTGCGCCTATTCATGTATACCCTTTACACATGTAAACAATGCTTTTGAAAGGCACAAGATTCACTTCTACTTTAAAATCAGAGCTATTCTATGGAATTGGATAATAGCTCGGAATAAGTGGTCTTCTCCAAGCATCTTTCCCAGGTGATATTACCTTCCAAAAATGAAAATTTAAACTATTGCTCAGAGATGGCGGAAAAGTATTTTTACTTCTCTTCACAGTTATTTATTTACTTTTTTATTTCTTCAAACAGTTTTTCTATAGAATGAAAGAGTTATTCGATAGAAAGAAGGTGGACAAGAGATCATACCTTTCAAGGAAATATAAATCAGTTTGATTTGCAGTTTTTCTGAACATGTTCCCACTGGCTTAAGCTTTCGCTTTTTCAAGTAACTTTCATTTCCTAGCTTTGTCTCATTCTCTGACATAGGTGGCATGATGAAGAAAAGGGAGAAGGCTTTTGCACAAGAGTTATTAGATGGTAAGTTTGTTTATTGAAATGTAGACTTCTATGAAATGCAACTTCTCTGTGTAAGTGCAACTCTATAAATCTTCTGCTTCTACTTCTACTTCTACTTCTTCTTCATCAGCACCTTAGACTTGTTTGTGTTCTTGTTCCTGTTCTTCTTGTTGTTCCTCTCTCCCTCTCTCTTTCTCCTCCTCTACCTTCTTCCTCCTCTTCTTTTTCTATTTTTCTCTTCTTCCACCTCTTTTTTTCTTCTCCTCTGTGTCCTCCTTGTCTTCCTACTCTATTCTTCTTCTTCTTCTTCTTCTCTTCTTCTTCTTCTTCTTCTTCTTCTTCTTCTTCTTCTTCTTCTTTTTCTTCTTCTTCATCTTCTTCTTCTTCTTCTTCTTCTTCATCTTCTTCTCTTCTTTTTTCTTCTTCTCTGTTTACCTCTTCTTTGTCTTCTTCTCCTAATAATAATGTTAGTGTGGAAAAGGGTTGCAACACTTTTTTTATAGCTTGTGCGCTAATGTCCATTTATATTTTGACCATTTATATCTCGCTGTTTCATTTGATAAATCAAAACGTGAGCAATACCAACTGCCCGGAAGTATGCTCTTGAAGTACTATTGACTCAGAAAAAGCTTTCAAGGTGTTTGCAAATAGACACACTTTTCCACTAAAAAATGAGAGTAGCATGAAATTACTGTATGTGAGAGGAAACTGGAAGTGAGTTTAGATAACATCACCTTTCAGATGCATCTTCATGTATGTCAAGATTTATTGAGGCTTGCTCAGATATGACGCGACACACCCCTGTGACGACCCCCACGGTTTTTGTGTAGTGAGTCAATGGGATACGAGGCAGCAAAAAAAATAAAAATACGCCGAGGCAAGAGGCATATTTTTTGCCTCCCGGTGGCAAAAAGCTCTGGACCAATCAAATTCTTAAAATGTTAGTGCAAAATATGATGTCATGAGTTTGTCTGCACAACTTTCTACAAAAATCTTTTGAGCATTGACACATTAAAGGGAAAGTCCACCCCAGAAGTGTCACTGTTTCAATAAAAGGAGATGAATTCGAACGGCATTTTAAAAAAGAAATGAGCAAAATCGGTCAAAGAATAAGAAAATTACACTCATTTACATTTTCTAGTAAATTACTCTCAACTCTGCAAATTGGCAACACTGATGACATCATATGCGAGCAGCTCTCCATTCACTTTATACATGAAATTTCACATTTTCTCAAATTTTTTGGAAGTTACACATTTTCTCACCCCATAGTCACAGTATGTTATGTAAAAAGCAATTCTTTTGAACATACATTGACTATGGGGGTTAAATGTGAAATTTCATTTGCCCTTACATCCAAATAAGAGTTATTATTATTATTATTACCATTATTATTATTATTTATTATCATTATTATCATTATTATGCAATAAGTAGTACATAAAAGATTGGTGTGTACCTTGAGGTTTTGAAATCATTAAAATGATAAGAAATAACTCAGTCTTACTGAAAAGTATATGCCCAGCACATTGAAATGGGTACAGGACTACAACACAAGTGTTTGGTCCAAACACTCATGGTGTTTCTTGTAATATTTCGAATATGAGGATATTTGAAGAGCAGTCCTTTTCAAGCGATATTTCTTATTTGAAATTTTTCCAAAAAGTCATTGAAAAAATTGAAAGCTCACAAATCATAACTTCCTATCTAAAAACTCAAGCTCCTTTTTAAGCTTTTAAACATTAAGAGCCATTTTCATCTGATTCCATTAGCAATAATTTTTCAGTTACAAACAGAATTCAACATTCCCTTTAAAGCGATCACACAATGGTAAAAAATATTTTGATATATGATCAAGAATAGAATTCTAAAAAGAATAACATTAAAAATTTGATGATTTTCAGTCAAAATCAATGCATTTTGGCTAATTTTCTCATAAAAAGTCAAGAGTTAACCAAAAAAATTTGAGTATGAGGTATGACGTAAAAGTGGGTACCTAACTTCGCGCTTTGCAGTTATGCTGCGCACTAGACTGTACAATATGTATTATACCTTGCGCGCATTTTGCTAGAATTGCGCGACATGACGTCAAAGTGGGTACCCAGTTGAAACTGGGTCACAGCTGAGGGGTCAAAAATATCCTGAAATCTTACCACATTTGGGGGTTTCCTTGGCAACACGACTTTTAAAAAAACTTTAGGCAGATGATTTTCTGCTAATAAAATCATGCTTTTTTGAATGAACTAACATTATTTCAGCATTGGGTACCCCCTTTAAGGGGAATTTCAACAACTTCCAAGGTGAAAAGTTTATGAATGCTTCAGATAGGCTTGAGTATTATTTTCCACAAAAAAATCAATATGTGCATTTGGGAATCAAAACTTTGCTTCATGAATAAAAGATGAAGCAATTTCTCCCAACAAATTAGGAATGGATTTTAAACGCTTCACCATTTCTTGCCGGGTAAATACCAGTATGCATAATTAAGCCGCTGAGGTTATATTTTCAAGGACATGGAATGACTTGTTGTCTCCCGTTCTTTTGAATTTTCTGTGGGATTCATAATTATATTAAACCTACTTAATCCAATTACAGCGCATACACATCAATTTTCACATGAGAGCTAAAAGGGCGTAAGTAACATCTTTAGACATAAAACTTATCGATCTAAGGAACATATTTATTTGTAATCAAATAATTAAACAGGTGTGGCATATAGGGTGAAATAATCCTGGTGGGGCAAAATTACAGCATTCCTCCCAGTTAGGATAATATGATATCAGTAGGCGGTTAGAGTCACAAGAGAATGTCATATCTTTTAACAGAAAAAATAGAGCGTTTTGGCCCTAAGGAATATACTGACCGATAATTAAATGGGTGTGGCATATACAAGGTGGCACATACAGTATAATAATCTTGAATGTTAATGAAAAATTACAGCATTCAATCAATGCAGGTTAATATGATACAGTAGTGTACGTCAAAACAGATGTTTAGAGCCAGAAGGGGTCAATTCATATATTTTATTAAACACAAAACTAACAACCTTCTGGCTGGCTCTTAGGAATACACTGACAGATTATTAAATGGGTGTGGCATATCATATATAATTTCATTGTTAAGGAAAATTACAGCATTGAATCAATACAGATTAGTATAATGAACATACATCATCATGATCCAAAACATCAGTTGAGTGGCAAAAGGGGCTAACTCATCACATCTTACACAATAGAGCTAAAAACTCCTTGCTCAAGGAATATACTAGAATTTAATTAGGTGGGTGTGGCAAATGAAGAATAATAATCTTGTTGCTGACAGAGAGAAATAATAGCATTCCAACCTTCAGAGTCAATCAGATATAATACATCGAATCTGCTGTTGAGCGCTAGAAGGAAGCAAGTATGTACTTGTACACTAATTAGGGGCAATCACAGCTTTAAATCCAGTTCAAGGGACATAGCGTTTGAGGAGAGTCACTAGCAGCTAGACGTCCTAATCTCTCCTTATTCATCAAGCAGGTCCAATACATTTTCCACCAAAACCCTTAGGCATATTTATTAATAGTTTTGATTATTCAGTCCAAATTTTGTTTGATGTCATAAAAATCAATTTCAGTCAGTACTAAAACTCAAGATTTCCCATAAGGAAAATATTTAGTCAGAGTTAAGTATTATCCTTGTGGGAAATCTTGAGTTTTAGTAGTACTTAGTCAAAGTTTTTTCCTTCCCTTCATTTCCTCCTAATACAACCCATCACTTTAATACCATTAAACCCTGTCATGAAGTCAAAGTGATGGATCTATGAGGTTACTCTAACCTAACCTAACTCTAACGTAACCTACAGCCCTTAAACCTTTTAAAAGCTCTTGATCTTTGCCCCTTTCTGCTACATCCATGGGAAATTACTGGATTGGTTTATGTTTGGCCAGGACTCTGCCATGGTGGTCCTGTTTTCAGAGTGCTTGGTGATCCTCAATATATCAGTCCCACGATATCCACCTCCTTAAGACCTTTCAAAGCTCTGTACTCTTACCCCCCACCATTTCTTTCTCTGCTACATTCCTACCAGATTCTAAATTCTGAAAAAGACAGGACTTTGGGGGTCTTGACCTCAAATAAAGCCAGACAGTAAGACAAGAAATGAAGACTTCTGCCTGAGCAGGCACTTTTCATGCATGTGAATGAATATGATGCATCTATTTTTGGTTTGGGTTTCAACAGTAGTACAGACTGGTTCAGTTTGGTGCTGTTTTTTATGCTAATGTTTAAATGGGGGGCTTCAAGCATGCCTAACAAAAGCACTAACATCTAAACGCACTTGACTCATTGCATAACCCACTGCATAACCCATTGAATCATCTTTCCTTCTTTTTTGGCAGCCCCCAGTCATGGCTGACATAAACTACAGTGTTCTGAAACCAAATTCGTCTACAGAAATACGAGACAAAATGGCATCCGAGAGGGATGATACTGGACGTGGGACAAATGGATGAAATACAGGATGACCCATAAAATACAGGACGTTTGGTCACCCTGTTTCCCACCCCCATCATCACCATCTACTCAAATGCCCTTGTGAAAGTGCTGAATGAGTTTATATTTAGCCGAGACTCTGTCATGCTGGCACTATTTTCAGAGTGCTCGGTGATCCTCTACCGTTAGGCCTGTTTGTATTACCCGCTCCCAATTTGCCCAAATTAATTGCGATGACAGACGAAGGCTCAGGATCAAAGTCGATTCTCCCTCTGTCTATCTTTGTCTATCTGTCTCTCTTTCTCTCTCTCTCCTCCTGTCTCTCTTTCTCTCTCTCCTTCTTCTGTATATCTCTTTACATCTCTCTTTGTTCATATTTATCTTTTTTCCTCTCCATCTCTACCTTCCTCCCTTTACGTGTATTTTTTTAGAGGCCGTCAACATTTCAAGCTTCTGCTTACGTTGGCGGTCTCTTGCATTGTTCTTTCCTTTTTTCCCTTGCAAAAATGTAAACATTTGTTGGTTTTTTTTTTTCTTTGCAACCGATTTATTTGTAACCAAGATGGTCTCCTTGACATTGTTTAATTGTAAAAATTGAATTACATATTTTATTTTGTCAATTGTTGATTACATTGATTTGAGAAAGAAAATGCAGAAATAAAATCAAACGAAAAAATGAAAAATTATATTTCCCGATACATCTCCCTCCTGTTTTTCTCTGTCACTTTCTGTCTGTCTGCTTTCTCTCTTCTCTCTCTCTATCTCTCTCTCTCTCTCTCACTCCTAACCAGCTCCTCTTTGCCTTGGTTACACGCAGATAAATATACTCAAACGAGACAGACTGGTATGTGCAGAAGATGAGACTCGTTTCTAACCCCACTGGTCCTAATATATTTCAATGAATGCGCTTTACAAGAGAGCTGAAACAGGCAATTGTATATCCTGCCGTTTATGGGAGCACTGCATAATGATAAAGCATTCTTACTCTCATGCAAGAGGTCCTTGGTACGATCTTTGCTTAGACCCCCATCTCACGACAAAGGCGATCATGGGGACCATGATGATCTGTGAAAATTTTGCAAACCATGGCAGAATTGCCCTCCAACTCCCGTTTTTGACACGAGTGGCGATTGCACTGCTGTTGTGATGACGTAACAATACCAGCCAGGATGCACAGATGAGATGCGCACAAAAATAACTGAGGAAATATTGTCTTGGGAACGGACCTGAGAGCATGGGTTCACACCATAGTGTAGATCAAAGACATATAATAAATTTACTAGACGAAAAGCAGCACGCGTGGATATCATTACGCGAATGGCATTAGGCCCTGCCTCTTTCGGATCATTTGAAGGGGCCGATAAGCATGCATTATTGCCATGATATCGATTACAACACTGTTGATACTTTGATTTAATGCACATTCTGCGCATGCGGTAAGCTGATGCGTGTAATGTTTCATAACGCGTACAAACAAATGCTACTAGTTGGAAGCATCTTACAAAATGAATAATTCATTTTTTATTATGAATATTAACGGATGCTTAGGTTGGCCTTCTAATGGATCTGAACAGAATGGTGGAGCTTCAGGGGCCTGGTTTAGACCATGGTTTGAAATAAACCCTATTTTGCGAATTGGGCCGTAGAGACTAAAAATTGCATTCCCTCATTCAGTAAGACAACATGAAGGTCCTTTCCTTTATACAGATATCACATAAACATGGTCTGACCAAATAAAAACAGGTTCATCTGGTGACGAGATATAAAATTAGAACAAGCCCAGTTAGTCATATATGTAGGTCATAGAGGCTCTGAATGCAGAGTAACTGAGCCACATGTCTTGATGGCTTAGGCAACTGGGGGTCAAATATGTACATTCCATAAAAAGCTCGAGGAGTTGTCTTGTTTCACTCTTTATTTTGGATCTAGATCATCCCCTGACTACAGAACTAAATAAACTAAATTTTAAATATAGGTTCAGCACAGTCCCTTTGAATATCTTTATTCATATATTTTTCAAAGTGTAAAAAAAATACAATACAAAATGAAAATGTCACCAGAAATGTCATTTAGACACAAACGAAATTCCCTACATTGAGCCCAGACAGAAGTACATACCTAACCTAACCCCAAATTTAACCTGAAACCCTACTGCATTGCAAACCCCAGATCTGTATCTTTGGAGAAACAAAGTCAAAAGGAAATTTTTCTGGATTTTTTTGTTGTTGAACCGTTATCACCTTATCTGCAGGGCAAATGTTAAAGTCACCTTTACTGCTGCTAGTTACACCTACGGGGTCCGCCCACTTGACCGAAGGCCCGCGAGGCCGACTTTTCTCGTATAGTATTTTCCTTCATCACAAATAATGCGCTATCGGTATATGAAATAATTATGTCTCCTTTAGCATGTTTAGTCCTCGTTTCCGGATGTCCCACACCTTCAGTGTAAGACTTTCCGCTACCCTTAGGCTTCCTTCTGGCACAGGAATTGGTCAGAGCGATGTGATATTGAAGATTACAATTTGTTATTTTCGGCCTCGCGGGCCTTCGGTGAAGTGGGTTGTCACCACACCTACAATGACTTCACATCTAACAAAGATAACCATTAACATCATTCACCATCTCTTGATCTTCCTTTCTTTCTCTCTCCTTTCCTCTTCATCTCTTTCTATCTATCTCTAGCAACCTTATTGCACTCATGAATTCATGTGTGATACTGACACCCCCCCCCAAAAAAAAAGAAATAAAAGGCTATAGAGATAGGTATAAAAGAATCTTTTATGGGTCAAATTTAGAGCTCTGCTCTTATGCTCAGGAGAAGTTTTGAATAGGCAATTTCCACAGGGAATAAACTTCTCATTGCTTATAATAGTTTTTTTTCATATAGAAAAATAATTTCTTTTAATACAAACGTACAAACATTTGAGTCTATTTCTTTATAACAACCAAGTCTTGTTTTTTTGTTTAATTCTTGTAAATTTTATACCTTTGAGCAAAAATGCTCAGAGAGCAGGAATGTACTTTCAACATTTGACAAATAACCCCCTTGACATTCATCACCATATTCAATCATTGCTACAAAACGCCCATTTATGTATATTCTTGGGGAAAAAATATGACAAACAGCACCCAAAAGCCAGAAGCCTCTGCAGGCTGTTCCATCTTCAATATTCCATGAGCACCTTTTTGATAATTGCATGGGATATGACAGTTTAATCTAGGCAAACATACTTCTTACTTCGTTCCCTTTTTGTCCCAAGATGTCCTGTCTCCACTCAAATATTGTGTTGTGGTAAACATGAAGGACACTTTTCTCACTGTGCACTATTTCAAATTCACACCAGTGCCTGCAAAGAGTGGTGCCTGACCACCTCTACACACACAATGCTGAGTTCCCTTATGTAACTCCGTACTCTTAAGGAGGGGTTGGGACCAGCCTGGATGGCAGGACATCACTGGGACAAGCCTCAGGAGGAACGGTCCCATCATGTTTTCATCCCGTCCTGGCTGGAGAGCGTGATGTTTAATCACAATGCCGGGACGGGGGCTACGAATCCAATAAAAATTGAGTCTCGGGTCCGCTCCAAAATTTGCACATCTCTTCCCCCTCCGGAGTCTGATCAAACAGAGCCCATCCTCCAGTGTGATTCTCTACAAATTTAATACTCTAGCCATCTTCCAACCCTCATTCTTTATTAATCTCTTAAAGCATCTCTAATTCTACCCGATTGTATATCCATTTTCATGAACATTTTAGTCAAAAGTTTACAAAATACCTCTGAAAAAAAAGCAATTTACCTCACATTTTCAAAACTTGTGATATAATTGTTATTAATCCCGTACATGTCACAGAGTGACTTGCTTTTATTTATATACTAAAAAAAAAAGGAATCCAAACCCGTTTGACCTTACCATGACAAATGTTTGCAGAAATGAGAAAAGTGGTGAAAATATATATGAAACTTTTTTTTTTCTGCCAGGTGTTAACTTTTGGACCCAGCTACATACAGTTAACAAATCATTTACATCCTTAAAGAAAAGCTTGAGTTCTGGGGAAACGTAAAAATAATTTGTAAGCTTTTTCATTCTTTTCTTTTTTACTTATATGAAGAATATCATAATTAAAAGGTTCCCTGGATTAGAAAGGAGTGCTCTTCAAATTCCCTTATATCCGGAATAAGACAAGAAAAAGCTTTCCAAGGCAGACCATTCATTCAAGATTTGGGTGTGGTCCAATATACTCATTTTTGTGTGCAGTGCAAATGCCTTAGGGGAAAGATAGGTGAATATCTTTTTCCTTCATCCTTTACACCCTTTACAATGTTCAATGGAGCAGTAAAAGTAGCAAAAATGCAAACTTTATAAACACCATAACTCCTCCGTCCTTTTAAATGTTCATTTCACACTTCAGATATTCAGATTGCAATCAAAATCATACAAAAAGCTAAAATAAAGGAGAAATTTCAACCTACAAATTAATTATACTTTTTCTTCAATGCCCGGTATTGCTTTAAAAAGATTCAGATACCATGAATAAAAAAGCAAGTCACAAACCAAAAAAATTGAAACAAACACATGCACTCACTGTATTTGAAAGGGTTAAACAGTCAAAGTATTTGGGTCAAACCAGTAATTTTTTATTTTTGTATTTTTTATTCAAATGCAGTTTCAGTTCCGTTTCACATGAATTTCCTGGTAATTGAGATAATGTACCTGTAATGGGATATGCCATGTCCACAGAATGATAGAGAACAAAACATGAAAAGCTTTCTTTCTGCTGTCTCCTCTTTCTCTCTCTCTCTCTCTCTCTCTCTCTCTCTCTCTCTCTCTCTCTCTCACTCTCTCTCTCTCTCTCTCATTCCCCTAAATCCAAGAAGTATGTGGGTCAAGCCAGCACTTTCTATTTCCCTATTTCTTTGAACCCAGTTTGGGTTTCAGTTTCATTTAACATTATTTTCTGGGTAAAATTTGAACAGTGAACCTGTAATGGGATCTGCCATGTCAACTGAATAGTAGACAATGAAACAAGAAAAGCTTTCTTTCTGCAGTCTCTCTTTTCCTCCTTTTTCTTATTCCCCCAAACCTTTACCTGTCATCTATCACCCTGCTTCGTAAGCTTGGTGACTTCCTGAAACCTTAACCAAAGAGCAATTCACTTGCACTATTACTCATCGATGCAGAAATTTTCTAAGAATTGTTGAATGGATTCTCGTAGAAGACAAAGCCACATCTAGCACAAAGGCGACAGTTTTTCCACGAATCGATGACAGCCTTGCGGGGCTGATCAAAATTTTGTTTTAAGATCATTTAGCATTATCCTGCCTCCCTTGTAGGGTTTGGAAAAAACTTTATTTAAGATCGTTTAGAATCATCCTGCCTCCCGTGGGTGATGACTTCCGCTTGCTCCTAAGTAACAATGGATGTTGAGTTCTTCACCGACCTTCACCTCAGGCTTTGGAATGATTTGCCGTAATACGTCCTCGCACTCACGTGCCTGTTCTTTGTGTACTTTTTGTAAGTCTTTCTCTTTCTCTCCTTTCTCTTTCTTATCTCCTCTCACCTCTCCTTTCACATCAATCTCTCTCTCTCGTTCTATAATGGCTTCCACTTGCTCTTCAGTAACAATGGAAACTGATTACTTATTCTGTGTTAGCTTTAGGCTTCAAAATTACTAAAGGCCCATTTGAATATGAAAAGGGAAGCTGCGAGGGTATTTTTCACAGGGGTTTTTAAGTGTATTACGAGTGTGCGACATTTTGAGTGCAGTCCTTGGTTGCGTCATTGCCATTCACTTTGTACACAAACAAGAAATGCGCTTAAAAAACTCCTGCCACTTCCCTACTCATATATGAATAAGCCTTTACTAGTACTCTCATACACCCATGTACTCACGTACCTGTTTTTCGTAAAGTACTTAGTCTCTTTTCTCTCTTGCTCTCTCTCTCTCTCTCCTTGCCTTGCTCCTCTCTTTCTTTCTCTAGTTTTGTAAAGACTTCCGCTTACCTTTCAGAAACAATGAATGCTGTCTTCTTGATATGTTAGCTTCAGGCTTGGAAATGATTATGTGTGTTATGTACCTATAATAACTCTGACTCTCTACATCTTCTTTTCTCTTTCTCTCTCTCTAATCTGCCTCTCTCTCTCTCTCTCTCTCTCTCTCTGTCTCTCT
>CM057169.1:11970399-11984736 GCA_029962745.1 Echinometra lucunter | reverse complement strand
TTCTTCTTCTTCTTATTCTTCTTCTTCCTATCCTCTGGTAAATCACTGATCATAATTTTCCCCTCTTTTCTGTCTCTTTCCTGTCTTTCCTGTCTCCCGCTTTCCTCTCCGCTTTCCTGTCTTCCTCTCTCTCTCTCCTCATAAAAGTCATAAATCAACCTCTTTCTCTTTTTCAACTTCTCTTCCAACACTACCCTTTCCCCTTACCTCAAATGCTGCATTTACACATCCTTCTATCCATTTATCATTATGTCCATCTTATTGTATCATTGTATCATTATAATCTCCATCTTGTGTCCCCTGGTAAAATTCCCTGGCAACATTTTTTTCCCCCACTCTTTTCTCAGTTTATTTCCTACCTCAAATCACCCCCCCCCCCCTCTCTCTCTGTCTTGCTCCTAACCTAATCTCTCTCTCTTTTTATCTTTTCTTCTAACTCTCTCTATCCTTTCCACCTCCGATTCTTCTTTCAACATGACCAAAAAAAAACTACTTTCGAAAAATCAACTTAAAGCAACTTCAATAGCCCTGTCTATCACCTTTAGAAATGAGAGAACTTTACAATGGCTTATTATGTAATCCGAACGTGATTTTGTATGGGCAGTGCAATAGGCTTTTGAAAATGCACTTGAGTTGATGCTTCAAAAGTAATTTTTATCAAGTTTTTCTTAGTTCCTCCATTTACACACCATTATATCCTTGCTTCATTTCCTCCATCTCATTCTCTCCATCTCATTTTCCTCCCATCATCATCATCATCATCACGTACCTCCATCCTCCGGTATAAATCGCCCTTTTCCCATTCATTGCCATCACATCTCGAGCGAATGACTAGCATCAACATTCCAGGAAAGGCATCCGCATCATTTCCTTCAATTCGCCGTCCTTGGTTGCATTCGTTACTATGACGATTCCTCCCATCCTCCTTAGAGCGCTGTCATTTAGCAGCGCTTTCTAAAGAAGTTCATTTCCTTTTCCATCCTAAACCGAGGATAATTGGGTCATTAAAGGGAACGCAGTCAGAATAATGTATAGGGAGCACCTGATGTGCCCTATTAATCTTTAGCTGGAGCAAATAAGAAAGTCTTTCAGAAGCAATCCAGTTCAAAATAAATTGTGACTTTTCTTCCCATACTGTATCAAAAGAATGGAGATGGCTTAAAGCATTTATTCACTTTTTAACTTTATATATATGAATTTTAAAATTTACATGTACTGTATAGCAACTCTTTTATTCCAAAATGAAATGAGATGCCTCAAAAGAGAATTTTTAGCTTTTCAACTTTCACCTAAAAATTTCCTCATTTTGATTATATTTCAGAGTTCAACTCCTCTTTCACCAATAAAGAAAATGACGGTGACATGAAATATTTGCTCTAAGTTGGGGTGAAAACTTGTGGAAGGAATATGTTGGATAGTGCACCAGAATATAAGCATATTTCACAGCTCATGTCATTTTCCACCACATAAAAAACGATCATTTCTTTGAAAACTTTGCTTCCACACAATTTAGAATCTGATGGAAGGAGAAATAGGACCGTAGACCAAAAGATATAATCACAAGAGTTCACATCATGTCTCGCTACATAAAAATTTATCAAAGTACAATGAAAAAATTTTCATTCTACTGCGGAAAAAAACTGTAGATAGAAAATATATGGGTCAGTGCAATGGAGAGTAGGCATACATCAAGAGCTTACATCGCTTTTTCTAACATATGAAATATCAAGGCACTTTGAAAAATGAGCTCACATTTGGCAAATTGGGAGGAAAAAAAAAACAGACCCATGAAAAAGGTAAGCTTATCTCAGAGTTCATGTCATTTCTTGCCACATTGAAATGGTACAATGTCCTTCCAGATAGATAAGTACAATGGTGGGAGAAGTTCTGGGGCAAAGCACTAGGAGATAAGCTTATCTCACAGCTCATGTCTTTTCTCACCGAGAAATGATCACAAAATATCTTAAGGGGTTTTTACACTGGCAAAATTTTGCTTAGTCCCGGACTATCAGTGGGGTTAAGGGAGGCCTTGGCCCCACCGATAGTACCGGACTTTCCTTAGCCCACTTTCTGTTTACACTGCTTTTTGCAAAAGTGGGCTAGCCCCACCGATAGTCCCGTACTAGCTGGCCCTGCAAAAAAGCAGGGCTAACCCCGCAATTGCGGTGCCAAGCAAGCCAGTGTAAAAAGCAAGAAAAAATAGTCCGGGGTTAGCGACAAGACGAAGCCCAATGCCCATTGACCAATCAGAAACGAACGCTTATCAGCATATCTGACGTAGAGCGCGCGCAAAGTTAGCTAGCGATAGCATGAATGCTCAGATGTTGGCGCGCGTGCAATATCCTTGGCCAGCCTTCGGAAATAGTACAGGATTAAGAAAATGCAAGTGTAAACAGCCAGCTATTCCTTGGCCCGGGCTAAACGCTTAGTACAGGACTTATTTAGCAAGTGTAAAAAGCAAAAAAAAGATAGTACGGGACTAACGAAAGTCCCGTACTAAGGAAAGTACGGGATTAAAAAATGCCAGTGTAAAAAGGGTATTGGAGTCAGGAGGAACTAGAGGGAGGAAAATATCGGGACAGTGACCCAAAAGATAATAGTTCATGTCATTTATCACAACTTTAAAATATCAAGGTATGATGGAAAAATATCCTTCTAGCTAGAAAAAACAAAAAACAGTGGGAGAAAAGTTGGGACAATGTACTAAGAGATGAATATATTTCAAAGTTCTTGTCTTTCCTCACTATGAACATAGAAATGATTAAAATATGAACCAAAAATTGCTTCTAGACAGAGAAAAGTAGTTGGAGGAAATTTAGGACAATGAACTAGGAGTTCATGTCGTTTCTCACAATATAGACATGATCAAGGTACAAAATATAACTTCAAGTCAGGAAAAACCAAGAGAAAAAAATATCACTGTGACTGTGAGCGATTAGATAAGGCATAGATACGAAACATTTTCTTCTAGTGACAGAAAACTCGAGGGAGGAAAATACTGGACACTGAGCGATAAAATAACCATATCAAAGTTCACATCATATCCCCAGCAAAGAGAAAATTTCGCTTTCAGTCGGGGAAAAAACCGAAGAGAAGAATATGTAAGACAGTGAGCTATTAGATAAAGCATATCAAAGTTCACATCATTTTCCAGCAAATAGAAAAGATGAAAGTACAAGAAAAAAAAATTGCTGCCAGACAAAGAAAACGGGAGAGATGAAAATGTTGGATGGTAAACGATTAGATAGGCATTTCAAAGTTCACTCTATTTCCCAGTACACAGAAATGATCAAAGTACGAGGAAATAATGTCGCTTCCACTCTGGCAGAAAGCTATGGAGAAAAGAAAATGTGGGACAATGAACTACAAGATAAGCATATCTAAAAGTCCATATTGCATCTGTTTTCCCAGAACATTTCATGTTTTTCCTTTTCTTCCTGTTAAATGTTCCCAAAGGAGGCCTCTGTTTGGAAACATTTAACACCATTTTATGCTGAGGATGAGGAAAATGTTGAAAAAAAGACATTCCCAGGTACACATTTAGGTGATTTAAAGGCACTTCCATTATTTTTCAAAAACCCATATATTTTCAAATTACTGTTGGAAAATGACAAAAGAGCAATTCCACAGCAATGGCAAGACATTCACCTACATTTGCCACTCTCCACCCGGGTGTTAAAGAGAAAGTCCACCCGAGAAGTTTCACTATTTCAATAAAAGGAGATAAATGTGAACAGCATTTTAAAAAAGAAATGAGCAAAATTGGTCAAAGAATAAGAAAATTACACTCATTTACATTTTCTAGTAAATTACTCTTGGCTCTGCAAATTGGCAACACTGATGACATCATATGTGAGCAGGTCTCCATTCACTTTGTACAAGAAATTTCACATTTTCTCAATTTTCTTGGAAGTTACACATTTTCTAACCCCCATAGTCAATATATGTTCAGAAGAATTGCCTTTTACATAACATACTTTGACTATGGGGTAAGAAAATGTGTAACATCCAAGAAAATTGAGAAAATGTTAAATTTTATGTACAAAGTGAATGGAGACCTGCTCGCATATGATGTCATCAGTGTTGCCAATTTGCAGAGCCGAGAGTAGTTTACTATAAAATGTAAATGAGTGTAATTTTCTTATTCTTTGATCGATTTTGCTCATTTCTTTTTTAAAATGCTGTTCAAATTCATCTCCTTTTATTGAAACAGTGAAATTTCTAGGGTGGACTTACCCTTTAAGTAGCTACCCTGTATACAACACAAAAGTCCTTGTGGTTTTCAGCATTGTAAGCATTGATTATTCAGAATATACTGAAATTATAATTATTCCTATTATCATCATTACCATTATTATTATCATTATTATCACCATCATCATCATCATCATTACTGCCATCATCATTTTTATCAATATCATTATCATTATCATCATCATCATCATCATTTTCATCATTTTCGGTAGCTACATTTCTACACCGAATGGAAAGAGGAATTGATAAACAACAGTGATCAAGACTCAAAATGTATGCAAGCAGGTTACAGAAGTTTACTTTACAAATTATTATCGTCATTATTATAAAAGTTTATACTTTTATAAAGTTTATGCTGAAATTTTAGATATGGATGACTACCGTTGTACAAAGTAATTTCAACTTGCTCTACTTATCCAAAAGTTTAAAAGCTGTTTGTTTGTTTTTTAACAGCTGGCAAACAAAGATTTATCTTTGATTGCTTATTGACTGTTATATTATGACTATAATGACTAATGACTATTACCTAAATAAAAAGGAGTGACATAATTAAAGAAAAATCATTAAAATACTTGAGATAATAATCAGAACAGGATAAATGTTACTGCTATAGACAGACTTATACAACACCATCCCACCCACCACCCCCCCCCCCCCAAAAAAAAGAAGAAAAAAAGACACTTTACTTTTTAATGAATCCAAAATTACCATCTTTGAAATTACAGGAAAAGCTATAAAACCTTCAAGTCTGTATCCGCCAAATGAGGATTTATAAATATAAATGAACATTGAAATTCTTCTAAATTGGCAATTTGGGATCCATTACGGACCATTTCTAATGCTGAAAACCATTTGCATCAGCCATGGAAAGCTTTCATGAATATGATAAGTATGCTTTTATACCAAATGGCCTGGGGATTAGCTCTGTGCCTCTAAAGTTTTATGATGGTTGGGAATTTTTTCAAAATGCAAAGTATCATTTTACCGTCCTAGAATTGATCTAAATTTTACCCACTATTCATGGTAGTTTATATTTTTTGTATGTGAAGTTGAGTTCCTGAAGATAAAAATTGTGATTAAGGAGAAACGTTGGAAAGTTTTTATGAAGCCTCATGAACTAAACTAAATTTGACAAGACAGTGTTTGGTGATTCTAATTCCAGGGCACTGCACGCTCCAACACTTCTCCAGAAACTGCACAGACACAATCTTGATTCTGCATCCTTTCCACACCAAAGTTGTCTCTGGTTCCTTATCAGGATGACCACCCATCTTCTCATGAAAATCAATGTCCCAATGTCAATGGTCTTTCTAAAGCCAACATCCCAATTCCAATGGCCCTTCTAAAGCCAGCATCCAAATACCAATGGTCTTTCTGAAGTCAATGTTCCAATGCCAATGGCCTTCCTAAAGCCAATGTCCCAATGTCAGTGTAATTTCTAAAGCCCACATCCCAATGCCAATAGCCTTCCTAAAGCCAATGTCCCAATGCAGACGGCCTTTCTAAAGCCAACGTTCCAATGCCAGTGGCCTTTCTAAAGCCAACGTCCCCAATGCCAATGGCCTTTCTAAAGCAAATGTCCCAATGCCAATGGCCTTTCTAAAGCCAATGTCCCAATGCCAATGGTCTTTCTAAAGCCAATGTCCCAATGTCGATGGCCTTTCTAAAGCCAACCTCGAAATGCCAATGGAAATTTCTAAAGCCCACATCCCAATCCCAATGTCCCAATGCCAACTGCTTTTCTAAAACCAACGTCCCAATGCCAATGGCCTCATGAGTTTTCTAGACCCTTGCTCTGAATTTGTTTTAATTGTAAAAAGGCTTGTTAATAAATTAAGAAGAAATGATTTATTATTTAAAGGTCTGAAAATAATGCAAGCCCTCTTTGTAGAGCAAATTATATTTCAGGCCCTTGGTTTATTATCTTATCCATCTGCAACGGGTGCAACAAAATTTCTCAGGAAACTGATCATTCAATTTCAATAACTTGTACGCTCTCTTTATACTTCTCTTTGGTTTCTTTTCAGTGCAATTGACTTGTGCTATTTTTTTCTGATTTACTTGTAAAGGGACACATACCAAAGTTCTTGAGAACCGATTCCTATGCACTTTCCAAATCAATGTGAAGGTTCTTTCACACCATCCCCATGAGGAAATTACTCCTGTGGCTTCCGAGGCACTTTCACACTTCAATCGTTCAAAGGTTTTGTTAGATCGACAGGATAACACTATCCAGGGCTCCACATTTAAGGCTCGTTCAGATATGACGGGAAAAATCCCCGCAAAAAATAAAGAGGCGGCAAACAAAAAACGCTGAGGCAAAAGGCATTTCTTTTGCATCCCGGTGGCAAAAAGCAAGCTGTGGACAAATCAAATTCTTAAAAAGTTAACGCAAAATATGATGTCATGAGTTTGTCTGCGCAACTTTTGACAAAAATCTTTGATTCAAAAAGGAGCAAATTGCCTATTTCACCTAACAGTAATTTTCACAATATGAAGATTTTTATTTATCATTTTTTTCAGTCAAGCTCTCCAAAATATGTTTATTTCCTGATGGGAATATTGTCGGAGAACCCTAAGATGTACTTTTCTAGAGCTTTCTTATTTTCATGATCAAATCACAAGCCTGGTGCATCAGTGGACTGCTTAGAACATGCAAATGTCACACCCTCTTCTACCTCTACTAAGGAAGGGGTATAACATGCCCCCTCTCTAACAGCATGTGTCCGGAGTAATTGCAAACTTACGAGCCCCGGCTGCCTCTTCCTCCTGACATTTATTTCTCACTCGAGGAGCCCATCACCAGGGCAGTGTGGGGGCGGTATTGACACACGACGAGCACCCTAACATTTGCAAAATTGATTACCGCGCTTCGGTGGGCAATCGCAGCGAAACAACAGGTCCCTGGCGCTGCTATACTTCCCCCCTGCCCACACAGAGTTTGCTTGTCAAATTAAGCTTGCATCGGTTCCCTCCAAGGTTTAACATGCACTCTGATGTTGGAAGGGAAGTGCAAGTTCAGTCAGGGAAGATGGACAACACTTTTAACAGATGTCTCTTGAGCATATTTCCATCATATTTTCTCCATTATTGCATTCTCTCTCTGTCTATCTATCTATCTATCTGTTTCTCGATCTCTCTCTATTTCTCTCTACCTTTCTCTGTCACTTGTACCTCCCTTTATTTTGCTGTTCTCTAAGCTGGTGTCTCCATAGCAATTTTTATTTTCTTACTTCACATTTTCATCCAAGGCTACATTCAATAGATCTACTCAATTACCAGTAATATTCATAATATTTCTTCTCAAAATCTTGCAAAATTGCATTATTATTGTTTTATAGTCTCCATTTGAGTTCAATTTTCACTCCAATTTTAATATTCTAATTTGTAATCATTTTTTGCATTTAATTATTTACATGTTATGTATATTGTCATTCTTATTTCATATGTTATTTTCCTCTATGAGCAATCTTTATGTATTTCTACATTTTTCACTCTCTTCTTCTCCTCTTTTTCTTACCCTCTCTTTCTCTATCTCTTTCTGCATCTGTTTTCTCTTTCCTAATTTTCTTTGTTGCTCTCTCTTGTTACCAAGAGGGGTGGTATTCTGAAAAATGTTTTTATCTTAACCTGTAGCAGTACTGTGTCTCCTTTACAAAGAAAATATTTCTGATATTTACACAGGGTGACACATTTCACCAATATTATGGTGGTCCTTCATAGAGCCATTTGGAGTATCTCTTGATGTAGAATGCAAGGAATAATGAACTTTGCATGAACAGGAAGCTCACAGAAATATTGAGTCTGTTTCTAATGCAGTTTGCTGTTTATAAATAGGAGCGAATTGATTGCAACTATAGGCATTTGTTAAACACATAATTTTTTGCTGTTAAATTTTGCTGTTTTCATTTATATTTGTACATGTTATACATGATCATTTTTTTCAAAACTATGTAGGAGAAAAAAAAATGAGCAGGGAAAGCTGATAAGAGGAGAATGAAACCTTGCCCCTGGGGAAAAATTGATTTCATGAAGAGAGAGGATAGGGAGAAGCAATTCAAAAATAGTTACATCAAAAATGGCTATGAAATGAGAAAGTTAGGAAAGTTTGGAAACTCTCAATTTACTTTCTATGGCAATCCTCAAATTGGCAATGTTGCTTCAAAATGTTAGGTTTAGAAGGACAACTCTCAACATGTTTTATACATAAAATTTCATATTTTCTGCATTATCTCTAAAGATGCTGCTCATCTCTATGTGAACTCAACATATGTTGTGTTAAATACATTTTCCCATGATAGGCTCCCATATCTTGAGTTAAAGAGACAAACTGCACCTTGAGAGATATGGAGAAAATCTGAAGTTTTGTGTACAAAGCATATGGAGAGCTGTCCACAAAAACCTGCCATTTGAAGCAACATTGAAAAGTTAAGGACCACCATAGAAAGTGAGAGTTTTCAAACTTTCATAACTATTTCATTTCATTACTAATTTTGATGGAAATTTCTAAAAATTGCTTTTCTTTATAGTCCTTTTCATTAGAATTTATTTTCCCTGGGGTTTCATTCTCCTTTAATATAACCCAAAAGGAAATCCTGTACAGCTATGGGTTAACAGAAATGTGATATGAGCTGTCATTAATTGCAAATTGTAACTTTCTACAGGTGTTATGACGAATATGTCTCCTCACCAGGTTTACTTCAAATTAATGCAAAGGTCATTGACATGTGACAGGCCGTAGGTTCATTTCACTAATATCACGTTTAGGCAGTTTTCATTCACCATCTCACCACTCAGCGCAGAAACCCCCTTACGAAAAGCAAAAGGCACTCTCTCGTAAATCAAAGAAAGAAGAAGAAAATGCCGATTAGCACATGTGGCAAATGAGCAACTGTGTCAATCGGCATTCTCGGCATATGTAAGGTTAGGTGTGGATCACACGTAAGACTCACCTGTGTAATAATGACGAAGTCCATGAAGAAAGTTGAAAGTTGAAAGTTGAGAGTCAAACGATGAAAGAAACAGCAGCCGACATCACATTCACGTCGGGATACGATGAAGAGGAGAAGCCATGAAATAAAAGAGACAAAACAAGTAAGAAATGAATAAGCAGTAAATCACTTCCACTAAGATGACATTGAATCTGCAACACTATACGCAAGATATCGTCCTGTGAGTGGCAAAAGGACTTGAGCACAAAGAGTCCCTATAACACCACACTGCATGTATCAGGAATCGCTTTGGTAACGTCCTTCTGACTGGATAACAATGAATCTTGAAGTTAAAGATATCCTAGCCACTGGTGAAAAAAATTCAAAACTGCTTTTAAATAGTAAGGTGAACACTATCAAAAAGAACTTTAAAGAAATCCACTAAACAGCAATTTCAGCAGGCCAGCCATTGCAATTGAAATATGTGATTCTCCACAATCAGCTCATTAATAATCAGAAAATAATCAAAAACAATATATAAACACGATACAATTCAATATGAAAATGGTGCTAAAGGAGACTTCTTCAAACTTTTTGTAAAATGCCATTTTCAATTTAAAAAAAAGAACATCGGAAAACAAACCAGAATAAGAAGTTTGGCACTAAAACGCAACATGGACCCGAAGTTTGCAAATGGCAAAAGAACGCTCTCCTTTTTCACTCTTTATATACAAATTTATATTGGCAACAAATTTTAATGGGATATATTTTTAAAGATTATCAAGATTTAATTCAGAAAAAAATAATTATAAATAATATTTTGATATTGGAATTTACTCAAGAGATTAGGGGGAGGGGAATATCTTTCCTGCCAAAAAGCTTTCGGATTTAATAAAGTGGTTTATACTTTACTAATAATTTGTTTCAGATTTTTGATAAATATTAATGATTTGATATCCGCTTAATACTACATGGTCTGGGAAAAGGGTGAAGAGAAATCATTAAGATACAGTATATGATGATCTGGAGGGAGAACAACTAGGATTTTAACTATTTCATCATTTTAATATAAAATCTCCCTCCACTCCTACCTTTTTAGTACATGAAATTGCATACATAGATAAGTCAATTATTCATTAGTTGGACAAACTTTCTAAGATGAAAAAAAAAAAACTTCAAGAGATGATCAAATTATTCTGTGATTTTCTTACTGAAGAAAATATATACTTGATTTTATTTTTGTTTCTATTTCCTCAAATATGGGCACAATAAATACTGATGCAACAAACTTCTGGGGGCATTTCACAAGGCTGTGGGCAAAGTTACAAACAACTCAAAGAATGAGTTGAATATGAAAAGCCAAATGGGATTCTCAATCATCTTTAATCACAAAAGCTTAAGTTGAAATATCTACATAGATTAACATAAGTATTTTTAACAAAACATTTTTTATGTGAAGTATGGTTCTGCCAACAAATTAATTGAAATGGTGGGAAATATAGTCACACTTTGTTAAACAGGAAAAAAAACTTTGGGCATTCCATAAAGTCATGCGTAATTTTATACACAGCTTTGCGAAACACCCCCCAGAACCAATAAAGTGGAGGTGGTATCTAACAACAACAAAAAACTGAAATGCATCTGCTTATCTAGGAACACCCACAGATTTTAGTTTAGATTACCAAAACAGACTGGGGAAAAAGATGCATAACGAATGCAAAATCTCTGTAAGCTACCTCAGCATTTTTCTGTAGTATGCTTACAAGTAATCTGGATTTGGTTGTATATTTTCTATAACTTTTAATATTCTCATCAAATTTCAATGAATACTTAGTTTTTTATCTACATGTAATGCTTGCTTAAGACTTTAAAGACTTTGTTTGATCTTCTGTAAATCTGGATATCAATAATTTATACATCTTGGATACGCCAATCAAATCACAGAGGATTCATAGAAATAGCATTGTTCTGAAATGGTATCTAACTTTCAAATATTTAGATGGAATTTTCCACCAACTCCCTGGAAAGCATTAAATATGTAATACTTTTTCTCATGTCAAAATACAATAGGATGATACATGAATATTAATAGGTATTATACTTCATGGAAAAATGGAAAGAAAACTGCATATTGATTAGTACCTACATTTGCAGAAATCTCAAAATTCTTTAAACTGCCACTAAAGCAAGTTATGACAGTTCAATATGGTTAATAAATTTTTTTTTTTAAACTCTTCTTTCCTATATTTCCGCCAAATTCGCACCGAAAAAAGGGATGCATGTCACCCACAATGTAATCTACAAAACTGTATAGTTAATTGCTCTAAAATGATTTCAATCTATTTCTTAATTAATTAATTACACTAATTCATGCATGAAATCAGAATTTCGCTCTAAATCATCAGATAAAGCTCCAAAACTGCTAATTTTTGGTCTAGACACTATTTGTAGTACTTGAAAAAAAAATAGTATCATATTTGATTTCTTATGTATTTTGGAATCCTCAAAATGATAAGTTATCTCAGTTTTGTTGGAAAGCACATGATCTGCGATAAAATTGGTACATGGGACTACACACAAATGTTCGGGTGGAACAATCAAGCTGGGCATTTGAAGAGTAATCTTTTTCAATTAAAGGGACATTTCTGCTATGTAATCAAACTGACGTGGAGAGATGGTGAAACTTCAAAAATTATTTTTCACCTCCTGCCAGAACTCAAGCTTCGCTTTAAGATACAACCTGCCACCCGGTGACTGTGCGCAAACCATCAAAACATCAAAACATTGTCCCTGCAAGGACGTGATGTCACAAAACCGACATCTTCATCTTTCCTCTTCCCCTTTCGTATTTTATGATTGACATCCGATGACCTTTAGAATGTTTACATTCAATGTCCAAATTCCTGACTAATGATCTCTTCTTCACCCACGAGATTGGCACTGATAGATGTCGTCGTAATTCAGCTGAGTACCTACTGGCCATCCGGCCACTTTAGCCCCTTTCACACACTGTGTATTCAGCCACAGATCTAGGATTTGTAAACAGAGGGGGCGCAAATGGCAAATTTGAAAATAGAGGAGGTGCACATGACAATTTTCTTAGATATAGCTCTCTTGACATGTATTTTCAATGTGTGATTCTCAAAAAATAGAGGGGCGCTTGTGCCCCTGTCTGGATCCACCACTGGTACATTTACACTTGGTACTTTCACACTTGGCACTTTCAGACAAGGTATATCGAGGCCCCTGCCCGTTAGTGGAATGTTTTCTTGATGTCTGAGTGGGGGTGATTTCCAGATCATAGACCATGGGCAGCTTTCTAAGCTACACCCGTCAGTGGATGCTGCTCCGCTTCAAATTGTCTCCTCAGATCAGATTCCTATACTCATGGTTCTCGCCAGTACATAACAGCCATGGTTCCAGTACCATGCGTAAAGGGTTTCAGACAAGGAAGAACCATGTGTGAAATTGCTGCACCATGCGTGGCAACAAGGGTAAAAAAATATTGGAGTATATATTCCTAACAATAATGATGAATGTCACAGATTGTTTTGCTTTTTGGCAATGTATTTTTGCTTTTATGCCATTAGTAGACAACTCCTGCTTACCAAGAAGTATTTTTCATCCTTTTACTACAGCATATACTGCCGCCACACTTAACTTTAGGTGTTATTCTGTAAAACTTCCGAAACGTTCACGCTTTGCGCAGAGTGGGAACCGTGTGTGGACTTTTTTCTAGTGAGAACCCTGCCTATACTGCAACTTTATGCTTGTGGACCAAACACGATATTTAACCCTATAACCATATACCTCTGATGAAAATAAAGCCAATTGTTATTGCAGAAGGAGCATACATCGCATTACCAAACCAGACCAGCTTCTTTTTCTTCCAAGATAAGACAAACTAATGGATAGATCTCAAAACGAATTATATCTTAAAGGCATTGGTTAACATTGTTATGATTTTAAAAAAATCTTGTTTTGTTACTTGAAAATGGGATAAACATAAGGGTTATAGTGTAAAAATACCAGTCTGAAAGCTTCAAAGTATAATATCCACAGGAAGTATTTTTAAATTAAAAATGTGAGCCAATGTTTGAAAAATATACGAGGGTCGGTTGCGCAGAATAGACATAAGGAGTGCGCATTCGCGTATGACTCACCTTACCGTACTGTGTGCATTGGCGTATCACGCGGCGGGAGGCACATAACGGCATTTTCAAATTCAAGCAAAGTAGTCCTCTTAGTGATTGTCTCGTGAGACGAAAGATAATAAAATCGCTGTTTGCGTCTAACTTACACTTTTTCATTCCAAATTATGGTTGGTTTCAGGGTTTTTGAGTACAAATACAAGTACTCATACACGTGTTTCATCTCAGTTTGAAATTTTTTTAAATCAGCTACTCACAAAGTTAGCCAATGCCTTTAAACCAGGCAAATGTATCTCCTCAAAGTTGAATACTTTTTTGCAGGTTTTGGATAATTCAAGGAGGAAAGGCATGGGGTACTTTTAAAAAGTAGAAAGTGCTCACTCACACTTTGATTGCTTTTTTAGCCAAACAGCATGTTTAGGGCTTTTCCACATATGCCAATCAGCACAAAACAGTACACAAAAAAGAATCAGCTACTATCTGCTCAATGCAAAAAAAAAAAGAGAAATTATCCCATTTCGTTTTCTTGTTCTTGTTCTTGTTCTTCTTTTTCTTGTTCTTGTTCTACTTATTCACTTCTTCTTAATCTTCTTCTACTACTTTTTTTCTTCTTCTTTTCTTCTTTTTTCTTCTTTGAACATCTTTTACCTCTCCATTATCTTCTTTCTGTTATACTGTCTTTTCATTCTTTTATATTTTTCATCTTGTATACATTGATAAAATTTCTACTTGTTTCATTATTTCTGTTGAGTCCAATTTCTTTCTTTTTATTACTTGGGCCACTTCCTATACTATCCATTCCCAGGTCTTTCTTCATCATTTCTACTTTTTTCTTCATTAATTTTCAATAAATCCAATTCTTCATCAAAAATTTGAAGTCTCTTCTTTCCAATATCTTTCAGAACATGAAATTTCTTGTGCTCGGCTGCTTCTTTTTACATCTTCATTTCTTCCACTTCCTTCTGTTTCGTCTGCCCTGACTATTTAACACTCCAGTCATG
>CM057169.1:11939044-11964899 GCA_029962745.1 Echinometra lucunter | reverse complement strand
TTTCTCCATCTCTTTTCTCCTCTTTCTCTCTCTTTCTTTCTCCATGTCTTTTTTCTTTACCCCTTTCTCCATCTCTGTCTCTCTCTGTGACTCTTGAACAGAAACAAACTAGACATAGAAAACATTTTGCAAACCAAAAATAGATCTGAGAAAGGAACAACAACAGCAACAAAAAAGCCCCCCCCATAAGCTATCCATTTTTTATGCTTCAAAAACATACTTAGTTAACACTCACTTGCTAACCAAAAATAGTTATTTCATATTTTTGTCTCTGTACTTGCACAGCTCCCATTTCTATCCGATTATATGTATTTTTTTCATTCTCTTTCTCTTTGTTTACCCCTCCCTACCTGTCATTCCTCCATATCTTTTCTCTATCTCAACCTCTTTCTGTATTCTTTCAGCTCTGACATCATTTCCTCGCTCATCATACACTTACAAAGTAACCACCCACGCACTCTCTCCCTCCCAGACCAGTCTGCCTTGTGTGTTTCATGGGGATGAAAGAAAAAAAAAAAGAAGTATGCGAAGGGAACAGAGAAAAGGGCAGTAAAATGTCATGAGTTCATATCAATAGAAATCCTGTCTACTGTCCCATATAGCTGGAATTCTCCCATATTAACCCCGCTGAATAAAAATATAATCCTAGAAAATCAACCGCTTTTCCACGTTCTCTTTACGGGGCACCATAGTTGACATTTACCTATGAAACCATTTGATTTAGGTTGACTAATGCTTATTGAAGTTGTTTTCTAGTGTCATCTCAATGCAATGACCATTAAGAACAATTTTCTCTGTAACCTTTGATTTTCACATTTCGTCGGTGGTCATCGACTTCTACTTTTATTTTCCGCAGAAAACTAAAAATCAATATTTTGACCCCAGACCGATGGATACTACAGTTTGGATGATCGTCGATAGTTTCTGCAGGACCACATACTTCTTTCCAATATTTTTGTTTTTCTTTATCCTTCATTCGTATGTTACTGTAAATTAGGTGAACCTGTTCTTATCCAAACCCTTGGTCCCATTATCTCATTGCCTACCAGATCTCCTCATTTCCATAGTCTTAATACAGGAGCTTCTCAGTTCTGGGAGTCAGTAGGTAATACTGTTATAGCCATTGAGTAACTTTTAAAAATCTGAGCTGCAAGGCCCTACATGCTATCAGTGTATGTAATATTGTATTAATATAAAGCTCTGAAAAAAGCACTTCAAAAGCATATCCTGTACTTGACAAAAAGTGAAAATACACAGGTGACCGGAAATTCCAGACCCTTTTTACCTCATAGACTGCAGTGTTAGACAAAAGAATACCCAGGTTGGTTTTGCAAATGGCAGAATTCAGTGACAAATATCTTGATAATAACATCTTATATTTCAAAACTTTATATTCCTGGCTGTTTATTCATCCTTCTGAACAGCTTAATACAACACAGACATCAAAATTCAACAATTCATTAAATCAAGCCTCCCAAAGTAACCGGATCCCTTTAAGCATAACCATGGGGGTGTATATGTACATGTATGTATCTGTGTTCTCCGTAGATCAGTCTTCTTGCATCAACCCCTCCCCTCTCTCCTCTCCTATATCTCTCTCTTATGGTGGTCCTGAAGTACGCTCGACAACAGGTCATGAGTGACTTGAATTTTGAATCCCAGGTCCTGAACTTTGCATCCCAAGTCGTGAAATTCACGACCCGCGATGCGAAATTCATGACCCGTGACGCAAACCTTGCATCCCAAGTCGTGAAATTCACGACCCGCGATGCGAAATTCAGGACCCGTGGCGCGAACTTTGCATCCCAGTCCTGAATTTCGCACCGCAGGTCATGAATTTCACGACTTGGGATGCAAAGTTCAGGACCTGGGATGCGAAATTCACGTCGCACACGACCTGTTGTCGAGCGTACTTCAGGGCCACCATACTCTCTACTCTACTCCTCTCTTTTTCTCTTTTTCTTTCTCTCTCTGTTTCTTTCCCTCTCTTTCATTCCCACTTTGTCTTCTCTCTTTCTCTCACTATATCCTCTCTCATTCTCTCACGTTCTCTTTCTCTCGTCCTCCCTCTCTCTTTCCCTCTCTTTCACTTTTCCTCTCTCATAGAGATACACTCTCTTTCTTATGTAACCTCTCCACTGAATAAATTTTGCTTTCCATTGCAACACACTCTCGAACAGAACCTCAATGATACACCTTGACTCTTTCCCGCAGCTAGCAAATATAGAACATCAATATTTCACCGTCCCAGTAATTGATTACCAGAGAAGTAGTGCGAATAAATAAAATCAATGATCGCTCATTTCCATTGTGTGCCACGACAAAGGCATTCATCACGCTTGCATATTTTCCGATGCTCCGGATATCAGTGTATGAGATAAAGCTTCCGGTCTTGAATAAGGCCGAAGATTAAAAATTCATAAGAAAGTCTTGAAGGGGAAAGTGATGTGTTTGACCCAGATATTTCCTTTGTGAATATGATATCTATGATAAAGTTTATACTAAAAAGAAAGAAATTACTCAGACTTCAGCATGATCGAAATTGCTTCCGCTTTGCATATTGTCTTTACAGCTCAGTACAGTTTGGATAGCAAAAAGAAGGTTGGTGTGAAACTGATTGAATATAGACATGCATTGTCCGCTTTGTGAGATCATGTGATCTCAGTTTTGCAAGTATCTTGCTATTTGCCATCTTACAGCAAATTCTGACGAAGAGTTCTTTTGAGGGCTTAACCAAAACTATACATAACCTTTAAAGCCAACATATTGATCACATCTTATTATGGAGTTGTTGTGTATGACCCAGTTGTTTTCTTTCACAGGACGATATCAATAAATCATTTTTTTAAAATTATAAAGCATATGATTTAAAAAAAAATGATAAAAAGTGAAATAGCGGTGTTTATTTATATGTCAGCATACTACAGAGATATAACTTCTACAATGATTAAGTCTTAAAACCTGACATCCATCAAGTCTGTATAGGAGTTGTTATGAATGTCCCAGATATTTTCTTTTAAAAAGAATATCTGTATCAAAGTTTAGACAAAAGCAAAAGAATAAGTATACATCTTTCGGCATATTACCTAAAAAAAATAGCCTCAACAGTACATAGGACTCAAATCCAACATTCTGAAATCATATAAGGAAAGTTGATGTGTATGCCCTAGATAATTTTATTTCTAGATAAGTAGGCCTAGATAAACATCCACAAGTTTACAGAGTAATAAAAAAAATATGTTTTAATTTCAGCATGCATTCAATGTTTTTTAACCTTACAAATCTTACAAAACCCAACATTTATCAAATCATATGAAGTTGGTGTAATGCCCTAGATTTTTTACTCACTGAATAGATATTTATATCTAACTTCATACAAAGCAACAACAAGAAAAAAGTCCATGGTTGAAATAGCAGTAACCTACATTTTATTATAAAAAAAAAACCCTAAAGCTTTGATTCATCATGAAAACACATCAAGATGCATGAATTTTTATTACGGTTGATTATTAAAAGGGAGATGAATCTTGCGATGTTTTCTTCCCTTCTTTTGTAATCTGAATGAAATAGGATTTTTCCAATGCACTCACAGTGAAAAGATATATCATTCTTTCTTCCTTCCTTAAAGCAGCAATAAAAAGTTGCCCTTTTGAAGAGCGGTGTATGATTTCACTCAGTCATTTGTCCAAGCATCTGCAGACCCAGTTTTTTGGGGTGGATCTCCACCCACTCGCTATATAATTTTCAGGAAAAAAAAGAGAGTGGGAGGGAGGGAAAAGTAAAATATTGAGAGCAGGCGACATTCCAACCCGATTGTTCTATTTTTATTTTCCCCTCAGCTTTTGATTTTTTTTCCAACCTTTTAACACACAGGATGTGAGTTGCATGTTTATATATTAATCATGCTCTAAATATCGTGCTTTAGCATTGATTGTTGTTTATGTTGGCATAAATTTTGTATAGAGTAAGATGTATAAAATTATGAGCAAGGAAATGAGACCCTGTTCTCATTACAAGGGATAGCACTATCCAGTGCGCGTTAGATCGCGCCACTTCTAAGGTGAGAACGCGGCGACATCGTTTCGGCGCAATCCAGGGAGGTCCATGGCGATCCCAAACTGGACCACCTCTGGGAGTGGTCCAGGGGAGATAGCGCGATCCAATTCGCAGTTTACTGTGCAGAGAGTGCCAAGATAGATTGCGCTACCATCTGCAGGCGTGCCAGTGGACCTCCCTAGCGGCCCCACAATAGCGCGATGAGAGGAAAATGATACAAGTGTTCTTATTTCTGTGGGAGATGGAAAAAAAAGGCTCACTAAGATATCCAGCAGCAAAACCCTGCATAACCCCCTTCTCCCCTCCCCCCCCCCCCCCTCATAGAGGTGTTGTGGATCAGTGTATAAGTCTCCGGACTTTGAACCTGAGGGGCCGGGGTTCAAATCCCACCACTGCACTCGCGTCCTTTGGCAAACTGCACTCACGTCCTTTGGCAAGACGTTTATCTACATTTGTCACTCTCCACCCAGGTGTAGTAAATGGGTACCTGGTAGGAAGAAATTCCTTGAATGCTCGAGCACCTGATCAGGGTAGCCGTGTTAAAAGCCGGGGTAATGATATGCAGCGCTTAGAAATATTTGTATTAAGTGCTATATAAATGTTGCATATTATTATTATTTTATTATTAATGCGTCAATAATAGTTCATGCTCACATAAAAGAGAATAGTGCCAAAAGTTGCATCTGACCAACTTGTGACACTAACTTTATAAAGATTTGATTGGTCCACACCTTTTTGCTGCTAGAAGGCAAAAAAAAAAAAATCAACTTTTTGCCTTGGTGGGTTTTTCCCTTCTCTTTAATATATATGCCATTCATTAACTTGTAAAAAAAAAAAAACAACAACAAAAAATGAGGGGGGGGGTACCCCTTCATATGTGAACAAGTCCTACTGAGGATGATGATGTAATTTAAATAGCATTCTGACTTTTTATTCCAAACAATTGTTTAGCTATTGGAAAGGTTAGGTTTTTTTTTAAAAAAGAGTTCCAAGCTATACTTTCGGTGTATTGATTCAGACCCATGTTATTGTAACATAAAAAGAGCATAATATTTATGTAAAATGTGTAAGGTATTCAACTTGCAAGTACATCAGCGAAAATCTGCACTGACAGATATTGGCTATGTATGACTTGAATTAGTTTGAAACAACAAGTAGAGTTTTTCTTCTTTTTTCTTTTTTAACAAAGCAGCTGGGCCAGTGTATCACATTCATATGAAAGGGATGTGAAAGTGTGAATGTATAAATGAAACTCATATCTGTTATCTGGAGGTGAGAGATGGATCTGTCGGAAGATTTTTAACCGGCAGGATGTTTGGGGATCAGACAGGATTAGCGATGTTCAAATTACCTAAGTATGATTGAATGCACAATCAGTCTGCAGGATAGGGCTGATTTTTTTTTTTTTAAGCATTGGTCATATTGGTAATAGTTAGTATTCATTTAGTGTAAATGAAGGAATATCTCTAGAAATTTGAAACGTAGCATCTGCACATATGTTGGAAAAATTACAGATAAATGTTCAGAATATATTGAAATGCCTGTTTAACTTTGTTGGTCAGTGCATAGTGTGAAAGGGGTATGTGAGTGTGAATGGAACCCCTGTCTGCAAGATTATGCAAAGAAGGGTTGGATGTGTCAGAAAATGTTTAGCTTGCCAGGATGTTCGAGGATCAACTTGGATTAGCCATGTTTATGCTCTGGAACATGGAAACAGATCCGTTCACACCTAAGAGCTTAAGAATAAGCAAGTGGAGTCATGTTTTCACATTCAGCAAGTAAAGAACGACTTCCCTGTCAGGACGAAGATTAGAGTTACTGTGTGGATGGGCTATGTTTTGGGAACTATTATAGTGAAATATCCTAGGAATGTCCGAAGTGAAATTATGCCTTTCGTAAAAGATGTTTTCCACAAGTAATAAGCATAAAGTGTGAAAGGGGTTTCAAGAGTATGAAAGTGTACTATGTGAGGTGGGATTAGATGTGTCAGAAAATCTGTAGCTAGCAGGATGTTTACAGATCATCTGGGATTTTCTATGTTTATCCTTCTGAATATGAATAAGGACCCATTCACACCTTAAAGATTCTTTATCTTTATTGATTTTTAAGAATCAACATAGGTAGAGTATGTCAAGGCTAGGATTAGATTTTTTGTGTAAAAGAGTCATATGTTCCAATTAGTACAAAACAAAGAAAATTTTTTTTTGTTTTTGTTTTTTTGCATATCTGAGGTGAAATATCAGAGGTGAAATTATGGTTTTTGTAAAGGACGTATTCACAGAGCATCCGTATTTATCAGCGTCAAGTGTGAAAGGGATATCAGGATTATGGAGGGGTTTTGTATGAGGTGAGCTTAGATGTGTTCGAAGATGTTTAGCTTGTAGGATGTTTTGGGGATTAGTTGGTATTAGTAATGTTCATCCTATAGAACATGAACATGGATCTGTTCACACCGTAGAGGTCCTACATCTTGTAGATGTTTAATAACCAGGATGAGCAATGTATACATTTGAAAAGTAGAGTGCAAAATCATTCTGGTTGAATATTGGATATTGGATATTTTGTGTAAACGGGTCATACAGTGTGGCCCAGAAAAAAAAAAGTTAACAGTCGGAAATAGTTTTGCCTTCTGAATATCAAATTATTTTCATGATGTTTCTATACCAATGCATAGCCAAGGGTCTCTTCTATCATATCACACACACAAAATATTGAAATATAACACTGTTGAGTTGAGCAGAAGTAACTTTTGTGAAAAGTTGCAAAATTCAATCACAACATTTCCTGAAAATGATTCGAAATATTCAGATGGCAAGGCTTTTTCTGACTGTAAACTTTTTTAGACGCCCTGTATATTATGGAATCTAAATAGCAAAATATCTATGAATATATATTATATAGGATGAAATGATTGCTTTCTTATAGGAAGTATTTTAGGATATTGGTATTTGTATGAAAAGGATATCGATGGTATGAAATGTTTAAAAAAAATTTTTTTATATGAGATGAGGTTGGATGTACCGGTATCTGAAGATGTTTAGCTAAGTTGTAGGATGTTTGAAGATTAGTTGGTGTTAGTAGTAGTTCATCCTCTAGAATATGAACATGAAACTTGTCATACCTTAGGAATGCGTCTTGTGCAACATTCATTGGAACAAAATTCCCCCTCTCTTTTTTCTTTTAGCTGTGATTGCATAAGTTTGGTTGCTGTCCTGTTTAATTTTGTTATCCTGATCGATGGTTGTATTCAGGTTATATCTTATCAAGGTCATCCTTCTTTGATAGGGTTAATGAACACTCTTTACCACCCACATCTTGCCAAAATGCATATACGGTAAGTCACTTGTGATAAATAACTTCTTGAAAACTCCTAGCCATATTTCCATGTTCCATGATGACTGGCATAAATCGGTAAAGAGTTCACAGATGTCAGCCAAGTTTGCACTGGGTTTCCTCGATCCTCCTGTGCCAAAAGGAACGTCTTCACCTGCTTTTTCTTATTGTGTTTCCGCCAATATGCTGCCAATTTGCAGTTGCACATGTGTCGGTAGAAAAATAGTGTGTTTACTTGTTGCGTGGGATCACTTGCCAAGAAATAAAGTACATGCCAATACTGAATCATCTTCAGCACAAACTGCTTTGTCATTTCATTTTTAATAGGGAAGTTTATCAATATATTATCCATGGAACTACTAGTAGGTCCGTAATAATAATGATAATGATGATAATGATAGTAACGATATAATAAAGATACTAATGATAGGGATAATAATAATATTGATAGTAATAATGATAATAATGATGATGATAACAATAATGATGATGATAATGATGATAATGATGATGAAGAGGGGGGAGATGTGGTTGTTGTTTTTAGTTTTTACGGCGCTGTTTTTATGGTTGAGAGGATGATACAGTTTTGTACCAATATGTGGTACTATTTCTTTGACAGTTATTCATATTTTTTTTGTAATTTGTTATCATTCTGACAGTATCACACCGCACATTACACAGGTATTCTCATATACTGGTATCACCCATTCACACCATTGAGAATTCTATGATATTCTCATACACTTCTTGATCTGTTTCTGGATGCTTTCTTTACAATGTTCTTTACATTTAACCTGTTGAATACTAGGCTCGAGATAATTCCTGCTCGGGTCCACAGAAAAAAGTGTGTTATACTAAAATCAAATCGTACGCAACAAGTTAAAATGTTAATATTTTGAAATCTTATGTAATATAAGACAGTGTGATTACACCTGTTGTGTGAATGAACTCTACCTGTTGTACCTATACAGGCTTCTCAATGTAACCATTCCTTCATTCACATTCACATGATATATTAAAAGCAATCTGATTACACCTGACATGTGAATGCACCCTACATGAACATGTGTGCAGATTCTCCATTGTTCTCTTCTGTTTAAAGAGGCTCTGTCGTGGGCTTTCATGGGGAATTTGACACTGGGTGCTTACCCAGTAACAGGTGTTGTCCATCACTATGAGTTTATGACCAACAGACCTTATGTAATGCTCTGTATATTCGGTAAATTGCCATTTGGTCTACTGCCATTTCGTCCACTCATCACATGGTCTAACAACCATTTAGTCCAATAATCATTTCGTCCAATAATCATTTCGTCCAATGATCAGTTAGTCTGTAACCATTTCGTCTACAACCAGTTGGTCTAATAACCATTCAGTCTACATCCATTTCGTCCAATTACCACTTAATCCAATTATCAGTTCGTCCAATATTCATTTGGTCCAATGCCAATTTCGGCTAATTCCAGTTGGTCTAATATCCACATGGTCTACTTATCAATTCGTACAATTACCATTTCGTCTAATCATCATTTCGTCCACCAGCCATTTGGTCTAATGATCGTTTCGTCTAATAACCACTTGGTCTAATAACCATTTGGTCCAATTGTCAGTTCGTCTAATAACCATTTGGTCCAATATCCATTTGGTCTAATGCTGCAAACAATACATGTGCAATATGTTCTTACTACCAGGAGGGGTCCTGATAATGGTAATAATACTATCAAAGAAATATGAAAAAAGAAAGAATAAAGGAATGAAATATAAATATTATCTATAAATGTATTATTTACAAATTTATAATTTATAATATTAGAAATATTATGAATGAAAATAAATTAATAAATTAAATATAAATATTACTACTTAATAATATAAGAATGAAGAGCATGATAATTATAATAATGATAATAAAATGATTATAAAAAATAGTAATAATAATGATAACTACTCAAATAACATGACATAAACAAATGTGATTACATCTCTCGTCTGAACGTACCCTATGTTTAAGTGTACTACAGATTCTCCTTTGATAATTACTGCCCAAATATGGTTTGGTGGTAGTAGGTTTAACCCCTCTTAATGTTATCACTTGAGAATCCTTTTCTGGTGGCTTCTAGAAGTTTCTTTCACATTGGAATGGCATGACCAACATTATCTTTGAACTCTTTATATTCTATTGAACATTATCTTTGTAATGTTGAATAAAATGGTGCAGTTACACCTTTTGTGTGAATGTACCCTATTTGTTTTGGGCAGATTTGCTATGTCCTCCTGGTTTCTTTTACATAGCATGATATATAATTACACATGCATGTGATTACACCTCTTGTGGGAATTAATGCTCCCTACTTGTATGCAGGTTCTCTATGTTATTTCATCTGAAGTGACATGAAACAGTGCGATTACACCTCATGTGTGAATGCATCCTACTTAGTGTGTGGGGATTCTCGACATCTCACTCTGCTTCAGGACCCCAAATACTGATTTCCCGAGGGAACGCCGGCGATGATGCGGAGTCGATGTCCGCTGGATGATTTTCGCTCCAGTTTCCGCCGATTCCGTTGCTGCGGTGTTTCCTTCTACACCTCCTCAAATGGTGTTTCCAGCGCAATGCCATGGAATTAGAGCATGTGCAGTAGGCACCCCAGCTTGAAGCTGATATCGTGTTCTCGACACAGAATGAAATTTTTCGTTGTGCAGTAGGTCAGTGGTTTCAGACATCGAAATGTCAACAGACTAATACAACTTTCTGAAAATCAAATTCACTGAAACCTGCTTGTTTGATGCAGTTGACTCACATGCATTCCACGCATGGTTGTATAAAACTTTGATCATTTCACAAGATCAGTGATGTTTTACATATTCACTTGAGAAATACTTTTATTCAAAGGCTCTGGATTTAAAATTTTACACATTGTGAAAGACTTTAGAAGATATATGTTAACTTGTTGAGATCGATTTGAATTCAGTATAACATGCCTTTTCTGTAGACACCCGAGTTATCTCTGGCTTAGTGTTTATTGGGTGTCATTTTGATTAGCAATACATACATGCATCTAGATTACTTGCCATTGGTTTAATGGTGGTCTTTGGTTAAAAAAAAAAAAGAGCGGCAGGAAACTGATCAAGCATAGTCTCACATTGTCCGCCTTGCATATAAAGATATGTGTGAGATCGTGTGATATTCCCTTCATAATTTCCGGTGAATTTTAGTGTAAATGTCTGAAAGGAACACAATAGAACAGTTAAACTCAGCCCTACGCTATGGCCCCTGTATGCCAAGGGCTCCCCGCATAACATTCACGACGCTTCATTGTGTTTATGGCACAATAGAATTGCAGTTGCTTTTACGTGTGTGTGCAGGTACTCTGTGATACTTCGTTGATGCTGTTTTCGGGGACCAAAAACTTAAGTTTTAACATTTTGATTGTAATTTATGCCCACATAAATGAGTTTTTATTTAATATGCTATCCTCATCATAATGGTTTTATGATGCAATCTTTTATGTCATCTGGTGATGAATTGAAATAGTGAAAGATACTTTTCTGAAATATACCAAAACTAGAGACCACCTTTTAACACCCTCTGAATAATAATTGTGATAATAATGTTTTTGTCTTATCATAATTTGGCAAGGTAGCATCTTCAGTTTTGATATCATGCTTATTTTAAAGGGCTCTGCTATTATCACTATTAACCCAGCTTATATATTGGGGTCACGCATTCAACCCATTATATTCACAATGACCTTGTAAGGATTTTATTGCATATTTTCCTTTAACCCATAGCAGTACAGAGCTTTCTTGAGGTCTAAATTAATCATCATCAATCCTCAAATTGGCAATACAAATTACTTTTTTCCACATCTACATAGCTTGAAAAAAAAAAATATGGATATAACATAAACCAAAATGTAATATAATTGTAAAATTGAATCAGAAATTGCCAATTTGAACACAGAAAAAGTGATTATATATTATTCACTGTGCTGCCAATTTAAAGAGTTTAAGGATAAGTGACACTTAAACTGCTCTAATTCGAGAACGCCACACCATACAGCGATGGGAATGGGCTCAAATTTGTCAGTGCATTTTTCTCTTTCTGCTCATGTATGATATATATTGCCCAACTTTCTGGAACCGACAGATACTGCAAAAGCGTCTCCTAAAGGTGACACTGTACCTCTGTGGTACAGTGTCAGCATCAAACTACAAATACTGTTACACGCAAAATGGGTACAGGATGTGTAGCATTGGTTGCCTTCTCTGTTTAATTAGGGTATGTTTGTTTAGGGCTCTGCATCATAAGTTATTGGGCCAAACCACACATGGTGGAATTCTGACACAAATGAGACAATTGATCGTAAGATTGATTGTATCTCTTTATGTTAATGATAATGATAATAATAATAACTGGATTTATATAGCCCCTTTTCCAGAGGGTACAAGGCGCTATATGTTAGAAGCCCATGTGTGTATTATGGCTCCTTCCTAGGGCTCTGCTATGGATTGCCCAAGCATATATTGCAGTCACCCATTTGGTACATATAGGTCGAGAAGGACAAATGTGAACTGACATCTTGTCGGTAGAATTGAACCTAGGACCTCATGCAGGAGAGTAAAACGCCTTCATCGACATGTCATACTGCTCTCACTATTCAAATGTTTGATTTCATGACCCTGTTGCGCTAGTAACGTGTAACGTCTAACTGATGCAAATTGGCAACTATTGATGCAAATTGATGACTCTGAAGGACCTTCTATAAGATTGAACAGCCTTCACCAAACGGTGCTCTTACTATTCAAATGGCGTGGTTTCATGACCCTATTACGCTAATAATCAATTTGCTGTAACGTGTAACTGATGCAAATTGGCAACTATCACTCTGAAGGACCTACTGCGAAATTGAACGGCCTTCACCAAACGGTCCTCTTACTATTCAAATGGTATGGTTTCATGGCCTTATTACGCTAATAATCAATTTGCTGTAATGCATAACTGATGCAAATTGGCAACTATTGACCTCCTGTAAGAGTGAACGGCCTTCACCAAACGGTACTCTTACTATTCAAATGGTGTGGTTTCATGGCCCTATTGCACTAATAATTAGTTTGCTGTAATGTGTAACTGATGCAAGTTGGCAACTATCACTCGGAAGGACCTACTGTGAAATTGAACGGCCTTCACCAAACGGTACTCTTACTATTCAAATGGTGTGGTTTCATGGCCCTATTACGCTAATAATCAATTTGCTGTAACGTGTAACTGATGCAAATTGGCAACTATCACTCTGAAGGACCTACTGTGAAATTGAACGGCCTTCACCAAACGGCACTCTTACTATTCAAATGGTATGGTTTCATGGTCCTATCGCTGAATAATCAGTTTTTGGTAATGCACAACCATGCCTATTGGCAACTAATGATGCAAATTGACGACCGTGATCCAAATAATTAATCAAGCGGCCATTTTCGTGTGCCGTAGCCAGCGTAACGAAGCGGAAGGAGCGATCAGACACTACGAGGATGAATCTCCCCGGATTGGGGATCACGATTCCAGGTGGAATTGTCGTTTTTCATGATTGATTACGCATCTTGTCAGTTACAAGCATAATTGGGCATATTTACAATAGTTAATTGCTACTGTTGGTTGCGCTTCATTTCAGATTTAGTTGACGCTTTGTGTCCTGCAGTAATTGTCATGCTGCTGGTTTTTGTGGTGAATTTTTTGTTTGTTTAGAACTCGGATCGGAGGGCCACGCACGTGAATGGTATATTTATGTCTTCATTAGCCTAATAGATGACCAGTTATGCATGCTTCGCATAACTTCATTAATCCATTAACCTTTATAGTCTGTTTATGGCTTTGGCTTACCCCCCCCCCCCCCCCCCCCCATATTTTCACCAGATTCTTTGATTTTAGTTGGGGGATAAGTATCATTATACTTTATTTGTATTTATCCACTTACTATATTTTGTTCCTGAGATTCCTATTAAAAAAAAACAAAAACACCCAGTTACATTCACATTTCCATCCCTAAACATACAGTTTACTTGTCTTAAGGTTATCTTGTAGTTTCTAGTCATTCAGACATACTCAGTTTTGAAAGTTTAAGTTAAATCATAATTTCAAAATCTTAGTTAACTCATTATTGTTCTCCAAACTACTAGCGGTGTATGATCCTTGCTCAAGGTCATGCTTTGGATAGTCTAAAGACATAGACTCTGTTTTGATACTCGAGCACAATTCAAATGAAAAACCTTGAGTAGAGACTACCGGTAATACTTTGCCAGTCTCTGAGTGTGTTTGGAGCAGCTACTAACAGCAAAGGGAATATGGCAGTCTTACAGTTCAGACACCTGTCACACATTTCCAGTGATGAGGATTTGATCCTGCATATATGCAGAATACTGAATTGTAGTTTCAGAATCTCTGCAAACAAATTTTTTCCATCAATGAAACTGATGTAAATATTCAGTATTGAATGACAAGGGCTGTTAAAACCAAAACAACAAAACTCTAGCAGTTATTTTGGTTCCCCTATAAACCCTTGTTGTATTGAAAGCACCCTCTGTTTAAAACCTTGAAGTTTTGCCAACTTAAAGTTTCAAAATTAAAACTGCCTATGGGAACTTAACTAATGAGAGGTAGGAATAATGTAATATCTGGTTGAGGATTTAAGTTCAGCAGGAGTTCGGCATGAGCATCTTTCCACTTTTGTTAAGCTTACCAAAAGTTTTACTTGATTTTCACTTGATGAAGTGAAAGATACTATCAATTGCAAGCTGATTGTCCTGGTTTTTTTTTTCCTCAGGTGAATATGAAACAAAAATTAAGTTATATCCTGTGCCCTGGATATAAAGTCCCAGATAATACTGACAGGTGAAAAAACTTGCATATACAGCTGCTTGTTCGTAATGTGGAAAAAACTTCTCAGAGTTATGGTGGCCCCGAAGTACGCTTGACAACATGTGCGACGTGAATTTCGGGGGAAACTTGGCATCCCAGTCACAAAATTTGCGACCTGTGACACGAACTTTGCATGTCACTCGCGAAATTCATGACCTGGGATGTGAAATTCACGATCCGGGATGCGAAATTCATGACCTAGGATGCGAAATTCATGACCCATGACGCGAACTTTACGTCCTAGTCGTGAAATTCACAGCCCGTGGTGCGAAATTCACGACCCGGGATGTGAAATTCATGGCCTGTGACGTGAAATTCACGACCCTGGATGCGAAATTCGTGACCCACAAGACCTGTTGTCGAGCGTACTTCAGGGCCACCATACAGAGTTGCTCTGTGAGGAATTTATCGCTAAGTAACTTTGTAGAAATTTTCTCAGTTTTCAGATATTTTCATTGCCGGTAATTTCATCAAAAGTAATGAATGCGGATGATGAACATTGCACTTTTTTGGGGGGGGGGGATTTGATGTTTATTACCAGAACAAAAAATTTCATCTAAAATTATAGATTTTACACGATGTGAAGAATTTTGATATGTTATATCATGCATTTTTTATAAAAACAGTATAATTGCCTTTTTTTTTCTTGTCTTGCTATGAATTTTGCATTTTTCCTCATTTGATATTTTCCACATCTTTTGCATAATCATTACAAAACAGTCACCTTGTGGATTCAATGCCGCACACACGGGCAATGCTGAAATGCAAAACAGGAAGAAAAGAGTTGAAGTGAATACATGGAGGTGAGAAACAGAGAAATTTCTGAATGATGTAACCCAAATCAAGAGGGAATTATTATACAATATGCTGTATATGATTGCCCATGGCATCCAGTGTCCATTCCTCGCTGGCTATAGCCATCGCAGATCGAGATTAGCTGTAATTGATTCGTGTATTATGTCTGATGACAATGTAATCTTTGCCTGGAAATTTGCTCCTCAATTAGGTTGCACAACCGCAAGGATACGATTTATTCCCCAGTGTGCTTCTCTCTGCCTCTCTCCATTTCTCTGTCTCTTTCTCTCCCCTATTCAGATGAGCAGAATTGTAGGTTTTGTACTGGAAAACCATTTAGCTATACAGTGGATAATGTCTCGTAGGAACATTGTATATAAAGGATTGTATGCAGAGAGATGGAGATATCAGAATTTTTCAACATGAAAAAATCATGAAAAACCAGGTTTTGTTTGTCCATAAAATGAAACGAAATGAAAATGAAATATAATGTTGTTTCATATGATCTAAATTGCATTGGGTGGGGCTTGTCATTTAATTCTGTCAGCTGACCCCCTTCACCTCCAACCCAACAACAAACAAAAATTCAGATAAACAAATGAAGAAAATAGCAACAGCTAGAAACTAAGAAATTTATTGATATCAAACTAATTGTATTACATTATCATGCAGATCTTTGCAGGAAAGTATAACGGAAGTTCCATAACATTTCTATATCTTCTAGTTCCATATGTTTAACACCTTTACCTCATGACGATTCTTTATATTTTTTCCCTAACAGGTCATATACCACTTTTTCCTTGTGAGAATGAACATTTGCTCTTTATCATCCCCTCCCCCATCTATCTCTCTCTCCTTTTGCCATTACCGAGCTGTATTTGTGTCGTGATATTAATTCATCCCCCGCAAATCAGTCATACATTAGGCACGTTCACACACAAAAGGAATCGAAATTTGAATCGCGATTCGAATCGTGATTTAAATTTCGATTTTATGGCAATCGTTCACACACGGGAAAAAAGCGAGATTAGGATCGCGATTTGAATCGTGATTAGAATTTCAATTTTTTTTTTTCCGACCATTCACACACACACGAGGAAGCAACAGAAACAGGCCAGAGAGCCCACACACTTCTCCGCTCAGCTTCTGTTATACACGATCTACTGGACGGGGCAAAATACACATCGACAGTAAAAGGGCTACAGAAAGTACAGCAACAAACTCATTGATTAAATAATAAATGATTATGTACTATCATACAAAGCATTTGTTTACTACACGGGATCAACGGCTCCAAGATAACGTGCAGTGGTCCATGCTATACACTGCATGCATCCCGTAACGTAACATAACACTGCATACACTGCATAGTGCATGCACAGCGCATTGAACGCACACGCGCAAAGAATGATGGGATAGATAAAACCGATTTTCTAATCGCGATTTTGTTCACACACAAAACGCTCGGCAAATAATTTCGATTATTCTGAAAAATGGCACTTCTTACTGCGAGATGAATCGCGATTAGAATCGTGATTATTAGTGAGATTACTCTGTCCACACACAAAATAAAATTGATTTTCTAATCGTGATTAGAAAATCGATTTTTGAATCTCACTTTTTACCTTGTGTGTGAACGCCCCTATTGTCACTAAATTGTCTGTGCACGAAAGACGTTTTGCTCCACTTGTCTGTTGATTTGATTAACTAGTCTGTCCCTTGTCTGTTTTGCTTCAATTCATTTCATATTTTGCTGTATGTGTTCTTGTCTGTGAATGTTTTAAGGTAATGATGACATTTTGAGAGCCAGGAGGGTATTGTCTATTTTTAATAATATGTGTGAATGTACTTGTGGTCCTGAACTGATCAGATTTATAGATTTGAAACCTTTAGCAATTTTGTTAGAAAATCTCTTAGCCAGATTGGAATGATCAGAATTTTTTTAAATATTATATGCAGTGCATCCATCATTTTGGAGTAATTGTTGCCATTAATTCATTATCGTTTTTTATGGATTGGTGAATCTGTGCATGCTGCGAAGAAACGTGAATCAGAGGAAAATGCATTTATATATTTAGGTGTTCTTGAATAATATAATTTGCTTTCTTTGCATAATTTCTCTCACTGATAAATACATTAAAAGAAAGCTTGTAACTTTGATTTTAAAATGATGTATATAACCATGTAGTGAATAACGGAGCACTGCCCATTCAAACATGATTCAACTGTTTGTAAAACCGTTTGCTCAAACGCACGATTCTACGCACATGTGTGGATTTGCAGGTTCATAATAAATGAATAAATAACAACAAATTTTACTATATAATGAACAGAACCTGTAAAAGAGGAAATAATTTTCTTCTGGCCGTGTCTTTCAATTTACCTTCTTTATCTCACCCCTGTGATGGTTCTATGACGCATTGTCCACCAAAAATCAATGGCATAAATTGACCAAAGTCAGACTTCCACCCTTCACCAAATACTATGTGTCATCTTAACCCTAACATTAATCATAAAACTAGCACCCCTTCTGTGCTGAAAGGTAGACTGCCCCAGGACTTGTCCAGGGGGCGGTCTAACTCCCAGTATAAATGGGTAAGCAGAATTTGGGGTATCTCAGAGTTATGGTGCTCCATGGTGCGCCCCAACTCCCAATAAAACTGGTTGCAGCGATTTAGGCTAGTCTAAATTCGTTGATACCTATTATGTGCATGCATTCCTTTGTTATATGCAGGGAATATAATTGACATCATAATTTCACAGGTGCACCAGTTATTGCTGAATGCTTGTTTGACAACCAGGCAGTGACAATGAACTTTTTTTGGGGGGGGGGGGGGGGGGAGAATGACATGTTACCGTAGCAACTTTATTCGGTCTGGCACTCAGCTCATTGGTAATAAATGGCAGCATGATTTGATTTGGGGGGATGGTCTACATGTAGAAGTGCCCTAAATTTAGGCTGCAGTATAATTGGGGTATAAATCTCATTCCTGAACATACATGTATGTCTTTGATTAAATGAAGCCTGGAGCAACTTTTTCTGTAGTTGATATCAAGCCTCCCCCCCCCCCCACCCACCCATACAGCTGTCAGTCATACTGGGAGATGACAACCACAACCACAGCAACAACCACAACCACCACCACCACAACAATACCAAGAAGAAGAAGTAATATGAATGAATTTTAATACTATCAAACTATCTTTAGAATATACAATTGGAAAGTAAGTGGACAGAAATCTTTGTTAACTTCACTTAAGTATACCTTTTTCTCAGTATTCACTTTCCCATCCGTCACCTGTAAAGGTCACAAAGTCAGAGTGCCTGTTGATAGGCAGAAGGGCATTGATTCATATACTTTAACACAGAGTCAACGCCCTAATGGCTCTCACCCAATGATATGCAATCATCCTTTGCTTGATCTGAGATTGTCATTCGATATCCTCCTCCTTATACCAGTATACATCATCTCTGACATCTTCGGCACTCGAACGCTCCCTTTACGCGAGAGAGCGTGAAGGCACGAAAAGAGAGAATATGGAATAGAGATGAGGGTAACGGCTTTGATTTTCACCGCCGATAACACATTTTCTTTTCCCCCCTCCGTCAAAAGTACCTTTTAAGCAGGTGTCAATTTTTGCACTCCATTAGGTGGCAGCATCGGATTACCATGTGGGAGATTTCAGATTAAAAGATGGGGTGAGAGAGAGAGAGAGAGAGAGAGAGAGAGAGAAAGAGATAAACGGTAGGTGAAAGAGAAAGGGTAAGATATTTTATGTGGGGATAGGATTGCATAGAGATGGAAAAAAGAGAGTAAGAGAGACAGAGGATAAGAATGACTTTGAGGGAGAGAGAGAGAGAGAAAGAGATAGAGAGGAGGTGGGATTGAAGTGAAGAGAGGAAAAGAGAGGGTGAGGAGGAGAGGTGTAGAGGGTATAAGTGTTGCTGGTTGTTAACAGCAGAGTATCTGTTGAATATAAAGGTCGCACGCCTGTAAATATTTCCCCATAGGCCCCTGTGTTAAAAATGGAATTTGATAAATTCATGAAAAAAAAGTGTTTATAATGACACCATTGAAACTTTTGTTTTTAAGAGTTCATACATTATTTTTTAATTGCTGAAAATATGAAGGGGTGTTTTTCAGCATTTTTTCTCAGTAGAGGGGCTGAATCTCAGACTAACAAAAACTTGGTCAAAGCTCCAGTAGTTGTAAGGTTTTTTGCCACACTAATAAAGTCCCCTTAAAATACACTTGGGACCAAGTGCTGCTCTCTTATGGGACTGATCTAAACCAGTAATTATCCCTCTCTATGCACATATGAAACACAGTGTTCAACTATGTATCCCTGATTTTATATGAATATTTTTTCAACTATGATGTCATCTTTGGTACGGGTTCGAGGAATCTCTGAAAATGGCCGGATCTATTTACAGGCGTGCGGCCTAAAGTGTATGGAAGAAGAAACACCCATGGGGGGGGGGGGGGCAAAGTAAACATGTGGGCTTTATTCAATCCTATCCCCTTTCCTGTGTTTAGGGGCACCCTTTTCCCATGTTTTTTTCTCTGGTCGCGCATGTGTACCGAAATTATTTGACAGCCCCCCCCCCCTCCTCCCCCCTCCCCCCTTCCCCCTTCCCCAAGAAGGTGAGAGAGGAGAATGACTTTGAAGGATAGGGGGGAGGAGGGAAGTTTCTCATCATTTTGGCATGCTTAGGAAGGAAGATCCTCTCTTTGACATTTCAGTGTGATCACTTCCTGGATCTGAGTTCTTTCAACGATTTATCCACTGCTTCCCCCCAAAAGCACTTGAGGTTTGTTCACATATGGCATGGTAAACTGCAGCGTTTCTCCCTCCCCATATGCTTGTGTCATATAATAATAATAATGATAATTCATAAGATTTGTAAAGCACCAAATACACTCTGTAGGAGTGCTCTAGGCGCAGTGTAAGAGAAAGAAGTTAAAGTAGAGAGTAGAAATACAAGAAAACAAAAAAGAACATCAATGAGAAGTATTAAACCAGTAAGTTTTTAGACAGCTTTGGAATGAGTCTGGAGAACTTCAGTTCCTAATAACTAAAGGTAGATTATTCCATAGAGCAGGACCGGCATGAACAAAAGCTCGTTCCCCCCATGTTTTAGCAGAGTTTGGGACAACAAGGGAACCAGAATTAGATGAACATAAAGATCGGGCAGGAGTGTCATTGTGAACTAGATTTAGACATGCTTCACATTCCTGTATATTTGATTTCCGTCGTGTTCAACGGGTTAAATTTACAGAGGGGTGTATTACTTGGTGCTCAAAGCCTTTTTGTTTTCTTATTTTCTTTTCATTCATTAACACATGGATGACTGGAAGTGAATGGTTCCTGTCTTAAACTTATGGTGCATAATGAAAATTGAGTAGTCAATGGGTTGACACAAAATAATATGTAAGAAGAAAGATTTGGTTAACTTTTCAAATTAAAAAACAAAAAAAGAGTCGGTAAACTTTGCTTCATCATGAGTGAATCAGTGAATGAACCTTTCTCAGTTGTCCCATAAGATCAGGATCTTGAACTTCAGCCTGAAAGGAAAAGTGTTAACTGCTCAACGCAAAGCAATGAAAAGAAGACTGGCTTGGTAAGCCGAGGAGGTTTGCTGCGTCATGTGTCAATGAACTCTTATCAGTTGTCTCCTAACATGCCCAAGATCAGGTTTTTTAAAGGGTAAGTCCACCGTAGAAGTTTCACTGTTTCAATAAAAGAAGATAAATTTGAACAGCAGTTTAAAAAAGAAATGAGCGAAATCGGTCAAAGAATAAGAAAATTACACTCATTTACATTTTCTAGTAAACTACTCTCGGCTCTGCAAATTGGCAACACTGATGACATCATATGCGAGCAGGTCTCCATTCGCTTTGTACATGAAATTTCACATTTTCTCAATTTTCTTGGAAGTTACACATTTTCTAACCCATATGTTCAAAAGAATTGCTTTTTACATATCATACTTTCACTATGGGGTGAGAAAATGTGTAACTTCCAAGAAAATTGAGAAAATGTGAAATTTCATGTACAAAGCGAATGGAGACCTGCTCGCATATGATGTCATCAGTGTTGCCAATTTGCAGAGCCGAGAGTAGTCTACTAGAAAATGTACATGAGTGTAATTTTCTTATTCTTTGACCAATTTACTCATTTCTTTTTTAAAATGCTGTTCAAATTTATCTCCTTTTATTGAAACAGTGAAACTTCTAGGACGGACTTTCCCTTTAACTTATAGTAGAAAGGGAAAGTGTCATGGGTTAAAGATTTATTAGTGTAGGCTCTCTTTTGGCTTGTAAATAGAGAAAAATGAGGGGAAAATACTTTACAAAGTGATGTTTCAGGAAAATAGATACATAGAGAAGTTTGAGAAAGAAATAGAAAGAGCAGGGGAAAGAGGGAGAGAGAGAGAGAGAGAGAGAGAGAGAGAGAGGAGGGGGAGAGAATATACTTTTTGTGTGTAAAAGGATGTGTTTGGTATGTAGTTTGAGAAATGAAAGAAAAAGAGTTAATGGAAAGAAGTGAAACTGGGTTTGCATGGTTACCAAGTCAAAAAGTTTGAATGAAAAGTTATGTAGTGCATACAGAGGTTTTTCAAGAATTACCTTTGAATATTTTTGTCCCAGATATGTCTACATCTGAAGTATTTTAAGAACTTTTCCAAAGTGTTGTTCAACTACTTCGTTGTCTTTTATTCTAATTTTTTTACTGCAATTTCATTTCAAATGCTTTTTGTACATTTGCAAGTTTGGCTGAGTCAAAGTTAAGGTTGATAGTAACTCGCAGTGGCAGAGTTGATAAATTTGGAAACTTGAACATGCATGAAATCAAACAGATGGGACTATATCTTTTGCTTATATGGCCTGACCTTTTGCATCTCTTGAAGATAGTAATCGAAGTTGCTCTGTCTCTCGCTTATTCTTCCTTCTTCCTCTAGGTTTTTGTGTTTGCTCATCCTTGATTTCTTTTTCTGCTTGAGCAGTGACTTTTAAATACCAAGACCTTTGGTCTAATTTTTGGGTGAGTTGTGGCAAAAGGCATGCTGCCTTCGTTGTCTGGAGGGCAGAATGAATAAAACATCTCGGAATGGCTGCAGCTGGGAGGGATGTGATGCGAACAAAAGAAGAGTGATGGAGAAAAAGGGATAAAGAGAGTGACAGAATAAGGAATAGAGATAGAGAGATTGATGGATGGTAGATTGATAAGAAGATGTTTGAAGCGTTCAGTTGATAAAAAGATGGATGGACAGATATACCTACATGTACATGTATATGGATTCATACATGGGTAAAATAGCTTAGCGAAATGGAGTAGCGGGAAGACATTCTTGAACAGAAACTATACAGAGAACAATATGCATTTGCGTTTTTCCCCGCATCTTTTTGTGCTAGTAAAATTCATTGGTAAAGCTAGTTAAGTAGACATATAGATCGATATATATATATATATATATATATATGTATATAGATAGATAGAATGATAAATAGATTGGTAAAAAGATATTTGCCTAAGTATGTATGTATGTATGTATAGATGTATAGATAGATAGATAGAAGGACGAAGAGACCAATGAATATTAAGATAAAAGGGACAAATAGATTGGAGGTCAGATTGATAGATATAGGAAGATAGATTTAGATGGACAGATGCATAGATAGTTATGTGCATGTTTATCCATGCATTATGTCTTAAAGGGAAAGTCCACCCTAGAAGTTTCACTGTTTCAATAAAAGGAGATAAATTTGAACAGTATTTTAAAAAAAGAAATGAGCAAAATCGGTCAAAGAATAAGAAAATTACACTCATGCACATTTTCTAGTAAACTGCTCTCGGCTCTTCAAATTGGCAACACTGATGACATCATATGCGAGCAGGTCTCCATTCACTTGGTACATGAAATTTCACATTTTCTCAATTTTCTTGGAAGTTACACATTTTCTAACCCCCATAATTAATGTATATTCAGAAGAATTGCTCTTTACATAACATACTTTGACTATGGGGGAAGAAAATGTGTAACTTCCAAGAAAATTGAGAAAATGTGAAATTTCATGTACAAAGTGAATAGAGACCTGCTGGCATACGATGTCATCAGGGTTGCCAATTTGCAGAGCTGAGAGTAATTTACTAGAAAACGTAAGTGAGTGTAAATTTCTTATTCTGTGACCGATTTTGCTCATTTCTTTTTTAAAATGCTGTTCAAATTTATCTCCTTTTATTGAAACAGTGAAATTTCTACGGTGGACTTACCCTTTAAAGGCTTATTCGGATATGATGTGACAAACACTCGCGAAATACCCTTGCGGTATTTTGTGTAGTAATTGAATGAGATGTGAGGCAGCAAAAAAAAAAAGGCCCCCAAAAAACACAGAGGCAAGAGGCATATTTTTTGCCTCTCGGTGGCAAAAAGCTGTGAACCAATCAGATTTTTAAAAAGTTAGTGCAAAATATGATGTTATGAGTTTGTCTGCCCAACTTTTGGCAGAACTCTCTTTATTTGTGAATTGATGCATTAAAGGGCATCCATTACCACAAGTCGTGTGGTTTGCTATGCCATATCTGAACACTGAAAAAAATAAGCAGGGGGTTTAACATATCTGAACAAGCCTTAACAAAGTCTAGTGTTTGCAAATAGGGAGATTTACTGTGACAGTGAGACAGTTTTTATGCCTCCGCCCACCGTAGGTGGTTGCCGGAGGCATTATGTTTTCGGGTCGTCCGTCCGTCCGTCCGTCTGTCCATCCCGTTTTCGTTCTCGCGATAACTTAAGAACCGTTTGACAGATCAACTTCAAACTTGGCTTGTGTATGCATATGGGAGGACAATGATCTGCTTAGATTTTGGAGTCTCAAGGTCAAAGGTCAAGGTCATAGAGGTAATAATGCACATAAAAATGGCTCGTTCTCGTGATAACTTGAGAACCATTTGACAGATTGGCTTTAAACTTGGCTCATGTATGCACATGGAAGGGACAATGATCTGATTAGATTTGGGGGTCACAAGGTCAAAGGTCAAAGGTCATAGAGGTCATTATGTACATAGAAATGGTTTGTTTTCACCATAACTCAACCATTTGACCGATCAACCTCAAACTTGGCACAGGTATGCATATGGGAGGTACAATGATCTGATTAGTTTTTGGGGTCTCAAGGTCAAAGGTCAAAGGTCATAGAGGTCATTATGTACATAGAAATGGTTCGTTCTTGTGATAACTCAGTAACCATTTGATGGTTCAACAAACTTGGCTCATGTATGCATATGGCAAGGGCAATGCTCTCATTAGATTTGGGGGTCACAAGGTCAAAGGTCCAGGTCAAAGATGTCATTGTATAAATGAAAATAAATCAACAAGAAGTGCCATTATTCTGATTTGGTAATGGCGGAGGCATAAAGTTCGACCACGCGTGGTCGAAGATTCATCTAGTTTTTCCCTTAATTTAATATTGAATGAAGAGTGACGGGAGAATGCAATTTGAGTAATATTTATGGATTCATTTAGGATGCATGGAATTGACAAGAATTGAAAAGAGAACTGAGTAGGAGGAATAGAGTAGTGGGATATAAGCATAGAGAGGGAGAGAGAGAGAGAGAGAGAGAGAGAGAGAGCTAGAGCAAGAGAGAGAAAGAAAGAAGAGACAGAGAGAAATCTGAGAGCAGAATAGTAAGAGGGTTGAAGAGAAAGGGATAGATTTAGTGAGATAGAGAGAAAGAGGAAAAGAAGGAATTAAAGATCAAATGAGAGAAGACAAGCTGGAGGAAAAAGCCAGGTTATTTTGTTTTCCTTCTTGAAGATTTATATATATATATATATATATATATATGATCTAGTGGATATGTCACTGGACTGTAGATCTCGTGGTCCAAGTTCAAATCCCGGCGCGGCACTAATGTCCTTTGGCAAGATATGAATCTACATTTGCCACTCTCCACCCAGGTGTTAAGTGGGTACCCGGTAGGATGCGAAAGTCATTGTGATTTGTTTAGCATTGTGCGCGCCTGCAAAAGGCGCCTGGCTGGAATGCTCCCTAGGGAGTGGAGAAGGTGCATACATTGTATGCGGGCAAGCCTGAATCCGATGACTGGGGTAATAATATTTCTGTAAAGCGCTTAGAGACTCTTTTGGAGATGTATTAGGCGCTATATAATAATAATAATATTCTGGATTTATATAGCGCCTAATACATCTCCAAGAGAGTCTCTAAGCGCTTTACAGAAATATATAATCCAGAATATTATTATTATTATATATATGTATATATATATATATATATATATATATATATATATATATATATATATATATATATATATTTATATATGGATCCATACAGATGATGATATGTGAGAAAGAGAGCAAAAAGGAGAGAGTGGGAGAGACTGAAAGAGTAAGAGAAGGAGTAAAGGAAAATTTACAGTGAGATTGAAAAAATAGATGAATAATGAATACAGTGTCTGTAGTGTGCCATGGTTCTCACTGGTTCTATCTCACTTTCATTTACATGTATGTAAGTGAAAAGAGATGGAAAACATTTGTACCTCATGTAAATTTAACAAATATGTAACAAAAATAAGATGCAAATATGTATGATTTTAAGACTCTTTTTAAAAATGTTTTTAGGGATTCTGCTGATCCTCTGCAAATCCTCCGTGGAAGAGCATTCCTAGGAGATGGCACTGCAGGAATAAAAGCTTTTACTTCAAGAGTTTAGATATTTCTTTGGGACTGATGAA
>CM057169.1:11873765-11938544 GCA_029962745.1 Echinometra lucunter | reverse complement strand
CTTCATAATTCATATCTGAAATTTGTCAACTTAATAATCATTTATTGTAGCTATCTTCATGATCCATACTTGACCTTAAAAGGGACACAACAAAAAATAATGATTAAAAATAAATGGGATAATTTTGACTAGTACCTTTAAGGATGCCATGACTTTGATTTGGTAGATCTAAGCCATGGGGCAATGTTGACCATTCCTATCTGACATTTGTCACCTTAATCACCTATTGTAAGATATAGGCCTGATCTATATTTGACCTTTAAATGGACATATCAAGGAATACATGGATGCAGTCAGCAATTCAAGTTCTTCTTTTTTTCTTAATTAAAATGAAAAATGATTTTCAAAAAAAAAAAAACTCCAAAGGAGCTAAGGTTTTAATGCTATTGGTATATCTAGGTAAAATCAATGCCATGAAATCTCACTTACAATCCAAAAAAGGAGCTTCATTCGTTCATCTGACATTTGTCAACTTAGCAATCACCTATTGTAGATATTTCATGATGTATACTTCACAAAGTAATGTTTAAAGAAATAAATGGGCTAATACTGACTAGTACCTTCAAGGATGCCATGATTGTGATTTGGTAGATCTAAGCCAGGGGGCAATGTTGAGTCTTGTTGACAGTTCATATCTGACATTTGTCACCTTAATCACCTATTGTAGATATAGGCCTGATCTATACTTGACCTTTAAAGGGATATATCCAGGAATACATGGACGCAGCCAGCAATTTTGTCATTTCTTTTTTTAAATAAAATAAAAAAAATTATTGTCTTTCAAAGCTCAAAAAGAGCTCAGATTGAAAAATATTGGTATATCTGGTTCAAAAGCACTGCCATGAAATGTCACATCAACAAAAATAGTTGCTTTGAAACTCAACAAAAAATAAATCTTTTACACTGGACTCATCACAAATTGGTCATTTAAAGATAGGCTTGCATGATTTTTAACGGTATACTTCACTTAATTCAATAAAAAAAAGATGCGATTGATCTATATTTTATCTTTAAAGGAGCATATCACACTTAAACTTACTCAATGTAAAAAGTCTTGGATTTGACTTTAAAGAATGCAACATACTAAACACCTTAACATAATTAGGCTTGATCTATGCTTGACCTTTAAAGGGACACACCACATTATATTCTTACAGAACACACTTACCTCACATAAAATAGACAGGTTTGCATTATACTTGACCTTTAATAGAATATCCTTATCACAATACATCTGCTATATCTTTACGTGACCTTTAAAGGAACACATCAAACTTGATTCACTTAAAACTATAAGGCTTGCATTATACTTGCATATAGGATTGATCCTTTCTTCCCTTTAAAGGGGTTGTCCATTCTAGCAATTTTTTAAACAAAAGGCACAAAAATGTGAAGAATTTCAAAATTACACTTAAAGACTTTCTGGTGAAAGTTCATTTGCAATGTCTGTATGAACACTGCACAAATGGCAATCAAGATACATATCCAATATGCAATTGCACATTAATCAGAACAGTGGAGATAGTGCACAAAATAGAAAATAAGTTCTGCTACACAAAATGACATCGGGTTCATGATAACTGAGGTCAAAAGTTAAGATCAAATCCTCAAATATGTCCGACCCTTCAAGACCCCACATGAAGCTTGTTTTGTCCAATCAGCAGTAGATATGGACATACTGAAGACAATACAAATTTAATGTGAAGTTTTATGATCGTGATTACTCGGGCATACGTCTATGGAAACTGCAAGTTATGGCAAGATCAAACAGTATCAAGTGGGTGAGGAAAGAATAAAAGACCTTGCCATTTGCCATTTATTTTTCCTCTTAACCCATTCATGACAGAGGTCCATATTTTGTGGTTTGGCCTAATATCTTTTGATGCAAAGCCCTAAAAATCATACCAAATACATGAGCAGAAAGAGCAAAAAATTCTACGCAAACTGTGCCCATTTTGGTTGCGTCAATATTCATTGTTTGACGCTGAAATTTCTTTAGAGGAAAATAAGCATTAAAATCCTTAAATTGACAATGTGATAGAAAGATTAAAATCACTGTTTTCCCCTGCAAATTGGCAACTTTTTGACTTCTCATCATAATTTCTGTCAATTTATATTCATTTCAGATACATGACATTTTATAAGAAAAATGTAGCAATAAAATAAAAATGTTGGTGTTGCCAATTTGAAGAATAAAAGCTGATCAAATTAGGCTTTAAATAATTCCTGTCACGAATGGGTTAATGACATGGATTACATGTACATCCAGTGCAGGGAGAGAAAGAAAGAATTTGATAACTGGCACAATGCTTACCAAATATGGCTTATCATGATTACACCAGCTCACTGAGGGTACAGACGCAGAGATGGGAACAAAATACACAACTACCAACAAAAAAAAAAAGGCAAGGCAAGATTAAATCTGTACAACTTTTCGATCTTTAGTAGATGTGGACTTACTGAGCACATCAATTTTGCATTTTTTTCCAAACATCATCAATTTTTACATGGACCAGCAATATACATGTACACTATACCTTGACAATAACATGTAAAAAAATCCTGAGGTCATAGATACATTATCATTTTAATGTTAAACAAGAAACTGTTGACAACAAAATAACAAGGGCTTGCCAAGAGTCACACTTATAATTCAATTTTGAAATCAGCAGTTGTGTATAAAATCAATTTGGCCACTTATCTCTGTTAAAATCAATGGTTTTTCAAAACAACTACTTTCTCCAAAACAATGCACACTGCGACAATATTGACATTTCTGAACGAAAGTGGAGCATCAAGCAAACAGTGCATCAAAATTACAGCAAAATGAAAAATGCAGTGCTCCTTTAGAAACCAACGCTTCTATGGCATTATGCATGCAATATCTTGCTCCCCTTTCCATTTCAGTTTTGAATTTCTTCCTGATTTCATGTCACCGCTTCTCTCATACGGAAAGAGGCGAGGAAATCAGCTCTGAAATTTGAAGACCGAATAGAAGTATTATGACATCATCATGCCGCCTTCTCAAAGAGTAAAAATCCAATAAAGCTGTACCTTAAAATGTCACACTTCTCCCGATCTTCTCTCTCCTGTCCACAACCCCCCCCCCCCCCCCCATCCTCTTCCTGGATGAAAATGACCTTTCTTCAATGATTAATAACTGCTTTGCCTTCATCCGTCACTGACTCGTAATAAAGTACAAGTTCACGATCGTTTTCCACCACCGCTACCGTCTCCGGAGACAACATCACGATCTTGACAAGCAGATGCGAAAAAAGAGGGCATCCGCTGCACCCCTGCAGAGGTGAATGCAATTTGCGTTTTCCAAGAAAGTGGAATCGATTGTTATGCCGCTATTCGTACCCTTCTCTGTAAATAAGAAGTGTCACGTCTGGGAAATAGTTTCCTTTCCTTGATTACCCTTACCTTTTTCTCTTTCCTCTTTTCCTCACTAAATGTACTCTATTTTCCTCTCCATCTGTCTTTCCTTGCACTCTTCCTTATACTCTTCTTTCTTTATGACTGCCTGTTCTTCAAATCTTCCCCTTCTTCTCTTCTTCTGATCTGTAACATCTCAATATCTGCTTAATTTCCTCCCTCTTTGCTTTCCTGTTTCCTCTATAAAATTATAAGTTGTTACTCTTAGCTTTTCCATAATGCCTGTGCCACTTATACAATCTGTATTCTTTACCTTTACCTTTACCTATTCTTTATCCTGTGAAAATATAATGTGCCTTCTAAACACTATTGTCCACATACGCTCTTTTCCAAAATTGCTTATGCTTGAACAACCTACCACAAGTAATACCAAACTTCAGATTAAATGGAGAATTAACGAATAAGTTTCCACAAGAAATCACCAAATTCAGAACGAGAGCAATACAACTCAATGCCACTGATGATTTTTTCCATATATTTCTGTTTGTTGTTTTAGAACAGATAATCAAACAACTCACTTTCATTTATGACTTTATTTCTAGGGATAAATTATACATTTCCCAATATTCCTTTGCTTTCAATTTTTAAATCCATAGAAATTCTTTAATTCTCTACTGGTTTTACTAGTCAAGGGATAGATTTATCAAATTTATATTGAAGTGTGCATGTAACAACATCATCTTAGATTCCCCTTAGTTTATACTGACAGTTTTAACACCATAATTATTCATTATTGCTTACTATTAAAAGTTTAACTAGAGACATCTTCATATCTATTAACATACATGTATGTTGATGATCTCTTGTTATAATTGTTCATTTATATTCTTCATGTATGTATCATTTTCATTTTCAAAATAATGTTACAAAAGAATCTCAATTCAGCTTTTAGCTGCGATGATTTTTATCTTCAATAAACCCATGTCAAATCAAATCAAATCAAACCACTGCATTCAAAATGCATCACTTCTTACATGCTACACTACTTCTGCAAGAGTACCGAAAACAGTTCTCCAGTTTTTCCAATGATGGAGTGTTGTTTAGCTCAGGAGGCACTCAGGGAGTTATTTTATCAGGCTGTTGATAAACTGTTACAGATAATCATTTCAACACTTGCAAGAATGCGGCTAGGACTTGGCTAATCATCACTCTTTACTAAACAAACTTCCCTGCCAACTTTCCAATCAACTCGTAGTAATCTCGGCCTTTAAAGAAAAAATGGAGTACAGGCCATACATATTACATTGTGAGAGAAAAAGTCCTGTAAACATTAGCAAAAAAAGGTTGATTACCCCCTTGTAAATCAGAATTGTTATAAACTACGAGGTTTTGACATTTTGAAAATGATTGTAGCAATTGGCTCAGTCTTGCTAAAAAGGAAAAGCTAAGCACACACATATATGGATACATGGGACTATATACACTAATTCATCTGGCTTGGAAGTTTGGTCTAAACTTTTCAGCATTTTTGCTATATTTTTAATATGAGTCATCTTAAAAAGCAATGCCCAACAGTGAACGTGCTATGATAATCTCCGAAAATGATGTAAAAAGACCACAAAAACTAAATGTTTTTTCCCTCTTGACAAGGAATCGACCTCCTCTTTAAGCCAACAACCAAATAGAAAAGAGGACAATACCCAGGGGAAAATAGCGCTATCTCCAGCTCCAGCCAATAAACAACTGCATGTAAGATGGACAACGCTATCTATTAGCCGCGACAAGTGCGCTCCCGAGAGCTAATTATCCCCTGAGCCTGAGCCGTCGTTAACATCGCTGTTTCGCCCGTCCTACAAAACGGTGCGTGGGCACCACAGGCTACCTCTGCGTAGGCAGTGGCTATGTTTTGGTGCACATTAAATTGTCAATTAACACCCGGTAATATGGTACACAATGTATGTAGCACAGCGGCGCGGCGGGGTGGTGTTGAGGGCTTCTAGAGAACCTGGATTTGACCTTTTGACCTTTAGATTTGTTCTGTATTGTGCCATCTGCTGGCTCTGGAAATGGGGCTTATGAAATGAAACTGGAGATCAAATCAAAGGGATAAACATAAATACATTTCATTTGTCTTGACTGATATTGGCAAATGCAATACTTCTCATGGTTACATATTAATCATTTCAAAAAGGTGCACTTTACTTCAAAAACATATTGGTTTTATTCAGTTTTTTTCCAAAGAGTAAAAGTATGCGTCAGTTGAATACTATTTGATGTAAAATTTGATTTGATGTAAACATTTTGATTAATGAAATTTAATACAATTCAAATAGAACACACAGGATTTACATTGAAAGGGTACTTTCCATAGTGTGCCAAGACTACAAACATCAACACAGTATTGGATCTGCTTTTTGATTACTCTAGTGAAAAAAAAGAAAGTGATTAAAAAGCCCATTACACCAAGTCCAGCCTACCCCTATGCACATGCCTTCATTGTGGTAGACCCAGCATAGTATAGGAGCTTTTCTTTTGTTCATTCATGCAGAATTTCAATCAGTGACTGATTGTTCCAATTGTGTTCAACATTTATTTGCTGGTAGTTAATCGAAAACGGTGAATACTAAATTGTACCTTTCGCGTGACAGATCGAATTTTAATAGGCTCTATCTGGTTTGGCTGATTTTGCTGCCTGTTCCAGCGGAAATTGCTCCAGTATTGCCCCTTGAAATTGCCAATCAAATATTAGCACTTTGGTCTGCAAATTGCAGATTAGACTACTTGATTGATGATGTACATCATATAACTTTTCTCCCTTTCCATCCCTTAAATACATGCGTACGTAGAGCAAGTACAATTTTACAAGCCCTCTCAACAATACATTTTCTGCACTGCATCGAAGTACATTAAGAACACACTGTTATTGCTTCAGAAGGAAATAAATGTGAATTTCAGTCAATCAAAGTTGTACCCAAAGACCAAAGTAGACAAATGCATATATCAAAGGGTGGCCATCCTGCAGGACGTCAATCACTTGCAACCATTTTTTTTTCTTTTCCTTTAACTGACAAGATCTAATGCTGATAACCAATACTAAAGGCATTTCCTTATGCAAACCCTCCTATAACATGGACGAGAGATTAATTGGAATGAAATTACAAACCCTAAATCGGCCGTAAGAACCCCGGTATAACATGGATGAGAAATTAATTGGAATGAAATTAGGAGCCCTAAATTGTCCCTGAGGACAAGATGGGTAGAAACTCATGTTCTTTCACTTCTAGACTTTAATGCACTTCATGATCTCAGCTGACGAAATGAACCCCAGTGAGGTCAACATGTAATTACTTTCAAAAGTCAAACCTTAACCTGACACTGACATGATATTCAATTAAGGAAGGACACAAATTATCAAGAGACCCAGAAGAGCCTAAACTTATTTCTTTCACATAAACTTTAATAATGTCCATCTAAATCTCAGCAAACAAATTGACCCAGAATGCCATGAGGCCCAAATTCAATCACTTTTAAAAGTCAGACTGTGAGCTGACATGGGAAAGAAATTCATGTAAAGTAAGAACCCAAATTGTCCCCGAAGGATAACAAGGTCGTAAAACCAAGTACATGTACCTTCACACAGAGCTGATACCCTTCTGATTGGCCCAGATGAGGCTAACATAAACTGCCTATAAAAGGCTAACCCGAACTACACATGGGAACGCATTCATATCAAGTAAGAACTAAAATCATCCCCTAAAGACTAGACGGAAGTAAAATCACGTTCCTTGACACAGAGGTAACGCCCTGTTCTTGGCAGACAAAACTGACCCCCAAGGAGCCAGCAAGTAATTGATTTCAAAAGTCAAATCCTATTTTGACACTAACAAGAAATTCATAGAAAGTAAGAGCACCGTACTTGTACTTGTCAGTTAAGGACCAGGAGGACGTAAATGAATGTTCTTGATATCCGTATGGCCCTCAGCAGACAAAACTGACCTATTTATTACGGCAAATAGGCCATTACGTTTAAAATTCAAACTCTGATCTGAAAGTGACAAAAAACTCATTAAAAGTAGTAACAAATCGTTTAATGAGGACCACAAGGCCATAAAACTCATGCTTCTTTCAAATTAAGTTAAAGCCCTTCTAGCTCTCAGCCGAGTATATTAATTGAGTTAGCATGCAAAATCCTCACATAAAACGGACAAGCTATTCGTTCACAAGGTAGCGTACAGATTGAACCCCCCTGACATCCACAAGTAATTGTATTTGCAAGTCCAATGCAATGAATAGCAACTCCTTCCCCCATCCCAAATTTCCATTCATTACCACCGCTGATCAAATTATGCCACCCAGCTCATGAATTTCATCACTGGGCAACCCCCGCTCTCGCAGTTTTTTCATTTCTTAACAAAATCATGGATGGGGGCATGGTGTAGGGGAAATGTTTTTTAGCTACCTTGGGGGCATATAGTTTTATTCTGCCTTTCCGTTAAAATTAAAGAAGAACTCTTTTGAGGAGAATAAAACCCTGTGGAAAAATCAATTTTAATGAAAACAGAGGATAGACAGAAGCAATTTTTTTAAAGTTCCATAAAAAATGGTTACAAAATAAGAAAGTTATGAAAGTTTGAAAAGTCTCAATTTACTTTCTATGGCAATCCTCAAATTGGCAATGTTGCTTCAAAATGATAGGTTTAGAAGGACAACTCTCGATATGTTTTGTACATAAAATTTCAAATTTTCTCAATTATCTCTGAAGGTGCAGCTTGTCTCCTTCTTAGCTCAAGATATGGGAAAATGTATTTGACACAACATACGTTGAGTTCACAAAGATACAAGCAGCATCTTTAATATAGTAATGTAATGTGGGAATACTGAGGGAAAACAGGGAATTTCATGAAATTTGTTGGGGTTTTTTTAACAAAAAAATTACCCATTATTTCATATTGCATAAAAAAAGGCAAATTTTTTGAATGAATTGCATCTCAACAGAATATATTCTGACCAGTAATTACTAAATTATCATAATCAAGATTTAAAAGACTGAACCCCTAACATACATGTTAATTTGGTGACTGCTACACTTTAAGCAGGATAACACATTATTTTCACTGTACATTAAGTGTGAATGAGTGTGAACACAAGACTGGGGTAGATTTCAACATGTCACCTTGTCTACCGCCCTAGATTTGTTACAAAGTATGCATCATTCGAAACAAATCCAAACATCACGTGCATGTATGTATTCTACTCAGTGTTGATTTTCAGTGTTTTGCGATCCACAAATCTTCTAATTGCAAGCAATAAGAGAAGCTCTCTGTGACAAAAAGCACATCTGTTTCACATTGACAGAGCTGTGTAAATCACAACACATAAAAATGAAATGTCACATAAACTTTGGGTGAGTGCATGGGCAGCTATTACATGCCATCATACAAGAATTCAATGTGGCCTAGTACATCACTGATGTCAAAGTCCCTGAACATTTGGGCTAATTATAGATTAACTTACTGAAGCATGAAAATAGTATATTTGTCATGAACTAAAATTTGATCATATGAAGGGCATCATTAGCTCAAAGTACAGCACCAGAACCAGAGTTTTTCAAAATGGGGGGTGATCGGTTTTTCCAGGTGTCTGTTTTACAAAAAAATTGGCTGACAAGCAAAAAAAAAAAGTTCCTCATTTTCAAGTGTCTTTTCCCCCCCAAATTTGTTGATAAGCAACAAAAACAAAAAGGGTTTTCAAAACAGGGAGCTGCCGCTGATGCAGCCCCCCCCCCCCCTGAACCACCCCTGAAATCTAAAGCCCAGTGACCCTTTCTAATACTGGATCCAAGCAAAGCCACTGACAAGCAATCAAGTTTTCTGAAGAGAGGGGAGATTTTTTAAAAAGTTGATTTCCATGCAGGCTTATGCAATGTATCTCTTTCTAACATCACATTTCTACAAGAGCAATTTACTTCTCCATATGGTGGCCCTGAAGTACGCTCGACAACAGGTCATGTGCGACGTGAATTTCACATCCCAGGTCCTGAACTTCGCATCCGAGGTCATGAAATTCATGACCAATGGTGCAAACTTTGGATCCCAAGTCGTGAAATTCACGACCCGCGTTGCGAAATTCAGGACTGGGATGCAAAGTTCCCGCAACAGGTCCTGAATTTCACAGCGCGGGTCATGAATTTCACGACTTGGGATGCAAAGTTTGCGCCATGGGTCATGAATTTCGCACCGCGGGTCGTGAATTTCACGACTTGGGATGCAAAGTTCAGGACCTGGGATGCGAAATTCACGTCGCACATGACCTGTTGTCGAGCGTACTTCAGGGCCACCATATCTCCAGGCTCTTTTCAAATACCAGCCTCGAATAAGTTCAGAAAGAGAGAGAAGTCCTGAGCCTATGTACATGTAGTTGGTTAACCCTCTTGAGAGCACACTCTTTAGTTCTAGGGATAAAAACTGTTATTGCCTTCCCCTGTGTATTTTGTGCTATGACTCCAAAGCATATCAAAGAAATAGAGAACCAGCGCTTTATGCCAAATCCATACATAAAACAAATACAACGTACGACCACCAATACAGACATACCTTGGACGAGTATAACAAGATCTGCCATAACATCACAAATCCTGTAACCCCCTTTAATTAGCCTATCAACATTACTAAGGGCTAAGTGTGTGATATGGCAGTGTTATTGTAGCGTTTCAGGGAGTTTAATTACCGACCGGTATCGCTACATCGCCAGCCCGATAATTGATGATGCTGTCACCGACAGAGAACATGCCATGAGGATGATGTGGGAAACGGATTGAGGTTCATCAGGATGAAAGGGGGTGTCAGCATCACCCTCTCATACTAACCGTACTCTTTCCTTTCAAAATATCGGGTGCCCTTTCACTCTGTTTCGACTATTCCAGACCCCCATCAGTAATCACTCATTCAGAAGTGAATATCAATTAAAGGCATTGGCTAACTTTGTGAGTGGCTGATTTAAAAAATTCTCAAACTAAGATGAAACATGTGTATGAGTACTTGTATTTGTACTCAAAAACCCTGAAACCAAGCATAATTTGGAATGAAAAAGTGTAAGTTAAACGCAAACGGCGATTTTATTATCCTTCGTCTCACGAGACAATCACTAAGAGGACCACTTTGCTTGAATTTGAAAATGCCGTTATGAGCCTCCCGCAGCGTGATACGCCAATACACACAGTACGGTAAGGTGAGTCATACGCGCATGTGCACTCCATATGTCTATTCTGTGCAACCGACCCTCGTATATTTTTCAAACATTGGTTCACATTTTTTATATTTAAAAATACTTCCTGTGGATATTATACTTTGAAACTTTCAGACTGGTATTTTTACACTATAACCCTTATGTCTATCCCATTTTCAAGTAACAAAACAAGATTTTTTTAAATCATAACAATGTTAACCAATGCCTTTAATATCAAGTCCTCTCTATAAAAAGAGTGTAGTTTCTCTCTATCTTTACCTCATTTTCACTCAATTTTCACTCTCCAGGGAGCCGTATCAGTGATCACTAAAATATTTTTAAAGAGTACCGCTGATCAAATATCGGAGCTCAGAGTAAATCCCATGCTCTATGGCAACCAAACATTGGATCAACATATAATCAGGGTTTTTCTCTATCAGTTTTATGAACAGATTAATTTGCGCACTATTTGGTATCATAATGAAATTATCTAGCCATCTAGCCAGAGAAAAACACTCATGCTGCAACATAGTCAAATATGCATTATGATTAGTCTGACCTTGGTTTAATATCCACAACTAATTGGGCTTTAAAATAAAATCACGTTTGGGGGATGTTTGATGGTCCCCAACTTGAACTGCATGATGCTGATTATACTGATTATAATAGAATATGAGGTGGAATTGATTTTTGGAAACTTTCCAAACCTTTTAGTATCGAGGAAATTTGCAACAGAGGTTACAATGTTATTGTAACTAAACAAAATTTAAAAATCCCTACATAATGATTTTCAAATTTGTTGCTCTCACAATCAAAATCCCCAACTGGGCCATTCTCTGGAAAGTGAAACTTTTGGTCAAAATGAGTGACCAACTCATTTTGCCTCACTGCTCGAAAATCAGATAACATGTTTTAATTTTTTAATGGTAACCATTTTTTTAACATGAAAAAGGCTCCCTTTTCTTTGATAAGAATAAACAATTTCTCAACTATAAAGTGCTTACAGAGTCATTTAAAAATGCCCCCTTTTTGAATGGTCACACACGTGACCGACCCAATTTTCACCTCTAAAAGAACAGAATGTTCATTCATTTATGAAAAATTGCTTTAAAACTGTTTAGAGCAATCCCCATCGTACAGTAATGAAAAGTGGAAACTTACACTCCCAGGGAAATCCAATAAAAATAGGTTTGAATACCAACAAGTAAGACCAATTTTCGTGCGAAGTCACACACGTGACCGACCTAATTTGACTTCTGAAAGAAAAATGATGTACGCACTATTAAAATAATTGCCTTCATTCTATTGGGGGTAATACAGTTATTCAAAATTCCAAAATGAGAGACTTCTGCTACAAGACAAATACTGACAAATTAGTTTTAAATCAGATTTTTTTCATGATTTGGGTCACACACGTGACCGAGAATGGCCCCAACTCCATGCAAAACAGTAGAACACAAGAAAACACATACAGACATGCTCCAAGGTGCAAAGTCACTGCCTGCATCAACAATCTGAGAACTGAAGTTCTCAGGAAGAAGCTCAAATGTCTGCCTGACCTAGCAATGCATTATGTACACAATTTGCATTCTGACTACTGAAGCACAATGGCTTGACACAAGTGAATGTAACTGCTCATCCCCATGAAAGAGAACACATTATGAAAATGGCTAATATTGAAGGAGGATACAATAAATTACATTGGACCTACAAAAGGGTTTGGTTTCCATGTATCCCCTTCCAATTGACTCTCCCCTCCCCCTTTGAAAACCAGTAAAGTCTCCCCCCCCCCTTCATTCGTTAGAAAATTCCTCACTCTACCGACACTTAGCCGCTTTGGTTGTCATAGCAAATGATGAATGTATGCATCAAAGCAATAAATTCTGATCAACCTCTCTCACAATGGCCAAATGCTATGTAATCACCTGTGGGTCATTCCATCAGGAGGGGGGGGGGGGGGGGTGACTACAATGTAAATCATTTAATGTCCAAAGGAACAGAGATATCATCTGTTTCATTTCACAATGAAAATCAATAGACCTGCTAACTAATTTCATACATACTTGTTGTACAAGAGTTTCCCTTGACAACTAAGAAACTTGCAAGAGGCTTTTTTGGCATAGCAACAACTAATGCACAGTATATGCAAACTGGATTCCATCTGTTCAGATGTCATTATGCATAACAGGTGAATTGAATAGTCGGTAACCACAGATTCTGGAGAGAAACCTGCATAAATTTGAATGCATTAGTAAACAGGGCCGGTATTCAATTCAATACTTACGTCAGAAATATGAGTATCTTACTAGCTTTTTACTTAGATAAAATACTTAGAAAATTTGGGTATTCAGGTCAATATTTTGGCTAAGTATTTTACACCAAATCTAAGTCACCTACCTAGGAGACTTAAGCCAATCATTTTGGAGCCTTGATTGGCAGGCATAAGTTTTTATACGCAGTAATCATGATCTGCGCAGAATCATATCACAGCATATTCAAGCGTATTTGATGCGACATGTAACTGTGCATTGAAAATATGACGTCGCAATGCTTATCGTTAAGAATTTTGGCTCAGATTTGGCTTACTGAAGTAAAATTCAAAGTATTGAATTGAATATGACTTAAGCAAATTTCTTAGCCAAGTAAAATACTTAGTAAAAGTTTTACTTGAATTGAATACCGGCCCTGGTCTATTTAGACATGGCTAAGTTCAACCCCAAAGTCCGTTTACATACATGTATGCTGCTGCACATGTGAACAAGTCTTAAGATAGAAAGAGAGAGAAAGATAAAGATAGACAGAGAGGGACAGAGTGATAAATACCGTGTTTACACAGTGACTCGGCTCGAGTGTTGAATCCTCAAGCAGGATCGAACACTACGAAGAAGGCAACTGTGATCGTGTTTATAAGGAAACAAAAAAGGCGAGTTCAACACGGCCCGCGGATCGCGAACGGAAAAAGAATTGTGATGACTTGCCTAGTTCACCCAATGACCTAGGTCAGTGGGTTCGACACGGCTTTCTGTTTACACACGAAAAAATAGACGAGTCTGACTCGGCTCGCGGATTGAAACCTACGATTCTGGTGGATCAAAAAAGCGGTGTTCAACACGGCTCGCGGGTCACACTGATCCCGTTTACATGACATAAAATTGCCGTGTTGAGCACCGGTCACGTGTCGAACCCCCGAGCCAAATCACTGTGTAAACACGGTAAAGGAGAAAGATAAAAGAGAGTGAGAGTGAGATAAAAAAAAAATATACAGAGATATATGAGCAAAGAGGGATAAAACAAAAAAAATGGAGAAAGATACAGACACAGACAGACTGACAGAGAAAGACAAAGGGCTTTGCCCGATGATGAGCGCCATTTGATATCATTTCCCTGTTTCTATTGCAGTACTTACAATAACCCATATATCAATTTAATACAATTTATTGCTGTGCAAAATAATAAAAATTCAAGCACTTGAGAAGAAGCAATAACAATTTCTATATGTCGCAAGGGTACTCCATCATTTGCTGGTAATATCCAATAAAACAAAATATAATATGAATTTCTATTTTCCTAAAGGTCCTCTTTCCAGAAAGCTAAATTTCAAAATCACTTTGTAACTGATTGCTTCCTTGATGAATCATAGCCTGCTCAATCACTACTGGTCATATCAAATGTCACAAAAAAATCATATGGGAAGATTACGTTTTCAGACGTTTTCTTGTCTTTTTAAAGACAATGTTCTGTATTTGTAAGCCCCCCTCCCCCCCCCCCAAAAAAAAGGAAAGAAAGGAAATTTATTCACTCTATTTAATTGCTTTTGAAAACGATACTCATATCGTAAGAGGCTGCCACTTTTTTCTTCATCTACAGTCAAAATAGCACTAAAAATTGACTCAAAATTGACTCAAAATCAAATTTATGCAATATATAGCAGAGATTATACATTCATAAACATCACTGCAAGCTAGAAAATTAGAGTAATGGAGCAGGAGGTCATTCTTCCAACATGCTTCCCGGCTCGAGCCCCCAAAACAAGACGCCGTCATGGCAACCATTGTTCATGATGCACTGTGATAGATGAGGACAATGGACTATTGCATTAAATAATGGAATGAAGTCACTTGTGATGTAGGTAGTATGCGCTTTAATGTGATATACAGTAGTCTGGAATCATTTTAGACTAATTGCACGGAAGCAGCTCAGATAAAGCATAAATTTCATCATGTTAATTGCGATTGAGCTTCTACAATTCTACAAAGATGTCATGACGAATGCATGTAGATGCTTTGAAATGATGAATTTCAAGATAACATTGACTTCTGGTCGTTAAATTTCACTTTGAAAGAAACTTTCTCCATGCAACCAGATATGGTAGATTAGTTGTACACAAAAAAGAGTTGTCTAATGTGAAATTTTTGAATCATCAAATCAATGAGCAATTTACTCACTTTCCCCAAAAGGAACATCAACTGTACACAGAAAAGAGTTCATGGGACCACAGGCAGCGAAGGTGGCATGAATGTTTGGTCCAGACACTTCAGCTATTTTGGGTCTTACTTTCAAATAATTATGATGGTATACAAGTATGAAGAGCAGTCCTTTTTAAGGGAACCTGTCCACTATGATATTCTTAACTATAGTTAACTAGATCGATGGCGCATTACAAATGCTGTATTTATTATTATTATTATTATTATTATTATTATTATTATCATTATTATTCTTCCTGACTGACATGAACAAAATGAGAAAGCTCATAATGATTTTCAACCTTTTCCAGATCTCAAGTTCGCTTTAAAGAAAAGAACGTGATACTGCTTTAAAGATGATGTCTGGTTCTGTTGATGGCAAAAAGCAAAGTGGAGTGAAAACTTGTCGCATGCATCAACTTCTCGCATGCATCAAAAGTTCTGTATGCAGATATTTTTCAATTCTATAACTTATATTTAATTTGAAAGTACATATCTCAGAAAGTTCAGATTCAGATTCAGATTCAGATTCATTTATTTGCCATTTGTTTCTTTGTTTTTTCACACAAATCAAATACAATCAACATAAATTACACAAGTCAGTTACAACAAGAATTTGAAGGTATGCTTAATAGTCTACATCTAACTTGCCCACAAGAAATATCACTGGTATTGCAGAGATTTATTCACATACAGATGCACATCCATTTAGGCACAATGCGCTCTTGGAGTGTACTACAAGACTGGACAAAACAGAAGAAACATCCTTTATTTTAGACAGGTTGAGTAAAAAGGGCAATAAAAGCTCCACATTTAACTAAATTCTAAAAGACAGGTCAAACAACAACAAAAGAGAGAGAGAGAGACACACCTTATCAAATCCTCATATAATTCATTCTTGATTTGACGGTAATCCATACTGATTAAAATTTGCATACATCCACGATCTGCATTCAATACTCTTTTCCATTACGATATGACATAGTCACTCTACAATGAATGCGCTGTTTGATTTAAGTGCCACATTGGAGGTTATATTCTATGGGGAGAAAGTTGAGAGGGATCTCGCTTGCAGCTCATTAATTGCTTGAAGTATAGAAATGAACTGGTGTATTGCTGTGGAGCAAAAAATCAGACAGGGAAAAAATAGAAACAAGATTGACAAAAAGATACAGTGAGACTCCGAAGATGGATAATTAAAGTGATTCTGGATTTATTTATCACAGAGCAAGACTGGATATGAATTAGGACGAGAACGTTTAGCATGTTATGCATATGACCAACAAGGCTCATTAGCTTTTTTTATTTATTTGAATTTCATTTGCGAAAAAAAAAGAGGGAAGAATCGATGTTCTTGAAATCACACCCACATACATGTAGTCTATACATGTAACTATAGTTCCCTTGACATAGACTAGGCTATAGTGGAAAATACTCAGTCCCTTGGAGGGGATGTAAAATGGAAGTAGTGTGGACATAGGAGAGTTACCACCTACGTGTACATGTATGCACATTAAGAACACACACCACTCTTTGAAAAAGAGATGGAGAAAAACCTCTGTAATATAGTACACCTGTATACCAAAATCAATCGGTAGTTAGACTAATAGCGGGAACAGAGGACTGGGGCCTCTTTCTCGAAAATTTTAAGTTCTTGAATAACCCACAGAGACACATGTTAGGAATTTAACATGCATTTCAATGAGATGTTCATGATTTAGACTTATACATGTATGTATTACAGTTTAAAGAAACGGGCTCCTTAGAGTTATACCCGGTGTCGTCACTCTGTATTGACTTCATGTACGCATGATCGTTCAAAATTTCAAGTAAAAAGGGGTCTTTTTTTAGCATGTTCGCGAACATGAAATGTTGAATAAATTAAATTTTGAATAAAAAAGGGTGTTTTCATGAGCTTGTACTTGAAATCGAAAAAAAGGGTGTTTTTGAGCTTGTACTCGAAATTGAAAAAAAGGGTGTTTTTTTTTTCTGGTCCTTGTTTGCAATTTGCAATTTTCTGTTTTTGACTCAGACATGAATTGAATTTGAAAGTGGTGGTTTTAGTAAAATTGTACTTGGAATGCAAAAAATAGGGGCAGGGATCTACAAATTTTTTTCTTCCTGCTTGCCTGTTGGGCAAGTTTCTTTGAAAATTGCTTGCCAAAAACATACAATGTATCTTGCTTACCCGAAAACATATCTCACTTGCTCTATTTCCTCAAATTACGAAAATTTATAACAGTTTGAATTTAATTTTGCAACACTGATATTAATTAGCCATTGCTAAAGATGTGCTTGCACTATGAGCATTATATTCATTGATATCTTCATTTGTTATCATGATAGCTTTAAGTATACTTGCCCTTTTGGGCAAGTGACTTCAAAATTCACTTGCCCTTCCATGATTTCTACTTGCCCCGGGCAAGCGGGCAAGTGGGTTTGTAGAGCCCTGAATAGGGGTGTTTTTTAAAAGGCCACTTTGTACCCGTTTTGTGCCAAGTAGGGGTAAAAATGGCTGAAAATGTACTTGAAACACCGCCAAATAGGGGTCAAATTCTGGGTTGCCGAACAATAATGGTTACACCTTTGAATACAGAGTGACAACACCGGGGAGTTACACACTATGAACATGGCGGACAAAGAAAGCGGACAAAATAAACAACCTCTCATTCTACCATTCACAATGGTTCTGGTAGTCAAAAGAACATCCCTTCACTGCTATTTGTAGTTCCAGGTGAATATGCATGTGACACCTGTTCCACATATTTTAGACAATAGCAGTGAAGGGATGTTCTTTTGACTACCAGAACCATTGTGAAGGGTAGAATGAGGGGTTGTTTATTTTGTCCGCTTTCTTTGTCCGTCATGTTCATAGTATACACTGTATACTGGTTCAGTTTGCTATTCCTCTCTCCTCCCAGGCACATGTGACATCAAATCAATGATAAAGGCAATATTACAAAAGCAACAGCAACAACAATATCAACAACAGCAACAATAACATCAACAACAGCAACAATAACATCAACAACAGCAGCAATAACATCAACAACAGCAACAATAACATCATCATCAATGACCACATCAGTGGCATTAGATGGACTTTCAAGATGGACTACAGTAGGCATTATCACTGTATAAGAGAATAATGGAGAACATTTCCCTCCAATCAACGTTGTGAAGGCTGGATCTATCAAAGGAGGACACTTGATAATTAACATGTATCATCTATATGAGCTTTAATTAAGAATGGACTCCTTTCTCAAGACTAAAAAAATGAGGGATGACCAATAATTGATTGGAGATTTGATACAGAGGGGTCACTGATCTTTATAATTGTGATACCAATTAACCTTTATATAGTGCTCAATATGTACATTTAGCTTTAAAGCGCTTGTATGCATAGTATTATTTCTTGAGGCAGTTGACTGATGATAATTATAGTCATAGTAAATGAAGAAGCTTAATGGGAGAATTTATAATTTCTAAACAAATTTTCAGCATTACTCCCAGCATTAAAGATCGTATGTTCGATCTGTAATGAAAATCACATGTCAGAAAAAATTGGAACCAGCGGGATTCGAACCTGCCATCTATTGCTTGCCGGGCAGCGACTTGACCACCAGGCTATTCCGGTTCACAGCCAAGTCACGATGAACTGGAGTCAAATACCCAAGATCCTCTTCTTTCTGACTCATCAATATGCAACGGTCCGCCGCCGTGGACAATAGATAGTATTAAAATGAAGAAGCTTAATGGGAGAATTTATAATTTGTAAACAAATTCTAGTCATGCATAGAAATGTTGTAGTACAAAATGATAAATCTAACCATTGTGTGAACTCTCACAGGTGATCAATCACAGTACCCCTCCAAAATGAAGGATGTACAGTGTATGACTATAAGTGGTCAACAGTGTACTACAAACTGTTTCCTTATTGCTTGGGAAAATTCTTTTCAACCCTGCAAGGAACAACTTAACTGGTTCTCTCCAAATTAATAGCTATCTAAAAATCATTGACCACCCACCCCTTTCTTCTTTCTTTCTCTCTCTTTCTCTTCTCTTCTCTTCTCTGTAAACAATAATAAATTAGAAAACCTGATTCCTGTGAAAAAAATGATAAATTTCATTTTGTGGACATGCCATGGACAACCAATTGATGACAGATGGATTATAGTGACCAATGATGTGCTTTACTAAAATCCCTAATCCACTGTGACTAGTGGACAACGAGAATAGTTATAACTATGATGATATAACACAGCAATATCAATGATAGCAAATGTAAACAAACAGCAATTTCTTTTGTAAACCATTCAAAAGCATAGTGGGATTGTTCATTGCGCTGTGAGTCCCTATTCTGTACAAACTTGGATGGGAGGGACTTATGACGTCCGCTATACAAAAAAATCCTTATCTCTTCTTGAATACTGGCCAAATCTGAAGGGATTTTTACTCAAAGGTACAGAAATAGTTATCATAACCTGACTTTTCATATTGCAGTAGGATTTTTTCAATAATCTATGCACCTAAAGGCCAGTTGTAGTTTTTTGAGGATATAACTGTATTGTGCTCCTTGCATCTATCTACACTAACATTCACCAAAAATTATGAATGGAATATAACATGATCTATCACACATGTATCTTTTATCCCATTCATGACAGAGGTCCACATTTTGTGGTTTGGCCTAATATCTTTTGATGCAAAGCCCTAAAAATCATACCAAATACATGATCAGAAAGAGTAAAAAATTCTACACAAACTGTGCCCATTTTGGTTGCGTCAGTATTCGTTGTTTGATGCTAAAAAATTTTAAAAGGAAAATAAGCATTAAAATCCTTAAATTGGCAATGTGATAGGTTTAAAATCTTTTCCCCTGCAAATAGGCAACTTTTTGACTTCTCATCATAATTTCTGTCAATTCATATTCATTTCAGATACATGACGTTTTACAAGAAATATGTAGCAATAAAATAAAAAAGTTGGTGTTGCCAATTTGAAGAATAAAAGCTGATCAAATTAGGCTTTAAATAATTCCTGTCACGAATGGGTTATGCAAGGAAATCAATGAAAGACTATATTCATTCAGTTTCCTGCCAATTTCCATCATCACACACATCTGTCTTTTTTATGCAAGGAAATCATTGAAAGACTATATTCAATCACTTTCATGCCAGTGCTCTTTCTGCTACCAAAACTGTGCATTAGCTTTAAACTACTAGCAATCTACTGCGATCTCATTGTCTTAATACGATCAGCTCCCCTAGGGGTTGACAAGTGGAGAAGGGGGTAGGGTAGGCCTACTAGAACAGCAGATACACCGGCATGTATCCATTACAGTCGTCTCCAGCCCTACGACCTGGAAAAGAGACCACGTCCCAATTTCCATTCCCTATCCTCACGACGACGAAAGAGATACCGCGTTGTCGTCTGGTCCGAATACGCAAAGTCGGTGCGTCTGGGTTCGTCTCCGCGAGGTATCGATTCTTTCTCGAGAGACACAGACGGGGCATCCTCCAACCAAAGATAGCATCACTTCAACTCTGTAAGAGTCGGGTCAGACTACTTCCATGAAACCGGAAATTGGAGTCGGCTCTACGACAAGTGCACTACAGCTTACGGACACCAAACTCTTGTCAGTCATGGAGTATGCACTTGTACATTGTAGGCTATATACACAAACTGACAAATAGTACATTCGGTATGCCTTAGCCAGAATGAAAGAAAATGACATTTTACAAGTGCCATTCAGATTACAGAAAGCATCTCTTGTCTGTCATTACAAAAAGGTCTGCACTTGCACATTGTCGGCAACAAACAGTTGTACAAATATTTTGTACCAGTAAGCAAGGATATGACAAATAAATGAAATTCAAGAGTAAAAACTAGACTTTCAAGAACTTTCTAGGTTATCTTGTATCTGACAAACATTGAAAATAATGTTATTAGTTGCATTCGAGCGTCAGAGAGCATAAAGCTGTTCTAATCGAAGGTGGACAACATTTTCTTTCTGAAATTGTGATTTTGATCTCTAATCTTCTCTAGCGTGAAGCTGGGTACCCACTTTGACGTCATACCTCATAACTCAAATTTTTTGGTCAACTCTTGACTTTATATGAGAAAATTAGCCAAATGCATTGATTTCGATTGAAAACATATTTTTAATGTTATTCTTTTTATAATTCTATTCTCGATCATATATGAAAAAAAATTTACCATCGTGTAATCACTTTAATGGGCAAGAGTACAGTAAACCTCTCGGAATATCTTTGGTTATTTCTTGGGGTTCAATTTCCTCTAACTCTATAGCCACTTGCATACGGGTCATCAAATCAACTGCTACTTCCTTGTTATTGCCAAACATTGTAAACATCTTGAAGGCGGAGATTTTTCCGGTTTCAATTTCACTGTATTTCTCATTGTAAGTTCTCAATGTATGTTCATCTATTTTTCAAAGTGCATTTCAAAACTGCATCACAAGGACAAATGGACGGTGTAGCTCGAAGTGTTATCAACTGGTTAATTGGATATGTAGGACTGGGGATATTCCATGCTTTTGTCATAACAAAGCAAGATGAAGTATTTTCATTTAATAAAGACTATTCTTTGAAAACTTCTCAGGTTAATGTTCTTATGCTTTTTATTTAGCTTCCTGAAATTCCATCATGAAAATAAATGATGTGTTAAGATTAGGAATATCAAATCATTAAGATTTTATTTAGTTTCGGATGGTTTGTTCATAATATAGTGCAATAGATTCAATAGTCAATTTCCTTTTGCAATCTACTGAATTCCACTGTGTAATGAGACTGAGCGAAATTCAATTTCGTTATTGCCTTTTCTCTGAAATCCTGCAAAGAGTTTTCATGGGACTTCCCCTCTATTCTTAGATGGCTCATTCCCTGTAACCAAACTCCTGGTAGCCCCTTGGAATGGCCCTGGCATTACGGCCTGTGCTGTGTGGCCAATTTGAAAGTCAACTCCGTCAAGCTGTTATGGAAATTGGCCTCCCAACAAACGGGAGGGCATTCACCTCGGGAGAATGCGCATGATAAATGAAGAGATGGGGTGACATGAAGGTTCTGTACAGCATGCATATACACCATGCACTTTACAAGAGGACGAAACAGTATCCATATCAGCAAACCAACCAATCTCGGACATCCTGACATACTCTGAACTTCACCACTAACTTTGTAAATACACATGTTCATTCAAAATTTCAATGATAATGATTCTTTCTACACTGGTTTTCTTTATATTTAACATTAATTCAGCAGCAGCCAATGTTAAACTGCAGAAGGCTATCAATGTTTCATGCTTGTGGCTGCGTTTATCTTGAAGTATTGTCCCATTCTGTGTGGTTTGTGTGATCATACATGTATGTCCTGAATCTGTTTATGATGTCTTTTTAAATCATTATTAATGATACTGTGATATTCATGTTTGGGAATCTGAATTACAACTTTGCTTTCTAAGGTTTCCTCCACAATAAAAAGAGCAATCATTTATCTATATACTTACTTAACTGATATACGAATTGAAGTTATGTTCAAATTTTGTATAATTCTTAATTGTTGGTTTTCATGCATACAATGATTCTGAAATGTGAAAGCCTTTGTAAAATTTTCATTTGCTATTATTGCAGTAATGAATGAAATAAGACAAAATGAATCAAAGAAATCAAACTGTGCATACAACATGCACTGTTCAAGGATAAGTGATGCACCAAAAGGAAATCAAATGCCTGGAATGAAAGAAAGAAAGAACTAGCCTAGTTTTCGATCTTGGACATCTTTTGAACTTGACCAGCAACTTCATGTGTTGCATGGGCATCAATCTGTTTTGAAATTTGGGGGACACTGTCCAAAATTTGCTGGTGAGCAAAAAAAAATGTTCAAAAATTTCCTCAGCTTAAAATTTTTAGGGGGGACATATCCTTTTGGCTTTTTTCAGGTGTATTTCCCCCCCCCCCCCCCCAAAAAAAAAAAAAAAGTTGGGGACATAACCTATGCTGTCCCCCACTCATAAATATTGGGGGATGTGACCCCATGCACACCCCCCCCTTTCCAGCCCCGGCATCACATGACAAACACTGGCACACCCAAAATGGGCACACTATGAGCAGAATTTTTGTGCTCTTTCTGCCCATGTATTTAGTATATTTTATAGGGCTACTGAAAAGTTAGTGGGCCAAACCACACAATGTGGAATTCTGTCACAAATGGGTGCAATTTAAAGCTGAACTTCATATCAGTGAACATTATTTTTCATCTTACACTCTTAGAAAGATATGTCAGTTAAAACCTTTTTTTTTTTTGGTCATGTATTTAGAACAGCAAGAAAAGGGGGTTCTATAAAGGGTTTGTTATATATAATGGTTCTAAAGACCAATTTAGAACCCTTTAGAGAACTTTTATAGGCTATTAATTGTTCTTTGAAGAACCTTTAAAGGGACAAGAAAAGGTTCTAATCAGCACCATTTTTTTTTTCTAAGAGTGTCTAAGGACTTAAATAGCATCATATCTAAGATTCTCTTTCAGGAGAATAAAACAGAACATTATGCATTTAGCAGATTATGTTAGGATGAAAAGACTGCAAGAGTGAGTTAAGGTCCAACGACAACACATTACTGTCTTTTATGATATCAAATTGCTCCTGCAACCCCAGATGACATTTCCGAGAGGAGTTCCTTGGCCTGTACATTGTATACCGACTTCTCAAAGTAGTTTGGCATTTGGGGATCAACCCTGCTTACAGGAGCATCATCTGCAAGGATCCAGAAATTTCACTAAATCTACAAGATTTACGCAAACCGAGCGCCCTAATGGACGGGAATGATGATGTCATCGTTTGGAAAGTGCAAGCACCTCACGTGGAGAGAGAGAGACCGACTTGCTTATGGAGCGTCTGACAGATATGAAAAGTTTTGCGTGGGCGAGGGGATGAAGAGTTTGGTTGCCAGATGGGTAAAGATTACATGTATATGTAGATTGAGGTGAGCTACTGGTTAAAGGAAAGAATTGTGAAAGATAGTGTTTAAAAAAATTGAAAATGTTTGAAAGTACATCATGCAGCATAAACAAACTTGGGGTATTCTCAACGTTTTGCTATTGTAACAACTGAATAGAAACCAAATCTTGCTGAAATTCACTTAGAGTGACTATGGCTATGGGACTAAACACACAAATAAGGGGTGCAGGTATATATCTGCTCCAAAGCTTCAGTCCATTATCAAATCTACTTGGAATACGAGGGCATTTCAAGATCAATCATTTTTCATGGGGCAATTGGTACAATGATATTCCTTTACAAGGAAATGAACAGAATGGGAAAAGTTTAAAGTGACTTTTGTTTCTATAGTGTACCACATAACTCCACCATCTCTTTAACTAAATCCAAGCACATGAAGAAGAAATAATACTATTACTCCAGTTATCCCATAAAACTAAGAGCATTTTTACCCAATAGCACATGCTATGATAACACAGCCCTTTTGCCTCATTTCTTTCTGTTGACCATTGGTTTGATTTAGTGGGTTGGAAGGTAGTAACCATTAACTACTACCCAAAAGGCAAAAGCAAAAACAATAAAAATCAATTTCACTACATATTTAAAGTCCATTTTTGCTGCAGTAAGGAAATGAATTGTACGTGGAAAAGCAGACACACAAAAAACATTCCAATTGCAATAGGAAAGAAATGTAAAATCTTTTCTTTTTAGATTTCATTCAAACGATCCTACTTTAAAGATTGCATCATATCTTGAGTTTCATATTCATCCCTAAAGTTGAATTTTTATCTGAAGAAATATTAACAAAAAATATGTGATGTTGCCAATCTGACACAGAAATGATACTTTCATTCAGCCTTTAATCAGATTACCTTTGCAGATATACTTAACATTTCAACAGGTTGAAAATGAAATTGGTTTATTAGTTACCTAGTCATCGAGATTCAAGGATAAAATCCATCTGGTGAACATGGGCTTATCCATTGGCACTTCTTGCAAGGACCAAGTTCATACAAGATGTCGTAGCCGTTTCTAGGACAACTCCCCCGGGAGAACAACTCCCCAGTACGATTCTCACCTGACAACTCTCCCTGTAGCACAGCTCCCCTGGAGGACAGCTCCCCCGAGGGCAACTCTCCCTAGAGGACACCTTTCCTGGATGACAACTCCCCAAGGACAACTCCCCCAGTCCCCAGGGGAGGTGCCTGATACAGTCATAGACTTTGGAGATCTGCATCGGATGTGAAACTACTCTACACTTTACCAGCTCATGACAAATAAGGATGACTTGTTAAAATGATTCCAAGCCAATTAACCCTCCAGCATATATTGCTGACATTGGAAATGTTTAATTGGTATATATTTATCATGAATGTTTGAAGCAAGGTTGCACAGGTACACAATCAATGCAGATATAAGAAGCAGACAAAGAATAAAAGGAAGAAGAGGAGGAGCAGAAGAAGAATAAAAAAGAGGAGGAGCAGAAGAAGAAGAAAAAAAGAAGATGAAGAAGAAGAAGATGAAGAAGAAGAAGAAGAAGAAGAAGAAGAAGAAGAAGAAGAAGAAGAAGAAGAAGAAGAAGAAGAAGATGATGAAAACAAAGAAGAAGATGAATGAAGATGACAATGAAGAAGAAGAAGAAGCAGCAAAGAAGATGGAGATGAAGTGAAGAAGAAGAAGAAGAAGAAGAAAAGAAGAAGAACTGGGCTTTATTTACCCATGGTAGCCATATCAGTGTTCTAACTGCTCATCCTGTAGGCCTACAATTATTACCCCAACATTACCTGTTACCCCATTTAACACACCTGGGTCAAGAGGGATGTGGACAAAACACCGTGTCAAAGGATGTCAGCACAGAGAGCAGATAGAACCCGGGACCTCTTCTGTGAAAGACAAGAGCCTTCACCACTATACATCCCACAGCCCCTGATATGAAACTACTCACCTCACCTCACAAACTCCAGACTCATCAATATGATGTGATTATAAGACATTATCCTTTTGTCGTACGGGAAGAGGACATACAGTTTGGTACTTGTTGGTAGATGATGGTAGATGTTTAAATGAAGATTGCACACTACAAAGAGATCAGTCCCTGATAAGAAACTGTTCTTCACTGGCTAAAATCTGATCCAGTCTGCTTGATCATGAAAATTGGAACAGCACCACAGTACTGCAGAGACATTGCTTGAGGAATCCTTTAGGCTCACTTCACCAGAGATTTCCCACACATGAAAAATGTAAGAGATCTACCCCTGATGTGAAACTACTATTTAACCAGCTTAAGATAAAATATCAACTATTCATCCATTAACTACTAAATTCTTGTGCTTTCCCAAGCCCCTAAGCTTCCACCATTACACCAGAACATTTGAAGGCCTCCCAAAGCCCCAAATTATGTTAGATGCTCCCCAGGTGCATATGTGCTTAGCGCGCACCAAAAGCAAGAAATCAGGATCAGTGTATCGCATGCACACAACGAAAGGTCAAATCCACTTATAATGCATGAACTGATATCGATATTGAATTGTATCGGGACTTCGGGAGGCAATGAAATGTTACTGAAGGGGCGGAGTCCAAATACGCCTTTACTGAACGATGACACTGTCCCTTATATGCAAATGAGGAAAATTCGCGCATGCTACCTTTTCGTCTATACTACTTGATTTGTCTATGCTCTTTCCACAGACATACCAGAATTACCCTTTTTACCACAGCCAGTGGGTCAATAGTGCTTATCTTGTGCCAGTGTAGGTTATAACACTTGGCATTTTTTTCTAGTTAGGATTCTTTGATGCTGATTCCACATACTTCTTGGACCTGCATGTACCCCATCCCTGATACACATGCTCTATGTCTACAAAAATTATGTAATCCATACTCCATGCATTAATTCTTGGACAATCAATGCTGTACAAATATTGCTAAAAAAATCACTACCATGACTACAGCCTATTCCAAGATGACAATCAAGACAAATAAATAAGAATTCTCTCCATACCATCATGCAAGTAATTCCACACCCATAAATCTCATATGAAAAAACCTTCAAGGATATGCTATGATCAGCATCTGGAACAGCTTTTCAGAATCCTTTTTGAAAAGTGAAATTATACCTTTATAACAGAGATCGACTTTTCTATTGAAATTTGCTACAAACCATTTCACATGTAGTTCATCACTTCAAAGTAAAGTCTACGTGCTTGCACATCTATTTTCCAAATCAAACTAGTATTTCTATCAGATGGCATGTTTCAGAGATTCAAAATCACTTCAATGAAAAGGTCATGAAGTGATTTTGTCACTTTGTAGCAGGTTTTTGATACTTGTTTGGCATGGACATTGGATGGATATCACGCAGAATTGCCTGTCCCAGACAATACTTTGTGTTTAGGGTGTCAATTTTGGGTTGGAACAACTATTTTCCAAACAGAGAAAAAGAGTACCTTCATAAAGGTGACCTACACATGTACATATATAATTTGACTACCTGTAAGAAGGCCATTACTGTCATTGACAAATACATCTGTTATGGCCTTCTTGCCTTCAACATTTCTGAACAGTATAAACCTGTTCAGTTTGGGTGCTGTCTTTTATGCTAATGTTTAAATGGGAGGGGAAGGGGGAGGGGGCTTAAAGCATACCTAACAAAAGCACTAACATCTCAATGTACCTGACTCACTGCATAACTCATTGAATCATCTTTTCTTCTTTTTTGGAAGCCCCTCAGTTATGGCTGAAATAAACTACGGTGTTCTAAAACCGAATTTGTCTAATAATAATAATAATAATAATGAACAGCTTTTATATAGCGCATAACACATTACGTCTGTATGTCCCTATGCGCTCTATTAAAGAGAGAGAAAAAGAAAAGGAAAGACATGACTGAAAGATAGGTAAATGAGTTTACTTTGTTAGACTACTTAGATATGTTTCGAATAAGTGTGTTTTAAGTGCAGATTTAAACTTCTCTATCGTGTTGATGTTTCTAAGACACCACACAGGTTCATATCAAAACCTAGTAACAATTTGACGAATATATTTTAACTCAGCATTACGGGCTGGAACATGCTTTATCCAAAGTGAAAGGGTATTAGAAATCAGGTGAACTGTCTTTCTCAGATGACACCATGAAAATGCACGCACATGCTGTCTGAGACAGTCAATTCTGCGTAATATCCGTCTGCGCCAAACAAGTTCGTATCGAAAACTAGCTACAAACAATTTGAGAAATCAATTCAAAGTAAAGGTTATGGGCTGGAACAGGTGTAATAGCTTCCTGTGCTTTGAGATCAACCTTTCCTTAACCCACTGAAAGCCACAACAGCGAACAATTCAAGGGTGTTGCATCATTTGCTAAGGCGACAACTGCTCCGTGCTTTATTTCGTTAAAGCTATAGGGTTTTATTACAGGATCCGGTAACTTTGCGGAGGCTTGATTTTAATTGTTGAATTATGATGTCTGTGTTGTATAAATAAACAACTAGGAATATAAAGGTTTTGAAATATAAGATGCTATGAGCATCCTTGGATGGTGTGTGTGCGCTCTATAAGTTTTCACAATTATTATTATCATCAAGATATCTGTCACTGAATTCTGCCATTTGCAAAACTAAACTGGGTATGCTTTTGTCTGACACTGCAGACTATATGAGGTAACAAAAAAAAAGGTATGGCATTTCCAGTCACTTGTACATTTTCACTTTTTGTGAAACATATGATGATGCTATTGAAGAGCATTCTTCAAGGCTTCAAATTTACACAATATTATATAACTGGTAGCATGTAGGGCCATGCAGCTCAGATTTTTTGAAGTTACTCAATGGCTTTACATGTAGGTAAGGTTTTAAATTATGGTTAGGTTAGCGTTTGGTCCTGGGCCCCATTTCATAAAACTTGTTATCAATAAGCAGGTTGCAATAACTGTTATAAGCTACTGAAATCCTTGCATCTGATTGGCTGAGAGCAAATTTGCCAGAGAAATGTGGCATAACATTTGGCCTGGAAGAAGAGCACAGTAGATATAATATAGAAACAGAAATAACTCAAATTTAGTTGGTATGTCATTTACTTCCTTTTGTCAAAGTAGGGCAGCATACATTGTCTCCTTTTAAAGGGTAAGTCTACCCTGGAAGTTTCACTGTTTCAATAAAACGAGATAAATTTGAACAGCATTTTAAAAAAGAAATGAGCAAAATTGGTCAAAGAATAAGAAAATTACACTCATTTACATTTTCTAGTAAATTACTCTCGGCTCTGCAAATTGGCAACACTGATGACATCATATGTGAGCAGGTCTCCATTCACTTTGTACATGAAATTTCACATTTTCTCAATTTTCTTGAAAGTTACACATTTTCTTACTGCATAGTAAAAGTATGTTATGTAAAAAGCAATTCTTCTGAACATACATTGACTATCGGGGTTAGAAAATGTGTAACTTCCAAGAAAATTGAGAAAATGTGAAATTTCATGGAGACCTGCTCGCATATGATGTCATCAGTGTTGCCAATTTGCAGAGCCGAGAGTAGTTTACTAGAAAATGTAAATAAGTGTAATTCTCTTATTCTTTGACCGATTTTGCTCATTTCTTTTTCTTTTAAATGTTGTTCAAATTTATCTCCTTTTATCTCCTTTTATTGAAACAGTGAAACTTCTAGGGTGGACTTACCCTTTAATAAAACCTTTTGCAGTATCTTTTGATCCAGAATGCTGAATAACTACATGTACACCAGCTGGAAGAGCTAAAAATCACAGAAAACTTTGAGTCTCTCTGCAATGCAGTACAACTCACAAGCATGTGCACATTTGCCTTGGTGCTTCAAAGGGCATAGACATGTATGACATGTCAGCATGGTTCTCGCCAGTACATAACACCCATGGTTCCAATACCATGCGTACAGGTTTTCAGACAAGGAAGAAGCATGCGTGAAATTGCTGCACCATGCGTGGCAACAAGGGTAAAAAATTATTGGAGTATATATTCCTAATATTAATGATAAATGCCACAGATTGTTTTGTTTTTGGCAATGTATTTGTGCTATTATGCCACTAGTAGACAACTCCTGCTCACCAAGAAGCTTTTTTCATCCTTTTGCTATGGCATATACTGCCACCACACCTAACTTTACGCGTTATTCCGTAACACTTCCGAAACTTCCGCGCTTTGTGCAGAGGGGGAACCGTGGGTGGATTATTTTCTAGTGAGAACCCTGCATGTCAGTGATTCTTATACAGCAGGTTCATTCACATTCTGCCAGTACAATCAAACCCAACTACTGCATAGCAAAACAAGTAACAACCCAGAAAAATATGCCTTCTTCACTTGCACATCCGATCAAAGCATACAATCCAATTTTCAACAATAATACAAAACCAGACTTTGAGATTATTGTCATCTATATCATTCTTAAGTGATGATCAAATTTTGTAGTTTACCTTTTCTCCACTCCAAGAATCATGACCGCGAATCATTGTGGTCTCGTAACCGAAAAAGTGTCCCTAGATCGTTTCTCCACTGTTCTTTCCAAAAGGAAGTATTTCAAACTACTGTCTGGCGATTCTGGTCAATCAGGGTCACCAAAGCCATCCGTCGGCTGTCCTGAATAGTCAATTCACACCTCAAACAATTACTGATAAAATATGATGTCTGGTCCAGGGTAAATGGATCACTGACAATGAGTAATTTCTAAACGAGAGCAACCAGCAGCACTGCAGCAACACGTCAGGCCCACTTCAAGTCAATGGATGAAATACATGCATAAAAGAAGAATGATAAAATAGGCCAATTTTATTGCACTTAAATCAGAGTTATAATCAGGGAGGGCATGGATGATAGAAAAAATAACACTGATGAAATACCATTTCTGGTCCAAAGTAAATGGAACCCAGAAACACAAGTAGAATATCAACAAAAGCAACCAGTAGAACTGTCACAACACAAGCCCACTTCAACTCCATTGAAAGAATTCATTCGTAAATAACAAAAGATGAAATAGACCCGCTTGACTGCACTTAAGTCAAAGCTAAATTATGAGAGGAATGTACATGACAAAGAAAAAAAAATACTCACAAAATACATGATAAACTTTTTACTCAAAGAATACATGCATACAAGTAAATAACAAAAGATAGAAAAGACTAGCTTGATTGCACTGAAGTCAAACTAAATCATATTAGTGGAATGCGCATGACGAAAAAATATAATTACTCACAAAATACATGATATGGCCTGAAGTAGACAGAATGAGCAAGAGTGACCCGTAGAATTTTCATGCCTCAAGCGCACTTCATGTCAATTCAAAGAATATATACATAAATAACAAAAGATCAAATTGGTACGTTTTATAGTACTTCAGTCAAGGCTCATATCAATGTTCATGGAGAAATATGGATGAAGAACAATAGATCCTTGTTTTATTGCACTTAAATCAAGGCCAATAAATCACAACTAAAATGGCTGGCAGGGGAGTGGGTATTCTTGAAAATGAGCAACATTACAAAGAAGTAGCTTGCAAATTGATATCAAGACCATTCTGCCATGAAATTTAAAACAAATAATAATACTTAACCCATAAAGATCTCGATTCTCTCTATCTCATGCAGACTTTATATGGAGACCGACCAGTTCCTATATAGGCAATAGTAAAGTTAAAGGAGGAGACTCCTAGTACTACCATTAAATTCACAAACAGGCACCATGACTACTATTTAAAAAAACAAAAAAACAAGGATACTTAAAAGCTTAAAATCAGATGAAAATACATGCCTACACTGTTATGCCAAACTTACACTTCAGCGAATAAGAGAAGAAAATGTTGTTGTACATTTGTAAATGGCTTTTACAGTTTGACACAAAATACTGGTGGAACACTTTAAGAGCAATAGATTTCAAAAAGTTCTCTTTACAAAATACAACACCGACCTTTCTGTTAGGAACATTTTCCAGCATTTAAAGTAAAATGGGTGAAGTACATGTACACATGCTATTAAGTCAGAAATCACACTTTACAAATATTGAATACACAAAATTCTTTTGAAATAATTCAAAAAAAGATTCAAGATAAATGTACACTTAGAAAGAAAATTATTCATTGTCAAGATTTTTATACTTGCATTAGGTCAGTATCAAATTTGCCATCACCATAGGCCCTTTAAAAAATGGGATGAAAATGTATTTTTGTTTTCACAGATTGAACTTGAAATGACTGCACGCAGTGATTGCACGTAAGATGATGATCGGTGAAGACGACATAATGACGAGCATTCTACCATACCCCTATCCAGATGGCATTGAGTCTAGACTCGTATTATTCTTACCTAAAAATAATTTCCAGCGTGCAAGCAAGCGAAGTTAGGAAAGAAAAAGAGATGGAGACATGAAAAAATTGAGAGCAAGAGAGTATGAGAGGGAGAAAGAGAGAGGGAAAAGGAGAAAATGAGAAGGGAGGGAGGGAGAGGGGGATGGGAGAGGGAGAAAGGGAGAGGGGAGGATGGCAGGGGGGGAGAAGGAGGAAGGAGAGAGGGAGAGGGAAGGAAGGAGTTAAGGAGGAAGGGAGGGAGGAAGGAACAAAGAGGAAGAGGGGAAGGGAAAGACAAAATAATTTTAAAAATGAGGTGAAGACAGAAATGAAGAGAGAAAAGCAAAGGCAAGAACTGAAAAGAAGGGGAGCACAGTAAAAAGGTCAAAACTACATTTAGTTTATATTCAGTGAGAGAGAAAATTAGAAGATTCATCAAAAAGGAAACAAAAAGACAAAGCATTTGAATAAGCACGAGACAGAGGCCGAGAGAAGAAAAAAAAGACCGGAAGAGCAACGTAACATGTAGATAGGGTGTAAAGTGAAAGAAAGAGGGGGTGTGAGAGAGAGAAAGAGAGAAAGATAAAGGAGAGAGAAAGAAAGAGTTATGTGATAGAAAGAGAGAGTATAGGATTTATGAGGGAGCTCCAAAAAGTAAAAGAATGAAAAATATGGGAGAAACAGAGACAAAGAGAGGGAGGGTGAGAGAGAGAGAGAGAGAGAGAGAAGAACGAGGATTGTAATAATGGCAAAGACTGAAATATTTCCACCCTGCCAATCTCAATTTCCAGGAAATACGTGACGGCCTTCAAAAGCGATTACACACGAGTATGGACTCCAATCCGCCAGCATCATGTTGCCACTATTACTCAATCAATACTTCGCTTATGAAATTCTTCTAATAATTGTCCCTCCCTCGTTTAGTTTAAAGTCCACGAACAGTTGTAAAATTCTTATAAGGATTGTCCCTTATCCATTCTTGGATTTCCATGTACAGGTTTAATGATGCCCCATAAATTTTTTCGTCAGATAATTAGATTTTAGTTGATTAATAGTAAAATAATAGCATTTCAAAGATCTTCAAAACTTTATAAAAAATTCTATTCATTAAAATATTTAAAAAATGAAACAAGAAAATTACTTGCTTGTATTGACCAGGCATACATGTATAAGCTTTTCATGCAACACAGCCACATTTCTATCACTTCCTCTATTTCTCTCACTCTCCCTCTCTTCCTTCCCACTCTTTGTCTCTTATCTTCTCCCATTACTCTTTCCCTTCACTCTTCTCTTCTCCTCATCATCCACTCTCCCTCCTCCTCTTATTCCTCTTTCTTTTTCTTTCCCTTCCACTTCTCCTCATTTTCTTCCCCTTCCTCCTCTTCATCCTCCTCCTCCTCAACTGACTTCTTTATGTTCCTTCTCCTCCTCCTTCTCTTGTGCTTCCTTTATCTCTCTATCTTCCATTCCCTCATCTTCCTTCACTACCTTTCCCCCCCCACCTAATTCTCCTTCTCCTCTTCTTCCTTCTTCCTTCTCCATTGTCTTCTTTTCTTTATCTTCCTTCTCCTTCTCCTTCTCTTTCTCTTCCTCCCCATAACATCTTCCTTTTTCTATCTATCTTCTATTCTCTCACCCTCCTCCTTTACTACCCCCCCTTCTTCTTCTCATCTTCTTTCCTCCTCCTTCACTGTCTTCTTTTCTTTATCTTCCTTCTTCTCCTCCTCCTTCTCCTGTGCTTCCTCCCTCAACATCTTCTCTTTTCTCTCTATCTTCCATTCCCTCATCCTCCTCCTCCTTCACTACCTCCTCCCCGCCCCCCTTCTCCTCCTCCTTCCCCCTCTTTCTTCCTCATCCATCTTCATCAAATGATAAACTATCATGGCAATTCTCCGCTGTCTCCTTTTCTTTATCTTCTTTCTCCTCCTTCTTTTGCGCTTTCTCCCCCTAACATTTTCCCTTTCTCTCCATCTTCTATTACCTCCTCCTCCTCCTTCACTACCTCCCCCCTCCTCCCTCCTCCCTCCTCCTTCTCCTCCTCCTTCTTCCCCCTTTTCTTTCCTCGTCCATCTTCATCAAATGATGAACTATCATGGCAATTCCATCCAGCATACCAGGTACGCACCTCGCGGTTGGCATGACATGACAAGTTAATTTCCTGAGTGTGCCCGTCTATTGAAAAACAATTTGTTCAAACAGCTCTTGTGGTGGAAGCTGGAGACAGGTGATTACATATTGCGGTTAAAGGTATCCAGGTATTAGTCTTGAGTTCTGATAACGACCAAAAGTATCATAATGAAACTCACAATGAATATTCAAAACTAAAAGAGATAAATGAATAAATAATTTTTAGCTAAAATATCTTCTTCTTTTTTACAGAATGTATACATAAAATTTGAGAAGAAGGAGAAGAGCAAACAACAATGAAGATAGCAGAACAAATAAAACCCTATCCATGTACGTATATAGGACTAACATACAAATGCACTGCCCCATGTATGCAAATCCTTGTCAGGAGTTTCTTTGTGTTGCTTTATCCCAAAGTTTTCATAACTTTGTTGACATTTTGCTGGTTCCAACAAACACATATTATTCTAAAACTTGTTATCAAGTATTATACAGTAGGGTCAAGATCACTTACTTATAGTTTCTCATAAATGGTACCTTAACTTTCATTGGCTTAATATTTTGTTATAAAGAAGTGTATTTGCCTACTTCTGATGCATCAAGAGGCAGAATTTCCAATGCATTGCAATTATGACACTTTGATAAAAGCCCTTATAGCAATGTCAATGTGACAACTAAGTACTTAAGAATTCACTCCATTTATCTCTGTTAATAAGTTTCGGTTCAAGCAAAAATTAGGGTTAAATGACAAGATAATGACATACATACTGGGGGAAATTTTCGTGTTTGCAAAGAAGTCAAGTTAAATGCGCTCTCCAGTGATGATGGGGAGTGAAAACAGGGAGTGAAAACTGAAGAGAGCAAATTTATTAAAAAGCTTCTTAAATTTCATGTTAAAAATTATTTTTCTGATCTACATATTTATTCTGAAACTGAACAAAGAAATCAAACTATAGGCCTACCAAACAAAGGTTGTTTTTTTTTAAGAGCACAGACTTCAATATTAGCATTGTGCATCACCTTTTAAAAAATCCAAATTTGATCATGTTTATTCATCACAAATTTAGACTGCAAATGTGAGGAAACTACATACTACTTTGTTATGAACACACTTGATGTTTATTGTATGACAAAATGCTTATTTTGTTTTACATATATGCCCAGCTGAGAAGGAAGTTTGCAGTTGTGAAATGTTCAGATCTACATTATTATTACTATTATTATTATTATTATTATTATTATTATTATTAAGTCTTATTTATACACGGTGACATGCACTGTTCTCCCAGAGGGTCCTGTTGAAAAAGTATACTAATAATACATCAAGATACAAATAAGATACAAACAATTTGACAAAGTTGGCGGTGTTGATTAAATTGTAAACCTGAAGTTAAAATCTATGTACTTGCCAGTATGACGAAATGATGGATTGTATAAATGTTGAAGTTCTAACTGAATTTGGTATACTTTTCCACAATATTGGGCCATAAAATGATACTATTTTCTTTCCTTTGTCAGTTCTACGTCTTTGATATATTGATTCCAAAACTGCTTGCACTTGCACAAGCACCCCATGCAGAGATGCAGCCTGACACTATTTTTACTAAAATCATGTCACTAATTTAAAATCAAGATAAAGCAATTTCCAAAATATCACCCTAGCTTTAGAAGATCTTATCTACTGGTAAATGACAGTATGAAGGAACAGGGACAAAGAAAATGATCTCAAGAGATTTATCTTCCGATATCAGCAGTAAATTTATGTCAATGATAAAAGTGGGTCAACATAAAAACCACCTTTATGAAATGTGGTGTCCACTGTCCAGAGAAAACCTGTACAAAGAAAACATCAGGGTATCAGGACAGTCGCTACTGGTTATAGCTCAGCTTAAGTTTCACCGAATCGTCATGGTCATCACACTATCCAAAACGCGAGAAACGTCAAATGTTATTTCACCAAGCAGGATAGATGTCTTATGTAGGTCAACGCAATCGCTTGAAGCAAGAGATACGAACTAGATCAAGAAGGGGCTTTAGCGGGATAGCCAGAGCAGGTGCAATGGTAACGTTCCCGTTTTGAACTCCTCTTGCCCGGCTTGGGGCAGCAGTGGTGGCAGCATTTGTCGCTGAGGGCTCGAGCCGACTCCAACCAAAGTGGAGTCAGGCATGGCAGAATTCCAGTTCATTCTCTGACATGGTGTTCTAATTTAAAACAGCCCATGTGAAACTGGAGCACTGTAAAAGTCTTGGTACAGGATCTAACATACACTGTACATACAAATTTTACTCTTGTTCTGCGATTCTTTCCTTGGACAAGTGTTTCACCTACCTTTGCCCCTCTTCACCCAGGTATAGAATGGCATACGGCAGAACCATACCTTCTAAACCTTCTGATGTATAGTCAGCAGGGCAGTTTCCACTGCATATAGCCAGCTTGCACAACTGCACGTCCATAGTTGCACAGCAATCAGAATTTATATGATAATGATGATGCTACTCTGGGTAATTACCATAATATTATCATTACTAAAAATCATCATTATTATCATTATTATCATCATTATCATCAATATTATCATTATTATCATCATTATTATTAGCTATTATTATAATTATTATTATTTATTATTATTACTATCATTAATACTATCAATGCAAATATCACCATCAGACCCCTAAAGCTCCGGCATTTTGTCCGGATCTATTAGAAGGCCTACCTTACCACCCATGCATATTCATGATTAAATTTGAATAATTCATTTTGTAAGATGCTTCCAATGAGTAGTGTGCGTTTGTACACATTATGAAACATTACGCCCATCAGCTTACCACATGCGCAATAAATGCACAGTACATGTACAACAGATGCGCATTAAATCAAAGTGTCACAATAAAACTGATACGCGCAACAGATATGAACAATACAACAATGTTAACAATATCATGGCGATAATGGGTGCTAATCAGCCCCTTCAAATGATACGAAAGAGGCGGGGCCTAATGCCAAGTTCGCATAATGATATCTGGGCTTGCTGCTTTTTGTCTAATATGTCTATAATAATCATCATTCTTATTATTATTATCACCATCTTCATTATCATTAGATTAGCAATGTTATTAACATCATCATCATTATCTATATCATTATAATCATAATAATCATCTTAATGATAATCACCAAATCATCACCATTATCATCACTGATATCATTATGTTTTTAAAAATCTTCAACAAAGCTGAAAGTGTGAATGACACAAAATAGAGCAAATCTTGGAAAAATTCCCAACATACTTCCTTATTATTTTTGTTCATCTACGTGTAAACTGCTATCCCTGGATAAGATTACCATTCTTCCTCTAGCTATCAGGAAAAGTCAGTTTCATATAAGATTTGAAATTTGATTTTTCTGTTTATTTATACAATACATCGGATGGTGCAGGATCAGGAAAATGGTGCTTTGTGCTCTCAATATGTACGTGTAAAGGTTTGTTAAAGGCATTGGCTAACTTTGTGAGTAGCTGATTCAAAAAATTCTCAAACTAAGATGAAACATGTGTATGAGTACTTGTATTTGTACTCAAAAACCCTGAAACCAACCATAATTTGGAATGAAAAAGTGTAAGTTAGACGCAAACGGCGATTTTATTATCCTTCGTCTCACGAGAAATTTGAAAATGCTGTTATGTGCCTCCCGCCGCGTGATACGCCAATACACACAGTACGGTAAGGTGGGCCATACGCGCATGCACACTCCTTATGTCTATTCTGTGCAACCGACCCTCGTATATTTTTCAAGCATTGGTTCACATTTTTGATATTTAAAAATACTTCCTGTGGATAATATACTTTGAAACTTTCAGACTGGTATTTTTACACTATAACCCTTATGTTTATCCCATTTTCAAGTAACAAAACAAGATTTTTTTAAAATCATAACAATGTTAACCAATGCCTTTAAGTCTATACACTCTGTGAAGGCCTACATAATATGTAATCTACTATTTTGTTCCTTAAAGGAAACGAAAACCCTCATGTCAAGTAGGTTTTGAATCAAAACTAAGATGGAATAAAACAGATCAGCAAAAATTTGAACGAAATCAGACATGGAGTAGGAAAGTTACATGTAGATATGAAATTTTCTGCATGACATTTTTTTGACACTACCATAGCTGTTAATGACATCATTTTGTGGACAGCTCTCAGTATATGTTAAGACATAATTTAACATTTTCATTTTGCTTAAGATTTAAACATTTTCTTAGGCCAAACTCAAGATATGTAATATAGGAGTGTTTTGTCCACAGCATATTTGGGTTAAGGACAACGAAAACAATGAAAACATGTGTTCTTCAAGAAAATAAAAGAATAAAATTCTCTGTACAAAACATAATGGGAGTTGTCTACAAATTATATCACCAATAGCTATGGTAGTGTTTAAAAATGAAGAAGTTCATACAGGCATAACTTTCATTTCCGTGTTTACACAGTGACTCGGCTCGGGGGTTCAACACGCGACCTGTGCTCAACACGGCAATTTTACATGTATGTTGCGTAAAATGATCAGTGTGATCCGCGAACCGTGTCGAACACCGCTTTTTTGATCCACCAGAATCGTAGGTTTCAACCCGCGAGCCGAGTCACACTCGTCTATTTTTTCGTGTGTAAACAGAAAGCCGTGTCGAACTCTCATGACCTAGGTCAAACATGGAATAGCCGCATCCGGTATCGCGCAAGATAGCTCTCTTGTCCTTGCTATGCCCCTACCTTCGCTCGATTTCCCTATAAGTAAAAAAATACTCTTTTTAGGGATCGTGAAATTCTACTCTTGCTCGTAAAATTGTTTGTATGGTAAATCACTGTTTGGTATGATCTTTGCATTACTTATTCTTCTATATATTTAATATAGTGCTGTCACCACGGCAGTTTTATAACTAACGTAACCCATCCTCACTCTCGTTGTTCAGTGTTTAACATATTTTATTGTGGACGTTGTGGAAAAATGTAGTCGGAGGCAAATTTCCCGCATTTGTGACGTTAGTTCTACTTCCGTTCGTGATCCGCGGGCCGTGTCAAACTCGCCTTTTTCGTTTCGGTATAAACACGATCACAGTTGCCCTCTTCGCAGCATTTAACATTCAACATCATGCAATTATCCACCTGTGACTGAACTCTTACAGTTACACGTTCAAGGAAAATTCAAAAAGATAAATGTTTTTGAAAATTTGGATATGATACAGCTGGCACAGTGTCAACAAACCATGACTATATTCTGTGTTTTTCCTCTTTCCTGTTTGATGAGGGTAATAATAGACAAAGAAGATGAAGATTGTACAAGACAATCATGAATCAATGAGGTTTGTTGGACAGGAGAATATCCCCTTACTCGGACACGAAACGCTTATACCAAAACTCAATAGAGAAACGTCGTGTAAGATTATCATTGTATACATGTATAGCCTACGGACTGTTCAGACACACATCCCAACCTCTCAGAAGAAACATTGTATAGAATAGATGGACCACAGATGCATATTTTCTACTACGCATGTTGTCATGGCAAGGTCGTGTCTCCTAAGACCACACTCACGTTCAGTCCCGCCCATTTATACCGTTCTATGGTCACCATGTTTCAGACACACACACGGACCATGATTCTGAGTTCTAATGTAGTTCAAAATGATGCTCAGACCCTAGTTTCATTATACAACGTTTCTTTATACATCGTTTCATTAGTCAGCGTTCAGACACACAACTCCATCATATAGCTACAATGTATACTGTTCCGGTATAGCTACACCGTTTTGGTATAGCCATACAACATATTTTTTTCTGTCTGAACACGGAGGTATCAATTAGGTGAAAAAGCTTTGTGAATCAGGCTTTCTGAAATCAAATACAATCAAAAAGTGATGGGGTAAAAATGTAAAGGAGCCCTTCCTCGGAACTACAAACTTTTAAGCATTTTTTTCTGACACACTTTTTTCAGGAATATTTTTAAATAAAAAGTGACATCAGATTATGCCAATATCAAAGTCTTTAAAAATTAGTGTCTCACACACGGTGACACTTCTGTCTTGGCACAGTGGTGTGTCAATGTTGTACATGTATTTTGTCCCATTAATTGCCAAGCAGCTGATATTAAGCCATAGAGCATACACACATACCAACTACTTGTAAAGTACCAATTACAACCTGTTTGAGAGCATGTTTGAAGTTGGTATAACATGCTTTTCTCACTCTTCTGTTATTGTATTTTGTATATTGTATTCATGATCATTGTTATTACATTGTATGTTCTCCTGGAAATGAAATAAAATAAAATAAATAAATAAATTTCCATAGACCCCAGCCCGAGCCATCTCGGGCTCAGTATTCAATGGTTAACCCATTCGTGACAGAGGTCCACATTTTGTGGTTTGGCCTAATATCTTTTGATGCAAAGCCCTAAAAATCATACCAAATACATGAGCAGAAAGAGCAAAAAATTCTGCACAAACTGTGCCCATTTAGATTGCGTCAATATTCGTTGTTTGATGCTGAAATTTTTTTTAAAGGAAAATAAGCATTAAAATCCTTAAATTGGCAATGTGATAGAAAGTCTAAAATCACTGTTTTCCCCTGCAAATTGGCAACTTTTTGACTTCTCATCATAATTTCCGTCAATTTATATTCATTTCAGATACATGACATTTTATAAGAAAAATGTGGCAATAAAATAAAAATGTTGGTGTTGCCAATTTGAAGAATAAAAGCTGATCAAATTAGGCTTTAAATAATTCCTGTCACGAATGGGTTAATATGTGAGATTAGAGATTGATCTCTAAAAATCTCTTACTCTAATGAAAATCAAATGAATGAACCACTACAAACTATTAAAACTTAATGACACTTTACACAAAAATACACTTATGGCATGTATTCTACACATAAGTCATTCTGCAGCTAAAGGTCAATATTAGGATTAGACTGCTGCACTTCAAAGCTGCGAAGACATAGAAAAACTACGTCAAGTCCAGGGATGTAATTCACCGGTCTACCGCACTGAGATGAATTTCCACGTAAGTTCTCATTATCCATCTCCCCATACACTCTTTGGTTCTAATGTCACAGGCTTCTTAAGTCGCTTTTATTGAAAAAGAATATTCTGTTTGTCACATATATGCATACATGATACAGACACCAGCGAGAGATACACTGTAAACACATGTGAATGCATTGCACGGCTCAAGGCCAATATCAAGTGCAAAGATGATGAGACTCATACATTCTGCTGGCGTACTTGTACAAGCAGGTCAAGTCGAGAGAAATAATTCACCAGTTTACCGAATCGAGATAGAATTCCACGCAAACCCTAATTATCCATCTCCCCAGATGTTTTTTGATCATACACCTGTACACGTACATCTACATGTACATGTATATCCCAGTCCTCCCAAGCTACACTTACATGTAATAGTATTGAAATCAATATTTTGTTTGTTACATATTACACATATATGTGATACATCTAAATACATGGCACAGCTCAAGGTCAATATGAAGGCCAGACTTCTACACTTCACCACTGCATAAACAGAGAAGATATAGGTCAAGTTCAGGGATGCAATTCACCGGTCCACTGAACCAAGATGGAATTCCACGCAAACCCTGATTATCCATTCCCCCGGATGCTTTTTGATCAAATGTTGGAATCTTCCTAAAGCCCCACATACAGTACCAGTATTGAAATGAATATTCTGTTTATCATAATATACGCATTTATGACACCACCAAGACATCTACAGGTAAATGCACGACACAGCTCAAGGTCAATATCAAGGCTAGACTTCTTCACCACTTCACCACTGCATAAACAGAGAAGATATAGGTCAAGTTCATGAATGTACATGTAATTCACCAGTCACGATGGAATTCCATGTAAACCCTAATCATCCATTCCCCAGATGCTTTTTGATCAAATATCCCAGTCTCCTAAGCTTCACTTACGTGCATTTACTAGTAAATTGAAACAAATATTCTGTTTATCATTTATTATACGTGTATGTGACACCACCAAGACATCTAAATGCAAGACACAGCTCAAGGTCGATATGAAGGCCACACTTCTTCACTTCAACGCTGCATAAACAGAGAATATATAGGTCAAGTTCATGGATGTAATTCGCCAAGTCTACGAGCCGAGATGGAATTCCACGCAAACCCTAATGATCATCCATCTCTCCAGATGCTTTTTGATCAAATGTTGTAATCTTCCTAAGACCCAAATACAGTACTACAGTAGTATTGAAATAAATATTCTGTTTATCATATATTGTACATGTATTTGACACCACCAAGATATCTATATGTAAATGCAGACACAGCTCAAGGTCGATAACAAGGCCAGACTTCCACACTTCAACACTGCATAAACAGAGAAGATATAGGTCAAGTTCATGGATATAATTCACCAGTCTATCGAATCGCGATGGAATTCCACGCAAACCCTAATCATCCATCTCCCCAGACGCTCTTTTGGTAAAAAGTCCCTGTTCCATAAATAAGTTGCAACAATGTAAAGTACACGTACAAGGTATGTAACATACACCCTTATCTTAAACAAGACTTAAACGATTGGTTACACCAATGAAAGACCTAAATGCACCATATGAAATCATGAAATAAATATTTTGTTCCTACTACAGAATGTCAACAGGTCTCTACCAAAAAAAAAAAAATTCACTTGTCCTGTTGGGCAAGTGAAAAAATAAATCGGTTGCCCGGAAGGAATAACAACTGGCCCGAATTTTCTTTTTTTATTTCCTTTGTTTTAATCCATTTTTTTTCCAGTAGTAAATATTTTAAATAGGGCTTAAGTCATTTAAGGTTTTTTGCATAATGTTTAAAAACCGTTCAAGAAAAAAAATAACGGCGGTTTCGTTTAACCCTTCAAAATATACTGTAGATCTAGAATAATGTTAGATTTTTAAAAATCAACTAAACCAGATGTGACAACAATAATCCCAATTTTCATTTCTATTGAAAAAACATGTGACTTCGTCAAGCATATTCTTGATTTTGTCATGTAAGTCGATCGGCACATACACGTTTCAAATTTCAATTTCTCGTATACATGCCCGATAAAATCTCTAGTCTGCACGAATGTTAAAATCTCCACAGACTATTAGTTACTTGGAATCACTTCAACTCAAGAATTATCCCCCAAAATGTGTAATTATGGCTAAATTAACGAATTATCTTTACATTTGAAAGTTTGAAGGTATGGTGATGTTGATTTATTACGCGAAAATGTCTAGAATTCACCTTTGATTGTCGTTTTTGATCATCAAGTACGACCTACAAACTGAGTTATTTCTGTTCTAGCCCGATCGACTCTTGCCATTAAAAATGAAACAGCCATGTTGTTGTTGTTGTTGTTGAATTGAGTTTTTACAGACATGTGTCAATCAAATATGATTATTTACGTCAGGGACCGACCTTTAACGTCACCATCCAAAAAATGTGGCAAATGTAGATCCATATCTTGCCAAAGGACATTAGTGCCACGGCAGGGAGTTGAACCCCGGACCTCGTGGTTCAAAGTCCGGAGACTTTCCACTGAGCCACAACACCTCTACTCGCCAAGGCGAGAAACATAAATACATTGTATGCGGACGTGGGTGAAAACTACTTGAGGCCATTGCACCATTTCAGCCCTGGCGTAACTGTACTTATGAGCGAAGCTGAAGGAGCTCACTCATGTAATCATGAAGAGAAATAAACGGAAGCTATACAAAAGTATGACAAGTCCCCACAAGATATTTTTGAAGAAAGAAATGAATGAAAAACGAACAGACATTATCAAAATATAGACATTCATACTTGCAAGTAAGAGCTTGTTCGTTATGGTGGGAATAAAATCATTCAGGCCGATTTCGATTTCGAATCATGATGCGAGTCTTGTGTGGTCGAGTCAGTTTGGGATCTAGTGGAATAAGACACCTGGCGGTGAATTCGCATACATGTATATTCGTTTTCAATATGGCAACCTCCACAGACCGTTTTTGGACAATAAGCGAACGTAAACTTATCGATAAATCATGGTAATCTTACTTCAATTTCTCCAGTTTCTGCCGGGTTTGAGATTATGGGGGAAATTGTGATTTTTTCCCCCTTTCTGTAGGCTTAATTTATGTTGTATATTTTTATTGTAAAAATCACCACTTGCCCAATTGGGCAAGTGACTTTTACATTTGCTTGCCTGCCCATGATTTTTACTTGCCCCGGGCAAGCGGGCAAGCGGGTTTGTCAGGCCCTGTGTCAACTATTACATGTTTTCAGTATTGAGCAATAGACAGGTTTACTAATTTTATGCATAGTTGTTGAACAAAAGTTTCCCTTGACAACCAAGAAGCTTGCCGGGGCTTGCCTGACATAGCAACAAGTAATGCATGCAAACTGGATTCCATCAATTCAGATTCCATTATGCATAACAGGTAAACTGAATAGTCAGTAACTAATAAGGCTTCTGGAGGGAAACGTGCATAACTTTAAATACATTAGCCCACTGGTATATTAATGCAATTTGGTAAAACAGATCCTGTACGTTACAATATTCAAATTTTTAAAGGGGTGTCTTTCAGTTTTTGTTGGATTTATAAGTTTATTTGAAAGTGACTTTGTGATCATGACAATTATCATAGTAATTTTTTTCACAATCATAATCACAATAATAATCTTAATCTTAATCAAAATCATAATCGAAAATTTCATCATCAAAACCATTATGATAAATGAAATGATAAGGATGAAGCATAATACTAGTATTCTAGTAACCCCTTCAAAAGAAATTAACCATTGGCAGATCCTTATTTGTTTTGTTGTTGTTTTTTGTGCTTGTCAGCAAATTTTTCAGGTAAAATAGACACCTGAAAAAGCCGAGGACCTTTCTTTTCTTTTCATCAAATTTTTTGGGTGCCTGCCCCCCTTCAGCCCCCTCCTTTTTGAAAAATCCTTGATTCGCTGCTGATAACTACAAGCACATGTGTACCAACTTGTGCAACTACAGGAAAAGTACAATCACAATGTAGGAGATATGAGCTCATTTGCAAAATTTGTGGCTAATATGACACGAATTATGAATTGATGAATGGATACATTGTCTGGTGGTTTAGGGCTAAGCTATTCAAACCAAAGTCAGTCTTTAATTATCAGGAGGCAGGTGTACTCAGCATGTCTTACAGGTATGGCTCACAAAGATCAGGGGAATTATAGACAAAATCCTGATCATCATAACCACACTCAACTCATAATCACATTAATGACCATGACCATCAAAAAGTCCATAATCATAAATTATAATAATTACTATAAATCATATCATAACCATGATCTCAATCATAATCATGATCATAATCATACTATTACAGTAATCCTACTTGTAATTGTAATCATAATCTTACTCATAGTTCTGCAATAGTAATCTTAATCCTAATTGAAATCCGAGTCATAATAATTAATCTTCATGGTCTTAAAGGTAATGAATGACCAGTAGTGGAAGCGGAAGTAAAACAAACTTGGCATGAAACTGATTAAAAATAGTCTCATATTGTCCCGCTTACACATAATAAGACACATGCTTGAGATCATCTTGTATTCCACTCATGATTTCCGGTGACTTTCAGTATGTTTCAGTAAATGTAGTCATTTTCATTCCAGCTGCCAAAGTATATCTCCAAAGCGCCTCTTTACCACTACTGAACCTCCGCTTTAATCTTAATAATACATCATAATAATACAGTATTAATCAAAATTATTATAACCATGATCACCATAAAAATCTCAATCATATTAACCATAGTGATAAATAAAACAATGTGGAAGAAGTAAGTATAGTACCCACTCAAACAAAAGACCCAGGGGTATGAAAGCGATGAAAAGGAAGAATGAGTTATACATGAGGTCATTTACATACTGTATTGCAGCTAATATGACAAGGATTATGAATTAATGAATGGATACTGTCCGGGGGAAGCTTGTTTAAACCAAAGTCAGTCATTTATTATAGAGACAGGTGTGATCAGCGTGCCATACAGACATGTATGACTCACAGAGTCAGAAAGACAAGTGCAGAATAGATATGTTGCCACAAGGGAAAGTGTATAACTTACAGGTGGAAGAAATAGCAGGACTGCAGAAATATCTGAACTGGAGCTACATGTATGTGCCAAAAATACATGTATATCAACCTCACAAAATAGGAGAATAAAAAGTGAAGTTCTGAATATTTCACAAGATGACGACAAAACGTACCAATAATCACAAGGTCATGCAGGGACAGACTAAAAAGGAAATTCAGATGGGGGAATTCGATGTGATCAGCCCTCTAAGTGATAACCTGGGATTCTGTGTAGAATTTTCATAAAAAAACAATGGTGTTCAGTGTTGCATGACCCTGGAAACCGAAACCAGTTACCATTGGAAAGCATTTAATGCTGGTTTTGGTAAATCTCAGAAAAGTATCTTTCACTATTTCAATTCATTGCCAAATGAGATGAGAGCCTGTATCATAAAACCTTATTTTACAATAAAAATGTCAAAACTTTAGTTTTTGCACCCCCGAAAACATTGTCAATGGAGCATCACAGTGCTCACACACATATAAAACCAATGGGCATTCCATTTGCCCGCACATACACAGTGAATAGCTGTGTGTTTTATGCCGAACTGGTTGGCATGGAGGTGTCAGAACGTACCGCTTAGTGTGACAGTTATATTGCATTTCACTCAGATATTTACACTAAAATTCGTCGGAATTCATGGAAGGAATGTCCACAATTTTACACATATATCTTTTCATGCAAGATGGACAATATGAGACTATACTTGATCAGTTTAATGTCAATTTTCCTTTCGCTACCAAAATTAGAGACCGGCTTTAAAATGACAACAAATTCAATACCAGTTTAACATTACATGTACATCCACTGATTCATTTTAATACAATTATATGCTCAAAACTACTATGAAACAACTATGAAAGTGCAATGGCGGAAATTTGGTACAGGTCCTCACCCCAACTCTTGTTTATTTAGAATGAAAGTTCAGCACATGAGGATTCACAGGAAATAAAAGATACACATCATTGTGGGAAATAGAGTCATGGTGTAATTTTAGTACTTTGACATTGGAATTTTCATTTTAGTAGCTGAATATTCACTCAAATTTGTTCACTGTATTTTGATATTCTCTGCACTTTCAAGGCATTTTCGAAAAAGAGGAAATATAATTCATTACAGATGAGTGACTTTGCTGTATGTTACATTTTTTAAAGGGACTTCATGACTAATATCTATATAATGACTGACTGCCATGACTTTTTTCATTAAGGCATGCTCAGCATGTTGAGAATTAGGTTTTTTTTCCACAATCAATAAAATCACCAGTTTGTGGTAAGCTTTCGTCAGGCAAAACAGCGCCAGCTACGATGATGGGGGTCTGAAGAAGCTTGCAGCCTGAGCCCAGCAAGCAAAAGCTTACCACAAACAGGTGATTTTATCGACTGTGAAAAAAAGAGCTTATTTTTAATGTCACTTCACCAATCTTATGAACCTCTCCAATGATGCTCACATGTTCTGTAAACAATCATTTTCAGATCTGTGCATGCCTGATTGCACACGAGACGAAGAATGTAAATACAAGTATCTACACTGTAGTACCATCAAATGATTCTTTTTCTAAAGCCAGAAATCATACATAAATTCAATTCTTACACACACAAAATCACTACAACAAAAACTGAAATAGATTAGAATTTAATTGTGTTATTTCTTCAAAATGGTATCTAAACTCGCTTTCTCATGTCACTGTGATTATTAACCTATTAATAAAGAAGATGCAGAAAAATCTATTGTTGATTTAAAAAGTGCACCATTTTCTACAACCTGATTCATGATGCTTCAGAAGTTTCCCTAATTCATGGGGTGGGGAGGGTATCAATATTCAAAAAAGTGGAAATAGTGACCAAGAATCAGACAAAAATCTAAATGGTCATAAATTCTCACTATCCTGTGTGACGTGACCTAAGCTACTGTTGCAATGGTGTGTATACAGAGAATCTCATGCACTGAATGTAGTGCCTACGGTGATAATGCAATTATTCAAAAGTTGATTGGATGGATTGGAAACTCATACATCAAATGTGAAGTACAGGCTAGCCAAGCAACATGATAGATAGCTGATAACAGATAATTTCATACCATGCTGTTGTGCTCGTGATGGCTTTATAAGAAAACGGTGATTGGTTTTTACAAGGCCACAATTATGATATGAAACTGTAATCAAACTGCCACTATGAGCACCCTTTTTTCTATGGTATCCCATTCATGAACCTGTTTTTATTATATGTAATATATTTCAAGAAAATGAAGAGAAGATGAACTAAAGATGGAAAGAGGAAGGAGGAAACAAATTCAACTCCGTTATTGTTTCAAGCAAGTATACTCTCAAACCGGTTCTGATTGTTTATGTATAAACATATGGTAAAAGCTGAGGATTTTTTTAGTGTCTTCCCCCCCCCCCCCACAAAGAACGGATTGACGCCCCTAGTTTAGTATGGTCTGCAGAATGTAACTGTTTATCTATCAAGAGCTAGAAATATACAGTTGGGTCCAAAAGTTTACAAACACATGACAGACAGAAAACAGTAATATCACAACTTCACTCATACCTGCCAACTTTTCTCAACACGAGGTCAGACAAGTTGGGATTAAACTAGTTAGTAATGACAGAATACTAATCGAATTAAATCATTCTGACACATCATCCAAGGCCACCCAAGGGAAGTGGAAAAAGTGGCCACTACAGGCAAGTGGCTGCTAAAGGCAGGTGTGATAACACACATTTCTTCTGCAAGGGAGACAATGGAAGTGGCCACTAAAGACAAATGGCTGCTAAAGGCAGGTGCGATAATACACATTTCTTCTGCAAGGGAGACAATGGAAGTGGCCACTAAAGACAAATGGCTGCTAAAGGCAGGTGCGATAATACACATTTCTTCTGCAAGGGAGACAATGGAAGTGGCCAATAAAGACAAATGGCTGCTAAAGGCAGGTGCAATAACACACATTTCTTCTGCAAGGGAGACAATGGAAGTGGCCAATAGAGACAAATGGCTGCTAAAGGCAGGTGCGATAACACACATTTCTTCTGCAAGGGAGACAATGGAAGTGGCCAGTACAGAGAAGTGGTTCTTATAGAAAGGTGGCCACTAATTATGGAGTGTTGCAAGAAGGTTGCAATCAATTGCAAATAATTGCTAATTTTGAAACAACCATTCTGATTGGCTCAGGGTCTGCCCTTTTAAAAAGACATGCATGCAACAATGATTTTGATAGGCCAGTGACAATCAGTTGCAACTTGCAATCGATTGCAAAGTTTCTTGCAACACCCCATTATACAGGTTTGCCTGTAATTGAAATTGTAAGTTTTTGAAAATGTGAGGAAAAATGGTTTTCCCACCAGGTAAATGTCAATTTGGGGGCCCAACTTGCATACATGTACTTGACATCAAAAGGGGGGGGGGCATAAAACATTTAAAGGTGGGGCACAACAGGGTATTGCCCCCCTCTCCCCCCCCCCCCCAATTTTAACCTGAGGGCCATGTTTTTTTTTAAATTTGCTTGTCAGCAAATTTATCCCCAGCCCAATCCCACACTTTAGAACTCCCTTGAAAATTTAAGCTGAGGGCCATATTTTTAGAGTGTACCCCCCCCCCCCCCCAATATACATGTAACATGGATTAATGCCACTGCTGGACGTAAAAGTATGAAAGCCCTTCTCAGAAGTTCTGGCTCACACAACACAATATCACGTAGACCACACATTGCGAAAGAGGTCACTATGTACCAGCAGCCTTCATTTCATAGCAGAGCATAAACTATGCAGGTACATGGACATACATATGACCATAAACTACATTTGTATGTTCAAAAGAAGAAGACTAGCCTAAAACAAATCCTGTGTATAGTCGGGGAATTTTACAGAGGTACATGCAATGCCCTTGAGCAGCTTTTACTTTGTAGCTAAGTGCATAGAGCACAAAAGCTGCTTTCACACATGATGCGACAGTGTGGTACCACACTGTGGCGCCACACTGTTTTGTCTTCACACATGATGGGACTTTGTGTCACCACATATGCTAATGAACGCGCATTAACGTGTCAACTCTCAATAAGAGAGCATATTGTCAAAACTTGCGCAAGCAATCTCATGGCAACAATTTTTGCGCTAACTTTTCAGAAATTTGATTGGTGCGCATTTTTTTTGTATCTAGGCAGCAGACAAAAGTGTGTCCTGCCTCAGCGACATTTTTTTGTCGCCCTATACCCCATAGGCTTGTACACAAAAAAGTGTGGTGACACAGTGTGTTACCACACTGTCGCATCATGTGTGAAAGCACCTTAAGAATATTTTCTTGAAGATCACAGTGCTTTGTTGTAAATGAAAATCTGACCAAAAATCAAAATTATTTTGAAATCTTCTTGCCTTCATCGTGAACAGGCAACTGGAGGCCTAGTTCCTAGCTGTGTAAATTCAGAACCTTTTACCCAAAGTATTCCTATGCACAAGACTTATGCACAAGATTTTATGGACTGGTATCTCTGGCAAGACTTAGCAAGGTAATTCTATTTTTAACATACAAAACTATATATAAATATATATATATATTTTTTTTTTTACAGTAATGGAATTCATATTTAACTTTTCTTCGACATTTGCTCACTTGTTATAGCCCACCTTCCATTTTCTCTCTTTTAACCTGTTAAATATTTTTAGCAGATAGAAAATGAAAAATCTGTTGGAATCTAGACAATGATATAGAAAAATTAATGAATGTAATCTGAAGACTGAATTAGTTTTTTGAACATTTCAAGCATGATGACCAATCATGAAATTTAAAGAAGAGAGGGGTTTTTTTTGTTTGTTTGGTTTTTTTTAATTTACAGGCTCCCTCTACTATGCAAAAAAATTATGAAATGAAGGTTGACATTCCGGCAAAAGGTATCAGTCCCCCTAGCATAAAACAAAATTGCCCACACAGCCTTCATTTGTGTAGATTTCTAATTTTAGATCGGACTCTGAACAGAGAAATTTGTTACCACATAATAAAAGTGAAATAATATGGAATCCCTATTCCCTAAAATATTTTGTTTCATATACAATGCTGCACGATGGCATAAAAATGACTGGCTTTATCACCCAATTTAGGCAAATACTCAATACCGTAGCCAAGCTGGCGTCACTCACATGAACGCAAGGTTATACTAACGTAGCACCAGTATAAGCCTACACAGGGGCAACTGCCGACAATACAGTGTTCCCAAGCTCCAGACATGTCAAGTCTCACGCATTAGGCATGGGACAAGATTGCCAATCAAGAAACCCCTGAAAATTTCATTTGATCAATGTTATCAACATTCAGTTGAAGGAATGGTATGGATAAAAAAATAATTTAGGCAAGACTTCCTTTTGCGACAGCCACCCAAAATAAAAATTAAAGATATTGTCTTTGCTGATTATTTTCATTTTTCATCTTCTAACGTAATACTATAGAGGTTCACTGCTGCAGAAACAAACACAGCCCAACATACAAATGCTCCCCTGTATGAGCTGGTGTAAAACGTCTAATTTTAATGCTAAATATCCCATCAAGAGATTCAAACACATCACCGGATGAGAGTATACAAGCCTGCCGAGTCTGGCCGACTACGACGAAGCAACGCACCGCTCGACTACAGCTGTGCTACGCTCTCATCACTCTGGAATACATGCACACACGGACGACCATTCATCACACGTTGAACGCACTGCATGGCTTACCTTATGTTTGATCTGTTTCGAAGTCGAAACCCGCCGATGAAAGGCCTTCGATGACGAGGATTCCACATCTTCCCCTTCGCTGTCCGAGGAATCTTCCAACGAGCTGGACTGCATTGCCGACTTGGTCCTACGGTGTGGCGAACTAACGGGAGTGGCCGACTCCGAGAGACTCGTTTCGGCAGCAGCCATTATGCCTCCACGGTATTCCGTCAATACACGTACTTGGAAATGGGAGTACGAATATGACCGCGGCCGACGGATCGGAGGCCGAGGAAAAAATAACGGGAGCGAGTGAAAGTGGTGCGATATCGTTAGCGGCAATAAGTAGGTGAAATACCGCTTACTGCGATGTTGTCCCTGTGTATATACAGCACACACAGTTGAATAGTGTGTGTGGCGTGAAGCGTGGAAAGCATGCACTGAGATTTTGGAGCAAATGCCATTCACGTACGTGCCCTTATTTTTGTGTACAATTGGACAATAGACTGGTGTCGTTTCTCAGGAGAAGGCATATCAGCGTGAGCGTGAGCTGGAAATTGGAAAAAGGGTTTCTTTCATGAATTTGAGCGAAGACAGAACAATAAAAAGAAGAGCCCTCGTTCTCAACGGGAAATCCCCGAAATTCGGAGAGCCCACGTTTCCGCCCACGCGGGGATCGGTTACGTAATCAAACCTTTTTCTCTCTCAGCAAGGGCCAAAAGAGATCCATGAAAAGTTTATCAGTTTTGAAACTCAAACCACCAATGTATAAGATTAATATAACAGTATCATTCTTTGAAAAAATGTTATTCTTTCATAGGCTAAAACATCATTGGAAATCATTATGCTAGAGTGACAAATTTACTTCTTTCAATTTTTACAAACTAGGCCTACACATGTGTAAATATTCACATTTATTGTAATTAGCTATGGGTGGCAAACAGAGGCAGCAGAACGGGAAAATCACCCAAAAGAGTAACTTTGTATTTACAAAATGGGCTCCAAAACATGATTAAGCTTGGGGGTCAAAATAATGATTTTTAACCCCCCAAAAAGTTGTGAAAAATCAAGATCTTGTCACAATTGGATATTTCCGCCCCAGCTTGATGAAATGATCTTTTACACAATTATCCTCTTCCTTTTCTCCCCTCTCTCTCTCTCTCTCTCTCTCTCTCTTGAAGTGTTTTCACAAATTGGAATTTGAATTGAAATTCACATTCATTTCCTTCGTGAACAATTTTTGCAATGTACATCAATGCAATATTTCAAATAAGGAGGCATACACCCCAAAAGCTAAACTTAATTTGGGACGCCCGAAGAAAATGATTAGAAGAAGCCCTTTTCAGAATGCAAATGCGACACTTCCTCCATTTTTTTTTTCAGTCTATCTTATCTCCTTTCTTACTCCAGATTTCTTTATCTGATTTTTATTTTAAAAATATCCAGGCCTGTGTTTATTTCTTCTGCCTTTATTTCAACTGCCTTTACATCGAACTTTACATTTAGCCGATTGAAGCCTTTTTTACTTTGTCGTTTTTCATTTTCCATGAGTGGCATCTATTTGCTTATCAGCAACACAACGCTCCTAATTTTTTTATAGCACAGCCCCCACCCCCTCCCCCCCCCCCCCAAAAAAAGGGCCATTACGCCACAGCTCACAGTTATGGAAATTTCTAGAAGATACATACTGATACTCGTAAAGTCTTCTTTGCCTTTCATCTTGACAAATTCACTCTTTTTATTAAAGGAAATACGACTATTTTAAATCTAGACACATTCATGCACTTTGTTTTTAAGATTCAATAATTAAGTTCAATCTGAAAATATTTGGATTTCAGTATTAGCTCTACAATGCGTTATCTCAATTGCCTCCTGTGTTTGTATATTCTGCTGCCTTCAATGAGCATGTACAATTTCTGTTTTACTGTAGATTATGCAGATATAGTAAGAAATTAGTAACCGAGGTTGATGTTGTAGGCCTAAATACAACAACATCAACCTCGGGGGGATAAGCAGGAGGCTATGTCATTTTAATGGTGAATTATTGGGGGGTATAATACAGCCAATCTCCGACCTGAAATATCCTGCATATCCCCCAACACCCAACCCCATCCCGGGGAACGGGGGGGGGGGGGGGGGTCGACACCCATGCTTTTCACGCGTTTTTATGTATATAATATTGTGTAGTTCATATACTACTACTACTACTACTACTACTACTACTACTACTACTACTACTACTACTACTACTACTACTATTGCTATTACTATCGCTACTACATGTACTACTACTACTACTACTACTACTACTGCTACTACTACTACTATTACAACTACTGTGCCTACTGCTACTCCCTTATAAAAAGAAAAAGAAAAAGAGTGAACGCGTTCACTCTGTTAGGAGTGAATTTCAGAAGAGAGTGCATTTAGAGTGAATTAAGAGTTAATTAAGAGTAAATATTGTGACATTCACTCTTTGAGGGGTGACCTCAGTGATCACTCAAGAATTTTGAGTGATCACTGATCGAGGTCACCCTTAAAAATTAATAAAGAGTGAATATCAATATTTTTACTCTTAATTCTCTCTTAATTTCACCTTAAATCCACTCTCTTCTGAAATTCACCCCTCACAGAGTGAACGCGTTCACTCTTTTGTTTAAAGAGACTACTACTGCTGCTGCTGCTGCTGCCACTACTATCACTACTACTTCTACAACTAGGCCTTACTAGTATCAACACTACAGCTGTTCCTACTATCTTGCTGCTAATGGGTATGGCAGGACCCTTCTTAGTAAATTTCTAAAAAGTAGGGAAGTTAGTAAGCAAATAAACAAATAAATAAGTAAACAAAAAGTGCAGAAAAATGTGGATATTGTTGATTTTAATAATCCATCATGTTAAAGTTACAGTTTTCCCTTTCTTTTTTTTTTTTCAGATGTAGGTGACTACCGGAATGATAAGTAAGTTGAATGTCTAAAATACAAGAACAATTTTGTCCCGATATGAGACTGATTAAAAATCCGCAAATGACCCTCAAAATATTAATTATATAAAATACAATTGTATTCATTGTATACTACACAATAACAAAAACAAATTGAATATCAAGACTTTTAGTAAAGAAGAATGGGAGATAAAGTGTCCACTGTGCTGACGACCATGATACCCAAGGGTAATTCCAGTCAATTCCAAAGTCCATAACGATGTCCAAGACGAAGTCGATGCTGAAGATGACTGGAAATGTTGAAGATTAAATTGGGATTAATGTCCACGAAGATTTATATGACAAAGTCGATGATGCATGATGTCAAAGGCGGTGTCGAAATGGCGTTCGGAACGATGTCAAAAATAATGTCCACTTCAATTTCCATGTCGGGGTTGAAAGCACTCTCTTTCAGGCTGGTAATATAAATCAGATGGTGATTATAACTCAAAATCTCCTCGCTATAATACTTTATTTAACTTCTGCATGAACTGGGCAAATTTTAAAACAGAGAAAACTCCCAGCTTATATACAAATCCAGTGTTAATCTTGAATACTCTTGAAGTATCCTTTCCTTTATAAAAGAAACAAAACATTTTCATTATACCATGTCAGACTGTAAAATAATAAACCATTAATATTTTTTTCAGTACAATAATGCTCTCCAGACTCTGTTCAGAATTCAGATTTTTTTTTAGATGCGTAGATTTTACTTCTGAATGAGTGTTGAACACACGCATGCATACTTCAGCTTTTCGACATGCACTCATCCGAGCAAAATCGCATGAAAGAAGAAAATCGCATGAATTTCCGTTTATATTGTTTCGAGTTTCGGCTTTCTGTTCATTCATGATATTTTACTCTGATGAGTGCATGTCGAAAAGCTTAAGTATGTGTGTGTTGAATGCAATTTTCAGATTTTATGTCATTTTCTTTTTCTTTCTTTTTTCTTTTTTTGGAATTTAAATTGATCAGTCATAATTCAATTGTATATTATAACAAAGGAATATAAAATAATAATCAATATGCAAACAAACAAAGAAACGAACAATATCAGAAGAAGAGCTGAGGACAAAATGAAAATGAAAACAGAGACCAGCAAAGAAGCAGAGCTTGTGATACTACTAGTCCTTAATTGGTCAAAGTGCGTGTACATTAGAAATCTTGCAGTATAAATGAAAAATATCTGCATAAACCTAAGCAGAAAATACATTCGCCATTAAACAGATACAAAATATGACAGAATACAGATAACACTTTTGAACAAAAAATCATATGATGAATAGACTACTAGTACAGAATTCTGAGGTAAATAAAAGGTCAAATGAAATTTTCACAACATATACAATGTAGAAATTTCACAGGTATCCAAGTGCATCTAATTATCTATGCAGCTTAAAACAGAAACTGTAACAATTTGAATAAATGAAATGCATAACGTAACGAAACTTATAAAATGATCTGTTATTGTAATATTTTTCTCTTAAAGAATGTTTAATGATTACTGTGATTCTTTCTTTGTGTGTTATTATTACAGCAAGCTATGAATAATGATTTCTCTTCTAGAAATTTGTATGATTATAAATACATAAAGAAAATTGGAAATAGCTTCCTTCCAAAAGATTCTTCAATTACATAACACATGTTTAATTCTGATTTAGCACCGAAAATTACAACTTTTCTCCATTCTGAAGTATTATGATGTTATGAACCATCATTTTTTAAAATAATATTGTAATGATTATGCATATCGCTTATTTCCGCTCATATATCTCTGCGTATATACATATAAAAAAATCAGATTTTGAAGTCTGAACTCGATATGCAGGGACAGACATTGTAAATCGTGGAGGGCTTTTCAGCAGATATATTCAATATAGACCGTGAACAGGATATCGTTTTGTCAAAATCGTTATTTCGGATTTTTGCTTTGTTCGATACTTCGATTCTGTTCAGAATGAGGTCTTCTACATGCGGGTTTCTGTTCTCCTTTTTCATATTTTGTTGTTGTTGTTGTTTTTGTTGTTGTTGTTTTCGATGTAAGGGCTTGTTCAGATATGAGGGGGGGGGGAGGGGGAAGTGCGGGGGGCCGCGGTTTTGTGAAAAATCGTATTTAATACAGTGCGTATAAAATGAATGGCAACGACCCAACAAAGGATTGCACTCCTTCACTGGCGTGTTATGAAATGCGCTTAAGCCCCCCCCCCCCCCCCCCTCCCCCCATTTGAACGGGTCCTTACTTTTGATGAGGAGTTCACAGGCATGGGCCATGCGTTTCATAAAATTTGTTATCAATAACAAGTTGCGATAACTGTAATAAGCTACTGAAATCCTTGTATCTGATTGGCTGAGAGCAAATTTGTCATAGAATGTGGCAGTTGTAACTGATAAGTTCTATATAAAACAGGGATAGCGACTTTTTCAACGATAATTTATTTAGATAAAATCAACAATAAATAAAATCATCACATAAATATCTTTATATGTGGAGAAGAAATTAAGAATCATCAGAACTTCTATAGGAACCCCTTATGGCGACCTTTTCCTTTACAGACACAGAGGAGAGAATAATTCAAACCAAGTCTAAATATACTCTATTTTTCATGATAGCATGTTATTTCGTCATCAATGATATCTATATCTTTTTATATGCCAGTGGCTCTGTTTCGGCATCAAGCTTGTTGCCCCAAACCATTCTGTTACACGAATTTAAGGCTAGTCGGTCTCTTTGATGCCCTGATATTATGATATTCTGGCATCTCTCTGCTGGAATAAGAGTACTTGCTGTCCGAAAGAAAAAAAAAACCTCTTTTCTAACTTTTACGAGCAGGCGTAACGAGGGAGCTAGAAAAAAAAAAAATTATTATATACACAGAGAACGGGTTCTTGAGTATTTTAGGCCTATTGCACACGATTAAGTATTTTGAAAAGTTAAAACTTTTGTTAATAAGATTATGCTCTTCTCTTCTTTGGCATATTGACTTCTCTCTCTTTCTCTCTCTTTCTCTCTCTTTCTCTCTCTCTCTCTTTCTCTCTCTCTCTCTCTCTCTCTCTCTCTCTCTCTCTCTATCTTTTTAGGGGCGGGGGGGGGGGGGGGGTAATGCCTTGACTGAGTTCCTTAACTTCCTTCGAACACCCAGTGTAAATTTCTATGAGGCTAGTACCACGCTTAGGTGTTTGTAACATTCTTCCCAATAAAAAAAGTGATCTTTTCGGAAGATGTTCTCTGAAATCCTGTTGGGTTCTCTGCACCCGGGTGGAGAGTGACAATTGTAGATTTAATGTCTTGCCAAAGGACATTAGTGCCGTGGTGCGATTTGGACCCCGTATCTCGTGGCTTGCAGTGGGACTTATCCACCGATGCACACCTCTTGCATCATTAACAATGGACAAAATGCTACTGTGAAGTTGGTCATAATCTATAAGAAAGCAGCTGATTTCATGTGGCTCCATTGAATGAGGTGAGTTCAGTCTTTCGTGTATTTACCAAAATTTGAAAGAAAAAAACAAAACAAAACAAAACAAAATCGTACCCGTTATCTTCATTGAACAATAAACGAATCTGAGCTAGGCCTAACTCTATACATTGACAGCGTCAAAATCCTGGAAATGGGAATCATGTGGGTTTCGTTCACATGTAATTTCAGCTGAGGAATAGACTCGTTTACTAATAATTTTAGGCATACTTGTCGAACAAAATTTTCCCTTGACAACAAAGGAGCTTGCCAGAGCTTGCCCGACGTAGCACCAAGTAATGTATGCAAACCGGATTCCATCTGTTCAAATACCTTTATGCAGTACAGATGAACTGAATAGTTGGATATCAAAGAGTTCTGGAGTTGCAATATAGTTAACAGTTCTACTGATTTGCACCGTACATTGCAGGTACAGATGCATAAATGAGTACTTTACATTATAAGCACATGTAAGTTATAACTGTTGATGCATTTCAATATATATATATATATATATATATATATATATATAACGCTATCGGGTACATTCCGTAGACATCCGTTAAAATCAAACAATTGGAGGACAAAATGAAGTTTGACCAATATCTCACAAAAATAGACCCCTCTTTAAAATCTAATTCGATATCTGCATTGCTTTGGTCGATACAATATCATGTCTCAAAGAGTAAGAAAAATAACTTGTTTTTTAAAGATATACCCCAAATTGTGATAAAAAAGTGTCCACTTAGCGTAAAACAATGAACATATTTAACAAATAGGGGACAAAATGATATATAACATATCTGTCCCTTTAATGTTTCATCACAATTTTAACAAATAGGGGACAGAATGATATACGGCATATCTGTACACCTAATGTTTCATAACAATTTTAACAAATAGGGGACAGAATGATATACGGCATATCTGTACACCTAATGTTTCATCACACTTTTAACAAATAGGGGACAGAATGATATACGGCATATCTGTACACCTAATGTTTCATCACACTTTTAACAAATAGGGGACAGAATGATATACGGCATATCTGTACACCTAATGTTTCATCACACTTTTAACAAATAGGGGACAGAATGATATACGGCATATTTGTACACCTAATGTTTCATCACACTTTTAACAAATAGGAGACATTATGATATAAGGCATATTTGTCCCCTTAATGTTTCATCACAATTTTAACAAATAGGACACAGAAGGATATACCTTTTATTTCATCGCATTTGTAAACTTTGAGGAGATGCCATTAAGTGTGTTATCGTTTGAAATTATTGCAAATAATCGTGAACACAATTATTTTTAGCCCATATTTAGTTTAAATAACATTCCTCCCAAGTCGAGGATGGTCCGTATACTTTAAAAGAATAATTCAGGCTATTTTACTTTCTTTCATTCATTTTCTGTATTACTACATTGATGCTTCGAATTGGGCAATAAATACATTAGAATTATATATATGCATTAAAAATCATTCTCCCTTGTATTGAATCAATTTGAGTAACTGAGAGAATGAAAGGAAGAGATGCTTGATGGAGCATGTGCGAAATGTCTACCTTTATCGCTGCTGTAATATAGATTGTGTTCACAAGTATGTTGGTTTTAAATGGAATTTTATTAACAAAGATTATTGAAGATTGATGCTTATTATTTTCAAGTCCAACCGCAAGAAATCCATTTTGAAATAATCCATCATTAAGAGTCATATAATCATGCGTCGTCACTATATATGGGTATATGTCAACGTCCAGAGAACTGAAAGGTAATAAAGAATTTTACGGATTTATTTGGTAATAAGTGGAGACGTCATCATGAGAAAATATCCCTACGGTAATTAGGAAATCACCCCAGTGAAGTGCATTTTCAGTAAAAATGAACGGTGGAAGCACGTTAAAAGTTTGTATTAACGTGTGCTTATTCAAATTATGCTAAAGGATAACTTTCAAAATATTTGATGTATTTGAGGTGAATAATAATCATTTAAATTATGCAAGATGATACAGAGTTGAACATTTTGGTGTTCTGCGGAATAGTTACATAATTATGATGTCAGGTAAACTGAATGAGCTGATCCGTTATGCTTGGGTGACAATGCCCCCCCCCCCCCGTTGTGAATATATACATATATATTTAAAAAAAAAACAAATCTGGACAGGTTTCTTGCTAATTACTCTAATTATAGAGCATTACGATGCCTTAGGCATGTTTGATCGTCATTTCAGTTTTGCCGAGGCTCGCTTGAACCGGTTGGTTGATTTCGCATTAACAGTTTAGATCTACAAAGGCACCAAATTCTCTTAAAAGCTGTTGGATGAAGCAACTAGACAGACAGAAAACCCTAGAATCTACCCAGGAGATCTAGAGAACACCAAGATCTGGGGTGGACTAAAACTGCAATAGTACACCCGAACGGCCGCAATTGGAGAAATGTTATAATCATCCTCCGAACCGGGAGAAGACCCCCGGATAGATCTATACAAGAGATACTTTCCATGTCATTTTTCAACATGGTTCCATTCATAAAAAACTGAGACATGAACGAGAAGTTCAAAATGAATGTGGGCACGGAGCACCAGTCAGCTCCACGCCTTTTCAAAATAAGGCAACAAATGAGTTCGATGCATGGGATTTCTTGATCTGTAAGAAAAAAAATATTGACATTAGTATTGAAATCCTTATTATACGTCTTCACCAAAGTACGCGCTACCTATATTTAATACAAATACATATTTCAAACAGTTATGCACGTATACTTAGTTTTTTAAAGCTTACTAAAGAATCAGGAAGATTATTATGTACTAACATGACGTATGGTCATCTGCCCCCGCGAACATTTGATTTCCATTTATATATTAGACCTCTTTTTACATCTAAAGTTCTAAACATGGTTATAGTCTTCATTTTCGAATCACCATGGCTGGCGATCCTTTAATGAATATTCATCGAGCCTAGCCTTCCCCCCTTTTTAAACATGCAAAGAAATAATGAATTTGACGCTCCTGTAAAGTCAACAGAAAACCAAAGAAAAAGTTCTTTCCACTGAATTTTTTTAATTTAATTTTTTTATAACTGGTCCTAGAACAACAATATTCGCTCGTTGCCCCAGAGGTCACCTTGAACAATTTGCATAATTTGCATAAATATGAAAGTAATCATTTGTTGACAGATTATGCAATCGACAGAATTATGTAAAATGTCATGTTATAATTCTTGCATTTTTAGATCCTTTTCAACTCTCTATTTTGTGTATGTGTGTGTGTTGTAATTGTAGACCTTCTGTGGTACGTTCCCTACATGTTACCATCTTGCTACCCACCCCTTCCCTCTCCTTCACTCCCCCCCCCCCCCTCTCTCTCTCTCTCTCTCTCTCTCTCTCTCTCTCTCTCTCTCTCTATGTTCCCTTGGCGCGATGGTGGAGAAAATTTTATTGGGGATTCTGTTATTCTTTGAAACCATTGGAATCTAATCTCTTTACCTTAATCTGAAATATTTGCTTTCCATTTCAATCTATCTGCCATGCCTGCGTGAACTTTCCTTTCGGAATATATTACACATTTCTCTCTTTCTTACTCCTTCTACCACCCACATGGCTCCTCATTAATCACATTGTAATTGTAATCGTATGTTGGTAAGCTACTTACACCCAACCTGTTTTCTAACCCAACGGAATGTAGGGCATGGTGTTATAAGCATGATCTCTTAACAACGATTATAAATAATCATAATCATGCCAGCAACCTCAAGCTTTAATAAGAATAACAGATAAACGTGATTTTTTATAGAGGTAAACTGCTCCCTCGGTGATTGGATTATACATTTGTTACTATGAGTCCTCTTTTAGTTAGGCCCTTAATACTGCTGTTAATCAAAGTTAGTAGATTATGCACATAGAACGAGGAACGCTGAACATGACACAGTATATACTAGGATTCCAACATATGAAGTCACAACATCACATCATACATGTTTGAAGAAATATATATACAAGACAAGCCCTCTTCAGAATTACACTTATGCTTTGCTTCAAAGCTAAGGAGAGGGGGGGGGGGGGGGTGGTCAATAACATATATGGTGCATGGTGGCAGCCCATTCTGTTGACACTGATTTTATCAATGGAAATAAATGAAGCAACATATTTTCTACACTCAGTATAACATCAGTTAAAAAAAACAAAAAAAAAAAAAAACAAACAGAAATTCAAGTAACATGTATTCAAAATCTTTATTCATGTGCATATAAAGCTAAAAAAAAATGTCAAGAATGTGAATGGAAAATAACACAACCAAGTAACACTGAACACTAAATTTGCAATAGCTGTCAAACATGATCATTTTTTCAGGAAATAATCTCAAAACTTTGATTATCAGCAGTGTGGAATATGGCTGATTACAAAAGACAAGAGTGTACAGTATAGAATTCCTAAACTCCTGTTTTTCTGAATCAACAAATCACACTGACTCCAATATTGAAAACGATTCAGTTTCGTACACTTAACAGTGAAAGGCAAAGTTGAAACATTTATAGAACATTTGAAATGGCATCTTCTCCACTTCAAATAGCATAAAGGTATCACTACCACAAAAGTGCTTAAAATTACATTTTTTTATGATGCTACCATACTGGAGGAATCCTGATAGACCAAAGGGCTGATAGACCACCAATTTATGAAAAAAGTTGAATCCTGTTTTAATTTGTGAATTGTGGTAAAAAGTGTCGCACAGACTGTAAGCAACTTAAATGCAAGTGTATCAGCCTGTAATTTCAATGTGTAAAATAAACAAAAGTATTTGAGGTTCTATTATATTTTTCAGGGAAGATATTACCAAAGGGGTATTTTCTTTAATGTTGGATTCTTAAAGATGACATATTGAGAATAAGACTTCACAAAATACAAAACAATCACTTTAAACTCCTTTGCAAAAAATATCAGAATACCTGAAATATATACATTTATCACAATTTTCAGGACCTGTTATTTTAACCTGTGTAATTTAAACTGCATTTAAAAGGACTTGAGAAGGCATACCTTGACCTAAAACATGATTAAAAATAGTCAGTATATCAGCCCTTCAGTCTAACGGTATCACCCACCATACTTTGTTTATGCTAGATTGTGCACCAATACTACACACATTACTCAGTGATATAAAGGGATATCTGAAATGTAAATACTACAGCATAAACCAAGCACTACCCATAGAGGTGTTTTAAATCATTTCTCCATGTTGTAGCCATTCTTTACATTAGATTCTGCATAATTACATGCAACACATACTCTATATTCAATGAACACCACAGAGGTGTCTGGAATTTTATTTATGGTGCTACTACTTTGTTAATGCTATATTTCCGACAACTATTTTGTAAGTAGCATAAAGGCCGGAATTCACAAAGGTGGTTTCATTCGAAACCATGGTTTATGCAAATTACCTGTAAAACCTACGCTTAATTTACCTCGTACATTAGAAAAGGGGGAAAGGGTCCGACAATGATGCGCGTTTTTGTCATAGTGCAATAAATTCACGCTTGTTGCCATGGTTTAGAGTGCTATTTATTGATGAGTCCACTGTTTTGAATTAATTAGTCAACTGTTGAAAACAGTGGACTCATGAATAAAACAGCGCGTTAACCATGGCAACAAGGGTCAATTTAGCGCACTGTGACAAAAACGTGCATCATAGGGGACCCCCCCCCCCCCCCCCCCCCCCCTTCCCAAAGTGGACTGGTAAATTAAGCATAAGTTTTGAAGGTAATTTGCATAAACAAACATGGTTTCTAATGAAACCACCTTTGTGAGTTCTGGCCAAAGAGTATACATAATACCCATATAGATGTTTTGAACCATAATTATATGGTGTTATCAAACTCTGTTTATGTCAGATGTATTACACTCTACAAGTACTATTCATCAATGATGTAGATGAACATCATTTGAAATGTTACTTTAAGTAGACATTAACATACTCCACTTT
>CM057169.1:11856908-11873265 GCA_029962745.1 Echinometra lucunter | reverse complement strand
AAAACGCGGAGGAAGAAGAAAGAAGATTACAGGGAAAGAGAGGGCAGGGTCATACAACTATATAATACTCCTCTTTGTTCATTTAAAACATAAATTAACTTACCTATGGGTCATCTTGCCCCCTGTGCTGCCCCTGTATTGAATAATTCAAGTTACATTCTAAGTCTTCTTGAAAGTTTCATTCCATTTATTCACTATTCATCCCCCTTTATTTAGGGAGTAGGAGTTGGTCTAGCGGTAATGTCCGCAGTCAGCTCTTTGTCTTTGCCTCTGATTGGACCCCGGGTTTGAAACTGGGTCATGTCTCTCGTCAGAAGTCTTTCCCAGATGCAAATAACCATATCTGATTGATACACATCTGTAAAATCCCAATTCAACAACAACAACAACAACAATAACAACAACAACCCTTCCCAGCCCATAGCACCTTGAAAGAATTGATTTTCTCTAGCTTTTTTATTTTCTATCTCATCTCATAGTATTGCTGTATTCATGGAGGCAGAAGTGGAGATGCCCAAAATCGCAAAAGGTAGTAGAGCTAAATGATATTCCCAACGTTTGCATGTCACATACATAGGATGATAAGCAAGGGATGTTCTGCTCTTGATCCGCAAAAGTGTATTTCGATGACATTGCACTACCTTGTAATCTAAAGCTATAATTTTCGCACTGCTTTGACTTTTTGCTTAGTTCACAGTTATAACCTCACTAAAATTTCCACTCAATAAATGCCTGTATTTAAGTATGAAACACAATTCAAAACATGAAAATAGTGACTCGCTAATGTGTCAAAATTGTGTCAAAATTGTTCCAAATGGCTAAACTATTTGCTTGTACAATATTACCCTTATTAATTGTATAAAAGATAGTTGAGGAAAATCAGTGGGAGAGGAAGAAGTTGAAGAACCCTGGAGAATTCAGTTTGAATGACCTTCTGCACCCATCTTCATTTTTCAGATTTACACACACGAATTACAAATTTGCAATGAAAGACTGAGTGTGCACCTTAATTGCTGTAGACTGTTGTACATTCTATTTTTTAAATTTTTTCATTTCTTGTATTTTCAGCACCCATCAGATGGCCTGTCCATTCATGATGACCCTGCGAGCCGATGCAGATGGCCGCTATCTCAGGGTCACCAAAGCCATCCTGGAGCACAATCATCCTGTGTCAAAGGTCAGTCACAAAAAAGAGCTAGAATGATAGTCATATTTTTGTGTTGTTAACTTGTTGTTTACATAATGCAAAAATGAGCAATAGCCTCACCAGACATTTATGGAATCAATAAATGTGTCGGGCAGCAGACTCTCACTGAGAGCTCCAGTGGGCCAATCAAATGATTCACTGCTTCTTTAAATGAATAATCATTTACATATAATAGAATATTATATATATTGTGAAACAAAATTTGTGTATGCATTTCATATTGCTTGAGAAAGTCGGATAAAAATAAACAGGCGTGCACCTGCAGTAAGTAAATTTTGAAAATGTTTTTGCATCACATCAGTTTGAATTTTGCTCCTACATGTACATCTCACATTCGGGTCTCTGACTCTCTATATTTCTAACAGACCATGAAAGTGTGTTTTAGTGACATTTAAGTAATTACTTTAAATACTAAAGCAAGTGTCATGTCTTATTTGTATATTTGCACGAAATGTACATCATATTTGTATTCTCTTTCTTATAATTCTTCTCCATCTGTGTCTTTTGGCCTTCCTGCATGTCTTTCATACTGCAGGAAATATATGACCAGTTGCCACGCAGGTTCCGTATCAGATTCGATCCAGAGGCTCACCCTACGCCTTCTTCAAGGCACAAGGTACATTAGGACAGTACAGTGGCATATCCAGACTTTAATCTTAGGAGGGGCAGACATCTTAGCTTACGATAATGCACGGCAGGGAAACAATTTTGAGAGGGGTGGGGGCTAATGTTCGGTGTTTATGGATTTTTTTTCTAACTTGAACAATCTTGTGGTTATGGACTTAAAATGATAACTTGTGGCTATAAATGGTCTTGAAAGGATCCAATAACTTTGTGGAGGCTTGACTTCATAAATTGTTGAATTTTGGTGTCTGTGTTGTATAAATACGTTCAGAAGGATAATAAACAGCCAGGATTGTAAAGGTTTTGAAATATAAGATGTTCTAATTAAGATATCTGTCACTGAATTCCGCCATTTGCAAAACCAACCTGAGTATGCTTTTGTCTAACACTGCAGTCTATAGGGTAAAAAAGGTTTGGCATTTCCGGCCATGTGTATATTTTTCACTTTTGTGAAGCACATCTGATGCTTTTGAAGTACATTTTACAGGGTTTCATATTTACACAGCATTACATACACTGATAGCATGTAGGGCCAAGCAGCTCAGGGGAGCATTTCATGAAGTGTCTTGACAGTAATTTTTACTAACAAATTTGCTCTCAGCCAATCAGATGCAAGGATTTCAGTAGCTCATAACAGTTATTAGTAAAAAGCACTGACAAGACACCGCATGAAACACTCCTCAGATTTTGAAAATTTACTCGATGGTCTTAAATCTGTCAGGAGAGGAGAGTGTCCCTTGCCTTTCTTCCAAAAGTGCTAGTGGTATACGAATAACCAAATGAAATTGCTTATTTCTATCATCTTCTGAAAGGCTTGGCCAATAATCCTTATTACTCTCATTCTTCTTTTTTTGTCAGTTTTCAATCCATGTTTTAATTTCACTGTCTGTTTTTCATAAATTTTCATTGCATTTTTTTTGCAGAATGAATTTTACACGGATTTCACGATTGTTGGGAACTGTTTTGGTCAGAGAATTCTAAACAAAGTACTAACAAATGTAAGAAAATAGAATTGGTTACATCCCTTTTTTTTCCTTTGCAGAGATTTTATGATGAGATTTCTTCAACATTTTTGGCCAATCTCTCACATGTGATGTTGTAAAACTTGATGTTATTGTAATAATAGGTAACAAAAATCTTCCTGTAATTATTATTTTTTCATTCTTATTTTTTATTTTTGCAAAATATTCATTTTTAGACAAAGAAGAAGCTAGTTAGGCACCCATACTCCAAACGAGAAGAAGTCGTTAAAGCGGAACAGCTGATGTCACCAAAACCAGAAAGCACTAACCTTGCAGGTATTGCCTATTTTTGTTTCTTTTTTAATGCTCTCTTTACTGCTAGTGTCATGGAGGTGATCTGCTCTTTTTTTTGGGGGGGGGGATGGGGGAGGACTGTCAAAATATAGGGGTTATGCTTTGTGATTCAGTGGAGGTAAAATTAGGGTTGATTATGGTTAAATACTAGGGTTTGGGTTCAAGGTTTACGTCAGGATTTTGACTAGCACATTAATAGAGTTTATGCTTACATTGTGCATTTAGTTTTTTTTTTAAAGCAAGCGTAAGGTGTTTTTGAAATACAGGCATAGATCTTGCAAGTCCTATTTTACTTTTCTTTTCTCTCCTTTCTGCAGCTAACACCATGCACATGAACAATCATGTGCTATCCAACCATGTTGTCATAGATACTGTTACAGAAGCACAACGTTTTCCAGTGCCCGCACCATCAACAGAGTGCCACAACTCTTGGAGCGATGACCTGGAAGGAATGCTTCCCCCAAAGAAACGTAGGACAAGCATCTCAAACGAGGACTTGCACGACACCCTGCTGTCGCAAGCACAAAGACAGGTAGAGCGAGAGAAGGATTCAGACGAGGTCCGTGGGGCGCTGCTCTCGTACCTTCGGAGGCACAACGAGCAGGACGAAGAGGACAGGTTTTTCTTGAGTATGGCAGCTGTCGTCAGGACTTTGCCAGCGGACGTCCGGGCTACGCTCAAGTTCCGCATCCACCACATGATATTTGATGCCCAGATGGATAACATGTCATCACAGACAACGTAGTACAAGTCAATACCTCATGTACTGAGGGCCAGAAGGACATTGTCTCATATCCTTTTATATGGAATTAATTCCTTTTGGCTGTCAACAGACAAAAAATATTGTACTTTTGGCTGCTGTTTTTTTCCAAATGTGGTATCCACTTGCAGCAAATTTATATGGAGATAAAGGGAAGATTGTTCATTATTTCAATTCATTTTCTTTTGAATATCTCTCAATTGTCTTGATAAAATTTCTTCCTTAGTTTCTTTTGTCTTTTAGTCATGGCAAAGATGTGAATATTCTTCAGACTTACCAAGTTGCTGTGAAATGCCAAATTAGACTTTTCATTATTTATGTACATACCTTTAAGTTTTTGTACTTTCCTATACAATTGGAAAGAAAGTTTGTTGTGATCAAAGATCTGTTGTCTCGTCCAAGGCGAGCAGAAGGATGAATTTATTTGCAATAATAGAATTATGTCAAGTAGTATACCGTGCAATCTCGTGCTTAGAGGACAGAAGTCCACAAAATGACAAAGAAAATTGTATACTTGGTAATATCAAGTAAATGTCAATTGATTTTGTTTTTTGTAAATGTGGTGCCAGCCATTATCCAAGGCCAGCTTCCTCTTTAAGCCACTCATTCATGTATTTCATTGAACTGCCAATTATATTGTCTACTAAAAGTCAGGATGGCTATAGTATAGCCCATGTGCTTAAGGAGAAGGTGGTATTCTGGGATTTTTCAAAATAATTTTTGTGCTTTTTCATTCTCTTTGTCAGTAAGGATCAAAGAATATCATATTAAAATGTCCCTTGAAAAGAAGTGCTCTTCAAATGCCATTGTAGTCAAACTGAGACAAGAAAAAGCTGAAGTGTATGAGGCAGACATTTAGGCAATATTTGTGTGTGGTCCTCCGAGAGCAGACTCTGCAGAGCATTTTTTTGGGGGGGGGGGGGGGGAGAAGGGGAGTGTGTTTAATTTCTTGTTGTTTTGAAGATTCCCAAATCAGGCCCCAGACTCAAAAGTTTTATGTGCTACATAACCTTTCCCAATTTCTTGGAGATGGCTTCTTTGAGACTCTTTCACAGTCTGCTTGCCTCTCCAGAACTTGCCTTGATCTTTAAATAAGTATATTGCGCTAATGCCCTTTTGGCTTGTCATAGACGATATCTTCGCTTTATTGTCCATTTAGCAAACACCTTTTTATCATTTTAGTAAGAGGTGATGTGACATTTAAACATGTTAGAGACTAGGTTATGAGTAGGTTTATAGCTTATTTTTATGCCTCCGCCCACCGTAGGTGGTTGCCGGAGGCATTATGTTTTCGGGTCGTCTGTCCGTCCGTCCGTCCGTCCGTCCCGTTTTCGTTCTCGCGATAACTTAAGAACCGTTTGACAGATCAACTTCAAACTTGGCACAGGTATGCATATGGGAGGGACAATGATCTGATTAGATTTTGGAGTCTCAAGGTCAAAGGTCAAGGTCATAGCGGTAATAAAACACATAAAAATGGCTCGTTCTCGCGATAACTTAAGAACCATTTGACAGATCAACCTCAAACTTGGCACAGGTATGTATATGGGAGGGACAATGATCTGATTAGATTTTGGGGTCTCAAGGTCAAAGGTCAAGGTCATAGAGGTAATAAAACACATAAAATGGCTCGTTTCTCGCGATAACTTAAGAACCATTGACAGATCAACCCCAAACTTGGCACAGGTATGCATATGTGAGGGACAATGATCTGATTAGATTTTGGGGTCACAAGGTCAAAGGTCAAGGTCATAGAGGTAATAAAACACATAAAAATGGCTCGTTCTCGCGATAACTTAAGAACCATTTGACCTATCAAACTCAAACTTGGCACAGGTATGCATATGGGAGGGACAATGATCTGATTAGATTTTGGGGTCTCAAGGTCAAAGGTCAAAGGCCATAGAGGTCATTATGTACGTAGAAATGGTTCGTTCTTGTGATAACTTAGTAACCATTTGAGGGTTCAACAAACTTGGCTCATGTATGTATATGGAAAGGGCAATGCTCTCATTAGATTTGGGGGTCACAAGGTCAAAGTTCAAGGTCAAAGTTGTCATTGGATATATAAAAATAAATCAAAATGAAGTGCCATTTATTTCTTATTTGGTAATGGCGGAGGCATAAAGTTCGCCCACGCGTGGTCGAAGATTCATCTAGTTTATTTATTAATCTAGGTCCAGCTCTAGGTCTAGGTATAGTTCTGGATAGGACCAAGAACTGTTATATAATCTTTATACATTTAGTCTTGAATTTGAGGGTGTAATACTTTAGGCTACATCATTGTATGGGGGATTTGCAGCTTTCCTGTGAGAGAGCACTGAAATCAGTGTTATTTATATTCATTTTAATTTTCAGTGTATTTGACTTTGGTATCATGTGTCTGTCTGCCAGAGTAGGTGTGTGTCTCGTTACCCTTTTTCCCGTTCCTTAATTTCTTCTTCTGTGTATGCAAGTATGAGCCTTTCTCTCTGTCTTTGTCTTCCTCTGCCTTGTGTCTGTCTCTTGGGGTGTTGCAAGAAGGTTGCAATCAATTGCAAATAATTGCTAATTTTGAAACAACCATTCTGATTGGCTCAGGGTCTGCCCTTTTAAGAAGACATGCATGCAACAATGATTTTGATTGGCCAGTGACAATCAGTTGCAACTTGCAGTCAATTGCAACTTTCTTGCAACACCCCATCTTTCTGTTTCTCTCTCTGCTCATTTTTCTCTGCCTTTCTCTCTTGTCTCACCCTCTCTCTCTCTCTCTCTCTCTCTCTCTCTCTCTCTCTCTCTCTCTTTGTCTTCTTGCCTGTCTGTCTTTCTCTTCCTGTCCATGCTGTCAGTGTGCCTATCTCTTTATACTGTATATCTCACAGGTTCTTTATACCTTCAGCCAGGGGTGGCGCTACAGGGGGACTGGGGGAGGGGGGAGGTGCCCGCCCCTCCCACCCCCTATGATTTTTCAAGTGATCAAAAAAGGGGGAAAAAAGGGGGAAAGAAAAGAGAGGAAAGAAAACAAAGATGAGTGTGGGAAAAGAGAGGGTTGGGTCATGCAACTATGTAATACCCCTATTTTATTTTCATGTAAACCGTAAATAAACTTGCCTATGGGTCTTCCCCACCCCCCCCCCCCTTCAAAATGCCCTGGTGCTGCCCCTGCCTTCAGCTTGTATTTCTCCCTTTCTCCTGATCTGCTGCCCTCTCTTCTCTTCATACCTTGTTGCTGTGTGTATTATTATCTTGTGAGGACAATCATTTTGAAATGCACTGCCAATCCAAGAGATTAAAAAAACAAAAATTTCCAAGACTATTTACTGGCTTGTGTAACAATAAGTCCAGGGGTTAGTGCATCAAAGGGCTATCTATGTTTTTGGTCATTTTGGTCATTTTGAGACTTGCAATGAAGTTATATTGTAAAATGTGAACACTGGTTTAATGCAGATGGTCATACCTATTTTGGGTGATACCCTGCTGTAGCAAAGTTTGTTGTAGAAACCATTATTACTAATGGGTTCCCAGTCTCTTATTGATCATTTGATATCAAAACCTCATTTTGACCAAAAAATGCAGATAGCCCTTTGTTGCACTAAACCCTCTTAGTGTAAGTCTGCTGACGCTCCAACACAAACATAATTCATGCTACAGGCAAATTTTTTTGTTTGTTTTTAGCCTGTTTCTCAAAACCATCATAGGTTTAATTTCTTGGACAACCCATCATATAAATGAACTTGCACTTCAGTGGGATGTCCACGAAAGCCTGATGAGTGACATTTTACGAAGTCTGGAGCGGCCTGCCTGTCGAATTTCTACATTTCATTGTGAAGGGCATCACTGAAGGAGTGGAATTTAATGAAGAATGGTTGCCTACTTATATTCGAATCCAACTTATATTAGAATCCATGGTATGATCATTGTCACAGGCATACAAAAGTGACACTCTTAACAAATCAGGTTCACAAACTTAAATAGACTTATGAAGGTTTTGAGCTTTCGGCTTTATTTCATCGAAAATATAGGGTGAAGGTTAAGATAAGGGTTAGCGGTTAGTCTAGGCTTTAATCAAGTTAAGATCTTTGTTAGTTCAGGATATGAACCCTGTGTTTTGCAGCTATTATTGTGGCCAAAGTACCTTGCCAGGATGTAAACACATCCTCATTTTATTTCCTTTCTTGTTTAACATTTTTCCTTATTGTTTTGGGGTTTTTTTAATTTCCCAATTAGCTTGTTAGCAGAAAGAAGTGCTTATTTCTAATATCGCATGTCAAGGGCTTCTTCCAAGGCTTCTTTTTGTACCAGAAATAACAACTCTGCTCACATGTCATTCTTAACTGGGAATATATGTGTAAATCTCTCACTTCTCTCTACAAAAACAACTCATATCTCGAAGGTGCAAATTCTTTATAGACAAACTGCACTCTTAAAACAAACTAGTCAGATTTGTCTAGATTACCGAATCACACGGGCACTTACTCTTTCCTAGTCGAATGTGACTAGATTCTAGTCAATATGACCAGAATGAATTCCGATGTTCAATTTGACGAAGAATGAACGCTTTTCTAGTCAAAATTGACACAACTCTAGTAAAAACTGACTAGAATTCTAGTCAAATGAGACTAGCTTCTAGTCAAAATGACCAGAATTCTAGTGAAAATTATCCAAACTTTTACCCAAATTCTGTAGTCGATTTCACTAGAATCAAGTCGTTAGTGTTGGTGCCTGTATGATCTGGTAGACTAGTCAAATTATTTTACTAGAATCTAGTCATTCTGACTAGAAATGTGTAACTTTTGACTAGAATAGTACTAGTCTGTCACATTTGACTAGGTTTGTTTTTAGAGTGTGATATGGGTTCCTTTCAACTCGCATCATGTAACTGCATCCAAATGAGACGGAATCAAGGGAATCCACCATTCTTCCCCTTTGACGTTTCTCTAAAATATGTTGTGGCAACGATTGCTCCAGCCTTTGATTCATCATATATATATTGGGTTGGGGTTTAACATCGGGGTTGTGATGAGGTAGTGTTTGGGCTTACATCGAACCATCGGATGATAAAGTTCGTGCCACGTGACGTCTTGTACCCGACACATGGCTAGGGTCATGGGTAGGGTATAGAAATACACCCCTATCACCTGACAGTTTGAAGTGAGCCCCCCTGTTTAGGTCTTGGGGTTGAAGTTTTTTGAGGGTTTTTTTCTTGAAAATGTTACAAAAATACCACCCAAAGTGTGCACCAGATTGTTTCAATTCTACTGAATACCAAAGCTTCCTTGAATTTCTAACATGTACTTGCCTCCTCCCCCCCCCCCCCCCGGAAATATTTCTGTATACAGCCCTGTCCCTTAGTGTATACAATTTACCAGGGAACAATCATGTGTCGTACAACTCCCTCGACTTTTACCACACAGCATCATTCTCTGAAAGCTCTTTGATGAAATCATTTTATACCCATTCTGATGTATTTTAGTCTAGAAAGATTTGGGAAAGACAAAGATGTTGAGCTAAGTTAATCTAAATGTATTTTGCAATTACATGTCTAAGAGGTAATATTCTGTCATTTCTTCACAAAATTTGAATATACTTTTTGCACTGTACGATGTAATAAATGAGTATATCCTGTATTGAAAACAACTACATTTTTTTTTCATTTTATTATGATTTCTTGTGTGAATGACCATTCTCCCTTCCTTATTCATGCAACATTTCACTTAATCAGTCAGTGTTGCTATGTCAGTAATTCCTCAGCATTACCTTGAGAAAGCCTGTTAACCAATGTATCCCTCTGAATTTTCTGTAAGTTGGCGTGAAATCAGAATATCAAGAAAAGTTATCGTCTGTCATCCTTATAAAGATGGCCTCTCCAATTCAACCAAGACTCGAGTCCATTTCATGAAGTGTCTTGTCCGTGATTTTTGCTGACAAATTTGCTCTCACTCAGCCAATCAGATGCAAAGATTTCAGTAGCTTAAAATCACTGACAAGACACTTCATGAAACGCTCCCCAGCAGTCTACATGCATGGGCTCATCCGATCTGAAGTGCTGATGATTCTTCTCCACAATTCATATATTCATTATCTCTATCACAACGATTTGATTCGATCAAATTAGGGGATTCACCGGTCTTCGAGCCTGTACTATGGGGGGGGGGGGGGGGGGGGGTCTAACGTACACACGCGCGACCACAGGTTTTCATTCTCCCTCTGGGTTTTCTTTTACTTGGCCTGAAATAAGAATATCAAGAAAAGTTATCGTCTGTCGCTCTCTTCCTTACGTCAAAGAATATAAAGTCTCCAATTCAACTGAGACCCATTCCAGCATGCAGTCTAAATGCAATGGCTTCTCTGAAGCGTCGATTCTTCTTTCTGGACAATTCAAAACATTTATCTTCGTCACGATTTCATAGAATTTCCTTTGACACGACCATATTAGAGGATTTGGTCCTTTTTGATCCGAGCCTAGATAAACCGGGGGGGGGGGGGGGGGGGGCTCGGGTTAATTACCTGCTGAACACACGCGCACCACATCTTATCCAGAACCCACACAACATGATTATCAATCTGCTACAGTCAATACCGTGCGTTGCCAAAATTGATACGTACGTTGTACAAGAAAATGAAAAAGACGTAATAATTTTACATAATACTTTTATTTTTACCATAGAATATTGGTTACAAAGTACGATTATACAAATACCTAAAATTTAGAACAAACTGAAATAGCAACCAAAAAAAAAATGTATCCTCCACTAAATATCATAAATGTTATGAATACTTGGATAGGAAGATATTTTAAGTTTTATAATCACTTGGATTTTAAATGAATTTAGATTTATTGTTTTCCATTAGGCCTATGTTTTTAAAATCAGTTTTTATTCTAGACTTTTCTCTAATGAAACAAATTACAATCATGGTACAAATTACAAAAATGCAATTATGACAATATTCTTAAAACAGTTTATAAATTTGAAAAAAAAAAAGTGACTCTAACTGATCATACTGTGACGATCTTCAAGCGTTTTCATAAGTGACAACCTTGTTCGTATCTGCCAGCAGAAAAAAACTCATTTTCGTCGAGAAAAAGAGAAAAATGAGCAAAAAAGGTAAATTCATGTATCGCATAACAAGGCCAAGGAGCTATAATAGATCAATAAATCTGCGTGGTACTCGACTATAAATAATCTAGTTCAGTGTAAGTAACGCCCTTTTCTTACCCGCTCTTTTCAATTTTATCTGCTCGTATCCCACCTCTATTGCAATAATGTGAGGCGGGTTCAAAATATGTGTTCGAAGTTAAGTTCGTTTTGACACACAGCCAATAGTTACAGAGCAGCATAATAGAAAAGTCTCATAATACATGTATTTCATATTGTATTGTTAAGTTAGTGGCAATATGACGACATTCACATGTGTATTTACGAAGGAAATACTGTAGTTTCTAGCTCTTAAACAATTATGTATATCAAAACCATAAATTTGACAAAAAATGAATTTCATTTAAGTTCAAGAGGTAAATTGAGAAAACTTGCCACACATTAAATCATTCTCCCCACCCCCCCAATAAGTAGATCGATTCAAAAGCTGCTTTTGAATCGATCTACTTATGCCGGAGGGGGGGAAAATGATTTATGTGTAGCAAGTTTTCTCAATTTACCTCTTGAAAATTCATTTTTTCTTAAATCTATATTTAGAGCAGATATGTATACAAAATAGCCGATGAAGAGAGTTTCAATTCGAAATGCTGCATGGAATTACTTACACAAATCATCATCATTTGTTTCATTTCAAAGTTTCGCAAAATAACTTTTGTTCTTATTGCAGAAAAGAAAGAGACATACCGCCATTTATCTTTTTAATGTAAAAATGTTCGTTTGATATTTTGTTTCGTTTCAAAAACTCGCAAAGTAACCTTTGTTGTACAGGCCATATTGCAAAAAAAAAACCCAAAACAAAACAAAACAAGAGGAAATATACCGCCATAATAGTATTGAAAGTGAAAGTGCTCGTTTGGTGTAAAATAATAATTTTAGACTAAAAAATTAGTAATATGTTAGCGATCATGCAATTATAAATTTCCTATCAATGTTTTATGTTTTTCTGTGCATAATCCATACTCTATTCATTTGCATTTTAGTATTTTCGCTGACTGTTTTCATCCACATTCAGTGTACATCTTGATTTACATGTACTTGTTTATTTACACTTTTCTTCAACTAAAAAATTTATTTTTTGTTAATCTCACAACTTTGTAAAAAACTTATACTCTACGAGCCTCAGGGTCCTACAACCAACAAGCTTTACTTTTACCCTAGACTCCTTCATGTCTTCATTTCCAATTGTCTTAGTCATTATTTTACAAGTAATGACAACATTGGCGTAAATCCCGGGGAATGGGGATAATTATATCCCCCTTTTTCTAGAGGGGGATGACGTGTACAAAATCCCCCCCCCCCCCCCACACACACACTTTTTAAGGAAGAAATTATATTTTGATTGATCAGTTAGTAAGATTTTTGATCATCTGTCATAAATGACCATCATGTTTTAGAATTTCCACTAGGTGTTTAAAAAAACATTTACCACTTTTGATCTGTAATAATTAAAAAAAACTATACATCAGGGCCCCGTTGCATAAAACTTACATTTGACGCTAACTTTGCCATCAATAGTAATTTCCATGGAAACCTTGAATTTGATTGGCTGTTGAGTACTGTTACCATGGTAGTTACCATTGATGGCAGAGTTACCATTAATGGTAAGTTTTATGCAACGGGCCCTAGATGATACTGAAAATGATATATGGGTTAAAGCTGAATAGTGTACAGTTTTGTTGGAGGTGATTTGAATATGATATAAAAAATCATTTTTATGAAGTTCGTGTTTATTTTTAAGTTAGGGTTCAGATTTTGCTCCATTGCCAACCATCTTATCATCTGATCATTTTTTCCTACATGATGTTGACATGACGAGGTAATAATCTGGAACATCTTGGTGGCACTTCTAAGCTTCCATACTTGACACATAATTTGTCTTCTTGTCTTCTCGTCCTGACGAAGTCAACTTGACGAGATACAGGCTTTTGTCTTCTTGGCGTCTCATCCTCGTCAACTTGACGAGATGCTTGTCATTATCCTCATCAAGTCGACTTGACGAGATCCACAATTTCGTCTTCTTGTCATCATCCTCGTCAAGTCGACCTGACGAGATCCACAATTCTGTCTTCTTTTCTTCTCATCGTCATCAAGTCAACTTGACCAGATCCAGAATCTTGTCCTTGTCTCCTTGTCATCACATCCTCATCAAGTCGACTGGATGAGATCCACGATTTTGTCTTCTTGTCATTTCATCCTCATCAAATCAACTTGACGAGATCCAGGATTTGGTCTTCTTGTCTTCTCATCGCCATCGAGTCAATTTGACGAGATCCAGGATTTTGTCTTCTTGCCATCTCCTCCTCATCAAGTCGACTTGGCAGGATTGATTCCTGACCTTGTCTTCTTGTCTTCTCGTCCTGAACAAGTCGACTTGACGAAAATGAGGATCTTGTCTGTTTGTCTTTTTTTTTCCTTGTCTTCTTGTCTTCTTGATTCCTTTTCATATCTTCTCTTCCCTTTTTCTGCAGGGGCACTTTTAAGCTTCCGTACTGAGCGACATAGTCGACGTCTGGCAAAGTCCTAGCAAATGGATCGTTGTTTGGACATTCAAGCATCACTGCATCAGCGTCATTCAAACTCAGTCCGTGCTCATTAAGTCGTTGTGGAAAAAATACACCAATGGAAACAACGAATTTTGCGACTTTTTTTTTTTTTTTTACTTTGCTGCATATTAAGAAGGACTGAGAATTCTCTGATTTCATAACCATTAGAAATGACACATCACTTAAAAAGTCGTTATCAAGTTTTCTAATGATACCACATTCGCATAAGATTATGAAGCGCAAACTAGAATAACAGAAGTGTTTCTTAAAGAGGTTCAGATGTCAGCTGCTCCATTCAATAATGGCGCAGTCCTCCAAAATATAGTAACGTTATGTTGTATGTTGGAACTTCAGAAATTGATATTTGATAATTGATTTACTTAGTATAAAACATAATGGTTGCATAAAATTATGATTACAAATTACCAAAATTTGAGCAAATTAACCAATTTTTCATTGCTCATATTGATTGCTAAGCATTAAAAAAATTTGTTCGGTAAACAAGGGGAAACTTTCATTACAACATTATGCACACGTTGGTACCAATATGCATAAAGCACATAATTTTATTTGATATACGATAAAAACAGAAATGTATATAAAATGCCTTGATCGAGGGCATAAGTGCCGTGCCGGGGATCGAACCCCGGACTTTCGCATCTTCGCATCTCCAGTCAAGCACCGTAAACCACTCGACTACGGCACATCTTTTGACATGAATCGATTCCAAAGCATGCACTCGCCAGTCTTTTGCTAGTCTGCAAACACAGACCCTAACTTCGAACTTTCAGAATTACTTGAATATGGAAAGTCAAGTGGAATTCTCCATCATATTTAACGACTAAGGCGTTTTACATTCATGCTGTGGAGCGAAAGCATGCGTCTGGAACGCAAAAGGCAAAAAATGCCAAAATCAAAATGACATAATGGAACAAAACTTTAGCACAGATCATGCCATGTTGAAGAAAATCCTCAATTTACAAGGCCTACATGCTACCCTTCTAATTATCAATCATTGTATGAAACATGATTTTGAACAATTTTCATTTTGCGTTCGGGACACGTTCTTTTTTTTTTTCGCACCACGACATTAATATAAGAGGCCTATTCAAGCCAAAGTTGAAATATCTAGGTAGATTAACAATATAATCAACAAAACATTTTGAGTATAATGTGTTTGCCGACAGTTATATTGAGATAATGGGAAATAAGTCAACACAAGAGGAAGGAAGACTGGGTATTCCATTTTGCTGTTCATAGTTAACTTATTCTCAACTCATTCACCGTAACTTTAAGCATATTTGAATGCAGTGGCGGCGATTTCATGTAGGGTGGGGGGGGGGGCGGAAAAAACCAAAGGCCGCCGACGAAAATCTGTTTCGAGGAATGGAAGGGGGATGATTGAAATATTTTGCCCAACACTCTTACTTGAGTATACACACCCGTTCGCCCACCTGCACACACCTATACTTTTTTCACTTGCAAGCGAGCAAAGCGAGTGAGCCAAAAATAACCTCTTCTTGTACGGAGAAGGATAATTTTGTATTGAAATATGCCTCTATCTGGTCACGTCACTCAAAATAGAAAATATTAAGCTTTAAAAATCGAGGGGATGATCTCTCCCCCCCCCCCCTCCCCAGAAAAAGTCAAGGGGGGACACGTCCCCACCATCCCCCCTCCCCAGATCACTGCCTATGATTGTATGAAATACCCTCCCGGGAACGTAGCACAGCAGATAATAAATTCATCTGGATTCTGACAGATTTGAAAATTATGATATCCCTGCTTTCTGCTCCAGGCCTGAGACGGCTTAATCCCCTAGTTTTGTATGGTCAAACGCCAATGTATACTTACCCACAGTCAAAATTAATAATGATGATGATAATAATAATAATAACAATAATAATAATAATAATAATAATAATAATAATAATAATAATAATAATAATAATAATAATAATAATAATCATAATCATAATCATAATAATAATAATAATAATAATAATGATAATAATGATAATAAAATAATAACAATGATAATAATAATTCTTAATAATAATGACATTGATAATAATAATTGTTAATAATAATAATAATAATGATAATAATGATGATAATAATAATAATAATAATAATGATAATAAAAATAACAATGATAATAATAATTGTTAATAATAATGACATTGATAATAATAATTGTTAATAATAATAATAATAATAATAATAATAATGATAATAATAATAAATAATAATAATGATAATAATATTAATGATAATAAAAATAATAACAATGATAATAATAATTGTTAATAATAATAATGATAATACTACTAATAATAATAAGAAGAAGAAGAAGAAGTAGAAGAAGAAGAAGAAAAAGAAGAAGAATGATTTTGAAAACGAATGTTAATAATAAGACCTCTCATGTTTACATCACTCTTTATCACACATTATTTTGTCTTTACTTCCTGAAATTATTAGGGCTCATTCTTCAACTGGATTTTCTTTTACTCGGCTTGAAATGAGATTTTTTTTTTCAAAGTGATGGTGGGGGTGAGTGAGATGTTCACATGTAGGCAGAAGCAACATTGCATTGAAGTGCGTAAACAAGAAGGGGGGATAAGCGCAGGTACAACAGGGCCGTCTCGTCCCAAATCTATTTCTTTTATAATTTTGGTAGAGAGAAGAAAAGGAACATTAAAACAAGAAGAAAAAAAAAGGGGGAATAAACTTTGAAATGTCTATTTAACATAAATCATGCCGAAATGAAT
>CM057169.1:11850352-11856408 GCA_029962745.1 Echinometra lucunter | reverse complement strand
GCAACAGCCACCCAAAATAAAAATTAAAGATATTGTTTTTGCTGATTATTTTCATTTTCATCTTCTAACGTAATACTATAGAGGTTCACTGCTGCAGAAACAAACACAGCCCAACATACAAATGCTCCCCTGTATGAGCTGGTGTAAAACGTCTAATTTTAATGCTAAATATCCCATCAAGAGATTCAAACACATCACCGGATGAGAAGTATACAAGCCTGCCGAGTCTGCCCGACTACGACGAAGCAACGCACCGCTCGACTACAGCTGTGCTACGCTCTCATCACTCTGGAATACATGCACACACGGACGACCATTCATCACCACACGTTGAACGCATTGCATGGCTTCCTTATGGTTTGATCGTTTCGACGTCGAAACCCGCCGATGAAGAAGGCCTTCGATGACGAGGATTCCACATCTCCCCTTCGCTGTCCGAGGAATCTTCCAACGAGCTGGACGGCATGCCGACTTGGTCCTACGGTGTGGCGAACTAACGGGAGTGGCCGACTCCGAGAGACTCGTTTCGGCAGCAGCCATTATGCCTCCACGGTATTCCGTCAATACACGTACTTGGAAATGGGAGTACGAATATGACCGCGGCCGACGGATCGGAGGCCGAGGAAAAATAACGGGAGCGAGTGAAGTGGTGCGATATCGTTAGCGGCATAAGTAGGGGAAATACCGCTTACTGCGATGTTGTCCCTGTGTAAAATACAGCACACACAGTTGAAATAGTGTGTGTGGCGTGAAGCGTGGAAAGCATGCACTGAGATTTTGGAGCAAATGCCATTCACTTACGTGCCCTTATTTTGTGTACAATGGAGAATAAGTGGTGTCGTTTCTCAGGAGAAGGCATATCAGCGTGAGCGTGAGCTGGAAATTGGAAAAAGGATTTCTTTCATGAATTTGAGCGAAGACAGAACAATAAAAAGAAGAGCCCTCGTTCTCAACGGGAAATCCCCGAAATTCGGAGAGCCCACGTTTCCGCCCACACGGGGATCGGTTACGTAATCAAACCTTTTTCTCTCTCAGCAAGGGCCAAAAGAGATCCATGAAAAGTTTATCAGTTTTGAAACTCAAACCACCAATGTATAAGATTAATATAACAGTTTCATTCTTTGAAAAAATGTTATTCCTTCATAGGCTAAAACATCATTGGAAATCATTATGCTAGAGTGACAAATTTACTTCTTTCAATTTTTACAAACTAGGCCTACACATGTGTAAATATTCACATTTATTGTAATTAGCTATGAGTGGCAAACAGAGGCAGCAGTACGGGAAAATCACCCAAAAGAGTAACTTTGTATTTACAAAATGGGCTACAAAACATGATTAAGTTTGGGGGGTCAAAATAATGATTTTTAACCCCCAAAAAAGTTGTGAAAAATCAAGATCTTGTCACAATTGGATATTTCCGCCCCAGCTTGATGCGAAATCATCTTTTACACAATCATCCTCTTCCTTTTCTCCCCTCGCTCTCTCTCTCTCTCTCTCTCTCTCTCCTCTCTCTCTCTCTCTCTCTTGAAGTGTTTTCACAAATTGGAATTTGAATTGAAATTCACATTTATTTCCTTCGTGAACGATTTTTGCAATGTACATCAATGCCATATTTCAAATAAGGAGGCATACACCCCAAAAGCTAAACTTAATTTGGGACGCCCGAAGAAAATGATTAGAAGAAGCCCTTTTCAGAATGCAAATGCGACACTTCCTCCATTTTTTTTTTCAATCTATCTTATCTTCTTTCTTACTCCAGATTCTTTTATCTGATTTTTATTTTTAAAATATCTAGGCCTGTGTTTATTTCTTTTCCAACTGCCTTTGCATCGAACTTTACATTTAGCCGATTGAAGCCTTTTTTACTTTGTCGTTTTTCATTTTCCATGAGTGGCATCTATTTGCTTATCAGCAACTCGACGCTCCTAATTTTTTTTCTATAGCACAGCCCCCCACCCCCACCCCCAAAAAAGGCCATTACGCCGCAGCTCAAAGTTATGGAAATTTCTAGAAGATACATACTGATACTCGTAAAGTCTTCTTTGCCTTTCATCTTGACAAATTCACTCTTTTTTATTAAAGGAAATACGACTATTTTAAATCTAGACACATTCATGCACTTTGTTTTTAAGATTCAATAATCAAGTTCACTCTGAAAATATTTGGATTTCAGTATTAGCTCTACAATGCGTTATCTCAATTGCCTCCTGTGTTTGTATATTCTGCTGCCTTCAATGAGCATGTACAATTTCTGTTTTACTGTAGATTATGCAGATATAGTAAGAAATTAGTAACCGAGGTTGATGTTGTAGGCCTAAATACAACAACATCAACCTCGGGGGGATAAGCAGGAGGCTATGTCATTTTAATGGTGAATTATTGGGGGGTATAATACAGCCAATCTCCGACCTGAAATATCCTGCATATCCCCCAACACCCAACCCCACCCCCGGGGAACGGGGGGGGGGGGGGGTCGACACCCATGCTTTTCACGCGTTTTTATGTATATAATATTGTGTAGTTCATATACTACTACTACTACTACTACTACTACTACCACTACTACTACTACTACCACTACTACTACTACTACTACTACTACTACTACTACTACTACTACTACTACTACTATTGCTATTACTATCGCTACTTCTACTACTGCTAATACTACTATTACAAATACTGTGTCTACTGCTACTCCCTTATAAAAAGAAAAGGAGTGAATGCGTTCACTCTGTTAGGAGTGAATTTCAGAAGAGAGTGCATTTAGAGTGAATTAAGAGTTAATTAAGAGTAAATATTGTGATATTCACTCTTTGAGGGGTGACCTCAGTGATCACTCAAGAATTTTGAGTGATCACTGATCGAGGTCACCCTTAAAAAATTAATAAAGAGTGAATATCAAAATTTTTACTCTTAATTCTCTCTTAATTTCACCTTAAATCCACTCTCTTCTGAAATTCACCCCTAACAGAGTGAACGCGTTCACTCTTTTGTTTAAAGAGACTACTACTACTGCTGCTGCTGCTGCTGCCACTACTATCACTACTACTTCTACAACTAGGCCTTACTAGTATCAACACTACAGCTGTTCCTACTATCTTGCTGCTAAAGGGTATGGCAGGACCCTTCTTAGTAAATTTCTAAAAAGTAGGGAAGTTAGTAAGTAAATAAACAAATAAATAAGTAAACAAAAAGTGCAGAAAAATGTGGATATTGTTGATTTTAATAATCCATCATGTTAAAGTTACAGTTTTCCCCTTCTTTTTTTCGGATGTAGGTGACTACCGGAATGATAAGTTAAATGTCTAAAATACAAGAACAATTTTGTCCCGATATGAGACTGATTAAAAATCCGCAAATGACCCTCAAAATATTAATTATAGAAAATACAATTGTATTCATTGTATACTACACAATAACAAAAACAAATTGAATATCAAGACTTTCAGTAAAGAAGAATGGGAGATAAAGTGTCCACTGTGCTGACGACCATGATACCCAAGGGTAAATCCAGTCAATTCCAAAGTCCATAACGATGTCCAAGACGAAGTCGATGAGTATTTCGAAGTCGATGCTGAAGATGACTGGAAATGTTGAAGATTAAATTGGGATTAATGTCCACGAAGATTTATATGACAAAGTCGATGATGCATGATAAAAGGCGGTGTCGAAATGGCGTTCGGAACGATGTCAAAAATAATGTCCACTTCAATTTCCATGTCGGGGTTGAAAGCATTCTCTTTCAGGCTGGTAATATAAATCAGATGGTGATTATAACTCAAAATCTCCTCGCTATAATACTTTATTTAACTTCTGCATGAACTGGGCAAATTTTAAAACAGAGAAAACTCCCAGCTTATATGCAAATCCAGTGTTAATCTTGAATACTCTTGAAATATCCTTTCCTTTATAAAAGAAACAAAACATTTTCATTATACCATGCCAGCCTGTAAAATAATAAACCATTAATATTTTTTTTCAGTACAATAATGCTCTCCAGACTCTGTTCAGAATTCAGATTTTTTTTTAGATTCGTAGATTTTATTTCTGAATGAGTGTTGAACACACGCATACTTAAGCTTTTCGACATGCACTCATCAGAGCAAAATCGCATGAAAGAAGAAAATCGCATGAATTTCCGTTTATATTGTTTCGAGTTTCGGCTTTCTGTTCATTCATGCGATTTTACTCTGATGAGTGCATGTCGAAAAGCTTAAGTATGTGTGTGTTGAATGCAATTTTCAGATTTTATGTCATTTTCTTTTTCTTTTTTTTTTCTTTTTTGGAATTTAAATTGATCAGTCATAATTCAATTGTATATTATAACAAAGGAATATAAAATAATAATCAATATGCAAACAAACAAAGAAACGAACAATATCAGAAGAAGAGCTGCATGAGGACAAAATGAAAATGATAACAGAGAACAGCAAAGAAGCAGAGCTTGTGATACTACTATAGTCCTTAATTGGTCAAAGTGCGTGTACATTAGAAATCTTGCAGTATAAATGAAAAATATCTGCATAAACCTAAGCAGAAAATACATTCGCCATTAAACAGATACAAAATATGACAGAATACAGATAACACTTTTGAACAAAAATTCATATGATGAATAGACTACTAGTACAGAATTCTGAGGTAAATAAAAGGTCAAATGAAATTTTCACAACATACAATGTAGAAATTTCACAGGTATCCAAGTGCATCTAATATGCAGCTTAAAACAGAAACTGTAACAATTTGAATAAATGAAATGCATAACGTAACGAAACTTATAAAATGATCTGTTATTGTAATATTTTTCTCTTAAAGAATGTTTAATGATTACTGTGATTCTTTCTTTGTGTGTTATTATTACAGCAAGCTATGAATAATGATTTCTCTTCTAGAAATTTGTATGATTATAAATACATAAAGAAAATTTGAAATAGCTTCCTTCCAAAAGATTCTTCAATTACATAACACATGTTTAATTCTGATTTAGTACAAAACATTACAACTTTTCTCCATTCTGAAGTATTATGATGTTATGAACCATCATTTTTAAAAATAATATTGTAAAGATTATGCATATCACTTATTTCCGCTCATATATCTCTGCGTATATACATATAAAAAGATCAGATTTTGAAGTCTGAACTCGATATGCAGGGACAGACATTGTAAATCGTGATGGGCTTTTCAGCAGAGATATTCAATATAGACCGTGAACAGGATATCGTTTTGTCAAAATCGTTATTTCGGATTTTTGCTTTGTTCGAAACTTCGATTCGGTTCAGAATGAGGTCTTCTACATGCGGGTTTCTGTTCTCCTTTTTCATATTTTGTTGTTGTTGTTGTTTTCGATGTAAGGGCTTGTTCAGATATGGGAGGGGGGGGAGGGGAAGTGCGGGGGGGGGGGGGACCGCGGGTTTTTGACAAATCGTATTTAATACAGTGCGTATAAAATGAATGGCAATGACCCAACAAAGGATTGCACTCCTTCACTGGCGTGTTATGAAATGCGCTTAACCCCCCCCCCCCCCCCCATTTGAACGGGTCCTTACTTTTGATGAGGAGTTCGCAGGCATGGGCCCTGTGTTTCATAAAATTTGTTATCAATAACAAGTTGCAATAACTGTAATAAGCTACTGAAATCCTTGCATCTGATTGGCTGAGAGCAAATTTGTCATAGAATGTGGCAGTTGTAACTGATAAGTTCTATATAAAACAGTGATAGCGACTTTGTCAACGATAATTTATTAAGATAAAATCAACAATGAATGAAAATCATCACATAAATATCTTTATAGGTGTAGAAGAAATTAAGAATCATCAGAACTTCTATAGGAGCCCCTTATATGGCGACCTTTATAGTTACAGACACAGAGGAGAGAATAATTCAAACCAAGTCTCCATATCCTCTATTTTTAATGATAGCATGTTATTTCGTCATCAGTGATATCTATATGTTTTTATATGCCAGTGGCTCTGTTTCGGCATCAAGCTTGTTGCCCCAAACCATTCTTTTACACGAATTTAAGGCTCGTCGGTCACTTTGATGCCCT
>CM057169.1:11760352-11845352 GCA_029962745.1 Echinometra lucunter | reverse complement strand
TGGAATCAAGAAGACAAGAAGACAAGAAGACAAGGCAAAAAAAAAACAAAAACAAAAACATAAACAAAAACAAAAAAAAAAGACAAGAAGACAAGATCCTCATTTTCGTTAATTCGACTTGTTCAGGACGAGAAGACAAGAAGACAAGGTCAGGAATCAATCCTGCCAAGTCGACTTGATGAGGAAGAGATGGCAAGAAAACAAAATCCCGAATCTCGTCAAATTGACTTGATGGCGATGAGAAGACAAGAAGACCAAATCCTGGATCTCGTCAAGTTGATTTGATGTACAGTACAGGAGTACAGGAGTCAATGGGTGTGTGTAATAGTGTGTGCTCGATCCCCACACAATAGCCTTGGCCTTGGGCTTGGATGAGACGCATGCTATTATATATACTAGAGCTTGCAAGGGGCACTCACGTATAATGGCAGTATGGGTATGTGCGACCCTCAAAGGCCCCCTTTCACGCCTTGCAAGACGTTCCAAAGCATATCTTTTTCATTGACCAACCCCTTCCTATGGTACGCAGTTGAAATCTCTCGTTCTCTGGTTTTATCGCTCGTTTTGTAAGCCCGAAAATCATTTAGATCCCGTTCCCAAGGGTTCCAAAGCACCGTGCTTCGGTCCGAGGCTTCGGTCCGTCCTGAACAAATTTCAATCTCTGTATGATCGTCAACAATTTTTTTCTCTTTTTTAAAAGAGATATCGCGATTTAAAAATTCGATGCCGGATCGGAATAGGAACGCGCGTAAAAGTTCTAGGTCTACACTGTAAACAGCTGTATCTATTGTACCAGTCAAGGCAGGCAGCTAGCTCCGTCGATCGAGTCGATAGGCCTACTGATCTTTGGAGCCCTCAGCTCGATCTACGGCTTGTCCTGACGTGCAGGCCAGTGTTTCCACTTTCAGGCGTCAGTTCTCAAGATCCCCATTTCATGTTAAATTCCAGTTCCCAAGACCCCCATTTGGAGAGGGCCATTTAGTTCTTAAGCTCCTCCGTTCATGAGCAACTTCAGTTCTTAAGGGTATGGTTTCAGATTTTGGGGCCACACACCCCTACCCTTTCCAAACGTGAGTTCCCCCCCCCCCCCCGGGATTCACAGCCATTGTCACACTCTCTCACTGTCTCACACATCCACTGACTCCTGTACTAAGCTTCAATGTGTACAGAAGGTTGGCAATGGAGCAAAATCTGAACCCTAACTTAAAAAATAAACACGAACTTCATAAAAATGATTTTTGATATCATATTCAAATCACCTCCAACAAAATTGTACACTAATCAGCTTGAACCCATATCATTTTCACTATCATCTGGGGCCCGTTGCATAAAACTATCAATGGTAACTACCATGGTAAAAGTACTCAACAGCCAATCAAATTCAAGGTTTCCATGGAAATTACTATTGATGGCAAAGTTAGCGTCAAAGGTAAGTTTTATGCAACGGGGCCCTGATGTACAGTTTTTTTTACTATTACAGATCAAAAGTGGGATTTTTTTTTTTTAAACACCTAGTGGAAATTCTAAAACATGATGGTCATTTATGACAGATGATCAAAAATCTTACTAACTGATCAATCAAAATATCATTTCTTCCTTAAAAAGTGTGTGTGTGGGGGGGGGGATTTTGTACACGCCATATGATCCCCCTCTAGAAAAAGGGGGATATAATTATCCCCATCCCCCGGGATTTACGCCAATGTTGTCATTACTTGTAAAATAATGACTGAGAAAATTGGAAATGAAGACACAAAGGAGTCTAGAGTAAAAGTAAAGCTTGTTGGTTGTAGGACCCTGAGGCTGGTAGAGTATAAGTTTTACAAAGTAATTTTACTGTTGTGAGATTAACAAAAAATAAATTTTTTAGTTGAAGAAAAGTGTAAATAAACAAGTACATGTAACATCGAGATGTGCACTGAATGTGGATGAAAACAGTCAGCGAAAAATACTTAAATGCAAATGAATAAAGTATTGATTATGCACAGAAAAAAACATAAAACACTGATAGGAAATTGATAGCTGCATGATCGCTAACATATAACTAAAATTATTATTTCACACCAAACGAGCACTTTCACTTTCAATACTATTATGGCGGTATGTTTCCTCTTGTGTGTGTGTTTTTTTTTTTGCAATATGACCTGTACAACAAAGGCTATTTCGCGAGTTTTTAAAACGAAACAAAATGTCAAACGAACATTTTTACATTAAAAAGAAAAATGGCGCTATGTCTCCTCTCTCTTTTCTGCAATTAGAACAAAGGTTATTTTGCGAAATTTTGAAACGAAACAAATGATGATTTGTGTAAGTGATTCCATGCAGCATTTCGAATTGAAACTTTCTTCATCTGCTATTTCGTATATATATCTGCTCTAAATATAGATTCAAGAGGTAAATTGAGAAAACTTTCTACACATAAATCATTCTTTTTACCCCCTCCGGCATAAGTAGATCGATTCAAAAGCAGCTTTTGAATCGATCTATTTATTCGTTGGGTGGAGAGAATGATTTAATGTGTTGCAATTTTTCTCAATTTACCTCTTGAACTTATATGAAATTCATTTTTTCTTAAATTTATGGTTTTGATATACATAATTTTTTTAACAGCTAGAAACTGCAGTATTTTCTTTGTAAATACACATGGGAATGTGGTGCCAGGTAAAAATGTCAGAGGTAAAAATGTCAGAGGTAAAAATGTCAGAGGTAAAAATGTCAGAGGAAAAAATGTCAGAGGTAAAAATGTCAGAGGTAAAAATGTCAGAGGTAAAAATGTCAGAGGTAAAAATGTCAGAGGAAAAAATGTCAGAGGAAAAAAATGTCAGAAGTAAAAATGTCAGAGGTAAAAATGTCAGAGGTAAAAATGTCAGAGGTAAAAATGTCAGAAGTAAAATGCCAGAGATAAAAATGTCAGAGGTAAAAAAATAATGTCAGAGGTATGCCAGATATGGAAATGTTTAAGTGACATGTCTCAGGTACGAATACTGAATTATAGAAATTATGGGGAGTGGGATATATTCAATTATTTTCTGTAAACATACTGTGTCTATACTTGAATGCCCTTGTCTTGGCCATTTGGAAATAACGGTTATGGTGTTGGCGGGGTGAACGTTCTGGAATGCGCGCATTGCCCTCGTTTTCACCGCGGGGACGGGCATTGTAAAAACGATGGTGGGAAAAAAACTGGGTTGGTAACACGAGTAGCTGACCACACACATTCCACACGACTGCGCGATTTTAATATGTAAATTCCTCTTCATAAGCTCCCCCCCCCCCCCTCCAATAAAGCAAGGCATACGTGAACGAATGCTTCAATATTATTGTCCTTATACGTAAGGAAGAATAGGAAGTAAGCGAAATTGAATCGTTAATGCGATCTATTTCTCGACCTTTTGTATTATCTCATCCGATACGCTGCGGAATTTACAACTTTTAAAGAGAATTATTCAATTAAGCGTGGTATACGTGAACGAATGCTTCAAAATTATTGTCCTTATACGTAAGGAAGAATAGGAAGTAAGTGAAATTGAATCGTTAATTCGATCTATTTCTCGACCTTTTGTATTATCTCATCCGATACGCTGTGGAATTTACAACCTTTTAAAGAGAATTATTCAGTTAGATAATTGTGCTAGCATATGCAAAACATCAAACCTGGATATCCCTTCTTAAGTTCATCTACCATTCTGCCATTCCACTTAAGATCTTAAATCAGTTAGATATAATCCTTTAACTTAATTAATCTCACAAAGAAAATAATGGACATCATCCCATGCTACATTTCTTACCCAAAACGCGCGATTTACTTATCGCTTGCTGAAATTGTCAAAAATATGTTTCACAGTGCAATCGTGTCAAGCGGCAAAATCTTAAACATAGAGAGGGAACTGGGCTTTCGTTTGCTACTATATTTGGAGTCAGCTAAACAAGTGCTCGGAAGATCAAAACACTGTTGGGCAATGCGCACATACCAGGATGTTCTCCCGGCCAAAACAAGATTGGTCTCATTAGGTGGTTGAATGGGGCAGCATTATCACTTTCACATCAAATGAGTAAGACAGGAAGGCCAGTCGAATGACTGAACATACTCACTTTTACAGAGAGCAGTATTATTGCGATCACTCCATTTATACAGTATGAATTATTTTTTTTAATTTCAAATTCAATATTCTTACCTGTAACACGTTCACTTCGGCATTTTCAGAGCTGACATTTTTATCTCTGACATTTTACGTCTGACATTGACATTTTTTTCCTCTGACATTTTTACCTCTGACATTTTTACCTCTGACATTTTTACCTCTCACAAAATTTTTTCCTCTGACATTTTTACCTCTGACATTTTTACCTCTGACATTTTTACCTCTGACATTTTTACCTCTGACATTTTTTCCTCTGACATTTTTACCTCTGACATTTTTTCCTCTGACATTTTTACCTCTGACATTTTTACACCGAACCGGGAATGTCGCCATATTGCCACTAACTTTACAATACAATATGAAATATGTATGATGAGACTTTTCTATTATGTTGCTCTGTAACTATTGGCAATGTGTCATAACGAACTTAACTTCGAACACATATTTTGAACCTGCCTCACATTATTGCAATAGAGGTGGGATATGAGCAGATAAAATTGAAAAGAGCGGGTAAGAAAAGGGTGTTACTTACACTGAACTAGAAATTCAGTGGTTGTTTATAGCCGAGCACCACGCAGATCTATTATAGCTCCTTGGCCTTGTTATGCGATAACATGAATTTACCTTTTTTTGCTCATTTTTCTCTTTTTCTCGACGAAAATTAGTTTTTCTGCTGGCAGATACGAACAAGGTTGTCACTTATGAAAATGCTTGAAGATCGTCACAGTATGATCAGTTAGAGTCACTTCATGAAAGAAAAGGTTTTGATTTGATTTGATTTGATTTGATTTATTATTTATTTACCAACAACAATTACAATACATTGCATTCAGACAATGACATTAACGTACAGGAAAAAGAAAGGCATTGGTTGGTAAAAGGGGATCAGATAATAGCACATGTGCTAGTCGAGCCTGACCCCTTGTAAAAACAACAGATATTTCAATAATAAGCTCAAACTAACAGTAATTGAATTATCCTGACATTTGTTGCTAGAATGTTTTCGTTGTTGTTGTAGATTTTGGTGCGTCGACAATATTGTGTCCTGTAAAACTTTTCCTGCAATCCCTATAAAAAAAAAAAAAATCTATAATATTACTGGTTCCTTAATTAAGAAAAGTTGACTAAATCCCCATGCTCATGGGAATCATATACTTAAGAGAAAAAAGTGTATTACCAGCAATCAATACGTAATGTACATGATATTGTCTAGACTTTCATTCTTGTATTTCGAATATATGTCAGGATATTATCATAGTTTGGTAGTTGGAGAGTAAATTCTTTGTTGTCATCTGAGCAATATAGTGTAGTTCAAGTTTTGTTGTAGGTTTTCTCTGCTGTGTGTCCTGGATATATCATATCAACGTTTTATGCTTATAAGTGAGCTGTTGTCAAATATCTCGAAATATTACTTTTTCCCCTTTTATTCATGTTGGCATTTGTTGGTTGTCAAAATGAGAATATCATGCACAAGTTTAGATTTTGCATCCGTTCACAATTTTAGTCTTGCATGGGCACACTTAAGAAAAAATACCCTCGGGGTTTTGTTTGTTCGTTGTACTTAAAAGAAGATCGTAAACATTTCATTTTATTTTCATTTTACCTCCCCCATCAAAAGAAAAAAAAATAAATAAATGCACTATATTAGTTCCCGGTCATCGGATTCAGGCTTGCCCTCACACCATGTATGAGACATCTTTAGATACAGCCGACCTGTGACCTATGAGAGCCCTGAAACTTAAGAGGAAACTTCAATGCTTTTGATTGAAGTTTTACCTCTTTCGTTTTTATTGTAAACTCCCTAATAATCATTCAGTATTGTAAATATGTCCATTTTTAAACACATATTCATTATTGTAAATATGTTCATTTTTATACACATATTTAATATGGTAAATATGTTCCTGTTGAGACTCTCATACTCCCGATCGGGGGTCGATAGAGTTTAATAAAATCTTATCTTATCTTATTTTTATTAAAAACAAACTTCATTGAGAATTATGGTATTATGCTTATGTTTATTTACTTTTATTGTGTATATTTTGATGATATTTATTACGATCTATTGTGAAAAGTATGTGTGTGTGGGGGGGGGGGGGGATCAGATTTTGAGGAAGTGTTAATTAGGGTCTGTGCCTGCAGACTAGACAATAGCTCCCCATGCATAGATAACATTCTCCGTATGTAACTCCCAGGCACGAGATCACTCGTTGCAATCAAGAGACAGGAGACAATTCTCATGGGGTGATTATTAGGGGAAAGGTCTTCGGGGATTATTGTCCTGTTGTTAACTGTGTTTAGGGTAACTGTCCTCTCGTGAAAATTGTTTGGGTAACACTCCTGGGGTAAATTGAATGGATACGACTTTATAGTAACAAAGTACCGAAATCGGGGTGTGGGTGCGCAGATTAACAGATTAATAGATTGTTCTAAATTTTAGGTATTTGTATAATCGTACTTTGTAACCAATATTCTATGGTAAAAATAAAAGTGTTATGTAAAATTATTACGTCTTTTTCTTTTTCTTGTACAACGTACGTAGCAATTTTGGCAACTTCACGGTATTGACTGTAGCAGATTGATAATCATGTTGTGTGGGTTCTAGATAAGATGTGGTGCGCGTGTGTTCAGCAGGTCATTTACCCGAGCAATCTCCCCCCCCCCCCCCCCCCCCCGGTTTATCTTGGCCCTATATCAAAAAGGACTAAATCCTCTAATATGATCGTGTCAAAGGTGATGAATGGTTAGAAGGAAATTCTATGAAATCATGACGAAGATAAATGTTTTGAATTGTCCAGAAAGAAGAATCGACGCTTCAGATGAGCCATTGCATTTAGACTGCATGCTGGAATGGGTCTCAGTTGAATCGGAGACTTTATATTCTTTGACGTAAGGAAGAGAGCGACAGACGATAACTTTTCTTGATATTCTTATTTCAGGCCAAGTAAAAGAAAACCCAGAGAGAGAATGAAAACCTGTGGTCGCGCGTGTGTACGTTAGACCCCCCCCCCCCCCCCCCGATAGTACAGGCTCGAAGACCGGTGAATCCCCTAATTTGATCGAATCAAAGCGTTGTGATAGAGATAATGAATATATGAATTGTGGAGAAGAATCATCAGCACTTCAGATCGGATGAGCCCATGCATGTAGACTGCTGGGGAGCGTTTCATGAAGTGTCTTGTCAGTGATTTTTTACTGACAACTGTTATAAGCTACTGAAATCCTTGCATCTGATTGGCTGAGTGAGAGCAAATTTGTCAGCAAAATCACGGACAAGACACGTCATGAAATGGACTCTCGAGTCTTGGTTGAATTGGAGAGACCATCTTTATAAGGATGACAGATGATAACTTTTCTTGATATCCTTATTTCACGCCAACTTCAGAGGGATAAATTGGTTAACAGGCTTTCTCAAGGTAATGCTGAGGAGTTACTGACATAGCAACACTGATAAAGTGAAATGTTGCATGAATAAGGAAGGGAGAATGGTCATTCACACAAGAAATCATAATAAAACGAAAAATACAATGTAGTTGTTTTCAATACAGGATATACTCATTTATTACATCGTACAGTGCAAAAAGTATATTCAACTTTTGTGAAGAAATGACAGAAAATTACCTCTTAGACATGTAATTGCAAAATAAATTTAGATTAACTTATCTCAACATCTTTGTCTTGCCCAAATCTTTCTAGACTAAAATACATCAAAATGGGTATAAAATGATTTCATCAAAGAGCTTTCAGATAATGATGCTGTGTGGTAAAAGTCGAGGGAGTTGTACGACACATGATTGTTCCCTGGTAAATTGTATACACGAAGGGACAGGGCTGTATACAGGAATATTTCCAGTGGGGGGGGGGGGGAGGCAAGTACATGCTAGAAATTCAAGGAAGCTTTGGTATTCAGTAGAATTGAAACAATCTGGTGCACACTTTGGGTGGTATTTTTGTAACATTTTCAAGAAAAAAAAACCAACTTCAACCCCAAGACCCAAACAGGGGGCTCACTTCTAACTGTCAGGTGATAGGGGTGTATTTCTATACCTTACCCATGAACCCTAGCCATGGGTCGGGTGCAAGGCATCACGTGGCACGAATTTTACCACCCGATGGTTCGATGTAAGCCCAAACACTGTACCTCATCACAACCCCGATGTTATAAACCCCAACCCAATATACAGTTAACATCACAATTATTCATACCCTTGCCATGTTCTGTTATTTGCTAAAGTTGGAATGTCCCCATTCTAACATAAATTGTTTATAAAATCTATTGAGTTATGTACCAAATTAAAGAAGAGGTATTCATCTCTTATTTGCTTGTGGTTACGTACCACGATCGTTCATGCATAAACAGTTATGGACTATTGAGCGCATTAATGTCATTTCCAGACCTTTCTGTGATCACTGAACTCGTCATGCTTCAATGATCATGGCTCGTTCGTTCATTTTTTGAGAGATGAAATGATATCCTTTAATTTAATATACGATTCAAGGTATTTCAGTTGGTTTTAATAATTTTGACAGGAACTGAAATTTGAATTATGAATCTCATGAGTAACCTCTGTACAAACTCAATGGAGGGAATGTACTTTGGAAATTAATCCATTAAAGATGTTGCCAAAATGAGTAATGGCTATTGAAATATTAAGAATTATATATCAAATTAAAGCATATTACATCAGCTATCAAAAATAAGCAAACAAGCCGAGATCATTGAAAGCATTCTGTGTTACAGTTCAGTGATCACAGAAAGGTCAGAAAATGACATCAGTGTGTTCAATGGACCATATCTTTTCACGCATGAATGATCAAGGTATATAACTACAAGCAAATGAAAGACTGTTCCTTTGTCTTTAATTTGATATAAAATTCAGTAGAAGAATAGTGACAATTCGAATTTTTGCACACATGAAAACATAACAAAACTTGGTAAGGGTATGAATAATTGTGATGTTAACTGTATATGATGAATCAAAGGCTGGAGCAATCGTTGCCACAGCATATTTTAGAGAAACGTCAAAGGGGAAGAATGGCGGATTCCCTTGATTCTGTCTCATTTGGATGCAGTTACATGATGCGAGTTGAAAGGAACCCAAATCACACTCCAAAAACATATGTAGTCAAATGTGACAGACTAGTACTGTTCTAGTCAAAGTTACACATTTCTAGTCAGAATGACTAGATTCTAGTAAAATAATTTGACTAGTCTACCATATCATACTGGCACCAACACTAACGACTTGATTCTAGTGAAATCGACTATAGAATTTTGGTAAAAGTTTGGATAATTTTCACTAGAATTCTGGTCATTTTGACTAGAAGCTAGTCTCATTTGACTAGAATTCTGGTCAATTTTTACTAGAGTTGTGTCAATTTTGACTAGAAAATGTTCATTCTTCGTCTAATTGAACATCGGAATTCGTTCTGGTCAGATTGACTAGAATCTAGTCACATTCGACTAGGAAAGAATAAGTGCCCGTGTGATTCGGTAATCTAGACAAATCTGACTAGTTTGTTTTAAGAGTGCAGTTTGTCTATAAAGAATTTGCACCTTCAAGATATGAGTTGTTTTTGTAAAGAGAAGTGGGAGATTTACACATCTATTCCTAGTTAAGAATGACATGTGAGCAGAGTTGTTATTTCTGGTACAAAAAGAAGCCTTGGGAGAAGCCCTTGACATGCGATATTAGAAATAAGCACTTCTTTCTGCTTGCAAGCTAATTGGGAAATCAAAAGCAAAACAGCAAGGAAAAAATTTAAACAAGAAAGGAAATAAAACAAGGATGTGTCTACATCTTGGCAAGGTACTTTGGCCATAATAATAGTTGTAAAACACAGGCTTCATATCCTGAACTAACAAAGTTCTTAACTTGATTAAAGCCTAGAGTAACCGCTAACCCTTATCTTAACCCTCACCCTAAATTTTCAATGAAATAAAGCCAAAAGCTCAAAACCTTCATAAGTCTCTTTAAGTTTGTGAACCTGATCGGTTAAGAGTGTCACTTTTGTATGCCTGTGACAATGATCATACCATGGATTCTAATATAAGTTGGATTCGAATATAAGTAGGCAACCAATCTTCATTAAATTCAACTCCTTCAGTGATGCCCTTCATAATGAAATGTAGAAATTCTAACTCAAATTTATCACCTATTTTCGACAGGCAGGCCGCTCCAGACTTCGTAAAATGTCCATCATCAGGCTTTCGTCGACATCCCACTGAAGTACAAGTTCATTTATATGATGGGTTGTCCAAGAAATTAAACCTATGATGATTTTAAGAAACAGGCTAAAAACAAATAAACAAACAAACTTGCCTGTAGCATGAATTATGTTTGTGTTGGAGCATCAGCAGACTTACACTTCAAGTGTTTAGTGCAACAAAGGGCTATCTGCATTTTTTTGTCAAAATGAGGTTTTGATATCAAAATGATCAATAAGAGACCAGGAACCCATTGGTAATAATGGTTTGCTACAACAGGGTATCACCCAAAGTAGGTATGGCCATCTGCATTAAACCAGTGTTTACAACATAACTTCATTGCAAGTTATCTCAAAATGACTAAAAACACAGATAGCCCTCTGATGCACTAATCCCTTGACTTATTGTTACACAAGCCAGTAAATAGTCTTGGAAAAAATAAGTTTTTTAAATCTCTTGGATTGGCAGTGCATTTCAAAATGATTGTCCTCACAAGATAATAATATACATATCAACAAGGTATGAAGAGAAGAGAGGGCAGCAGATCAGGAGAAAGGGAGAAATACAAGCTGAAGGCAGGGACAGCACCAGGGAATTTTGAAGGGGGGGGGAAGACCCATAGGCAAGTTTATTTACGGTTTACATGAAAATAAAATATGGGTATTACATTGTTGCATGACCCAACCCTCTCTTTTCCCACACTCATCTTTGTTTTCTCTCCTCTCTTTTCTTTCCCCCCTTTTTTTCCTTTTTTGATCACTTGAAAAATCATAGGGGGTGGGAGGGGTGGGCATCTCCCCCCAGTCCCCCTGTAGCGCCACCCCTGGCTGAAGGTATAAAGAACCTGTGAGATATACAGTATAAAGAGAGAGGCAGACTGACAGCGTGGACAGGAAAAGAGAAAGACAGACAGGCAAGAAGACAAAGAGAGAGAGAGAGAGAAAGAGAGAGGGTGAGACAAGAGAGAAAGGCAGAGAAAAATGAGCAGAGAGAGAAACAGAAAGATGGGGTGTTGCAAGAAAGTTGCAATTGATTGCAAGTTGCAACTGATTGTCACTGGCCAATCAAAATCATTGTTGCATGCATGTCTTCTTAAAAGGGCAGACCCTGAGCCAATCAGAATGGTTGTTTCAAAAGTAGCAATTATTTGCAATTGATTGCAACCTTCTTGCAACACCCCAAGAGACAAACACAAGGCAAAGGAAGACAAAGACAGAGAGACAGGCTCATACAGGCATACACAGAAGAAGAAATTAAGGAACGGGAGAAAGGGTAACGAGACACACACCTACTCTGGCAGACAGACACATGATACCAAAGTCAAATACACTGAAAATTAAAATGAATATAAATAACACTGATTTTTAGTGCTCTCTCACAGGAAAGCTGCAAATCCCCCCTACAATGATGTAGTCTAAAGTATTACACCCTCAAATTCAAGACTAAATGTATAAAGATTATATAACAGTTCTTGGTCCTATCCAGAACTATACCTAGACCTAGAGCTGGACCTAGATTAATAAATAAAAAATAAGCTATACACCTACTCATAACCTAGTCTCTAACATGTTTAAATGTCACATCACCTCTTACTAAAATGATAAAAGGTGTTTGCTAAATGGACAATAAAGCGAAGATATCGTCTATGACAAGCCAAAAGGGCATTAGCGCAATATACTTAATTAAAGATCAAGGCAAGTTCTGGAGAGGCAAGTAGACTGTGAAAGAGTCTCAAAGAAGCCATCTCCAAGAAATTGGGAAAGGTTATGTAGCACATAAAACTTTTGAGTCTGGGGCCTGATTTGGGAATCTTCAAAATAACAAGAAATTAAACACACTCCCCTTCTCCCCCCCCCCCCCCCAAAAAAAAATGCTCTGCAGAGTCTGCTCTCGGAGGACCACACACAAATATTGCCTAAATGTCTGCCTCATACACTTCAGCTTTTTCTTGTCTCAGTTTGACTACAATGGCATTTGAAGAGCACTTCTTTTCAAGGGACATTTTAATATGATATTCTTTGATCCTTACTGACAAAGAGAATGAAAAGCACAAAAATTATTTTGAACAATCCCAGAATACCACCTTCTCCTTAAGCACATGGGCTATACTATAGCCATCCTGACTTTTAGTAGACAATATAATTGGCAGTTCAATGAAATACATGAATGAGTGGCTTAAAGAGGAAGCTGGCCTTGGATAATGGCTGGCACCACATTTACAAAAAACAAAATCAATTGACATTTACTTGATATTACCAAGTATACAATTTTCTTTGTCATTTTGTGGACTTCTGTCCTCTAAGCATGAGATTGCACGGTATACTACTTGACATAATTCTATTATTGCAAATAAATTCATCTTTCTGCTCGCCTTGGACGAGACAACAGATCTTTGATCACGACAAACTTTCTTTCCAATTGTATAGGAAAGTACAAAAACTTAAAGGTATGTACATAAATAATGAAAAGTCTAATTTGGCATTTCACAGCAACTTGGTAAGTCTGAAGAATATTCACATCTTTGCCATGACTATAAGACAAAAGAAACTAAGGAAGAAATTTTATCAAGACAACTGAGAAATATTCAAAAGAAAATGAGTTGAAATAATGAACAATCTTCCCTTTATCTCCATATAAATTTGCTGCAAGTGGATACCACATTTGGAAAAAACAGCAGCCAAAAGTAAAATATTTTTTGTCTGTTGACAGCCAAAAGGAATTAATTCCATATAAAAGGATATAAGACAATGTCCTTCTGGCCCTCAGTACATGAGGTATTGACTTGTACTACGTTGTCTGTGATGACATGTTATCCATCTGGGCATCAAATATCATGTGGTGGATGCGGAACTTGAGCGTAGCTCGGACGTCCGCCGGCAAAGTCCTGACCACAGCTGCCATACTCAAGAAAAACCTGTCCTCCTCGTCCTGCTCGTTGTGCCTCCGAAGGTACGAGAGCAGCGCCCCACGGACCTCGTCTGAATCCTTCTCTCGCTCTACCTGTCTTTGTGCTTGCGACAGGAGGGTGTCGTGCAAGTCCTCGTTTGAGATGCTTGTCCTACGTTTCTTTGGGGGAAGCATTCCTTCCAGGTCATCGCTCCAAGAGTTGTGGCACTCTGTTGATGGTGCGGGCACTGGAAAACGTTGCGCTTCTGTAACAGTATCTATGACAACATGGTTGGATAGCACATGATTGTTCATGTGCATGGTGTTAGCTGCAGAAAGGAGAGAAAAGAAAAGTAAAATAGGACTTGCAAGATCTATGCCTGTATTTCAAAAACACCTTACGTTTGCTTTAAAAAAAACAACTAAATGCACAATGTAATCATAAACTCTATTAATGTGCTAGTCAAAATCCTGATGTAAACCTTGAACCCAAACCCTAGTATTTAACCATAATCAACCCTAATTCTACCTCCACTGAATCACAAATTATAACCCCTATATTTTGACAGTCCTCCCCCATCCCCCCCCCCAAAAAAGAGCAGATCACCTCCGTGACACTAGCAGTAAAGAGAGCATTAAAAAAGAAACAAAAACTGGCTATACCTGCAAGGTTAGTGCTTTCCGGTTTTGGCGACATCAGCTGTTCCGCTTTAACGACTTCTTCTCGTTTGGAGTATGGGTGCCTAACTAGCTTCTTCTTTGTCTAAAAATGAATATTTTGTAAAAATTAAAAAAAAAATAAAAAAAAATAATTACAGGAACATTTTTGTTACCTCTTATTACAATAACATCAAGTTTTACAACATCACATGTGAGAGATTGGCCAAAAATGTTGAAGAAATCTCATCATAAAATCTTTGCAAAGGAAAAATAAGGGATGTAACCAATTCTATTTTCTTACATTTGTTAGTACTTTGTTTCGAATTCTCTGACCAAAACAGTTCCCAACAATCTTGAAATCCGTGTAAAATTCATTCTGCAAATGTGCACACAAAAAAAATACAATAAAAATTTATGAAAAACAGCCAGTGAAATAAAAACATGGATTGAAAACTGACAAAAAAAGAAGAATGGGAGTAATAAGGATTATTGGCCAAGCCTTTTAGAAGATGATAGAAATAAGCAATTTCATTTGGTTATTCCTATACCACTAGCACTTTTGGAAGAAAGGCAAGGGACACTCTCCTCTCCTGACAGATTTAAGACCATCAAGTAATTTTTCAAAATCTGAGGAGTGTTTCATGCAGTGTCTTGTCAGTGCTTTTTACTAATAACTGTTATGAGCTACTGAAATCCTTGCATCTGATGGCTGAGAGCAAATTTGTTAGTAAAAATTACTGTCAAGACACTTCATGAAGTGCTCCCCTGAGCTGCTTGGCCCTACATGCTATCAGTGTATGTAATGCTGTGTAAATATGAAACCCTGTAAAATGCACTTCAAAAGCATCAGATGTGCTTCACAAAAGTGAAAAATATACACGTGACCGGAAATGCAAAACCTTTTTTACCCCCACAGATTGCAGTGTTAGACAAAAGCATACCCAGGTTGGTTTTGCAAATGGCGGAATTCAGTGACAGATATCTTAATTAGAACATCTTATATTTCAAAACCTTTACAATCCTGGCCGTTTATTATTCTTCTGAACATATTTATACAACACAGACACCAAAATTCAACAGTTTATGAAGTCAAGCCTCCACAAAGTTACTGGATCCTTTCAAGACCATTTATAGCCACACTTTATCATTTTAAGTCCATAACCACAAGATTGCTCAAGTTAGAAAAAAAATCCATAAACACCGAACATTCTCAAACTAGCCCCCCCCCCCCCACCCCTCTCAAAGTTGTTTCCCTGCTGTCCATTATCGTAAGCTTAGATGTCTGCCCCTCCTAAGATTAAAGTTTGGATATGCCACTGTACTGTCCTAATGTACCTTGTGCCTTGAAGAAGGCGTAGGGTGAGCCTCCGGGTCAAATCTGATGCGGAACCTGCGTGGTAACTGGTCATATATTTCCTGCAGTATGAAAGACATGCAGGAAGGCCGAAAGACACAGATGGTAAAGAATTATAAGAAAGAGAATACAAATATGATGTACATTTCGTGCAAATATACAAATAAGACATGACACTGGTTTTAGTATTTAAAGTAATTACTTAAATGTCACTAAAACACACTTTCATGGTCTGTTAGAAATATAGAGAGTCAGAGACCCGAATGTGAGATGTACATGTAGGAGCAAAAATCAAACTGATGTGATGCAAAAATATTTTCAAAATTTACTTACTGCAGGTGCACGCCTGTTTATTTTTATCCGACTTTCTCAAGCAATATGAAATGCATACACGAATTTTGTTTCACAATATATATAATATTCTATTATATGTAAATGATTATTCATTTAAAGAAGCAGTGAATCATTTGATTGGCCCACTGGAGCTCTCAGTGAGAGTCTGCTGCCCGACACATTTATTGATTCCATAAATGTCTGGTGAGGCTATTGTTCATTTTTGCATTATGTAAACAACAAGTTAACAACACAAAAATATGACTATCATTCTAGCTCTTTTTTGTGACTGACCTTTGACACAGGATGATTGTGCTCCAGGATGGCTTTGGTGACCCTGAGATAGCGGCCATCTGCATCGGCTCGCAGGGTCATCATGAATGGACAGGCCATCTGATGGGTGCTGAAAATACAAGAAATGAAAAAACAAAAAAATAGAATATACAACAGTCTACAGCAATTAAGGTGCACACTTAATCTTTCATTCCAAATTGCAAATTTGTGATTCTTGTGTGTAAATAAAAAAAATGAAGATGAGTGCAGAAAGAAATTAAAACTGAATTATCCTGGGTTCTTCATCTCCTGCTGATTATCCTCAACTATCCTTTCTACAATTAATAAAGGTAATACTGTACAAGCCAATAACTTAGTGATTTGGGACAATTTTGACATATTAGCGAGTCACTACTTTCACATTTTGAATGGTGTTGTTCCATACTTAAATACAGGCATTTCCTGAGTGGAAATTTTAGTGAGGTTATACCTGCAAACTAAGTAAAAAATTAAACCAATGCAAAAATTCTAGCCTTAGATTACAAGGTTGCACAATGTCATCGAAATACACTTTTGCGGATCAAGAGCAGAACATCTCTTGCTTATCATCCTACGTGAATTGCAAATGTTTGGATTATCATAAGCTTTCATACCTTTTGCGATTTTGGGCATCTCCACTTCTTCCTCCATGAATACAGCAATACTATGAGATGAGATAGAAAATAAAAAAGCTAGAGAAAATCAATTCTTTTAAGGTGCTATGGGCTGGGAAGGGTTGTTGTTGTTGTTGTTGTTGAATTGGGATTTTACAGATGTGTATCAATCAGATATGGTTATTTACATCTGGGAAAGACCTCTGACGAGAGACATGACCCAGACTCGAACCTGGGTCCAATCAGAGTCAGTTTGTAGGCAATGACAAAGAGCTGACTGCGGACATTAGTGCTAGACCAACTCCTATTCCCTAAAGGGGGATGAATAGTGAATAAATGGAACGAAACTTTCAAGAAGACTTAGAATGTAACTTGAATTATTCAATACAGGGGCAGCACAGGGGGCAAGATGACCCATAGGTAAGTTAATTTATGTTTTAAATGAACAAAGAGGAGTATTATATAGTTGTATGACCCTGCCCTCTCTTTCCCTGTAATCTTCTTTCTTCTTCCTCCACTTTTTCTTCTTTTTCTCCTCCTTTTTTTTGGGGGGGGGATCACTTAAAATTAAAAGAAAAAATATCACTGAAGGTGATTAATACCCCGGCCCCAATGTGTGTGCCAAATTTTATGAGCATTGCTCGAAAAATGAGGAAGTAGTTTGATCCACAATATTTTTCCCTGATCTATTGCCACAATATGCTGTTACCATGGCAACATGGTTTCGCCCTCCCTGCCCCCCTGTAGTACTGTTCCTAATTCAGTGTAAATCTGAAAATGAATCAAATAGAGTTTTAAATGTCAAAGAAGGATGTCCTCGTTCATTTCGTTATTCATGCTACCATTTAAAATGTAGCAAGCATATATGATGTTGGCTCAATGGATAGAGCGTCCGCCTATGAATGGGAGGTCGTGGGTTCGATCCCTAGCCGAGTCATACCAAAGACTTAAAAAATGGGACTTTCTGCCTTCTAGCCAGGCACTCCGCAAACAAGAATGGAGAAAGGTAATAATAACATATAATGTTATGAAGGGCCTTCTGGAAGAGCAGTTGATAAAACTGAAGTGGCTACCCTGGATTAATAAGACATTATTATCATTACATCATTATTACTATTATCATCATCATCATTAATAGTCATGCATTATATATATATCTAAGGTTCAGTCTAGATATGAAAAGATGATTTCTACTGACATAATGATATTGCATATTTACCATTTTAATCTAGTGTGAATTTGTTTCACAACTTTTGCAATGAAATGATTATGTCTGATGATAACAAACAAACAGCATCAACCATGATAATTAAATTAGAAAAAATAGGTGAATTATGAACAAGATTATCAACAATTGTAAAAGTATTAGAAATATTAATAGTAATGATAATGATAACGATGAAGATAATGATGATGATGATGATGATGATGATAATAATAATAATAATAATAATAATAATAATAATAATAATAATAATGATAATAACAATAATAATAATATTAATAATAAAAAATATAATAATAATAAAGATTGATTTATGAAGAGCATTATAAACAAAAGTTTCTCTATGCGCTTTACAAAGTAAGAATAAGCAAAGCAAAAAATACATACAAATTTCAAACAGAACTATTGCAAAAAGTATTACAAAAACTAATCTTAAGGGAAGGTACATGTAATTAGTAAACTGTTAAAGTATTACAGGGAAGAAAAATGTGCCAATAATACATCTATTAAAAGCATACAAATACATGTAATACAAAATTGCAAAAAGTTGTGAAGAATTAATTATAGTGATGCAGTTAGGGTAATTACATGTATCATCTTGAAAAGAGTTACACACAATGTAGAAACAGAACATGATAATGTTGATGATAATAATAATATACAAAATAATAATGATGATGATAATAATTATAATAATAATAATAATATTAGTAATGATAATAATAATAATAATCATAATATTAATAATAATAATAATAATAATATTAGTAATGATAATAATAATAATAATCATAATATTAATAATAATAATAATAATAATCATAATCATAATAATCATAATAATTATAATAATATTAGTAATGATAATAATAATGATAATAATAATAATAATAATAATAATAATAATGATAATAATAATAATAATGATAATAATAATAATAATAATAATAAAAATAACAATGATCATAATTTAATAAAAATAGAAATTTAATCACAATATAGTATTAATGAAAACAATAATAGTCAAGTAACAATAATAATAATATAAAGAAGAAGAGGAAGAATTTAAAACAATTATGATTATAAACATTTCTTAACCTAATCAATACAATAAAACATCATTAAACACAAGTACAATGCAATTGCAAACTGTTGTCTGGGAAATGGTTGCAATGACTCAGTGAACATGGTGAAACGTGGAATTGGAAATATAAAAAAAGAAGATAGACAATTCAAGTCGACTACAGGCCACAAATGGCACAAGTCCATGGAAGCTCTGCCTCTGGCAGAGACTAGACCCCTGACTCATAATAAGGACAGAATATTTTCTTCTTATCTTTTTCATTTTGCATTAAGAGACCATTCACAATCAATAGCTAACTGCAAGTTGTATAGTCTACATGTAAAATTGCTAGAGCATGCCATTCATTCGGTGCATGTACACATATCTGCTGGCACCTGCACCAGCGAAGCACAGCTACACAAGTACACATTCACACACACCACATACATCTATGTAGATACATCATACATGTACAGCAACAGCCATGCATGTTAATGTTCCCAACGTGAATTAGAGATGGAGGCATCCAATAATATACGGTATGTACTACACGAGTCTACGGTACGTATGTATACGCGGCAGGTACGGCACCGTGTACTTACCCTGAGATCGCCGTAAACCAAGCTCTCATTCACAACTTTATTCGGAGCTCGACGAGTACATGTGATCTTCCTGGATTCCCTGATGTATAGTGGGGACCATGAGCTCCTCACAAACCTCTTGATCTTCTCTTCAAGGTCTTTATACGTTGTGAAACACTCTCCAATCCTAAAATTGACAGCCATTTCGCTCACGTATCCAGCTCCCGCTTTGCCTAATTATGGAACGCTAGCGCTGTACGTACGTGTACGTACATGTATCTGTATAATGTTCATTCGATACCAGGGGAGCTAGCTAGTGCAGTGGTATCCCCCCCCCCCCCGGCCAGGTATGTCTCATGGAGATACATGTACCCTCCCTTGTCATAAGGATTGCAATAAAACATTGGCGTAAGTCCCGGGGGGGGGGGGGGGATATATCCCCCACTTTTTCGAGAGGGGGAGGGGATAGCATGTACATCACCCGGGTACACCCCCCCCCCCCTCATTTTAGGAAAAATGATAGTGTAATTAATCAGTTGGTGAAAATTTTCAAAAAAATGTTATAAACAACAGTCATATAGTGGAATTTTCATTTGAAATGCTCCTAACAAAACAAAAATGTGGTCATTTTTTGCTCGCTTGCAAAATAAAAGAATTATATGTGTTTGGAGATCTGCTCGGTGAGTAAGGCGGTGTGTATACACACTGTGTATACTTAAGTGTTAGTTCACGCAAGAAATTTCGGCAAAAAAAAAAAAAAAATGTTCATCCCCCACTCCTCAAAACGGATTTACGCCGGTGCAACATAGCTAAATTGAAAGACCTTTCGGTATTTTAAAAAAATTCTAATCGTTTATAAACATTGAATGTTGTGGACCATTAATTGTGTATATTTTATTTTTAAAAGGAGAACTTGTCCCTTTTCTGTCGTGAGAGCAGTATTAGATATCCAGACCCAGTCATGTTTGAAACAATGGAGCAAAATACCATGCAAAGGAAACAAACTGCCATATTGGAGGGGGGGGGGGTATATCAGTGAACATGGCCGTACGCAGCGGGGGGGGGGGGGGGCAGGGGGGCAGTTGCCCCCCTCAGAAATTTTGAAAACTTACATTTTTTACTGAAAATTTTCACAAAATTCACCAAAAGTGTGCACCAAATCCTTCAATTCCACCGGGAATGATACTCTTTCATAATTATATCTCCCCAACCTGTTTACAGTGTTTGTATACACTTTTTGCAAAGAAATAATGCCAGAAAAGGGCGGAGGAAAATAACCACACCCAGAGAAGATGGATTTCTTTGGGCCGTTGCCAAGACGAGGATTGCGCCCCAGAATCAGAGGTCGTGATTATCCATCAAAATATAATAAATGTTTTAAGAACTCCTTCATGGCAGTTGGTGAATACATTGAAATTTACTTCCATAAGCGAATTATTCATACATGTATTATATTTTGCTGGACATTGATTGTGGCGCACATCCTCCTTGACAACGTCTTAGCAACGGCCCACAGAAATCTATCTCCTGTTGCTATTTCCTCTTTCCTCTTTTCTTTACTGGGCATTGTTTCCTTGCGAAAAGTGTATATGCAAACCCTGTAAACAGGTTGGGGAAAAATATGAAAGAATATCATTATTTCATTCATTGATATACTGTAAGGTCCTGGCAGAAAATAGCCCCCGCCCCCCCCCCCCTTTAAAAAAAAAAATGCATTGTACCAGTTCATATTGTATTTGTTAGAGAAACCATCCCTAATCCACCATAAACCCCCTGCCACACCCCAAGGAAAGTGGACTAGTCCAGTGGCAAGAAGTCACCACCAATGTCATGACTTTTCTTGTTATACTTCTAATAACAACACGTGTGTGCTGACTCCTCCTATACTTCAATAATAGGTAAGAAATCCAATATTTTCTACCTTTTCCTTATAGTTATTACCGTATCAAAGTCTATCTCATTTTAATTATGATTTGTTAGTTATTGAATTACATGCACATAGATTGTAATCTTGTAATCTTTTTGGATTTCTCAAAGGCATTTGATACTGTTGATCATGAAATTCTGATTAATTATTGTCATATTATGGGGTCCGGGGCATCGCTCTAAATTGGTTCAAGAGCTATTTATCTGGTAGAAGACAATATGTCTCATTAAATGGAATCGACTCGAGTCGTCAAACTATATTTTGTGGAGTCCCCCAGGGATCTCTGCTTGGCCCCCTCCTTTTTATATTATATATAAATGATTTTCATCTGGCATCTGATGTCCTATCATTTATATTTTTTGCAGATGATTCCAGTGTATTTTTTTCGCATGAAAACCCTGAAATTTTATTAGATACAGTTAATAGTGAATTGAAGAAAATTATTTTGTGGATCCATGCAAATAAGCTGTCTTTGAACCTCCAAAAGACCAACTATATGTTTTTCAGTAATTCTGTAAGAGACTTACCTGGAGATGTAATTTTTGATGATGTCAATATTGTGAAAGTAAGCTCCACCAGGTTTCTTGGACTACATATTGATGAGAAGCTGAGTTGGGCAACCCATTGTAGTAATATTTGTAAAACTATATCTAAAAATACTGGTGTAATCTATAAATTAAGTTCATTTGTTCCACAAGAAATTTTGCTTATTTTATACTCCACATTAATTTTGCCTTATCTTAATTATGGAGTGTTGGCATGGGGGAAGTCATTAAAAATGCAGCTAGATAAGATACACATCGCTCAAAAAAGGGTGGTTAGAATTGTTTTTAATGTAAATTATCGTGCTCATACAAATGCTTTGTTTTATAGTAATAAACTATTAAAGCAAGAAAAATTACAGTTAGGCTCAATCATGTATGATTTTGAAAATGGTACTCTCCCGAGTGTGTTGGCACAAATTTTTAGAAAGAATAATGAGTTTCATAGTTATAATACGAGACAGGCAACTGCACTTCACATTCCACGTGTCAGAACTACCTTTGCCTTGAACACATTAACTTGTACTGGTCCCAAATATTGGAATTCATTTCCTATTAATGTAACTTCTTCTGTCAGTATCTCTGTTTTTAAACGCAAACTTAAATTACATTTATTGAGTAACTATGCTGAAAATATTTAATCATGCCTATATTCCCCTCTTTCTCTCACAGGCTGGCCCTTAACAATAATTTCTGAACCAACTTGCACTCTTGTTTTGATTTGTTTCTTCTTTTGTGTTTCTTTTTCTCCAACATTCTTTCCCTATTCTTGAAACCCTCTTCTTTCACATGTTTTCTTTTTGCCCCCCCCCACACTTACTGTTTCCTTCTCCATCTTGTATATATTTCCTCTTTCCAGCTTTCAACTCTATCCCTTTTGTAGATATTTTTATTTTAACCTTAATGTAAATATACGTTAGCTTATTTTGTTTAGATGTCTTAAAGCAAGTAAACATTCAAGTATATATTATTTTCTCTTTGGGGACCTTGCGTTAACAAGCCCAGCTTCTTTAAGGTCTCCTCCTTTCTTTCATGACTTTAATATTAGTAACAGGTTATGAACTTTACTTTGTAACACTTAATTTGTTAATGATAAGATGTGTCATCTATACTGACTTATTTTGTTTCTTTAATAATTATGTTATTTTGTTATTATTTCCTTTGTTAAAATTTACCATGTTACTCACTTAATGTCCTGTTTGTACCAATGTATATATGTGAAGAAAGGAAATCAATAAACTTGAACTTGAACTTGAACTTGAATATTGCGTAGAGAGAGAGAGAGAGAGAGAGGGGGGGGGGGGGGGAGGGGAAAGGTGATGGAGATGAAATGCTTTATTCCTTTGTAAGAAAAATTGTTTATCATTTTATAAAACCCATTATTTCATAGTTGTATTTAGTTATCAAAGTAGTTCATTTTGAGCATAAGAACAGAGAATTCACTATCTGATTCACTATTGATACAAAATAATTTGTAACTTAACACCCACAACCGAGTATACTATATGTTAGTAGGATTAGAATTACTGTGTGAACACACCCAGTGTACATTTTATATGGCAATCTGTATGGGACAAGTCAAATGTGAACGCACACTGTTATAGCATACACAAGTATATATGGAGGGATTAGCTTTAGAAAAGGGGATATTGTGTTCCCACTGCAGTACAAACGAATGAATGGGAACACAGCCCAAGGAGATAAAGAATGTCAATGACTCACCCTGTGGGATTGGGCTGGTAGTAGTGGCATTTGTCAACTGACCACTTATAGCCTTACTGAGACAGCACAGAGAAAGTATTTGACACTTTGCAGTAAAGAGGAGATATGTGAGAAAGCTCCAAATCCTCCACTTTGCCTGAATAGAACCCATTTAACTAGAACTTGAATTTGAACTAGAATACACCTTGAAAAGGAAAGACATGTATACAAGGATTCATTGTAGTATTCCACCAGGTGTCTTGTCAACTTGTTAACTTGTTAATGAGAGTTTAATTCTATATTTTTGGAATTAGTTTAATCAGTTAGTATTTATGAATATATCAGCAACTCCATATTTTTTTACATTATTAATTAGATTTAGACTAGGTGTTCTCGCCTTATACTTTGTTATATTGTATTTCCATGTTGTAAATAGACCAACCATTCCTAATCTCATGATAAGACATGCTAGTGTGAACTAGCCTGAGAGGGCATGTGTCAGAAGCATTTTAATAGACTAGGGCCGCGTTCAAGCGACCATTTTTCACCCTAGAATCACGGTTTTGAAAGACGTTTAGTTTAAACCACGGTTGCGTTCAATCGATTTTTCGCAGGTCGTAAAAATAAACGTCTTTCAAAACGCAAACATGAAACGCTGAAAAAGGTACGTTTTGAATCATGATTCTGCAGAACCACGGTCGCTAAAAATCGATTGAACGCAACGGAGATCTCAATCATGATTCTACTGTTGCTTTCACACCAAGGTTCGAAGATAGAAGAAGGAATAACAAAGGATAACATAAGGAATGATGGACAGAAGAGAAGATAGAAGGAATAATAAAGAATAACATAAGGAATGATGGGCAGAAAAGAAGATAGAAGGAAAAACAAAGGATAACATAAGGAATGATGGAAAGAGAAGAAGATAGAAGGAATAACAAAGGATAAGATAAGGAATGATGGACAGAAAAGAAGATAGAAGGAAAAACAAAGGATAACATAAGGAATGATGGACAGAAAAGAAGATAGAAGGAATAACAAAGAATAACATAAGGAATGATGGGCAGAAAAGAAGATAGAAGGAATAACAAAGGATAACATAAGGAATGATGGACAGAAAAGAAGATAGAAGGAATAATAAAGAATAACATAAGGAATGATTGGCAGAAAAGAAGATAGAAGGAAAAACAAAGAACCACATAAAGAATGATGGACAGAAAAGAAGATAGAAGGAAAAACAAAGGATAACATAAGGAATGATGGAAAGAGAAGAAGATAGAAGGAATAACAAAGGATAACATAAGGAATGATGGACAGAAAAGAAGATAGAAGGAAGAACAAAGAATAACATAATAAGACAGAAAAAAGAAGATAAAAGAAGAAAACAAAGAATCACATAAGGGAAGATGGAAAGAGAAGAAGATAGAAAAAAAAAACAAAGAAAAATAAGGAAACATAATATATAAAAGAAGGTAGGAAAAAACAGAATAACATAAGAAAAGATGGGAAGAGAAAGAATAACAAGGAAAAAAATGTTAAAATATATTACATAAGGAAACATAGAAAAGAAGGTAGGAAAAAACAAAGATTAACATAAGAAAAGATGGAAAGAGAAGAAGATAGAATGAAAAACAACGAATAGCATAAGAAAGATATAGAGACAAATAAATGATGTGGCTAAAGTTGACCATCCTGGGTCAAATTGCGCAGTACGATGCGCAGTGGATGGGCTTGAAATGAGCAAGAATCAGCGTTGATGAAAAATCGCTTGAACGCTCTCACGCAGTAGCCGTGTTTTGTAACAGCGTTTTGATTTGTGATTCATGTTTGTGATTCTAGCTTCAAAAAATCGCTTGAACGCACCGGAGAAAAGCCAGATGTAAACATTGGTTTTCAGAGTTTCATTTCTTTGGAGAAAGACTCCCTGTTAACCACAGAACGTTTTACTGTATCATGACTGTATAAATATTTTGTTTTCAGAATTCTAAATTTTCACCCAAATAGAGTCAGCCCATGTTCTGAATTGATATTTATATCTAGGTATTTCTTTGATACATTTAAACGAATTATTAATAATTTGTAATATTTCAGGAATAATTAGAGTTATTTAATAATACATGACAATTCAATAGATAAGATCAATATTTTACTTTAATATGTTTTAAGAACAAATATTTAATTAGTTTCTGGAATCCATGGAAAGCTATTGAGGAAATTACACAAAGCCATCAAAGAATAGTTCCGAAATTACTAAACACTGTAAATAGCATTTTACCTTTTTGCATTTATTCCATGAATTACATGATTATGTATATTGAAAATAAGTTGGAATTAAAGATCACTTATATTGTTATACTTCTAAAAACAACACGTGTGTGCTGACTCCTCCTTGTTACTTCAATAATATAGGATTTCCCGGACAAATTCGCAAGTTTGTCATTCAAATTAATTTATTTTGCATTCAAATTCGACGATTTTGCTGCTGTCAGGTGTATCTCGGATTCAAATCCGTATTACTAGTTATCAAATTTGTAAAATCTCTTTCGAATCTATATATTTTTCATTCAAATTCATGAAAAAGCTGCTTTTTTCACCATCTTGTCTTTCAATTTAGTGCAACACGAACTGCTGCCCTCGCGACGTTATCTTCCCAGCATTCTAATTCGTTTTTAGCAATCAATTTAGCACTTTGAGCAGTTAAATTCGAGGGTTGATATAAAATGATTGTTTACAGTTTTTTATCGCTCATTCATAGGTTTCTTTTGAATTTCATAAAGTTTTTCTCTTGTATTTTATGACAAATATACATGTTTTCATTTAGTTAACAATCAGAATGGGAGTTATGTCATCAATTTACTATTTTCCATGCTAATCATGCTAATGATTTATGAGATTCGTATTCGGGACATTAGTGTCCTGCTCTCTTTCATTTCATAACCATAGACATTCAGATCTAATAGTAAATATTTAAAAAAAAATCATCTATTGATATGATTGATAGTCTGAAGAGGTCCATGAATTCTAAACTTGTCTCTTGTTTCCTCGTAACAAAGGAAAAGTTATTGAAAACGAAGGATAATGTACATGGAATTGTGATTGATGTTGGAATATGTCTAAAATTCTGAGCATAATTCCTTAAATAACTTGTAATCAGTCAGAGGGGCGATTACGGATCCCTTCCCCCTTGTCCCATACATACAGCGCCTAGCTCCGGTTTTGGCCCCTCTTTACTGAATTTCTGACAGCGCCCCAAATGTACTGTCCTGAAAATACCGTTGTTTCATTAAAAGAAATAGCAGAACAGACCATACCGACAAAGCATGTTTATATTCTCATTTTTTATGATTGTAAATGTCAAATATTTATATGAGCAACAAACAAACAAACAGACAAAACTAACAAACTAGAACACATGTGATGTATTACTTTCCTTTAACTTGAATGAACATATTGCGAATATGAATGCTCGGTGTTGAATTTGAATGCTGGAAATGACGCCTCGACAGGTGTCGGCGAATTTGAATGCAAATTAAGCAGTTTTTAAATTGAATGACAAATCTACGAAATCCTTCGATAAAAATGTTAAATCCAAAAATAAAACAGGGGAATTGAATGATAATTTAAATTGAAAAATCAATTTGGGCGAATTTGAATGCAAAGAAAATGAATTCGAATCACAAACTTGCGAATTTGTCCGGGAAATCCTATAGATTAAATTGGACAACATTCTCCTACCATCGAAGCGAGTGAAACAATAATAATAATATTTGGGGCTGGGGGTATATATGAAATAAATGGCCATAATATTATGGCGATTTGTTTCATTTGGTCCAGCATCTTTTCCATTGTTTCAGACACAGCCGGGTCAGGATATCTATTGCTCCCACGACTGAAAAGCGACAAGTTCTCCCGTTCAAGATATACACAAAATGGTCCACAACATTCAATGTTTATAAACGAAAATCAAAAAAATAAAGAAAGGCTTTTAACTCACAAATGCATACGCAATTTAGCTATGTTGCAATACTTATGGCAAGGGAGGGTAGTATCACAGAGTTACATATACGCACTAGTACTTCACACCTCAAAGTAACTGACCACTTTGTCTTCTGATCATAGCTCAAACATGGTGTGTTGTATCGGACAACTTTAAACAAAATCTGAAAGAAAATTTAATCCCAAACAATTTGACACTTCATTTGTTGAAATCGAATAAAGAATGTGAGCACAATGACAATTCATATGTCAATTAAATACCCCCAAAATAAAAGTTGCAGCAATCCCTGATATGGCAGTCTCTATTCACAGAATGGATTCTTGCTGTCATCTTCATCTCTTTGTTTCGGACAATAGGGTATATAAACAAAACACAGAGGTGGTGTATGAAATGAATGACAGTCAGAACATGTGCTATCAAAATCATTCCAAATGCATGAGGCAGTGGATGTCCGGCAAGGAAAAGTGTCAGCGCCCAAAAGGATGCCAAGGTTATCTGAAAATGAGAGATGGCATCTTGCCGGACAAACACCCTATGCTTCCTTAATTGCCGGACATCCATTTGGAATGACTTTGATCGCCACAAGTTTTGACTGTCATTCATAGACCACCTCTGTGTTTTTGTTTATACCAGTATTGTCCGAAAAACAAAGAAATGAAGTCGGACAACCAGAAATCCACTGTGAATAGAGACTGTCATATCAATAGGGATTGCTGCAACTTTTATTTTACGGGTATTTGCATATGAATCGTCAATGTGCTCACATTCTTTATTCGATTTCAACAAATGAAGTGTCAAAATGTTTGGAATTCAATTTTCTTTCAAATTCTGTTAAAAGTTGTCCGAACCAATACACCATATCTGAGCTATGATCAAATGACAAAGTGGTCGGTTACTTTTTGTGAGGTGTGTATTATGGACAGTATATGGTATAATATATGCACAGTGGCGTAGACAGGTTCTTACACCTGGGGGGGATGATTTGCCGTTCACACCCGAATGCACAGATATGAATAGACAGGGGCGGCGGAGCGTCTTTCAAAGTGGGGGGGGGGGGGCACTAGCGAAAAAGGGCACTTTGGGGGAAAATGGGGGGCACTTACAAAAGCTGAACACGTGAAGGAAAATATACCCCTATATTCTATTTAACACACTTCTAAAGTGCATTTTCGACATACTTTTACATAATAATAATAATAATAATAATAATAATAATAATAATAATAATAACTACTTTGCAATATTATTGTATATTGCTCTGTCTTACTCAATTGTGAGCGAGCGAAGCGAGCGAGCAAAAAATGCTAGGTACCTTTGCTGAAGGGCATGGTATTTGCAGTATATTTCGAGTGGCCTATAATGATAAAGGCTCCTGGAAATTCATTTTATACGTGTTCCATATAGTGACCAAGCTATAATGTTTAAATGCAAGTGAGGTCTCATAGCTACCGATCATTTTTTATCAGAGAAAATATTCAAATTGAATGGGGTTTTGAGCACAATACCATCAGGAACTCGGAGAACATATAAGACTTTATGGCTACAACACACTTGAAGTGCCTTGCGTGAGATATCATAAGTGCGAGCGAGCGTAGCGAGCGAGCTTTAGAAAGAAAAAGTAGAAAAATACCCCCCAATTAAGGGGCACCGTTCCTTCTAATTACAGTTGTGGGAAGCACAAGCACTTGCCCGAATGGAAAAGGGACACTATCAGAAAACAAAAAGGGCGCTAATTGCCCTTATCTTACATGAACAGATGCAGAAATTGGACAAACTAGAAAGGAAAAGGGGTACTTATCAGAAGTAAATGAGGGCATGTATCAGATTTCAAATGGGCACTTATCAGGGGTGAAAAGGGGCACTCTGCAGAAGAGAAATTGCACTGTGAAAAACGAAAAGAGGTAGTGAAAGGGGGATAATAATCACATATAAAAAAGACATTCATTTGAAGTGGAAAAAGCGCACTTCTCAGAAGGGAACAGATCGCTATTAAAAGGGAAAGGTCATAAAAGAGCGCATTTCTGTAGATTTTAAGGGTAATCTATCTGAAACGAAAAGGGGCACTTATTAGAAAGCGAAAGGGCACTTGATCAACAAAGGAAATGGGCCCTTCTAAGATAAAAGAAAGGCACTGAACAGGTTTGAAAGGCGGCATTTTTGTTGGGTAAAAAGGGGCACTTTTGGGTGCTTCTAAAAAGGGGGGCACTGTGCCCCCTGCCCCCCGGGAGCGCCGCCTCTGTAAATAGAAGATATACGCACCGTGACAAACGTATATAGAATATGGACTGACACACATTATTGCATATAATACATTACTAATTATTATTATTATTATTATCATTATTATTATTATTATTATTATTATTATTATTATATTATTGTTATTATCATTATCATTATTATTATTATCATTATTATTATCATTATTGTTGTTGTTGCTGTTGTTGTTATAATGATAACGTAAGCAAACATCCTTCCCCAAAACCTGGGGGGGATGATTGTACATGTCATCCCCCCACCTTGTGAGGTGGGGGGGATGCATACCCCTCATCCCCCCCGCTGTCTACGCCCCTGAATATGCATGTAAATAAGCGTGACCTTGGGCTTAATTTCCTAAGCCACGTAAGTTTGGTTTTGGTTATTTAACCAGTTTTATCCATAATATCACGGGCGTAGATACTGGGGGATGGTGTGTACAATCATCCCCCATGTTTTTATGGGGAAAAAGAGTAGAAATATCGTTATTATTATTATTATTATTATCATTATTATTATAATTATTATTATCATTATTATTATTATCATTGTTATTATTTTTATCATTATTATTATCATTATTATTATCATTATTATTATTATTATCATTGTTATTATTTTTATCATTATTATTATCATTATTATTATTATTATTATCATTGTTTTTATTTTTATCATTATTATTATTATTATTATTATTATTATCATTGTTATTATTATTATCATTATTATTATTATTATTATTATTATTATTATCATTGTTATTATTTTTATCATTATTATTATTATCATTATTATCATTGTTATTATTATTATCATTATTATTATATTGTTTTTATTACTATTATCATAGTTATCACTGTTATTATCATGATCATCGTTATTATCATCATTATTATCATTATCTTTACTATAAGATATTATGATTTTGATGGTTATTTATCTGTTTATTTGTTGATTTATTTATTTGTTGATTTACAGTGTTACTACTTTTAGACTTAAATGCATAAAGAAATACTATCATTTTATTCTAAATCATGTAGCAGTAATCCATGGTTGTCAATCGGGGGGTGGGGAGGGATATCTCCCAAATTGGGCGGGGGGGGGGGAATATAAACCCCGGGGCCTGTATTATCACCCTACCCCCAAAACAAACAAAAAACAAACAAACAAAAAAAAAACACCGTGAACACTGCCATGGCTCCTGTTTATCCCCCCAAAACAAAGCAAAATAAACAAAGAAAGAGGCTGGGGAAGAGTTTAGAAAACTTAAAAAAAAAAAGAAAAAGAAAACCATGGGAGCGCTCGCTCTCGTTTTTTATAATACTAATGAAAGGAAACTGGTTTGCATCTTGTCTCTCTATGTAATGTTATGCTATTGTTCTACTCGCAATTTAAATATATCAACCAGTGGCGTAGGCCTAATGAGTCAAAATTTTTTAGGGGCGGCAGAATATAAAAGAAAATTGCATCATGCTCCACCGGGTGCTGATAATGGGTTATTGTAATTGGTGGATTCGAATATAAAAAACGGCCAATATGTAGTCTCACAAACTACGTTTTCGCCTTGGCATACTGTGTTTGGTTTTTTTTTTTTTACCGAAAAGAAAATTATTCTGAATTATTTTTATTTTGCGAGTAAGCAAAAATTTCAAGCACCTTCCTATAGGCCTATTTTAGGACTTTACCATAAAATTACACATCGAAGATTCACTTTTTGAATGAAAACTTAGCAATGAGTAGCCTTTCCAGCCAAACTGGTCCTAAAGATAGTTTCTTAATTTATTTTATGAGGGAGGAAATATATATATATATATATATATATATATATATATATATATATATATAGTACTAAGAACAGTTTCTATTGTGTATTATTATTTTATGAGGGAGAAAATTATTTTTAAATACTGAGAACAGTTTTTAATGTTCAAAAAGGATTGGTCAGAATATATTGCAAGTGTAATATCGTCTACCGCTCTAAGCCCATCGCACACTATACGATCGTTCTGCGATCCGATATTGCAAAAACTTGTTATAACATTTGATATGAACATTCAAACATGTAAAATCTTAATGATCAAAGTTCCGAATATAGTCATATAAATACTCAAATACAAATTCCGGGCTATTGCGAGCATGTGAGTCCGCATCGGGGGCACCACAAGGCTTGCAGTTAACCAAAATTTCAATTTTAGTATTCCATCATTATTCCTATCTCGAATAAGATACTTTTACTTGTTTAAACATTCATATTTAATGCAAAAGCCATTTGTTCGAAAATCGGGTAGTCTCTACCTCTACCCTGCTCCTCCCAGCTCCCCGATGATCGATCCGAGGTGCGCGCGTCTCCAGCTCCCACGCCGCGCCCAATATAATATTCACGGATATTTTTTCGCATGATGGATCGGAGCTAGTTAACGCGTAATACGAGTGCAGTGCTTGCTTGGCTAACTTACTTAATTAAGTATTAACCCCTTAGGCTTAGCTTAGCTTTGCAAACTACGTTATACTGTGGACTGTCTGGAGACGGTACGGCACACGGCACACGTATAGTAAGTGTATAAATTTCAAAAACTCGGAAAAATAATAATTTTGTGAGTTTTAATTTCATTGCCGTGCGCACCCGCGTGCGCAGCATCGCAGCGCATACCCATATACGCATACCCGTACCCCCACTGCCCCACTTGCAGTCAGTCCAGACAGCAGACCAGAGTCGGACCACGAGTGAGGGCTTTGACCATAGGCTTTGACCACGACATGGACCACGACCAGCAGCGCCATCGCGACACTAGCTAGCTGCACCCGGCCCTGCCCGGCTGCTAGCCCATACCCAGAACCGGCGCCGTACCGTATAAGTATTACTTTTGTTATTTTTTGTGCACACTCCGCAGGGTTGTTAGCTGTACCAGCTCAGATTCAGATTCAGTTATTGTCATTGTGAACAGTGACATTGATGTTGTTGTCTCATTGGTGGTGGTGATGATGTTGACACTTTGACAGTGATTATGAAGATACAATGTCTATTATATCTTGTCACTCTCTATGATCAAGTCTTCAAGACAAGAGTCCCCTTTCTTGAAGACTTGATCATTTGATGATGTTGAAGATCTTGGATCTAAATAATGTTTAAAATTAACAAGTTAATATTATTAGAGCTTATGTCATGATTAGATTAAATCTGTTTCTATTTAATGTCATTATCATCATCATTATTCTCACTGTCACCATGATGATGATGATCAATCATCATTATTATTGTCATGTAGTTCATAAGTCACTAATGTCAGCTCATCTAAATGAAAAGTTAGGTCTATCAGTATCATAGTATTACATCATTGACATCGGCTTATTTTTTGTTCGCTTCTTATTCCAGCAGATTGCTTTGAGTTTGAATTGTGAACGGGTTCTACATGTACTTGACTGGAAATGGAGCCTGCACGAGAAAGAAACTGGCTGATTCCGACAGCGCTGTTGTGCTGCTATGGTTTCCTGAAGGAAGTCCGTCCCTCGGAACCGTTCCTGACCCCATACCTCCGCAACGACAAGAATCTCACAGAAGAAGAGGTGGACAATCAAGTCTACCCGGTCTGGACGTACACGTACATGGCTGCTCTGATTTTTGTGTTTGTCCTCACCGACTTACTTCGCTACAAACCAGTCATTGTCTTTGAAGGATTGGCGTATATCGGGACATGGTCACTGCTTCTCTGGGCATATGGAGTGACGATGATGAAACTCATGCAGTTCATGTATGCTTTTGCCACATCGACAGAAGTCGCATATTTCGCATACATCTTCGCGGCTGTGTCATCGGACCACTACCAGCAGGTGTCAAGCTATACACGATCCTCCCTGCTGGCGGGGAGATTCACTGCTGCTGTTATCGGACAGCTCTTAATCTCTTTAAAAGTCACAACGTACAGAGGTCTGAATTATATCAGCCTGTCGTTTGTCTCGCTGGGATTTGTGATAAGCTTGTTCTTGCCATCCATTCACAAAAGTACATATTTCCATCGAGATGCAATGGCAGTATCAAATAGTTCTGACCCAGGTCATGTCAGCGAAAATCCATCACAAGTTCCTATTGGTACAACGAGTGAGTCTTGTTACAGAGAGGATAATGCCTTATCGAGTCCTGCATCTTCTGATGTGCTATCAAAGCCACCGGCACGCTCAGTGAAAGAGAGAATGCATTCATGCTTGTCATCTACCAAACAGTTTGGTCAGTGTTTATGGACTGACTTCAAGAGTTGCTACAGCAATAGGCAGCTTTTAGAGTGGTCTATATGGTAATTACATTTTCAGTTTGAGCAAGAATTGAAATATTTGATTTTGGTGTCATCAAATATAATGTCGTTCAGTTGCATATGGTATAAAAACCAGAAAGTTTTGTATGCATAGAACAGTAAATTTTGTGAGTGGTTCAGATTCGTAACAGTCTAATGCTGCCAAGTAATGGCATCACAATTGAAACAAGTTTTTTAAAAGTTACACTTGAAAGTTTCTTGTGCTGGAAATTGAGGTCTTATTTTGTGTTACATGACAGTGTTTAGTTTACAGTATGAAAGAGCATAACCAAGAAAAAACTGAAAATGGAGCCCGGGCAGGGAAAACAAAATTAATTGAAGCCAGCAATGAGTGAAATACAGTGTATTTCTCACAACATTGCATCCTGCATAGAATGTCCTTTGGCAAGGCATTAATCTATATTTGCTACTGTCTACACAGGTGAAATAAATTGATACCCAGTAGGAAGAAATCCCTTGACTGCTTTTTGCCTTTTCATGGTGGCCATTATAGAATTAGAGTGATTAGTAGGGCCTTCAGGGAGAACTATATGTAGAATCCAGAGGCCACCCTGGGTAAACAAAACATATTTTGCTATGTAAACATTAAACAATTCACTATATCGTAATAGGTGGGCCTTTGCAACCTGTGGTAATCTTCAAATTGGCAACTACATTCAGAACCTCTGGGACATCAATCTTCACAAATCTGGCAATGAGAACAGCTCTGATAGTGTGTACAATGGGGCAGTCGAGGCTCTGTCAACACTGCTTGGTATGATCATGTAGTGTGAAGGGTGTTTAGAGGAAGGGCAAAGTCCAAGCTATTTCATTATTTTCTTTCTATAGATTGTATTGAGGGATTCTGAACATGAATTTAAATCAAATATGCAATGTCAAAAATGTGGTCTGATGATCTGATCTAAACTTAGTAGGGTTGTGACTTAATACAGTGATTTGATATGCTGAAATCTTTGGTGTGGGAGCTCCCTTCCCTGTCCCTTCCCTTCTACAGTAGATCTCAGGTTTCTTACAGACCAGAATATCCTGCTGGCCTGAGATAGCATTCATTTTTTTCTGTTATGATGATTAACTTCATATGTAGTATCCTGCTAAGACACTGTATTGACCTTTCTGGTTGTTTCCACTGTTTGTGATATTCATCTTGTCTAGGTGACTTTCCCTCTTGCTATCCTTCTTGCTACCATTGCCACTCTATGCAGTCCTACTTTTCCATTAATTTGTTTCCTCAGGAAGAGTTTGTGCATTACTCAACCTTCATTTGTTTGTGTAACTTCTATCCTGTCATGCTCGGTATGTGGGCTAGGTAATTTATGAATAGGGTTACTTCCAAAATCCAAACTTATGTGAAACTAACATCTGTATAGATGTACCCACTTACATTTTTATGCAGGAATCAATTTGCTTATTCATTTTTTTACAGCAGTACAATAATTCTTACAGAATGAATAGCTTGACACTTGAATTGAATTGAATTGAATTTATTCAAACCAGTCAAAAAGAGTACAAAGTACAAAAAAAAGTACAAAAGTACAAACAAAAATAAAATGGTTACATTACAAAGAACTGATGAAAATGACAGGTTTGGGACCCCAAAGAAGCACAGCTTGTAATCAGGGGCCCCTGCATATGATATTTTACTTAAACATAGAACAACTATGAGAAAAAAAAGAAAAAAAAAATGATAGAAATTAAAAGGTATTTAAAGATCACAACAGATAACCCACACGCAAACATTCGCACACTCACACAGACAAACACAGACATTCACACTCCAAACATGTCACCCCCAGGTGCAACTAACAACTAGTCTTAAATTTATCAAGTAGATATTTATGACATAATTTCTTAAACCGAGACAGGGTACTGCTATTTCTTATATCAGCAGGACACATATTCCATTCTTTAACACAATTTGTTCTGAATGATTTCAACGTAGCATTAATTCTAGCAAAGGGTTGGTGAATAAGATGTCTCTGACGTGTGTTATAATTATGAATCTTAGAATTAGCCACAAAAGTTTCTTGTAAGAAAGAACAATGCAGGGATTGGTATTTATACATGAAAATAACACAATTCAGCGAGACCATTTCATTAAGTGGTAACATATTCAACTGCAAAAAAGTGGGGAACTTGGAGCCAGATAATTTGAATTTGTGACATATCTTATAGCTTTCTTTTGAAGAACTTGTAATTTATGTACATGAGTCCTGTATGTATGTCCCCAAGCGATATTGCAATACATTAAATGTGGCACAATTAAAGCATTATATAAAGAAACCAATGTTCGTTGAGGTAAGAAATATCTTACTTTTGATATCACACCAACATTACGAGATACTTTAGAACATACATTATTAAGGTGATAATTCCATGACAAGTATTCATCAACTGTGACACCAAGAAATTGCACACTTGAGCTGAATTCAATTTGTCGACCACCAACTATTATTGGATCTATATTATCAATGATCCTCTTCCCCTTTGTTCTAAATAAAACACATTTTGTTTTACTTGTATTCAGTAACAGCTTATTACAACAAAACCAGGCAAAAACATGACAAATTTCAGTATTTACCTCCCGAATAAGACTTTGCAAATTCTTATGAGAAAGTAATAAACAGGTGTCATCAGCGTATAAAGAATATGTAAGCAATTTGGAAGAATTAACAATATCATTAATATAGATTAGGAAAAGCAACGGACCAAGAACCGATCCTTGCGGTACTCCAAATTTAATATTTCTATATTCTGAGCTGACACCGTTGATAACCACAAATTGGGGACCGGTTTTCTAGATAGCTTTTAAACCAATTTAAAGCCATCCCACGAATGCCATAATATTCAAGCTTAATTAGGAGTATACTGTGATCAATGGTGTCAAAGGCTTTACTTAAATCAAGGAATGCACCAAGGCAAAATTTTCCATCATTCATAGCAGTGATAATTGTGTTAACCAAGTTTAATACACCCATACTAGTAGAGCAATTTTTCCTGAAGCCAAATTGATGCGGTGTCATGATATCATGATACAGCAAATAATCGTTTAATCTTTTGTACATTATTTTTTCCAAGATCTTTGAGAAGATCGGCAACAAAGCAATTGGTCTATAATTTTCATTTATAATTTTCCATTACCGGTAAGTCGCATTTAACTTCAATCTACTGTAATCCACAAACCAAGAGGGTGATATCATTCATTATTCCTTATGTTATATAGGTGCTCTGTCCGCTTTCCTGATCATGTTTCCTAAAGTCAACTGGGACCGGTATGGAGAGCTGCTGCTAGGTGTGGTCTCCATCGTTGATGCGATCCTGCTCTTCATCATGGGGTTGACTACCAACATCTGGCTCTGCTATGCCTTCTACATCATTTTTAGATCCTCCTACCAGCTGGTCATCACCATCGCAACGTAAGTAAAAGGCAAAGGTGTAAATTCCATCATAAATATCTTAACTGTAATAAATGATCAGTGCAAATTATGTGAATTCTCTAGGTCACACTGGAAGAAATGTAAATTCATTGTACCTACATAACATTAAAGTGTAGGGCATTAAATGGCAAAAGTAGGGACATAGAACACTCAATCCCCCAATCCCCCAAATGGGTCTAGTATAGGTGTCTTTTTCATGCGTTTTCTGTTGTCAAGTGCGTACTAATTAACCAAATTTCAATCCTGGACCAAATAATTTTAATTGTATTTGTAGAGCAGTTTTTATGTACTGAAAAGACTACTCTGTGTAAAATAAAACAGAATACCATGAGGGAATTTATAAATAAGTGATTAATACATGTATACCGAGACTTAGACTAACCCTCACACTCCCCTGAAACCCAACTACAGCTGGAATCCTAACCCTGTATTTTTGATGAAGCACAATTGAGAGCAGTTGTCATCAGAGCATATGTTGAAATTCCAAGGTACCTTTGACCCCAACACTTTGCTCCGGATGAACAGTATCGTGCATGCATGCTGAAGAAATGTTTCCATGTATGGACCTACTTCAAATGTTGCTTAAATGTTTAAACCTATACATATCTAAAAATGTGAAACATCTTGAGGACAGTGGAATGATTTTATGTATTCTCCCCTTCAGATTCCAGATTGCAAAGCACCTCTCCCTGGAACGCTATGCTTTGGTCTTCGGATGGAACACATTTGTGGCTCTAGTCCTTGAGACCATACTGACTCTTATTGTAGTGGACTATCGCACCCTGAGTCTGCCAGCTGATACACAGGTATGGTGACTCTGCATATACTTCAGCAACAGTATACGTATATTGACTACGTAGAGGGGCATGGTTGAAACTATAGCCCAAGGTGATCTTGAAACTGTACTGCCCTGAGACAAAGTTGAAGGGTATAGTACAGCCTCAAGATTACCTAGGAGCTATAGTTTCAACTGTGACCCAAAGAAGTAAGCAGTCGGTATTGTTTATATACTGCATCCTGAGTGTGAATTCACACTCGGGATATCCAAAAGTGGATATTTTGACAAAATATGCCCTTAAAAATGTTTTCATTGTAACGGAAATCAATTTAAGAGTAGTGCGTGTGTCTAGTGTGCATACCTATTGTTAACCTCATACGCATCTGTTGGGACACTGCTTTTTACAACCAAGGAGAACTATGGCCAGTCAGTATTTTTCGCTATACTACCTGGCAGTCAATTAGTGAATTTCATGCCTGTAGATTTGACCAACAGATGCCTAGAAGCTAGACAGATGGTGTATAATGTTAATTATATTCCACAATACTGTTGATTATATTTCACATCCAGATCTCCTGAAAAGTTATAGTTTGTCCCATCTTCTTCACCAATGTTGATTATTTGCTTACTACTTCTGTTCTAGAAAAAAAATTAGGGTTGAGGTTATTGCAAATGTCTTCTGGGTTAAGTTTAGGGTCAAGGTAACAGGGTTTTTGGTCCAGTGTGAAGTTAACTAGGAAAGGAAACTGATATGTTATTCATTCTTTTTTTTCATATGTTAAATCTTTTTATTTCTTTACTAGAATTTTTGAATCGCTCATTTCTGCAAAGTTTGCCTCTTCTGTTATGAAGAAAGTTGCTTGAAATATAGCGCTGGGGTTCGTTTTCCAAGTGCTGATAATTGGGCAAGGTTACGGCATGTCCCAATCAGTTGCAATACTTGGGGGCATCAAAAGGGAACTTTTTCCTGTTACAAAGACAAGCTTGATATTGAAGATTCTATTGTCTCATATTAATTGTGCCCTCCAACAGAATGATGTGGCTGCCTCCTTTCCTCTTTACATGGTCCATGATCTTTCTCCTCTTTACAGTTCTTGGTGTACGGGGGCTACTTCTACCTCCTGGGTACAGCGTTCTGCGTCAAGGCTGTCTACCAGGCAGGAAAACTTGGATGCAGGCAAACCCTCTCCTGTTGCCATGGTGATGATGGGGCGTGTCTAGAGCTTCACAACAGGGTACCAACACAGGATGGAGGAGGAAGAGGAGGAGGAGGAAGAGGAGAAGGGAGGAATTTGGAAGAGGATGAACAAGAGACAGGAGCAAGGGAGATTGATGAGCTGAAGGGAGGAGATGAACTCCGGCTGGTGACGTAACTAAATAAAAATGGGGAAAAAAAGGCCCATTTACATATGAATCACACTTAAGCCACAGCAACAGAACCAGGGTAAAAAAAGCTTTTTTTTTCCTATGAGAGCTGTTCTCTGAAAAAAATAGCTTCTGTGGACAAGTTTCAGGAACTGTTTCTAGGCTTGAAGGAACTAGGTTGAATTTTAATTGTTGATAACCCAATTTTCTCCTTCAGAATGTGCGTGATTAAGTATCACTTTGCATTAATGTGTGTGTTATTTCAAGAAATGTGAATTGTGCTGCTCTTACATGTACATCATGATTTACAACTTTATCGCTTATTTTTGGAGCCAAGGTGAGGGCGACTCTGAAGAAAATGGTCGCCCCAGAGAATTGGGTTATAAGGGTTTTAGGGAGCTATTTGAGCTCCGCAAAGGGAGAAATTGCCTGTTGCCCCTAGATTTTTTTTTTTTTACCCTAATCAGCACTGAGTAAATTTTAAGTGCCATCCTTTTCTACATGTTTTGATACTGAGTATGCATAGGGGCCTCTGGTTGTTGACAGTACAGTTTTGCTCTAAAAAGGAGAAGGCCCATTCACATATGCAGCCTATTAAACCACTTTTTAGGAAATGCCCAAGCAAAGCTGAATAATAAGAGTAGCTAGCTTCACCATCTACATGTATATAACTCATACTTACACATACATACACACCCATGCATTCCATAAAAAAACAAAACAACAAAGAGGCCACTTCACATTATTATGAGGCAAAGTGACGGTATAAACAGAAGTAGAATAACTGCAGGACAATCTAAAATTTACAACTGCTGTCAGGCCTAATTAGACTAATTAGTGTCAAGTTGAGTTGAATTACATGTAACATGAAATGATCCCACTTCATGTTTTGCTCGAGGACTTAAGTCCTTACATTGCTGCATGTGTTCCTTTGCACAGTCTTGCTCTCACCTTGGCCATTATTATCTTATTTTGATTGTCATAGCAATAAAAAAATGGGGTGTGCCATTTGCTCATACTGCGCACTTTTGACTTGCCTGCTGGTCCATGGATGCAATTTTAGAGGGCAGTTAAAACCAATCACAAGTTCGCCTTCAGATTTTATTATCACAATTGAATGTATAAAGATAACACAGAAGATAAAACATTTTTCAGAATACCGGCCCTGGTCTTTGTAAATTGAATGAAATCTTGGCAGATCTGTGTTCTGACGATCGCTGAAGGTTGCCATTGTTGTTTTATTTTCAGAGTGTAACTTCCATTAGAATCTTGGCTTGTCAATCTTAAAGCATTCATACAGATACTGTGATCTTATTAGGTGGTCTGTCATCAACAACAGATCACCTCAAAATTTCTTCAGAATTTTCTCTCTTTATAATTCTTTGTTTTTATTTCTTCCATAAACAGTCTGTATATTAGTAAAACATCTGGAATTGAGAAGAAAATGAGAGCTGTGTGACTAAGAGCTGCTGCAGACATTTGCAATAATAGTTCCAAAGTTTGAATTAATTTTCAAAGTCGTCAGGTCATTGTGACATCATCCAGGTGCCATTTTGTGAAAATCACCTCAAGGTCATTTCTTCTTAATGGAAAGTCATTTCTCCTTCATATTTGGCATGATTAAAGTTAATTTTAATCCACTTGATTCCAGACACTTAAACGCACACATATGCTTACTTCCCAGCATCAGTGCGTGTGCAAAAGTTGGAAATGCTCACAATCATCTCAGATTCATTTTGCATATGTTTTAGGCGATTTTGAACATTTGAAAAATTTCAGCCCGTCTGTGCGCAAACCTGTAGAAAACATAAAAATGCATTTTTCACATGATTTGCATTCTTAATACTATTCTTAACAATTCCTAACAAGTTAGAATCAATTTCAACTTTACCATAATGTCACACACGTGCGCAAAAGTTCTAAATTTGTGTGTGTGTTTCTATGGGGCAAATGACTTATAAAAATGCTTTTTTTTAGAATCTTCTGTCGCTCCTGAGAATGAAGGGGGACCCCCAATTTTTTACATATTCTGATAACCTATAGCTTGTAGGTATAAATCCATGAAAATGTTGACTGACTTGGAATCATGACTATACTTCTTTTCCTTGAACTTGGTGAGGGGAGATGCTTCTTTGCAGCTACCTTCTCCTAAAACCCATATGAATGGGCCTAGGCCTGTTTCCATTCCCACTGCCTCTACAATGTGCTCTTTGTATAGCCTGTGGTAAAGCTTGACCAACAAGACTGGCAGCAAATTTTGCAATGTCCTGCCCTTCCATTCATTCAGAAACACCCCACAGCACTATGTTATTCCTTTGACCATGATTCTCTAACTCATCTATTTTCTCCTTCGCTCCTGCCAAAGTGCCTCTTCACCTCATCTTTCAGCTCAGTGATAACAAATTGTAAAGCTTCATGTTCTTCCTGCACTCCTTCATCATTGCAGCAAACCTGGACCTGTCTGATAAAGAGTTGTGATTGATTCAAATTGCAACTTTGAGATTGATCTCAATTCCTATCTCTTGAATCACAGTTGAGATCAATCTCAAAGTTGCGATTGATTCAAATCAATCGCAATTCTTTATAAAACAGGACCCTGGCTTCTTGGCGTTGTTAACACGCTTTGACCAGGCAGGGGGCTCTCTCTGAGCCATTTATGTCTGGAACTTCAGGTGTAGTGGTGACAGGCTGATCGACGGCGGCGCTTGTTTTGGTAACGACTAATTTCCTTCCATATTTTTGGCAAATTTTTTCTTCAAAGGTGAGTTGGGTAGACTAGGTGGATCTCACGATTTTCCCTTGAAGCTCATTCTCTTAAAGGCAAAGTCCACCCCAAAAGTTTCATTGTTTTAATAAAAGGAGTTAAATTTGAACAGCATTTTAAAAAAAGAAATGAGCAAAATCGGTCAAAGAATAGAAAATTACACTCGTTTAAATTTTCTAGTAAATTACTTTCGGCTCTGCAAATTGGCAACACTGATGACATCATATGCGAGCAGCTCTCCATTCACTTTGTACATGAAATTTCACATTTTCTCAATTTTCTTGGAAGTTACACATTTTCTAACCCCCCATAGTCAATGTATGTTCAGAACAATTGCTTTTTACATAACATACTTTGACTATAGGGTGAGAAAATTTGTAACTTCCAAGAAAATTGAGAAAATGTGAAATTTCACGTACAAAGTGAATGGAGAGCTGCTCGCATATGATGTCATCAGTGTTGCCAATTTGCTGAGCCGAGAATAATTTACTAGAAAATGTAAATGAGTGTAATTTTCTTCTTCTTTGACCGATTTTGCTCATTTCTTTTTTTAAATGCTGTTCAAATTCATCTCCTTTTATTGAAACAGTGAAACTTCTGGGGTGGACTTTCCCTTTAACAAACACAGATATCCAATTGAAATAATGAATTGAAAGCGTGTAAAATTAAAGAAATAGAGCGAGTCCCTCTGGAGTGTGCTGATCGCTCAGCCACCATATTGTCACCCCGTCCACAACGTTATTCCCACTTTCATTCACGGCAGCTAGCCACAAATATTCATACTCATCTCTGTACTTCCTCTGCTCCAGATGATCAACTACAAACCATCTGCTACTCCAAATCGACTTTCCGATCACCATGTTGGAAACCTTCATGTATGTACACACTTTGCATGCTCATGTTCTTGTGGGTGGTTAGGTGGCGCTCTTTGAACATATGAATTATTATGGAAGAGGGGAAGATCAGACATGCACAGGACTGATTTTGTACAGAGTATGATATAACACACCTTGAGGGAACGCCGCCTAAGAGATATGAAATTTCTATCATTTCACTTTTTAGAGATGCGAGAATAAAGGATCTCTCCATTACTCTGACAATTTGAGCAATTAATAGCCAAACAATGAGCCGGACTTTTAGAACTTTTCCTTTGACGACAAGACCTTAGTGATGCATGCAAATTGTTATCCAGATTGAACTCAGGCGCGAGGAATTATTCACTTTAAAATGAGAATACAATATGAAATAAAAAGACCGAGACAAAATTATGAAAACTATATATTGCTTCATGAAACAAAGTTTACAATGGCTGATCAGTTTAATGCATCCTTTCCTTGAATCTTACATTTAACTACACACCTCTTACCTACTAGTCTAACTAATTTGCTATATTGTCTTGGGGTGAGATGGGTTACTGCAGACGACTTATCAGATTCACAGGTTACCGCTCGTCTCCCCCGGTCAGCTGTCTCCCCTTTCCCGGACGTTTGAGGACAGATCCTCTTGTTATGTGGTTTTCATCCCCGCATCTATAGCAGTGCCTGCAGTCATCTCCTTTGCCAGCTTCCTGGCATCCTCGTTCCCTCCTCGGCCGCTGAGTACTAGTAGTTGGTGGTCGTGTCTCACCATTCCCCGGTCCTCTTGATTTGATAGCCTCCTGCAGGGAAGCTACCGTGGCCTGGAGACTCGCCAGTCCCTTGGCTATGGCAGACACCTCAGAGGGTGGGGCCTCTTCAATCCAGACTGCCGAAGTGGTCGGGTGTCTGCCACCCTGCTTGTCCTTACGTTTGTTGGCCATGACCATGGCAACATTGATTCCCTCCAGGATGTCCTCGTCAGTCACGTCAGGATCTTCAATCAGTTTTCTGACTTCATGGCAAACACCCTCCTCCAACCCAGTGTTAAGAGTTTGCAGAAAAGTCCTTTGCATCGTCTCTCCATCATACCTGAGGGCAGCACTCTCCTCTTTTGATGCGAAGATCACTTTCTGTCTCGTGTTCATGACCCTCGTGGCAAAGTCCTGAGGGCTCTCCCGCTTCCCTTGACAGGCGGAAGTGAGTTCTTGGTATGCGCCTATCACGTCCTGCTCCTGATAATGACACCTGAGGATTCGTCTGAGCTTGGGGAGGGTCAAGTCAATTTTGCTCTCTAAATAGCCTTTTAGGGGCATTCCGAGGCTTACACTTCTGAGGACAGCACTCACCACCTCTCGGTCACTGTAATTTTTGGCAATGCCATCCTCAATTTGTCGGGGTTAGACTCTGGTAGCTCAGCTTGTCCCCTTGCCCAGGGTTACTGACCTGTCCGAAGATCTTAAACTCCTTCCTACCCAGAGCTTGTAACACAGCTGCGGCGTCAAGGTTTGGCTGTCCTGATGATGGGTCAGTTGCTGCAACAGCCGACTCACTGGGCTGATGGTGCCCAGTGAGCTTTGGTGTTGGGGGTAGCAGATGTGGCTCCGGCTGGCCATTTCCAGCCTCCTTTGTGTTGGCAGACGGCCTGTCGACAGCACTGGTAACATGTTTTAGTCCCTGATGTAAGTGGAAAAAAAGTGAAATAATCAAATGCTGCATCAAGTATCCAAACTACCAGAAAAACATTTGCTGGTGCTCTCTGCACTTAAAAGGAACGTCATCTGGGTTTTTTCGTAGGCTCACTTTGATGCCAAGGCAGTATGCATGGGCTCAGTAGGTGCATGCTTCAACATCACACTCCAGCCATGAGGCATTTTCCCCCTCTTTTGTTTGCTGAGTTCATTATTCCACTTTTCCCAGTAGATCACCTTACAGTCTTGCACTGACTCCCAAGCTTTCTTAGAAAGAATCCTCTTTTTGCATGGGAGTCCTTTACACATTTGTAGTTGGCTGCCTACTCTACATAGTACTCAAAACGAATAAAAAACTCCATGAACCAAAGAAATTTCACGAATTTTCGCCCTTAGGGCTTTATCAAGTGTTTAATATCAATATGAAAATGCGTCGTTTATCATGATAAGTAAACAGCGCGCACACTCTGCCGAAGTCCTAGGCATTAGTGCACCAGACAGAGTGGCGCACATTACGTAACAAAGAAGTACATTAAACACTGTGAATAAGTTTGAATTAGAAATTTCTCATTCTGTTATCTATAGAAGATTTATAAAGTAACGTAAAACGTGATTTCCAAATTAATGAATCGTTCAAGAAAGAAATTTGTTTATGTCCTGCAATCATCGAACAAGATGAAGCAGTAATGTGTGCACATGTTTGATATGTGTATGATTGTCTACTCCTTCGTTGGTGAATAATCTTTTACCTAATGAACTTAGTACATGAAGGCTCACTGCTTTGTGTAATCCACAATTTTGCTTTTGCATGTTGATTTGCCGAATTGCCTTCGCGGACTCTTTCATTGCCTTGCATGTTCATCATGAAGAGATCACAGCCTAATCTTGCTTTCACCACAGAATATACATGTTATTCCTTGCAAGTAAATATTCTCAGTAGCTTTCATGATTTCATTTGTGGACGGCAAATCCTTGATATCCTCAGATGCTATTGTGATGTCTATATATGTTGATTGATAGTATTGTGGAGCATTAAATTTGAAATGGTGATGCAAAACCATTGCTCTTGACTAACATTGTTAGAAGTTCATATGCTGGTCTTTCAGTTTGTTGTTTCATATTTCACACATTTTCAGACATTTACAATATTTGACAGTGTTTTGAGAGCTTATAGAAAGTATACAAACAAGCAATATAAGAGGTACAAAGGAAATGGTAAATTCAGAAAAAGAAATAAATAAAAGAAGGTAAGTACCCCATATAAATATAAGTACATGCAGTATTGTCAAGAGTGAAATATGAAGGAGCCTAAAAAAAAGCTAAGCTTGTAAAATATAGGCTCCTTTAAAAAAAAATAGTGATGTTTCAAATTACAGTATCGAAATAATGGCAATGAGCTAAGCATGACAGATCAAAATGGGTATGAATATGAATTTTTTTAAAACTTGTGTCAAGAAAGAAAAGATAATCTAGAATACAGAATGGTATGTCTGCATTTATTGCCTTCTGATAGTTTGTAGCATAATTCATGCTTAACACTTCACCACTGAACAATTTGCAAAGCAAGGTAGTGTTACCTGTACCTGCATTAGTATCGGACCGGATGAGCTTGAACAGAATATTGTATATCTCTCCAGAAACAAGCATTGCCTTCCCGTTCCACGCAATTTGCTTGAGGAGACGAGCTGATGTGGTCCTACCTATGATTTTGCTCATCACCTTGTTCCTTGGCAATTCTCAACAAAGGTTCCATTGCTCCAGCACTGATTGACTGGAAATTTCCCGCCCCAGAAGGTCCTATCGCAATAGTGTATATGTTGGGTCACTTTTTGGAATCTCCAACTGGTTTCTGAATCCACGACCTCTTACCTGCAAGATATGCGGTTGCTAACATCGATGTGTACAGAAATCCTTCACTGCCACAAAGAGCAGTACAAGTAGCTTGATTTTTTTATATTTGCTGCTATTCGAGCTGGAAGTAGCTTGGCGGAGAATGGGTCTAGTTGATGAATTCTTCTGTGGAGCTGCCCCATGTTTCAAATGACTGTTTCCTGATAAAAGCAATCTTAGACATGATCTAAGAATGAATACTACAGGAGCAGTATCCTGCTTCACCATCCACCAACATTTAGTCCCATGTCACTATGAGTCCAAGAAGAAGTGATGAAATGAATACTGAAAAAGAAAAGATATAAAAACAACAAACATGGAAATGCATTATTCGTCTACATTGCTTGGTGCTTTCTCGGGATAGGATGTCTCTCTTAGCTGTCTCTTGAGGCTCCATCCAGTCTTTGATGCTGAATAATAGCTAGTGTGCACAATCATATTTGTTACTACCCTCAAAACTCCCTCAGGTGCTTTTGGAACTTGAGACAAAATGTCATCAGGGGCAGGAGCGTCCTCCCTGAGGTGTTCTAGATACATTTTCTGCGGTGAGTTACACTTGCTACATTTGTGCAGGCACTGATTGACTCGGTGTCGCTGTCATATCCAAACAGTTCATTCATTTTATGTTTCATTTCCTCTTGCGCATCGAACTACTTCCTCATTTTATTTAGATCAAAGTTTCCAAGCATGTCAAGACCTCTTCTAGCCTTACATTATGTGTCACCCTATCTGATGCACTTACTAATGTTCGTCTACACTGTAAGTAGCACACCAGCCCTCGGATTCCTTCAAGAACCTGGGTCATTACCCGCTGAAATATTCCTGGGGCTGATGATATTCCGTATGGAAATCTCCAGTAAGAAATTTTCAGTTGCAAGGAATGTCCTGTTGGCATTCCTTTTGTTCAGTGTATTGTTTGGTTACCTGTAGCCTGAAAGCAGTCTAAAATTGTAACAGTGTGGGATTATTGTTCCATCCACCATACCTCAATAGTTTACAGAGTGAATATCAACTTGACGTCTGAACTCGTGTAAGCCTACTTCATGTGTTTCTTAACATAGTGTCTCTCGTACTTGTCCTCACTAGTTGAATAAAACCTTGGCAGATCTTTGGTCTCAAGATCTCTGAGGGTTGCCATTGTTTTTTTATCTTCAGAGTGTAACTTTCACTGGAGACATGACTTGTTGCTCTCAAAGCATTCATACTAATGCTGTGATCTTCTTGACATTCCTTTTTGTTTTCAGTGGATTTCTGGGTATCTTTAGCTTTAGGTAGTCTGAAATTGTGGTACTGTTGGGTTATTGTTCCATCCTCCACGTCCCCAATCTTTGGCAAAGTGAAGCTACATGTAAGTTGGTCTTGACTTTTTTAATAGGGCTCCGGTATGGAATGAATTACCCATGTGTGTAGTGGTACTGTTGGCACTATGAACATGGCGGACAAAGAAAGCGGACAAAATAAACGACCTCTCATTCTACCCTTCACAATGGTTCTGGTAGTCAAAAGAACATCCCTTCACAGCTAATCATGTTTAATCATGTAGTTCCAGGTGAATATGCGTGTGACACCTGTTCCACATATTTTAGACAATAACAGTGAAGGGATGTTCTTTTGACTACCAGAACCATTGTGAAGGGTAGAATGAGGGGTTGTTTATTTTGTCCGCTTTCTTTGTCCGTCATGTTCATAGTTTGGGTTATTGTTCCATCCTCCTCATCCTCAATCGTTGGCAAAGTGCAGCTCAAGTTGGTCTTGGCTTTTTTTAAATACTATCGAGTTATTGTTCAGTTCTCCTTGTCATGGATTTTTGGCAAAGCTCAAGTTGGTCTTGGCTCTTTAAATAGCGCTCTGGTATGGAATGAATTACCCATGTAGATGCCAGTAGTGAAAAGTTCCATCAATCATGATCGATTATGTAATTATGCATTGTAATTGTCTTGACTTTGACCAAACCGTCCTCGAATTTTCATGAAGTGGAGCTTTAACTTTTTCAGAATTTTTCCACAGTGCGTCTCAAGATGGTTTGGTGAAAATCACCTCTATGTTTGTGAAGTAATATTCCCTGACATTGAAGTTATATCTCAATAATCAAATTTGTTTATAAAAGAAAAATATGTGTGTTGTGTTCAGCTTGTCTTTCAACAGACATGGGAGTTTTAACTCCATGCACAGATAATTTCACCGATGATTCATTCGGAGGCGTAATGAGCCAAAACATAAAGTGGAGTTTGTATGGATATCATTGAATTTTCACATCCAGTGGCTATCCTTCCCCTCCCCCCCCCATGGCCTCCCTTTTATTTTGTTGCTAAAACATAACTGACACAAGTTTGGTTTCAGCTACCTTAATAGTTCTCAAGAAAAAAATCACAGTCACAAATAGAGATCAATAAACCCAAAACATATCTGGCACCGCAGGAGCAGAGGTATGGAAGGCTGGTTAATCGAATGATTGTTATCTCTCAAGCTTCAATCAAATTATACAATGGCACATAGAGAAACAAATGTAAAATATGTACATGTAAGCATAATCGGAATAATCCTCAAAATATTTGAAGTAAAATGTTTACATTTAGCAAAACAAAGCAAATGTTTAAATGACTTACTGTATCTTCTAACATCTAAAATTAATAGCAAATTAATAAAGCGCGTAATACATCTATTTGAGACGTGTCTAAGCGCTTTACAGAAAATTGATTCAATATTTTATACCTTTCCAATGATAATACACAGCAAAAATGGAAAATTTACCATTTCATGTTCACATGATCCTTCTTGCAGTGTCTGCAGGAAAACACAGAAGAGGTCATTGAAAAAGGAATGAACCAGGGGGACCCATTATTTTGGCAAAGGGTCTCACAAACTGAAGAGGCATTTTTATTCATTGATTTTGCAAAATTCTTTCATACAGTATGTCAAACCTCTACCTCTGATCTAGGGTTTCATATTCTCAAGGTAGATCTAAAATCTTTGCAAAATATCAAGAACTTATCAAGTTGTACATGATAACCATGTATGTGTCTAGTTTCTGTACAGTTGCATCTATTCAAATCACTACGAGAATATCGATGCCTGATTCAAGAGCCACGGAGCATTTTATAAAGTGGGGGAGGGGGGGTTGAGCATGTGAACAAGCATAATCATTGCCACATTAGTGAGTAGAGACTGTGTCTAATAAAAAAGCTGATATGACCAAATCCACCTGTAATGTACCAGACTTACCTCCAAAATAAGTGATTTCCTCGGAAGTCTATGGTAGTACGTCTGATCAGTTCTGGTCTCTGGCAAAATCTCTGTGGTCCAGCATCGAAGCAGGAATCGCGCCCTCTTGTGGTGGCTGTTTGTAGGGGTGGGGGGTTTTCTACAACAGTCCCCCCGTTTTAAAAAACCTGATCCCATGGTGCCCGGGGAACAACCCACCCCAAACAGGAATTACAAAACAAATTTTTTTGTTGTTGTTTCCTTCTAACCTCCTTTTGTCTTTCGACTTAACACTCCTTAATTTCCTCTGAATTACCCCAGGAGTAATTTGTGATATAAAAAGGTACAAAAATCTTAAAAACCAACAATAACAAACAATACCCCTCAGGGTTGCCCAACATCCTTGGGGTTTAAACCATTCTTTGAACACAGCTGCAACTTTAGGGCAGCAGCCTATATCAACTAGAAAACTCGTATAAAAACTAGAACTCTTCCTACAGAATATAAAACGTCAAAAATAAAAACTCTTCCATATTAAACATATATACAGGACCCAACCCAAGGAGGTCCCTTTCCCCGATCACTCCTCGCCCCCATGACAGTGGGCTGTCCGCCACCCCTTCCCAGGCTAAGGCGCCCTCATCTACCCCAGAGGTACGTTTTTGAGGTTTTTTGGTGGGGCACCGGAGAACCAATTGGGCGTCAGTGCTGTCTTTGCCCGGAGCGGGCCATTTAAAAATAAACCTCCTTGGGCAAAAACCCATAAAAAATTGACCATTACACCCCCACAGAGATTTACCGGAACACATGGTTCCCTACTAGTGTGAGCCTTCATACACTCGAGCCCTTTCCTCCCAGCTTAGCCTCCAGCCTATCCAAATGAAAATGGCTATCGAAGGCCAAGTGGACAGGGGGCTCTGAGGCAACCCGGGCATAAGTTTTGCCCAGTTCCCCGAGTGCTTGGGTGTCGGCCTGGATGCCGCAGGTGGTGGGGCCTCCCCCGCGGTGGACTTACCTGTACCGGGAATGGCTTTCCCGCTACTACCAGACGACTGTCTTACATCCCGCCGCGCTGGCGCTGCCCTTGGCTCCGAACTCCTGGCTGGAGGCCCCCTGCCCTCCACTGGAAGGGCTGCAGCCATCCCGGGAACCGCCCCGAGCCGATGTAGTTCATCCACTTCATCCCCGCTCAGCTGGCCTACCAGCCAGGCGAGGATCCTCCAGTGGAGGAGGGCTGCGTAGGTATTGAGCGGCCAAACACTAATCCGACTTGGAACAGCCTCCCCCATCTGGTCAAGGAAAGAGAACATATCCTTCTCTACTCCAGGTGGGAGATTCCACTCCCAGTCATCCGGGGCCCTTTCATCTACGAACTGCATCAGATTCCACAGGTTAAATGTCCCTGTGAAAGCTTTAGCAAGGAAACGCAGGCAACCTGCCCCCTCGACAGCTGAACACGAGTCCGGTGCGTATCTGCCCTGGCTCAGGCGCAGCGCAGGAGGCATGTGCGCATACACAGAAGGCCAAAGGTGCGCTAGGCCGCGGTGGCATTGTTGGGTTACCATCATGCCCGGTTCCCACTAGCTGGTAACAGGGTCGAGATAGACAAATGTCTCGTCCTCGTCCCCCATGCCCACCTCGGGGTCCAGCCTTGGGTACCTTTCCACATAATCTTCCCGAGATAACCGCCCCTGCAGATATTTATGGAGGCAGTCGATCCAGCCCCCATCCCCGGCTGAAACAGCCCGTGTATAGGCTCCGTTGAGGTACCCTAGGATGATGTCCCAGGGGAGCAGCGATGGGGCCATACGCGCGAGAAGACCTGGATAAGGAAGGTGGGAGCCCCTCCCTAACCATTCCAGGGCCTCCCGTGCCCAACCCCCTAGGGACCTCATCCTCGCCCCCTGGGAACATTAACCAGGCCCCCACCCAGTCCAGGGTCACCTGACTGGACCATTAAGGGCACCCAAACCCCCACCCAAACCGAGCCCCTCAAAAACCCCAGGACGCTTGGAACGAAATCCTCCGAATACCCCGGGTAAGGTATACCGGGGCACCCCAACTATCCCGGTGGGAGTCTTAGGCTATCTCCCTTCAGTTCCCCGGGACCCTCGTTCCCGGGACTATCCCCCTATACCCCCTCTGGGCCGGGATCCTCAAGCCTACCAGGGGATGCCACACCGTCTCCGTCCCTGGTAGAGCCCAACTTCTCTTCCTCGCCCTCCGATGGCGGGGTGCTGGTCGCCCTGTCCATACCTGCAGAAAAGAGGAAAAGAAAACAGAGAGGACAGTAATACTTATTTATCTGGTCACTCCCACTTGGAGTCCCGCATGGAAGATTTGGTTCGGTCCCTGCCCGGGTGGCTTGCGATTGGGAGATCATGGTGGGCAGATATAATCTCCTCCCGCAATGATCTAGGTACCAGGAGTTGGGTCTCCTGGTCATCCACACTCCTGCAGATGACGTTCTTGTTCCGCACGAAAAGTGCCCGGTTCACCCAGAGGAACTTTTCTTCTGGTCCCCACAGCGATATAGTGACGGGGTCAGGTTCCTCTTGTGTGTCCAACCAGCGGCCCAGTGCTGTCAGCGTAGGATCTTTGTCCTGTTCCGCCTTCACCCTGTCCGCCGGAAGGTTAGGGGATAGGACCCTGTAACCCCTGGTAAAGCACAAAGTGCCAGCCCAAGGACTCGATCAGACCAGTCAAGTAGGGACTCATTCGGTTCATGCTTCAAACTCGAGCTGAGCCGATTTGGACAACCCTCCATTGTCGAACCGCTGGGCCATCCTCTGAACGAGGGAGAAGTAGCCTAGACCGGGCTCCGGTTCTAGCAGCGGGGTCAGGTAATCGCCCGCTTTCCCCTCCAGCCCCCAGCTTAACTGGTTGATTCTCTCCGGCCAGTCCCACTCCATTTGGTCGGCGAAAGCGGAGAATTTATGGAAAAACGCCCTCCAGTTCCCTCGCCCATCAAAGGAGATAGCTGTAGGGAGGGGCTGGTAGTTTACCTGCCCCTTGGTGGCCCCTACCCTATCCCCCCTGGTGGGTAGACCTCCAGAGTCTTCGGGGGGGGGGGGGGGCCTGTGTCCCCACCCTTCGATGTCCTGGGAAGGAGTCACCCCACCCCTGACCCTCCATGCTACTTCCCTGGGACAAGTCATACCTGATATCCCTGTAGGGAAGGGCCTCCTGGCCCTGCCCCACAGCAATCTTAACCCACCGGGATTCCCCTACTTCTGGGACCTCTCCGGTGAGGGGGCTGGTCCGGCCAAGCCGGTGGGTTAAGTTGCCCCCCAACCAAGAATGCCCCCCATTTCCCCCATTGCCCTTGGGTGATCATAGGCCCCTAGGGGAGGCTCATATGGCCCCCTGAAACCCCCCTCGGCCTCCCGGGAAAACGAGTCTAGCCCCCTACTAACCCCCCTTAGCCCCGAAAGAGGGCCCCTTGAGAACCGGTAGTCGGGCCCCCTTCCCAGATCTAACAGGGGGTGCACCTTGGGACCTACTGATTGCCTGGGTTGTTGGTGGAGAATAGATATCATAGGGGTATATGGCCGATGACGACCATCCGTCCCCTCCATGGGCTAGAGCCTCAACAAGGGTACTAGTGATAGGAGTTCGGGCCCGAACAGAAAAAATTATAAAACATACCCCTCTTGCTTTGGAGCAAGGCAACCATGCAAAGGACAGAAAATATGCTGGAAAACCTTCGGAAATTACGACGGATTATGATATTGATAGCCTGTGCGAGCACAACATTAACGCTAAAAAGAAAATGGCGTCCTTCCACCAGAATGGAGACGAAGATATTCCTCCGTCACTTCACAGTATACAGGGAACATGCGGAGCGCAGGCCCGAGTACTGATTTCGTGCGAACCAGTACGCAGGCAAGCAAGTAACCCGCAAGTGCAAAAAACTGACAAAATGGGCAAAAGTAACAAAATTTACACTCACACGCACAGAAACACACCCAAAAACAATAACTCACACAAAACAGGAAAAATCAGGCACCCCACAGACGCCAACAACACAAACGACAACCACCAGCTAAAAACATGTGAATCTCTCTCCCCCTCTCCCTGACGGTGGGAATGAAAGTTTTCGCGCCGCCGGGACTACAGGCGATGAGAGTGCCCGAGAGAGAGAGAGCACGAGAGACACCAAACAAACTTACAGTACAAGTCCAATCCAGGGCAGAAAATGCTTCCCAGACTGGCACACACACCAACACAAGACAAAAATATATAAAGATGATGAAAATAGGGATAGGGGAGGATCCCACCCTATCCGCTACAATTTTAAAGCTGATTTACCGGGCTAATTGGAGCAAATGCCGCTGCAGACACTCTCCCCCACGCACCGGGAAGCACGTCGACCAATGCCCTAGCGGGGGACCTCGTTCTGCAGCGAACGAAAAATCCCAATAAAATTACGACCAAATTAAAATCAATTTCTCCGCAAAAGCAGTGCTCACGTTCTGAATCGCAGCGCCACTAAAGTTGGTTTGGTCTGATATGACCAAATCCACCTGTAACGTACCAGACTTACCTCCAAAGTAAGTGATTTCCTCGGAAGTCTATGGTAGTACTTCTGATCAGCTTTGGTCTCTGGCAAAATCTCTGTGGTCCAGCGTCGAAGCAGGAATCACGCCCTCTTGTGGTGGCTGTTTGTAGGGGGGTGGGGGGATTTTCACAACAGAACTTTGTTTGGCAAAGTAAAATGAAGGGTCAGTCTAGATGAATATGCGGATTATCAACCTTCAGCTAGCCTATGATTCACAGAGGCTTATAAATCATTTATTTATAGAAAAACAAATGATATTTCAGGCACACTGTCATGAATGTTATTGTCACAGTCACACCCAACAACACCTAACACATGCCCGAGGGCCGAGCTGAAGTAAAGAAAGTTCAAGTGTTCTGCACAGTTTAGTTTAAGTGTTAGAATCTAACCATGTCCATGCTACAAATGGCATTAGGAAGATTATTAAGCATCGTGTTCACACGATGCTTCCCTAGGTAGCGGCAGATCGAGCCTCGTTGAAGGTAACAAAGTGTTCAGGGTAGCAATAGTTAGTGACCTAGTTACAATGAACTCGGAGACAGTGTTCTCGCTGATCTTTTTTACTTACGAAGACAAAGCGGCAGCCGACTACACTACATCTACCTAGTCCTTTTTCACTGTAGAGGGGTAAGTGTTCACAAGATGCTTCCCTAGGTAGCGGCAGAGCCTCCTTGAAGGTAACAAAGTGTTCAGGGTAGCAATAGTTAGTGCCCTTGTTACAATGAACTCGGAGACGGTGTTCTCGCTGATATTTTTTACTTGCAAAGACAAACCGGCAGCCGACTACACTACATCTACCTAGTCCTTTTTCACTGTAGAGGGGTAAGTGTTCACCCGATGCTTCTCTAGGTAGCGGCAGAGCCTCCTTGAAGGTAACAAAGTGTTCAGGGTAGCAATAGTTAGTGCCCTAATTACAAGGAACTCGGAGACAGTGTTCTCGCTGATATTTTTTACTTGCGAAGACAAAGCGACAGCCGACTACACTACATCTGCCTAGTCCTTTTTCACTGTAGAGGGGAAAGTGTTCACACGATGCTTCCCTAGGTAGCCGCAGAGCCTCCTTGAAGGTAACAAAGTGTTCAGGGTGAACTTCAGAGGGAATGGGCGTTGGAAAGTGACGATGAATGTCCATGCCCTCCGATGACAATGACGGAGCATTCATAGTACAGTGATCACAGTGGCCATCAGTGCACTTGGCGAAGATTAACATACCAACACGCTTGTCCATATGATAATGAATGAATTGGATCTCTTCGTTAAGTCTACTCTGGTGAAACTGCCTCGCTGATAATCTTAGGATCCGCTTATTGTCCTCGTACATAGAGCCATACGGTCGTAGATTGGTACCGCTGGGTTCCATCTTGGTGACAACACCACCGGCAAAGTTGATGCTCTTCCGGTACGAGTCCTTCACACATCGCATAGCTTCATCGAAGACTTGATGCTCCTTTGCCGTACATTTAATTCCACGAGTTCTTCTTCATGTTGGATCCTGCGCAGCAGGTCTAAGTGCTATTATATCTATCATTAAATTTTGTCTTTCCAAATGCCAAATGGCACTAACCTGTCAGAGGAGTATTTGGTTTGCTGCAGTCAAATGCTCTTGTTTAACAATTCCCATCGATTTGAGTTTTCGTCTGTCTCGAATCACAGCTTGATGCACACAGTACAACATGAACTTTACTTTGATAGGATGCAGTTGACTTTGTGGTGTTTGTGAAAGCAGATAGTTCTCATCAGATGTTTACTTGAGTTTCCAATACTGTTGTCAGGAATTGTTAGTCTGATGATTAATTCACACTAACATATGAAGTGATTTTTCTCTGCCTTCAGAAAAGTAAGTCATTGAAAAAAAAAATCTTGGATCATGTTAATCAAAATTGGAAAACAAATTATTGGAGCAGGTCCACAAAAGGGAGATGCTTGAGTTTGCATTTGAATGGATCCTTATTCCAGTACAAAACAAAAACAAACAGCCTCTGAAATACAAAAAAATAACACAAGAGTAAAACAGTATATACAAAAAATCACAAAGTTATGTGTGCATTTGAATAACAAGTCACCATCAAGGCAGATTAAAGGCAACATAATATTCAAATATCTCATTACATATTCAGGGAGAGTATCTAAGCTTTGGCACCCTTTTGAAACGAAAGGGCTGCGCGCGGAGATAACTTTGGCCTTGAAACGTTGGGGGATTATAGACGGCAGCAACGGTAAGCCAGAGCTCTGTATCAATGATGGCCCATGACCACTGTGGTTGTCGCGCCTGCCTCAGTCTGAACTGGATGTCGTATGATCTCCAGTTGTACCCCCGAATCGCGTTATAGACTGAACAACGCTCGTGTATTTTAACATCTCCCGCGCTCGAAGGGGATGCTTCTCCAGAAATACCGACATGTATACAGTGAAGGCGGATGTCCACATGTCAGTATTGCTAATCGTGGGGGTAATCTTTTGAGGTCGGAGGAGAAGGGAAGTTCCCGCCGACGCCAGAGAAAATGTAGGGGTATCATCCCTACGCCCTAAGTCCTGTTTGAGCAACTGCCCTAGATCGACAAATTCCCCTCTCCATACTTTCTCTTTAATGCTGACCGCTAGCTCAAGCCCGAGCTCCTCTCCGACGCAGCTGAGCATATCTGGCTGCGCTCCCATGGAGATGCTGCCGTTTGCCACAGACGGCAACGCGCTTGCACTTGGAATAGTATTAGGCAAATTTGGTACGTTGACCACTGCCCAAGGAAGCGACTCACCCGCTGATACCGCCTGTGGGTGTGGGGCAAACTTCCCGCTCTTTCCACCTCCATTTAGCTGACTACTGCCATGTCATCATGATCATTCTGAGGTGTTGCAGGCCGTCGACCAGCGCCAGGAGTCCAGGATCCTGCTGCCGGAGCCATTATTCCCCCTGCCGACTTCTTTGACTTGGCCTCGGGCATGGTATAAATTCAACGACCCAAGATCAGAAACTCAGCTCACAAAAATTATGCCAATACGCTCTGAAAATTGTTATGTCCAGAGCATATGATCAAGAGAAACTCAGAATGCACGTAAAAACACGAAGTCCCAGGAGGAGAAGGCGATTAGTAAAGCTGAATTCAATAAATCTAATGTAGTATCCTCAAGTTTTGTACATAAGCCTATGGGGAATTCGGCAGATTTCGGCGTTTCATGCAATATGCTCCGATATTGCATAGGCAAATCATGCAGACCAAAATACATGTTTTTCACCCAACGTTAAAATGCCTTATACATGTAGATAATAATTTATCCTATTGTGATTCATGGGAGATAGAAAATAACTGGGTGTCCAGTTAAAAAAAAAGATGTTTACATGCAGTTCAATAACTTACAATTGTCTTTGTATGCTAAAATTTGACCATTCAAAAAGTTTCATTAATTAGTGTGTCATACATGTTTGCTTACATAAACATTCAATGCACACACAAACATGTAGGTACATACATGTTCACACTAATCATGAAATGTCATTAGGAGGACATAAATATTTCATCTTGAGTGTGCTTCATGCGAGATGGAAAATAACTGGGTGCCTAGTACAAAAAAAGATGTTTACATGCAGTTCCATAACTTCAAGTTGTCTTTGTATGCTAAAGTTTGATCATTCAAATAAAAAGTTTCATTAACGCATTAGTGTGTCATACATGTTTGCAGAATGAGTGCAAGCATTGATTCAACTCTGGTAGACATACATACTTTTCAACCCAAATAAAATGATGAAGAAGAAGTTTAACTTCAAAAGGGCAGACTCCTTCGGCCATGTCGTGCATTATATCTAAATTGAAATTTATGACCGAGTGAAAACACCTAAGTGAGTTTAAAACATATACAGTTTTAACACCACTCTTTCCTCTAATGAAACTTCTCAGTGATCGAATGGTGCACCCAGGAACAAAAAAATCCCTCACAATTAAGTTCCAAATTATCTTAAAAAGTTATGCAATAAACATGTTATTGATGAATTGACGAGAAAATACAGTCAAATATATGTAATCATTTACAGTTGTGAAAGCATTTTCTTAACAGCTTCATGATAACGGTCATATATAGGGATTACCTGTGTTTCCAATGAATCTATTCCTTTGCTATAAACACGATTTATTGATATGCACATAGATAAATACAACAATGAAGCCATCTCCGCCATCATATTCATAATAATTACCACTAGTACTCTATCTTGGTTACGTCCGTGGAATTGCCCACATAGATGCATTGCAAATACAAAAGTGCAGCCGTTAGCGCCATGATATTCGTAATAATTGAACTTACCGCTGCATTTGATGACACTGTGAGTCTGGGGCTTCCTATTCCTGTTACTTGACTGATGAGAACTTTATCAAACACCTTCAGTGACAGTAAATCTTTGCATACCTTGCTGCTCATATCATTGCAGTAACATGGTATAGCTACCGATGCATTACTTATGAGAACTTGCCCACACAACATCTGCCTACCAGTTCCACAATTTGTTCTTTTTTCAAATGTTTCTACAATCATAACTTGTGCTGAACTACTCGATCTCTCAGTTCTAGACTTTGAGAAAGATGCCATGGTTTACTCTTGGTAAACTCACTAAAATCAAATACTGAATTAACAATAGTTAAGCTGCCTACCTCGCATCTTGAGTCCAAAAGATTTCTTATTATTTTCCGTTATTTTCCATCCCATAATAGTTCTTGTCTGTCCCATAATACTTTTTGAGCACCTGAACCATACCCACCGTCAATGTTTTGATGGACAGGGCAAAACTTTTCTCCATTGGCCATATTTTTACAAACAAAACCATAGAAGTCTCATTTTGACAATTTTCCAAAATTGTTTTAACTTTCCGATTGGTAAAGTGAAGGGGGCAGGCCTTATACCATGCAGCGTGGGTACACTGGATTCACTCTTTCCACTGTTCTTGAGATACCAATGACAGCTTAGTCTCTACGGTGCGTCCATTAACTACCAATATACCGACACATGCTATTATTCAAAATGTCAACAAATAACTAAATGCGATCAAAAATAGATTCCTTGTCCAGGGCAATTTTAACATTCGTAACCCTGCTCGACCTGTCTCTTCACTCTTTTTTCCTTTTTGGTCCCTTAGACCATATAGCTATACTATCCCTTAAGACTCGTATACCCTTCAAACTGGCTATTTCAAGTTCAAGTACTGCTCAGTGTGTTCACACTCTACCTTAAATCTCACTATGCTACATTTGTTTTGATTACGTTTTGGCTTATCTATTTTGAATTCTGCTGCTGACTTGAGCAAAGAAGCAAAGAGTGGGGCTTTCTCCTGGAGTTTCCATCCATCTGTCTCTAAATAGTGCAGTCTTTCAAGGTATCCACAGAAGTATCTATCCAGGTAGCTTTAGGTATTTGTATACCCAGAGAAGGTCCTTGGCCTTATCTTCCACACTCATGTTTGAGAATAATACACATGCCTTGCGTTTATCTTTTTTTTTTAACGTGAAAACCCAAGTTGAATTGCGTGTCAAAGACTTGTTTGAATACCTTCAGAGAAAGAGGCTGTGGAAATGACTGTCTATACAAGTGTACATCTTTGAAACACTCATATCTGCAGGAAGGTATTGCCGTTGAGTTGTGCTATTGCAATAGTGGGACGGGACAACATGGAAAGACTTTATATGATTACGAATGACATTTAAGTTTTTTTCTTTTGTATTGTTGATTGGGTATGTCTCACTCTCTGATCACTGGAGTAAAACACACCGTTTCTCTTTAGTTGATTTCAGTTAGTTGATTTAATGCTTTACATTCTTTTCAGTATGCATCTTCCTCCATTATCAGAAAATGTTCTGTATGCAACAAAAACAAATACTCAAGGTGTGTAGAAGTGATGGATACATCAATATCTGTTGGGTAGATTTTGTACTCTGTTTATTTGGCAGTCAGTAACATGGAACTTGCCAAATTACTTATCTCTTGATCAAAGTTCTACAAATGACCTTGCAGTATTGAATTATGAGCAAATAGATTAAAAGTCTGCAAACTGAGGGATTCATGTAATAAAGTGTATGCCATGAACAGTTTTGCTTAAGCAGTTTATTTCACATCACGCTTTCCTAGTGTTATTTTCTTTTTTATTCGGGCTTGGAGACTTGGATATGAGGGCACACAGACTTCCGTGTGTCTTTATGATGGGATGACCAAACTTTTGCGCTGTTTTCCCATAGTCATCAGATCAATTTGATGACACTCCTGTGGCAGCTTTTAAATACTTTATTTAGCAACTGATGGGTGACATCCAGACAGTCTCGCCATCCTCCTCTTTTGATCCCATCATGTGGAGAAATGACTTCACTTTTGCCACCCGGATGGGATCTCATGGGGATACCAGTGCGCCCCATTCTCATTACACAGCAACCTCTCCTGTGTGAAATAGATGGCCGGAACCTTGTGAGCAACTTTTGTTAGCTATGCTGGCCAACTCAAGATTAGAATCGAGATTATAAAAAAAATTCAATTGTCGCATTAGGAGGCCTATAAAAAGCTTCGATCAGAATAGATGGTTTATGTGGATAATAAAGTTCAACAAACATTCCAATCTTGATCATCTAAATCATCTCTCCTCTTGTAGTTGAATAAGAACAGCAACTCCTCCACCATGCCTATTTCTATCTTTTCTTAGTATAATGAAATCCTCTGTACATACTTAGGAAACGTTTATGGTATTGTGACATAGAGTCTCACTCAGTGCTATTATATCAAAAGGTGAATTCTTCAATATCCGTCTGACGCCCCTGACCCCTGGCAGCGGCCCTGTAGGCTAAATGATTTGGCTTTTGGTAAGGTCTGCCAGTTCAAGCATCACACTACCGCCGCCCAGGTGGGGAAGTTAGAGCACAAATTTGACCACCTTAATGAATACACAATTGGACAATTCAAATTACATTTCTAATTGGTCGCTTGCTTTATTTAATACCTTCCTAACATTTCCTTCAACGGTTCAGTAAATTATATTATCGCCATATACATCAGTTTTGGGCTTTACATAATTATTTCGAACTTAATCATTTATCAACCTTACGTTACATGTTAGTGGGTCGAAGGAGAAAAGGAAAGGAAAAGGATTATTCAAATTTCGCTCGAGCTCAAAAAAATGATTATTTCTTAAAGTCTTTTCAGTTCAATTGTTCTTTTAAAAGTTCTTTAAACAAAGGCCTTTTACTAATTGGGGTTCGATTTGACTTTGCTTTCTCGGCTCATCGGCTTGTCCGTCGACGCGTCGTCACTCGGAGATGGGACGTCTACTGCAGACTCTTTAAATCCTTTGGTGCTACGCCACGAGGTTGCTTCGTTCGCGTGTGCAGTCCCGTCGCCCGGTCCTTATGTTGACGTGTCGGCAATCATGGCGATTCTCCCTTTAACAAGATAGTATCACCTCTCAGTACAGCTAGATCACTCCTGAATAAAATTGAAACCTCGCCGTTTCTCTGGTGCTTGTAGACTGCTAGTGAATGTCATTTATTCAGTTGGGTTGAGGTGTAAGAGTTTCACAAATTAATGACCCAGCTTGGATCTTAAGGATAAATGTCGGGAAAATCAGAGTTAAAGTTGTCAGTAGATTCAGTTCTTCGTTGACTTTCAACTATTTCAAAAATATGCTCGAAGCACGCTGGAGCTGCAGAACCTCTCCGTTTTTTATAGGGACAAGACTTTAAATAATACTGTAGAGGGATCTTCAGGTGTCCATGGTGACAGAAATTAAATGAAGGGAGAGGGTAAAGGGGGTGGCAAATGCTCGGGCACCGGGGATGCAAGTGCAAGTGGGAAGGGAGGGTGGAAGGGTTTTATACTGCATTAACGATCAGCCAAGCTGCCTACCTCGCATCTCGAGTCAAAAAGATTTCTTATTATTTTCCTTTATTTCCCATCCCATAATAGTTCTCATCTATCCCATAATACTTTTTGGTCACCTGATCCATACCCACCGTCAATATTTTGATGGACAGGGCAAAACTTTTCTCCATTGGCCAAAGCTTTACAAACAAAACCATAAAAATATCATTTTGACAATATCCCAACTTTTAACTTCCTGATTGGTCAAATAAAGGGGCAGGCCTTATACCATTCAGCGTGGGTACACTGGATTCACTCTTTCCACTGTTCTCGAGATACCAGTGACAGCTTAGGCTCTACAGTGTGTCAATTAACTACCCATATACCGACACCTGCTATTATTCAAAATATCAACAAATACAGAACTAAAATCAATCGAAAATAGATTCCTTGTCCAGGGCAGTGTTAACATTCTTAACCCGGCTCCACCTATCTCTCCCCTCTTTTCCCCTTTTTAGTCCCTTAAACCCGTATAGCTATCTAGAATCCATTTGTTTATCAGACCACTATCCCTTAGGACTCACCACTATCCCTTAGGACTCATATACCCTTCAAACTGGCTATTTCAAGTTCAAACACTGCTCGGTGCATTCACACTCTACCTTTAATCTCACTATGCTACATCAATTTCAATTCATAAATTTTCGAAGTGAGACTATGAATATTGGAGATGAGCAGACTTCATTTCTCTGCTTTGAATTACAGGTATGGAGTCATTCTCTAACAGTACTGATTTATTTGGTGAATTTGGAACCATATCATTCATAATTTCGGTGTTAATTGCAAGTTGTGCTGATTCTATACCACACAGCTATCACAAGCTTCTTTTTTCAGTTTCTCGATTGACAATACTTTGTGCAGTTAAGGATGTTCCACAGTTAAAATGAAATCCATGTCATTTTCTCCAAATTTTGCATAGAGTTACTTTGGTACCTATGTAGGCCAAAACTGCAAAAAATGATATAGGTTCATGCGCATATTTTTTTTTTCTACGGGATTTTGAAGTTGCCATAATTGGATGGCAGATAAAATGACGCAATCAAGAGATTTAGGCCTCTATTAGACCTCACGATTTCTACAAATGAGTATAAATCACTTTTACTCTGTCAAAACCCTATTAAACTTCATCATACCTTCCAGATTTGTAGTGAAATGTGTGACAGAGGTGGAAAGACTGTTTAAACTGGGCCATCTGTACTCTCTTTAAACTAGCAGCACCCTCATGTGGTGAAAATGGTGCCAAAAGGACAAAAAACATATCTTAGAGGCTTGGAATCTACACGAAAAATAGAAAGGACAGTTTGAGCTGCACTTTATTCAAAATCCATGTCATTTTCATGAAAATTTGCAAAGTTATAGAGGAATGCCTACTAAAGGGGTAAACACATTTAAAAAAGGGGGTTCATGTGCTCGTTTTCAAGCTGTCGGCACCCTAATGGCTGCGAATCAGCTTGAAAACCAAAAAAATGTGCCAAACATACTAAGAATCTAATCCAAAATATGGCCGATTCAATTTTATGGCCCCAAACATTCAAAACCCATGGCATATTTGTCTATCTCTCTAGAAGTGTAGAGGAAAGTATACTGAAGAGATTAAAACATTAAAAGAGTGGGGTCCATGTGCTTGTTTTTGAACTATCGTCGCCCTAATAGTTGCGAATCGGCTTGAGAACCACAAAAACATACAAAAGGCTGAGAATCTACACTGTCTTCTTTGGCAGGCCCATCCTCGGACTGCTCACCTCGAACTCAACATGCCCGTCATCCCTCCAGCTCCTCAGCACATGTCCATACCAACGTACCCCATTCACAAACCGGTCCAAAACTCCTTCCAAACCCAACATCTGCATCAAGTCCTCAGTCTTCTTCCTGCCAACTTCACACCACACATTGCTCTCTCCATTACTCTCTCTGTCCTCCTCACTCTCATACAGCATCATTTGATCTCACACAACTCTTATACATGTACACCATTCCTCTCATCTAGGTGTGTGTAAATCTTTGACATTATACCATGTATACTGATCCATGGTAAAAAATACTTTTTTTCACATTAGACCAGTTTCTTACTTCGGGTCAGTAATTCTAGTTTACATCAGCAATTTGTAATACAAACACGCACCAGCATATATATATGCTTTACATCTCTGCAAGCACCTCATTGGTGAACAAAAAGAAGGAATAAACATGCGTCTACGTAAAGTTTATTTCATATTGATTTCTTTTAATCGTGGTCAAGGTACCAGGTTGTTACATTGAAACAAAACTAGTATCAGTAAATGGTATTCACATAATCCCACATGTACATGTTTCACTTCGAAGTAAAAAAAAAAAAACATGAAAAAAAAACATGAATGTTAAAAAAATAATTAATAACATTTCAAACTTCAACTCATGCCAAGCCCGCTTTGCTTTATTTCCGAATACTTCTTCACACAAGCCATGCGATCAAATTTTGGTCTATGGAAGATAGAGTGATTTTTTTTTTTCTATCAGGGTATGACGAATCATCAAATCTTCTGCTTTTCTGGAAGGGACGAATCATATACTTCTCCCTTCTCCTTCCCCTGCTTTGCAGGCACTATAGATTAAATATTTCTTGCATTATAATCCTCATGCATATGGGATGTATCAAACTCTGTATCCATCACATAAGGCATTAGCAATATTGTGTCTTACCCACTTGCGAAAATAACTAGATGATATTAGTGTAATCTCTGTTGCCACCCAACAAAATTCCGCTGATCATGCCTCATCTTCGTTCGGAGATACAGCAGTGCAAGAGATGTAACTCGTACAGTGAGAGCTAGCTGCGCTCCAGGCCGGCCAGCTCGGCAGGCTCGGTAGGCTCGGTAGGCTCGGTGTTGCATCTGCGCTGTGATGCACTGCGAGCAATGATCAGCTGACGGGCACAGCTGATCAATCAGCTGTGTACTAGTGGGCCTCCCAGAGGCTGATGATGTTCGGCCTCCTCGACCTCGCCCTCGGCCTCCAGCCGCACCACCGGCACGACCACGACCAGTGGTAGCTGCAGAACCTCGATCATGTCGATCTTGCGTTTGATGATGAACCTCTAATGTTAACGTTAGATCTATTTAGACCAAAGATGGTCTCGAATTCACGGCGCATATTATTTGCTGTTTGAGCTGGCTGCTGCTGAATTAGATCGAGGGCCGGAGCATGAGCTGGAGGCGGAGCAGTGCCAGTGGCAGTGCTGGAGGTTGATGATCTGATGGTAGGCCCATCCACGTCCACGTTGGTCCAGGGCCGGGCTCCATTGACATTGCCTGCTGGATCATGGAGCCCACTCGGGGATGGCATGGCTTAGATTAGTTATGCCCTCCATAATACGATGTAATAAGTCATTTGGTGGCTCCCCCATGATGTTGAAAGGGCATCGAACAGAAGCGTCGCGTGGGCTGCACTGAGCTAGTGATAGCTAGCTAGCTGAATTGAATTAAGGTAGTCACTGCCTAGCCTCGATTCTGCGATCCGACTCGACGCTCCGGGCGCTAGCTGTGTTTCGATATCGCGATCGATAGATAGCATGCAAGCTAGCGAAGTCGGCGTCGTCGATGGATTGTATAATTCACAGCTGTTTTAGTTCGTTGATTGTATTGCGTGCGCCAACATAGCGCCCCCTTTAGGCCGAGAAAAAAGAGGAACATATTTTTTTGCAAGAGTGAAATAGATTTTGTTGCGAAAGAGACGAATGGATTTTTACGTGACAAAGAGGAATGAATTTTACCAACGTACGGTTATGGCACGTCATATACGATACTTAGGTAGAGGCTCAAGATCAATTCATTGGATTGTATTATCCAACAAAAGTAAAATGATTTTTTTTTCTCTCAAAAGTAAAATATATTTTTTGAAAAGTTGAAATATATTTTCGTGAAAAGTGAAAGATATAATTTTTTGTGAAAAGTGAAATATATTTTCGTGAAAAGTGAAATGATTTTTTGTGAAAAAGTGAAATTTATTTCTATGAAAAGTACAATGTATTTCTGTGAAAAAGTGAAATGAATTTCAGTGAAGAGTGAAAAGTAAGTTAGTTTTGTGAAGAGTGAAATGATTTTTTTTTTGTAGAAATTGAAAAGTATTTTGGTGTTGAGTGAAAAGTATTTTGGTGTTGAGTAAAATGATTTTTTGTGAGAAGTGAAATATAATTTTGTGAAAAAGTGAAATGCATTTTGGAAAAAAGTGAAACATATCTTTGTGATAAAGTGGAATGAATTTTGTGAAAAGTAGAATATATTTTTTGGAAGTGATATATAAATTTGCTGGAGTGAAATGGTTTAGTGAAAGAGAAACATATATTTGTTCAAGTGAAATATATTTTGGATTGATTCCCCTATGGCGTGCCATAATTATCCGTTAAGTACCATCCTTACAAATTGCAGGTATTCTTGCCACTCCTGTCTGGTAGGTTTCAATCAGGCTTTGTTGGATGTTTCCATTTTATTCAGGCTTGGAGACTTGGATATGTGGGCACACAGACTTCCTTGTGTTTTTATGATGGGGTGACCAAACTTATGCACTGTTTTCACATATCCATCAGTTCAATTTCATGATGCTCCTGTGGGGCTGCGCACAGGCTTTTGTGGCGGTTTGCTTTCAAGTACTTTATTCAGCAACTGATGGTTGACATCCAGGCGGTCTCATCTTCCTCCTCTTATCGACCCCATTATGTGGAGGAACAGTGATTTCACTTTTGCCACCCTGATGGGATGGCTATTGAATTAGTAATATTATGTTCATTTCTAAGTACATTGGGCCCATTGCATAAAACTTTTGCCAGACTTTTTTTCTGGCAAAAAAAAGTCTGGCAAATTTTTATGTAATGGAAACTATGGCAATTTTTTTTTTGCCGTAGTTTCCTCAAATTTTGCCATAAAAAAACTCCGGCAAAAGTTTTATGCAACGGGCCCCTTGTGTGGAGAACTTGGGCTTGCTCCAGGTCATCTCTGAAACACGCTTTGGTTCGACAGAATGCTTGCCTCCGAAAGCTGACCACGAGCACTCCTTTGATGTACACGCCGGATTGGTTAGTCCATTCCTCCAAGCGAAATCCACTTTAAAGAGAAGTGCAGCAACATGATTGCACGTGGTGCTGTATCTATATGGATACAAAAGAAAAGAAAAAAACATAGAAAAGTGTACAGAGCAGTGAATGTATTATGTCTAGAACTGACCCACATTGCATCAAAACTTGACCCTGACCATTGACCTAACTGTTGCCAGACATCTAACAAGAAATTGATAACTAAGGGGGAAGGTTGACAGTACAGGTGTACTGTATTGGACTCTGTTGTTGACAAGATATACTAAGAAGTCACATTACAGGTGTATTCAGAGTATTCCTATTTAGTCAATATTCCTTGATTCCTGGAACTTCCAATTTACATTATCTACTTCAAATAAGTTATCATTACATTCTTATAAAAATTCTCTAAAAAACTAAGCAGAAATAGTGAGCAAAATTTAAAATGAGAGCAGTTTTTAAAAATAGTTTCTCCTAACTAGCTAAATGTTCTACACAAATGAAACAAGAAAGCAATCTTACCCCGCAAAACACTCGCAAAAGGCATTCTGCACTTCTCCTGACTTCTTGTTTACGGCCACCCAAACATTCCATGGCACATCTCTCACTCTTTGCGATGGTCGGCATTTGGTTTTAAGAAAGCAGTAGCTGTTTCCATCAGTGATTTGGTGATAGTGAATTTGTTCCATCCATCCGGATGCAAAGTAACTGTATGCTTTCTGTTCTTTATAGTCCGACATGAGTCTGCGGCGAAGAGGAACATCATCAATAGAATTAAGATATTTTCCAATATCAAAGGCCATGGTTGGCGGCCACTTCATAATTGCACTGGCCTCTGACTCCCAGTTGGTGAGGTTGTTGGGATCGGGTAGTGTTCCTTCATCAGTCTTCAACAGATCTTCATAATGATACCTTTTTTCTTCATCCCTGTCACCTGGAGATGTTACTGGTGGAGCAAGCCCAGGCATTTTCAGTGCGGCGAAAACTAATGCAACGAGTTCATCTTTTCTTCCACTCACTTTCAAATTCCGCTTGCGTAAAAAGTCTTTCAAAGAATTTACACCCCATAACTTTATATCATCGATAGACAGCTCTTCTTCATCCATGATGTATCACAGACTCTCCAAACTCAATGAAAAGCGTGAAAAAACATTGATTTCGCGAGTATATTTTGTAGTAAGGCAGCGTCAAAGTCGAAGAACGAACGTAATAAACAGTGCATGGGCAGCATGTAAACAAGTCGCGAGTGCTTGAGCCCGATAGGCAAGCCAAATTTTGGTCACTCTGACCCGGTGACCTGTGACGTCATACGATCGATGGCTGCCCCCGTAAATACAAGACTGGGTGTAAGATTAGAAACGCTGATGGGAGTTGGGATGGGCACAGCGAAAAACTTGAGGATGGGGAGCAGGCTCAGCAGCAGAGATGGGGACAGGGGCAGTGCCAGTGGCAGGGATCGGGGCAGGGATGATCGCATTTTCATCAAAATTAGTCATTTTTTAAAAAAGACTAGAACAGAAATAGAATAGAATGGGTTCTTTCTATGTTTAGTTGAGTATATTCCCATAGAAATTGCACAATATAAATTTACAATTATTATTATCATCTGCCTCGGGCTTGTTCGTCTTGTACTATCAATCTCAGTGTTAACCAATACAAGTTGATACCCTCCTTGATTTTCAAAGCCCTCAAATAAGAATAGTGTTGTACTGTAAAATGTTGTGTTCATGTCCTGCCTCTGAGCTCTATTGTCCACACTTTCTTCATCGCCATAAATAGAAGCTTGGGGTGTAATTCTCTAAACCGTCATACGGCTAACTGCTTGGACATCCCGTTGTAACTTGTGTTGTAGAATAAAAAAAAGAAGAAGAAAGAATTAGCATGGGATGTTTCAATGGAATGTCCAAGAACTTGGACATTTGACTGTTTTGAGAAACGCAGCCTTGGTTGCTAAGATTCTTCTCCCCGTGTCTCCTCAAAAAGAGAGTAAATTAAGAAATTTTGTTGAGAAAAACATATTTCAAAATATAAAAATGAAATATAAAGTGTATACTACTCATTGGTTCTCAATTCTATGAGAGCAGATGTTAATTTATATGTGTGCCTGATTGTAAATCATTGGTGCATTGCACACACACACACATATGATAATAATAATAATAATACAGAATACTCATTAAGCGCATAATAACTGGAGTAGTTCTCTATGCGCTATATATATATTGCTTCTGTACATTGTATAACAAATTATGTATTTTTACATGAATCAGTGCCAATATGATGTAGAAATGAACAGATCGAGTATTGATTTATATTTAGATGTGTATATATTGTGCCAGCTATTGTGTAATTGCCAATGGAAAAAATCTGAAATATTTAAAAATAATGATTTCAGGTTTAGTCTTTATATTTTTGATTAAGCATACTCACCATTTTGTATACATGTGATTTCTAAAATAATGAAATTTGATGTTATTTTCTTATGGATGCTGAGAGTTTTAAAGTGTATATGCATCAATTCTGTCTGTAATATTGATATTTTTTTTATATCAAGACTTTACAATAGTGTTGAAAGCTTGTTCAAATGGTTACAGTTCATTATGCCGAAGGTTCATTTTTTTTCTGAAGGTTCATTTATTTCGAAGGTTCGTTACCCGAAGGTTTGTTGGTCCGAGAATGAAATAAGGTTCGTTATTCGGAAGGTTCATTATTCTGAAAATGAAGTAAGGTTCGTTGGTTCGTTAGTTATTTTCAGAATATCGAACCTTTGGAATAACTATCCTTATTTCATTTTTGGACTAATGAACCTTCAGAATAATGCCGCAAATGTTCAGATTAACAAACCCTTTTTCATTTTCGGACTAACGAACATCTAGGTATACGCAATTTGCACGTTTCAGAATAACAAACCTTCGGGATAACGAACATCACCCGTTCAAATATGAAGAGGGAAACTAGGCATTTTTCGGGGGGGGGGGGGGGGGGGGTTAAGCAGTTCTCTGTTTCGATATTGCCCATAATTTTTATACAAAAAATGCACTTTAAAAAAACGCTGTGCAGATTCCCTCCTCATATGTGAACAAGCCTTAAAGGTAATCATAAAGAAAATGTATTTCTCTGTTTTTAAGACATGCATCAAAATGCTCCAATAAAAAACTGATTTAGAAATCTAAAATTGTTTTGTTTTACAGGATTGATTTGTAATAAGCAGAGGGACATATTCAGGGTTTAGTGCAACGAAGGGCTGTCTGTGTTTTGGGCCATTTCGAGAAAACTTGCAATGAAGTTATGTTGTAACACTTGTTTAATGCAGATGGCCATACCTACTTTGGGTGATACCTTGCTGTAGCAAATTTTGCTGTAGAAACCATTATTACCAATGGGTTCCTGGTCTCTAATTAATCATTTTGATATCAAAACCTCATTTTGACTGAAAAAAAATGCAAATAGCCCTTTGTTGCACTAAACCCTCGATTTAAAGGTGTTGGTTCTTATATTGGAGGATGATAAAGCTTGTTAGATCATTGATTTAACCCATAGAGGTACAGTGTCACCTTTAGGAGATGCTTTTGCAGTATCTGTTGGTCCAGAATGTTGGGCAGTACATATCATACATGAGAAAGGGAAAAATGCACTGACAAATTTGAGCCCATTCCCATTGCTGTATGGTGTGGCGTTCTCGAATTAGAGCAGTTTAAGTGTAACTAATCATCAAACTCTTTATGTTGGCAATGCAGTGATTAATATATAATCACTATTTCTGTGTTCAAATTGGCAATTTCTTATTCAATTTTACAATTATATTTCATTTTGGTTTATGTTATATCCCATATTTATTTTGTTCAAGCTATGTAAATGTGGAAAAAAGTAATTTGTATTGCCAATTTGAGGATTGAAGATGATTAATTTACACCTCAAGAAAGCTCTGTACTGCTATGGGTTAACACAGGGTGGTGGTAAGTGGGGAGAAAGGGAGTAGGAAAGGAAAGGTGAGAGTGAGATAGAGAGGTAAGAAACTACTAAAAATAAAACCTCTAGCCAGGTAAGTAGTTTGTATGTGAGAGGGTGGGAGAGAGATGGAAATAGATAGATGAGAGGAGAGAGAGAGAGAAAGACAGGCAGATGAGAGACAAGAGAAAGACAGCTAAAGAAGAGAGAGAGAGAGAGAGACAGACAGACAGATGAGAGAAACAGACCAACAAGACGAGAAAGATATGAAACAAGAGATAAGAGACAAGAGAGGGAGAGAGACAGATAAGAAACGAGAGAGAGAGAGAGAGAGATAAGAGACAAAAGACAGGTGATGAGAGAAAAGAGAGAGAGAGAGAGCATGATGGAGTGTAAGGGTGATAAACTTTAACACATTAAAAAATAAGGATAGATTTTGGAACTACTTGTAAAACAAAACCCTGTACAATCATTCATGTCCCTCCCCCCCCCCCCCAAGACTGTAGAGACAGACACAAACTAGAAGATTCAAATTAAATTCATTTTCAGCCAGCATTTATTAAGCTTTTGATTCTGTCAATTTACAAAGTATATAGCACACAACCCATTTTCACCTTTTCAGAAGACATTATTTCACATGCTGAAAGCAAATTTGTACGTGTCACATGAATGATTCGTGAAGAATAAAAAGAAATGGCAAAGTCCAAACAGTCATACATTTACTTTAGGCTCCAACAGTTCTCCATCCATACAAAGTATGGCCAAATGTCACAGGATGCTGGAAAAGTTTGCAAGAAATTTCAAACAAATTCATAAGCTTCCAATCTCATCCCTCCCCCTGTATGTTTGGCAAACTTTGGAGCCTAAAATATGAATATTGGAATTTGTCATTTAAAAAAAAAAACATTTGCATCCTTCGCAAATTGTAAGCATGTTCTCATGAAAATCATATTAAGAAAATTGCATAGTACAATGTAATGTCTTTGTTAATCTATTATGGAATAGATACAATATTCATAATCTTAGCACATTAAAGCAGTATTTTTTTTCTCGGGTTTCTACCCTTACAACTATAGATTTGATAGAGAAATGTAAATTAGACAATCAATTTGCTCACCCTGTGACATGAAATAACACTATAAATTTACCCTGAAAATATTTCCAATACACACATACAGACAGATACATGTATATACAGAAAAGAAGAATCATTTGACATGGATACATGTAATAGACTAACTATACTTAAAAACCTATTTAGCAACTTTGGTTGACTAATGGCACTAGGCAGTGCTGGGATGCCATTGTTGACTCTTGGCACCCTTACAGTATATATATATATATATATATATATATATATATATATATATATCTATCTCTCTCTCTCTCTCTCTCTCTCTCTCTATATATATATATACTAAACAAAGCAACAGCCCTGGGGGTGTTTCATACAGCTATTCGTAAAGTTACGAGTGACTTTAGGAATGACTTGAATATGAAGTGCCAAATGTGATGCCCAAACAAAGTTTTTCCAAATGTTTTAACAAAGTTTGACTACATTTTCCATAATCTCAGTTAAATTGTGGCAAAAGATATACTTCGCACTAAAAATTTTAGGAAGCAGAAGTAATGTTAATCTACGTCTGCATATTTTAGCTTTAGCTGATGCGATTTATAATGATGGGGAATCCCGTTTGGCTTGCCATATTCAAGTCATTTGTAATGTCAAAGCTTTATGAACCCACCCCCCCCCCCCCCCCCCCCCCCCCCCCCCGGTTCTTGATTCATAGCCAATAAAGAGTTAATAAGAACATAAGTAATTGGTCCTGAGTTACATGCAAGCAGGAATAATGAATAAAACTGATTTCAGACATGTACATATAAACAAAAAGTATTTCAGATGTAAAAAGGAGAGATTATTCATGTGACAATAAGTGTCAGTCTTTTAATATGAATAGTGATCGGTCCCATGTTACATAAGGGGCAAATCCACAACATATGGGACACAGAGCTCAAAATTTGAAGTCCCACTGCGTCCTGTTAATTCCAAATAAAAATCTGAAATTACTACAGGCTCTTCTTTTTGTTACAAATAAACATTTAAGATAAAAAAATGTGCAATTCGACCTTCTTACGGAGAATAGCATAAACAAACAAAAAATTGCAAATATGGGACTATGGTCAGGGAAATGTGTTCTAAATACCTCTTATTCTTATATTTAATCATTTTTCTCAGATTTTTTTTATATTTAATTGATTTTAATGGATTACTTCAACAGATTATTGGTAGTTAATGAGTGAAACACTAATGGAATTGTGCAAAACCTACGTTGAATTTAAGCATAACGTCAGTTACGTAACATCAGTTACCAACATGTCTTCAGTAAATTTGTCATGGCACTAAAACAAATTATTCAAATTGTTCATTATTTTGCACATCTCTTCCCAGGAACCTAGGTGTAATGTCAAATGAATTACATAATCCTTACAAGTCTGAGACATGAGATATATAAATTTGATTCTACACCATTATATTCCATGTCCTTTTTGCGTAACGTCAGTTACCGACACATTTTCGCTTGCTGTGTGATAAGAAATGCAGTTTGAGATAAAAACTGTCCATGTGTTTCTTCCCTATTATCAACTTATTTATCTACAGTAATTTAAAGCCGAAGCAAGTGTCATTCACAAAACTTCAATATAAACAATACCACTAGTACTCTATCTTGGTAACGTCAGTTACCGTGGAATTGCCCGTAGGAAAAATCTCACACTAATTTAAGACATGTACATATAAACAAAAAGTATCTCAGAAGTAAAAAAAAGTAGAAATTATTCATGTGACAATAAGTAACATCCTTTTAATATGAATAATGATTGGTCCCAAGTTACATGTACACAGGAATAATCTCAAATATACACAAACTGATTTCAGACATTAAGAAAATACATAACCCTTAAAGTATGAATGATGGCTGGTTTTCTACTTGTCCATGAATGATACATATAATCCAAAGACAATACAAATATATTCCATATATCAACAAAATGCATCAGTCTTGTAATATGAAAAATAGTCTGTGGGGGGCTACCGTGCACCCCTCTCCCACCCCCTCCCTCTTGGGTATCATTTTGTTTGTTAGTATCTCTAGTGTCAGAAACATGACAGTTTCCAGGAATAAACTCATTTACTGTATTTACTGTTTCTAAAGCCATTTTCAAAATCAATGTCAAAATCCACATATTTTAATGACCTTTTCCTTGAGGTATGCCATTTTGAAAGGTTTTATATGGGCTATATCTCAACCAAAATAAGCTCATTTTTGTTGAAATTTTTATCACAGTCTTCATCTCATTAGCAATCAACATGCAAAAATTTATATTATTATTCTCATATGCAAATTAGGCCATAAGAGGAGGGGCTGTGTACAAAACCTAATTTCTCATTGAAAATTTTCCAAAAATTCCCCACAAAATGTGCACTAGATCATTCAATGTTAACTTTAAAAATGCAAAAGCATTTTTCCTAGGGGCAGGGACAAGAATATGCAAAATATTTGAAGGAACATGCAAGAGAGGTAGGAACGCGACCAAGCAGGGGAAGGGTGTGGGACAGGTGTATCCCCCCTCCCAGAAGATGATATGGTTCAGAAAATGATCTTCACAGAAGAAGGAGAGGTGACCCTTCAAAGAATGGAAAAGATCTAACACTACAAACAGAGGTATCAAATTTGAAGTCAGATCAAGAAGAACAGAATTGGAGAGTTGTTTTCTACTGCAGTTATAGGAAGGAACAAGGACATGAAAATGTGCAAGTCAAGAGCCCGGACTGCGACACCGTGTAGCATGACACCATGTTGTAGCATTGTCTATAATGCAATTTGAAAAACTTCAGAAAGAGGACCGCAAACAGTATGATGAATAATGGTTCTGGTAGTGTGACTACTCGCGTCAGATTTGCTGCATATTGCTGGGTACGGCTGCGAATTGATAGCGCAGCAATACGCAAGCCAAATACGCAATGGTGTGAACGTAGCATTAGAATGTAGTACGCTTCCACCTACCATCCCTTTGTGCATGAAACATAGATGTGAATTATCACATTTTGAGAATTCAAGAAATTGTAGGTCCTGTTCTGTCTGTGAAACAATACTGACTTTTAATGATAAAAATATACATGTAAAGATATTCCTGAAAGCGAATTGAAAAGATTGCATGATATAAATGAAGATTTTACAGGGACACAGGATATGTTATTTGTAGACCATGCTACATGTATCGTATTAAGAAAAGTAAATCTAATAATATGTCTATCAGAAATCTGGAAAGTATTTTCCAGAAATGTGGCACAGTGTTAGTGTTACTGCTGTCAAAGTGGCCTGGTTTGAGAGAAATTCTGGGGAGGGGTGGGGAGAACCTTGCGTAATACCGGGTAATTTGCATACTCACATGAACTGTGGAACGTGCATCTCTGCACGGGATCATGTGGTGGGGGATACATCATACCCATGCTACCATGGACCTCCCTCCTTTGCTTATACCCTATTACATAATATTCATTTCCGGCAAAAAAAAAACAGTTTTCCACCTTCAAGGGAAAACAAACTAAACCACCTATTCCATTTGGGATCTGTAGCCTCTAGTTGGTTCATAGTTGTACGAGTATCATGGATTCTTCTTCCAGTGATGAGGAATACATCAACCCTAATTTGCCCCATTATTATCATCCATCTCCTGGAGACGAGTCGGTAAGTCTGCATCATTCTATACAGTAGATGTTAGATGGTTGTCCACTTGTTGGTAAATGAATATGGGAAGGAGGGGCTATACCAGCATAGCCACATAGAATTGGACGTAACATACCAAACTATTGTGTGTAGCATTATTTTCTTTTTTTTCAATGCACTATTGACAAACGCCATTATTCTGAAAACTGAATAATTTCTTTTAAAAACAAAGGAAAATGAATACGGTCGGAAAATAAGGCGGTAAACTAAACATAACGTCAGATTTCGCTTATGAAAGTTCATTTAGTTGGAATAACAAACCTCAACTCGTTTTCAGACCAACGAATCCTCTATCGGAATAAACGACAGTAGGCCGAACCATTGCTGTCAATCCTTTTTTTTTTTTTTTAGGGGGCCCGGGCGGGTGGACTTCTCCAATGCACCGACTATTCGAAGCCACACAGAAAGTGTAATTGGAATGGCCACATGGCATCTTGAAATCCAAAACAAAGAGAAAACCTCATTTTGCTCAACTATATTGGTTTCCATCACCGTGGGGGGGGGGGGGGGGGGGGGGGGGGGAGCGACTCCTTGCAAAATAAACCCTAATCACGGGGAATAGCCTATGTATGTGATTCGTATCTTGCTCAGAATGTTATTCTCGCTCATTATTGTCGCTAATTAGTACACATACGAGTTTCATCAAAAACAAAGAAGAAAAACAAATAATCCCTGGTAACCTATACCCTTTTCAATTTAAATGATCTTTCATAATGGGTAGACCTACGGATTTTGAGGCATCAGCGGCACACCCCCGTACGAATCAAATGAGTTGCTGGGGTCATGCATGCGTCGTAACATCACACAGTCGGCCAAGGACTAAAAAAGGGGGGGGGGGGGGTGTATGGTGCAATACACTTGCAAACTGCTCAGCGTCCGGCCTTCCCCTTTTTTCTTTTGTCAGCTAATTTTGGGGGCAAAATGTCTCCCTCCATATCTCATGTTCCAATCCTTTGTTTGTTTTTGCTTTTCTTTTTTTTTTGGGGGGGGGGGGTTAATATTTCCAACCTGAATATCTTGCTGATCCCAACCATTGTACAGGTCTCGCTCACACAAATGGGCTACAGTGAGTGTCTCATGCAGGGAATGAAAAATATAAACACACAAATATCTCATACCGAATTTCATATACATCATTTTCTCCTCTTTTTTGACAGTCATCTCCAGCACAGCAACTAGAGGAAGAGGTCAAGGATGCATCAAATGTGCCTTCTACAAGTGCTAGCACAGTCGCGGCAGGAAGTGGATCTTGACTGCAGTACAGCGGGGGCGCGGGCGCGGGCGTCGAGCGAGAGGAGCAAGGGCCAGAGGCCGAGGCCGAGGATCCAAGAGAAAGGCTACGACAAGAGTCAATCGCGAAGCTGAAGGACCGAGCTCTAGCCAGTTTAGGCCCAAGAGCCGACCAATTACTCGACAGACCGGTGTGTTCAGCCGCCATGTGCGTACACACATTGTAGAACGCCGTGAAGAACGATTACAAGAACTGAGGGTGATTCCGCGCCATTCATAGGAATTTGCGTCGACATCATATCGCATCGCGAAGGTGCCTACCATACCTGGGGGGGGGGGGAACTTGTCGTGAAAGAATGCAAAATGTGTATCTATATTCCTAATCCTGTTTGAATTAAAAAAAAAAAAAACCTGGGTGCAGAATGACATGGCAACATGTATTTGTGTGAAGACATACTTCAATGTGACAAATCATTGTTTGTTTGTTGGCTTTGATAAAGCAGAATAATCTTTGTGGGCACTGAGCATTTAGAAATACGTTTAAACAGTCATTCTTTATTATTCTTCCAGGCTGCTTCTTATATCATCATCAACGAAGTGACATATACATGTATTCATATACAGACATACACATTCCATTCTGCCGAGTTTTCAGCTGGCTTTCCCAAACATATGCATGCACATTCACACTATTTGTTGATTATCTAAATTCAAACATGAATTTGGTCACATGACAGCACAAATGGTTCACAAGACTGTTTGTATTCTCCTTTCTCTGTTCTTTTATTATCCAGGAGCTTATCCTCAATTTCACCCTGGAGGAAATTCAGCAGTTGATGCTTAGTGTAGCCGAGCGCAATAGCGGTATGCTGCTGGACCTGATGAGAGCACCCCCCGAACCAGAGCACCCACCACAACCACCCAAACTTCTGGTGCCAGGATGGTGCATGTGCACCCACTGTCGGCCAATGCGGCGAGACATTGAGTTAGTGTGTTGTGGGCTCCAGCCAGCAAATTGTATGTCACTCACAGAGGTGCAAATACATTATTCTTACATGGAAGTAAATCTGAATTATGTCCCTGACAAGTATATCTCTATCTTCTATATACATAAATGGCACTGATGAATTCTGCTTTCAGGATACTCAGAATAGCACAAAATGACATTTCATGTTTGTACCCAAATGGTTGGCAAACAGAAAGAATGATCCATGTAAGCAAATTGAGATAGGGTAATGATCTGTGTAAACTCCTGTGACATGTACGTAGCCAAATACTTATGTGCCTGTTCAATGGCCCTATGGATTTATTTCTTTTTACATAAATTTTTCTCTCATAAAAATCAAATTGAACAAATTGAATCCTTCACAGGTGGGGGGGGGGGGGGGGGGGGGGGAGGCTGTTTCCATCCCCTTGAGATATAGGCTAGCGACCGCGCCAAAAATCGGCCCGGACAATTCATTATGCGTAAAATTAGGAAAATGCTCTAAATCACTAAATGTTTTAACAAAGATAGGCCTAGATCTAGCATTAGTTAGGAAATGTAATGTTTAACAAACTTCTTCACGCCCTAGTGTAAAACTAGACATATGTGCTCCTGTGAGGGACCCATGGTTCTCACCAGGGCTTTTACACATGGCGGGGCCACCATGTACAAATTTGAAAAACACTTTTGCTACCATGTGCAAATTTAGAAGGGGAAATGCCTCCATGTGTAAATCTAAGCATGAAAGTGTATAATAGCACTTTTTGCATGCAAAAATGTACCAAACGGCAAACCAAAACAAAGCCACATGTTCCAGTTTTCTGTACCATGTGCAAATTTTTCCTGGATGATGAATGTTGTGTTTCCACCACGTGTAAAGAAAATCCTGGTGAGAAGCCTGGGGCGACCGTTCCCTGTCATGTCAGGAGCTGATGGTGGTGAATAAAAACTAGAAATTAAAAAGATATTTTTGATATCCCTTCAAAAATTACCTTGGACAGTCTCAGGTAGGTTCTAATGTTAGTTCACCAAAAACATACTCAGAGAAAGCAATAAGCATAAGATTAAGAATCTCACTCAACATGAAATCAACACCACCAGTAACTGACGGGAAAATGGCAGTTTCAAAACTTAAACCAAGTTTAAATTAAACAGAGTTTCTTAACTTGGTTTAACTTAGTTTCTTAACTTTGTTTAAGTTAAGAAACTTTGACATACCCTACTTAAGGCCAATACTTAAGCTTTATCTTCAATTTGATAACTGATTTAATTTTTATTTAAGAGAATGAGAGAAAGAATCTTAGTTTACCACTTATCAACCATGATTTTATTTACCCTTCCATGATAAAATAATGTTCACAAACTGCTCATAATGTTTTGGGGTTTCTGTGTTTTGCAGATTCTGTGGAAGCTTTGGAAAAAAGTATCAAAGAAGGGACGCGGATAATTTTTCGCAAGAGGAGTCTGCTCGACACAAGTGTTGAGCAAACAACAGATGAAGAGGGCAAATCTCCAGTTTGCTCTGTAAAAAAGAGCACTAGACTTTACACATGGAAAAAAGGTATGTGATTAACCCAAAGGTGCAATTAAAATTAATTAGAAATCTTGATTTTTTATATTTTTCACAACCTTCATTTGAAAACAAATTTATTCAATGAAGGTTCAGTTAGCCTACAACTTATTTAGAAAAAAAGAAATGAATATGTACAAAATTAGATGGTGTTCAATTCAAATTTTATTTGTAAATATATGATAATTATACTGTTCTTGCACAGCCCGTTTTAATATGATCTAGTATTTCCCAACGACTGGCAAAATGGTCAGTTCCTGCAACTACAAGTGATATTTAATTGTGTACCTTCATTTCTTTTTACTAATAAAGCCAATTTAGTATGTCCAGAATTTCTCCATTATCGGAATTTCAAAATTATTATCATTATTGTTATATTGTTATTATCATTATTATCATTATTATGATTATTATTATTATTATCATTATTATTATTACTATTACTACTACTACTTATCATTCCCTTAAAAGTAATTACTTACCATTCCCTTAAGGCCCAAAGCACTTACAATAAATCAAATGGTGTACCATAATTGTAATCATAAAATTAATCAAATGAAAATCCTAAATTACAAACTGCAAAAAAGATGGGTTTTCAATGCCTTTCTGAATGATTAATTGGTGGAGAGTGTCTAATTGTGAGTGGCAAGTCATTCCAGTGTTTTGAAGCTGACATAGTAAGTGTCCTATCACCAGGTAATGTACGAGTAACTCAATATGTGAGACAAGAGGGTCACTGGCTGACCTCAGTGCTCTGGTGGGTGTGTATAAATTCAAACAATTATTGTTCTTGATAAACCTTAAAGGGGGTACCCAATGCTGAAACAATGTTAGTTCATTTAAAAGAACATGATTTTATGAGCAGAAAATCATCTGCCTAATTTTTTTTTCAAAATAGTGTTGCCAAGGAAACCCCCAAATGTGGTAAGATTTCAGGATATTTTTGACCCCTCAGCTGTGACCCAGTTTCAGCTGGGTACCCACGTTGACGTCAAAATGACGTCAAAGTGGGTACCTTGCCACGCAATCCTAGCAAATTGAACAGAAGAACCAAGCAAAGCAACAGGAAGAATCCAGAAAAAAGGAAATAGATAGCATTATTTCAAAACTAGCATCTTCGAAGAAGCCCCAGGTAAATGTTCCATGGCAGACAGCTACCAGCAAACCACGCCCCACGAAGGTACCCAAATCCGCTGGAGTGCCGAACAGCACCAAGCCAAATACGAAGGGGCAACAAACTACATGCACCTGCAAGGAGGAGCTGGCAAACCTTCAATCCAAATTGAAACAGAAGGCAAGAGAGAACAGTGTCCTAGAAGGAAAGGTCCAAGATCTCACAGAGCTGAATATTAGGCTTCAGAAAGAGATCCTAGATGGTGCACCCAGGAAACCCTGCAGAGATTGCATGTGGGGTACATGAGATTAGCCATTGCCATTGTGATGTCAGGGAACAATTTCAAGAAAATAAGCGTACTTGCAAACTTTCTATCACTGAACATGATATCCGCTAGCACTTTCTATGCTCATCAAAAAAAGTACATAAGTCCAACCATCAACCTGGGAGGGTGTCCAGGCCCAAGTGCTTGAAAAGCACAAGGAAACTCCAGTAGTGGTTTACAGTAAGTCATGTAACTGTTTTTTCCACAGGACTGAGAAAATTTATAATTCCAAACATAACATGCAAATCCATGTCATATAAACCGTGAACGCTTATTGTTTATAAATTCCATGTTTACCCAATTATTTTATGGATTGACTTTCGTATTATGTTGGTTTTTTTTTCTTCTTTCCATTAACAGATTAAACAAGAAGGCCTACGCCCGCTTTACCAGGCAGAGGAAGAATTTCGCGTACAAGCCAGGATGATTTCCGCTATAGCATTCGTACCTCTACCTGACGTCGCCATGGCGTTTGATGCTCTCTCCGATGATGCCCACCCTGAACTACGTCCAATCCTCAATTTCTTTGAGGACACGTACCTCGGCCGCCCTCAAAGGAGGGGGAATGATCGCGCCCCTCTGAGATATCCGCACACAATATGGAATGTACATCAATCCACCCTTGCAGGCCAGGCGAGGACAAATAACTATGTCGAAGGCTGGCACAGGAGATTCCAGGTAGGAGTCGGTGCGGACCATCCTACAATTTGGAAGTTTCTGGATAAAGTCAAGAGGGAACAGAGCTTGAACGAACTAACTATCGTTCAGGCTCAAGCCGGGCTTCCCGCTCGAGCAAGGAGACGGGAATACGAACAAGTGAACCAAAGGCTGGTGAGACTTGTGGAGGGTTACGGGAACAGACCTATCTTGGAGTTTCTGAGGGGGGTCTCACACAATTTACACTGAGCAGAGTAAAAGCAAATAACATAACTAAGCCGATATCCAAATTATTTCCATAATAATAAATCGTAAAAAGATCTCAGTTCGAGTTAAACGTTTACTTGAAATCAGTGTTTATTGATGTCGATTATGATTTCTTCCACTGTATTTTATGGTGGGAACTATGACTGATTCCTTACTTACCTGCTTATGTTTTAATATCATTCTTCCTCTAAAGATTTCACAAAATCATGTACTTGTTAAACTTTGGTCACTTTCTTTCTACATTTCAAGTATTAGCCAATCTTCCATCAGCGATTAGTATGATTTAACAGTTTCCTAAATGTAAAAAATAAATAAATAAGCATAAAGACATTGTTATCAATGTCTTGGGTAATGATATCAATGGTTAAAATGTCATTAGGCCTATTTCATCCATATCTACATGGTCCACATGTGTAAGATCAAACAGATATAATACCGATCCGAGTTTTGATAGTTTGGACAAAGATGTTTTTGTATCAATAGAACTAATATTTCACTTTCTGCCTTCGTACATGACTTGTATTCGACAAGTAGGCCTACATTTTGCAGCAAACTTGATAATATCAATTGCCCTACGTTATTGGTACAGATTTCAATGACATGTAGTGCAGCATATGTAATGTAATTCCCGAATATAGTTGTCTTGTCACAGCAGTTGCCAAATATACTTTTTTTCTAGTTGTTAATTTTGATTTTCATAGTACTTACCATTATTTGGGTAATTTTGATACATGAAACTGACCTCATCTTAAGCCCTGAAATGATATATGCATGGACATAATGTGTTTTATCTTGGAGTTTGCACTGTTTAGCTTCAAATTTCTAAGTTAGAAGTGGAAAGATACTGAAATGGGGATGTCAAAATCTGAACATTTTACGAAATAACTATATAAATATTGGTGATCCTAAATTTGTACATCTTTTGAACAGTGTACCGCCCCCAGCGATATTTTTAAAATGACGAAACCGAATACTGAACGTAATCTGGAATGGTAAAAATGATCGCAGTTAATATGATGTATGTAAGAAAGGTTGAATTAAGGCCTCCACACACACACAGAAAAAAAATAATATCGTCCAGGTGTGGAATGTCTATTTGGTTTTGGATAAGTATAAAACAGTTCGTCTATATGATGTTACATGCAATGATGATGATAGCGTTACATAAATACTTGTATCTCTGACATAATGTTTGAAATGTTTTCACTTGTTCACTTGTTCACTTGTTTTGTTCAAGTTTTTTTTTTTCAAGAAAATAAATACTTAAAAACAAAACTGTGTCTCTTAGGGATTTTTTGTTCAAACTTTTGCACCCGCTCTAATGTATGTTTGTTTTGTGTGATTGTTGTTTTCCATTCTCAAACTGATACAACTGATACTGTATAAAACACATTTGTTCATAAGTTTTATTAGTAAGCCAAAGTTTCAACAAATGAAACATAGTTGCAATGGTCATATCATGTTTGATGTTTGTTCAGTTCAGCTGAATGTAGATATTTAAAGTGAGAAAAAAGATTAATTTCATCAGCGAATTTAGATATCAAAGCTCAGTATTGTGTCCAAATTTGTCAAATCATAAGAATCTAACGATGACTTTTCCTTTTGTTTATCTTCTACTCTTGAATGAGGTACTTTATAATTAATGTTTTCATGTGGTTTCGGCAGAAAGAAATGATACTCGCACATGCTCGCTGGACACTAAATACGTAGAAGCATTAGTCCTTTAACAAAATGAATTAAAAATACATGCATTCAGTATAAAATTCCATTAAGGTTTTGTTTTTATTTATATTCAGTGAGTTTAACAAAGGGGCGGATACCGGATCTCGGGGGGGGGGGGGGGGGGGGGGGGGGGGGGTCGGCCGCTCCCCTGAAAAGTAAGATATTTATTGATATTTGCCTGAAAATTGTGCATTAGATTTTTTTTTTTTAAGGTACGGGACCCAATCACAGCTGCTGATCGAGCGAAGTGACTTATTCTTTCTTAAGCTTGATTGTGGCCCATCTCCCCCTTTTCCTGAAGACTACGGACAGATACACCATTCTCTACTTTTTAGCTTCCTACTTAGGTTCCTTACTTTGCTTTCTTCATTTTATTCCTTTCTGTTCTCCCTGCTCATGATCAGATTTGGTTCCGATGGGAAGTGTGTCGCTGAAGCTGTCAACCCAACACCCTTGGGCGGAAAAGCGTACCCATTACTAGAATTTTTATTTTCTTCAATGTGTACTTTGACGTGAAAATGGGAGCAAAAGGGCGAATATTTTTCAAAAAAAGTTAGCAATTAGAGCGACAAATTACCGTTATACCGTATTAAACGAATAACAACCCTCTACCCTTCGCCCATCCCCGTTTGTCAAGCTCGAGGAGCTGTTCTCCTCGGGAGAATTGTAATAAAAAAAAAAAAAAATACTGGATTTATTACTTAAGTTGATTTATAAAAGGAAAGATTTATGTTACAGTTCCTCACGAGCAAGGCGTTGTCAAAAAACCAAATTTCATGCCTAATTTGTCCCTTAAAGGGGGGGGGGGGAGATGTCCTCCGGGGGAA
>CM057169.1:11744006-11759852 GCA_029962745.1 Echinometra lucunter | reverse complement strand
AGTAGAGAATGGTGTATCTAGTCATAGTCTTCAGGAAAAGGGGGAGATGGGCCACAATCAAGCTTAAGAAGATAAGTCACTTCGCTCGATCAGCAGCTGTGATTGGGTCCCGTACCTTTAAAAAAAAAAAATCTAAATGCACAATTTTCAGGCAAAATATCATATAAATATCTTACTTTTCAGGGGAGCGGCCGACCCCCCCCCCCCCCCCGAGACCCGGTATCCGCCCCTTTGTTAAACTCACTGAATATAAATAAAAACAAAACCTTAATGGAATTTTATACTGAATGCATGTATTTTTAATTTCATTTTTGTTAAAGGACTAATGCTTCTACGTATTTAGCGTCCAGCGAGCATGTGCGAGTATCATTCTTTCTGCCGAAACCACATGAAAACATTAATTATAAAGTACCTCATTCAAGAGTAGAAGATAAACAAAAGGAAAAGTCATCGTTAGATTCTTATGATTTGACAAATTTGGACACATACTGAGCTTTGATATCTAAATTCGCTGATGAAATTAATCTTTTTTCTCACTTTAAATATCTACATTCAGCTGAACTGAACAAACATCAAACATGATATGACCATTGCAACTATGTTTCATTTGTTGAAACTTTGGCTTACGAATAAAACTTATGAACAAATGTGTTTTATACAGTATCAGTTGTATCAGTTTGAGAATGGAAAACAACAATCACACAAAACAAACATACATTAGAGCAGGTGCAAAAGTTTGAACAAAAAATCCCTAAGAGACACAGTTTTGTTTTTAAGTATTTATTTTCTTGAAAAAAAAAAACTTGAACAAAACAAGTGAACAAGTGAACAAGTGAAAACATTTCAAACATTATGTCAGAGATACAAGTATTTATGTAACGCTATCATCATCATTGCATGTAACATCATATAGACGAACTGTTTTATACTTATCCAAAACCAAATAGACATTCCACACCTGGACGATATTATTTTTTTTCTGTGTGTGTGTGGAGGCCTTAATTCAACCTTTCTTACATACATCATATTAACTGCGATCATTTTTACCATTCCAGATTACGTTCAGTATTCGGTTTCGTCATTTTAAAAATATCGCTGGGGGCGGTACACTGTTCAAAAGATGTACAAATTTAGGATCACCAATATTTATATAGTTATTTCGTAAAATGTTCAGATTTTGACATCCCCATTTCAGTATCTTTCCACTTCTAACTTAGAAATTTGAAGCTAAACAGTGCAAACTCCAAGATGAAACACATTATGTCCATGCATATATCATTTCAGGGCTTAAGATGAGGTCAGTTTCATGTATCAAAATTACCCAAATAATGGTAAGTACTATGAAAATCAAAATTAACAACTAGAAAAAAAGTATATTTGGCAACTGCTGTGACAAGACAACTATATTCGGGAATTACATTACATATGCTGCACTACATGTCATTGAAATCTGTACCAATAACGTAGGGCAATTGATATTATCAAGTTTGCTGCAAAATTTAGGCCTACTTGTCGAATACAAGTCATGTACGAAGGCAGAAAGTGAAATATTAGTTCTATTGATACAAAAAACATCTTTGTCCAAACTATCAAAACTCGGATCGGTATTATATCTTGTTTGATCTTACACATGTGGACCATGTAGATATGGATGAAATAGGCCTAATGACATTTTAACCATTGATATCATTACCCAAGACATTGATAACAATGTCTTTATGCTTATTTATTTATTTTTTACATTTAGGAAACTGTTAAATCATACTAATCGCTGATGGAAGATTGGCTAATACTTGAAATGTAGAAAGAAAGTGACCAAAGTTTAACAAAGTACATGATTTTGTGAAATCTTTAGAGGAAGAATGATATTAAAACATAAGCAGGTAAGTAAGGAATCAGTCATAGTTCCCACCATAAAATACAGTGGAAGAAATCATAATCGACATCAATAAACACTGATTTCAAGTAAACGTTTAACTCGAACTGAGATCTTTTACGATTTATTATTATGGAAATAATTTGGATATCGGCTTAGTTATGTTATTTGCTTTTACTCTGCTCAGTGTAAATTGTGTGAGACCCCCCTCAGAAACTCCAAGATAGGTCTGTTCCCGTAACCCTCCACAAGTCTCACCAGCCTTTGGTTCACTTGTTCGTATTCCCGTCTCCTTGCTCGAGCGGGAAGCCCGGCTTGAGCCTGAACGATAGTTAGTTCGTTCAAGCTCTGTTCCCTCTTGACTTTATCCAGAAACTTCCAAATTGTAGGATGGTCCGCACCGACTCCTACCTGGAATCTCCTGTGCCAGCCTTCGACATAGTTATTTGTCCTCGCCTGGCCTGCAAGGGTGGATTGATGTACATTCCATATTGTGTGCGGATATCTCAGAGGGGCGCGATCATTCCCCCTCCTTTGAGGGCGGCCGAGGTACGTGTCCTCAAAGAAATTGAGGATTGGACGTAGTTCAGGGTGGGCATCATCGGAGAGAGCATCAAACGCCATGGCGACGTCAGGTAGAGGTACGAAGGCTATAGCGGAAATCATCCTGGCTTGTACGCGAAATTCTTCCTCTGCCTGGTAAAGTGGGCGTAGGCCTTCTTGTTTAATCTGTTAATGGAAAGAAGAAAAAAAAACCAACATAATACGAAAGTCAATCCATAAAATAATTGGGTAAACATGGAATTTATAAACAATAAGCGTTCACGGTTTATATGACATGGATTTGCATGTTATGTTTGGAATTATAAATTTTCTCAGTCCTGTGGAAAAAACAGTTACATGACTTACTGTAAACCACTACTGGAGTTTCCTTGTGCTTTTCAAGCACTTGGGCCTGGACACCCTCCCAGGTTGATGGTTGGACTTATGTACTTTTTTTTGATGAGCATAGAAAGTGCTAGCGGATATCATGTTCGGTGATAGAAAGTTTGCAAGTACGCTTATTTTCTTGAAATTGTTCCCTGACATCACAATGGCAATGGCTAATCTCATGTACCCCACATGCAATCTCTGCAGGGTTTCCTGGGTGCACCATCTAGGATCTCTTGCTGAAGCCTAATATTCAGCTCTGTGAGATCTTGAACCTTTCCTTCTAGGACACTGTTCTCTCTTGCCTTCTGTTTCAATTTGGATTGAAGGTTTGCCAGCTCCTCCTTGCAGGTGCATGTAGTTTGTTGCCCCTTCGTATTTGGCTTGGCGCTGTTCGGCACTCCAGCGGATTTGGGTATCTTCGTGGGGCATGGTTTGCTGGTAGCTGTCTGCTGTGGAACATTTACCTGGGGCTTCTTCGAAGATGCTAGTTTTGAAATAATGCCATCTATCTCCCTTTTTCTGGATTCTTCCTGTTGCTTTGCTTGGTTCTTCTGTTCAATTAACAAAGAGAAAAATCTTAATATTCCCCTAAAAATCTTATCAGAATTTAACATTTTTCAGAATGATTGGTGAAAGAATGCATAGCGTCAAATTGTATAACATTAAGGTTTATCGAGAACAATAATTGTTTGAATTTATACACACCCACCAGAGTTACTTGTACATTACCTGGTGATAGGACACTTACCCGTGCCACTCACAATTAGACACTCTCCACCAATTAAACATTCAGAAAGGCATTGAAAACCCATCTTTTTTTGCAGTTTGTAGTTTAGGATTAATGATTACAATTATGGTACACCATTTGATTTATTGTAAGTGCTTTGGGCCTTAAGGGAATGGTAAATAATAACTTTTAAGGGAATGATAAGTAGTAGTAATAATAATAATAATAATAATATTAATAATGATAATAAGAATAATAATAATAATAATAATGATAATAATGATAATAATGATAATAATTATAATAATAATAATAATAATAATAATAATAATAATTATAATAACAATATAACAATAATGATTGTAATTTTGAAATTCCGATAACGGAGAAATTCTGGACATACTTAATTGGCTTTATTAGAAAAAAGAAATGAAGGTACACAATTAAATATCACATGTAGTTGCAGGAACTGACCATTTTGCCAGTCGTTAGGAAATGCAAGATCATATTAAAACAGGCTGTGCAAGAACAGTATAATCATGTATTTACAAATAAAATTTGAATTGAACACCATCTAATTTTGTACATATTCATTTTTCTTTTTTTCTAAATAAGTTGTAGGCTAACTGAACCTTCATTGAATAAATTTGTTTTCAAATGAAGGTTGTGAAAAATATCAAAAATCAAGATTCTTTAATTCATTTTAATTGCACCTCTGTGTTAATCACATACCTTTTTTTCCATGTGCAAAGTCTAGTGCTCTTTTTACAGAGCAAACTGGAGATTTGCCCTCTTCATCTGTTGTTTGCTCAACACTTGTGTCGAGCAGACTCCTCTTGCGAAAAATTATCCGCGTCCCTTCTTTGATACTTTTTTCCAAAACTGCCACAGAATCTGCAAAACACAGAAACCCCAAAACATTATGAGCAGTTTGTGAACATAATTTTATTATGGAAGGGTAAATAAAAGCATGGCTGATAAGTGGTAAACTAAGATTCTTTCTCTCATTCTCTTAACTAAAAATTAAATCAGTTATCAAATTGAAGATAAAGCTTAAGTAATGGCATTAAGTAGGGTATGTCAAAGTTTCTTAACTTAAACAAAGTTAAGAAACTAAGTTAAACCAAGTTAAGAAACTCTGTTTAATTTAAACTTGGTTTAAGTTTTGAAACTGCCATTTTCCTGTCAGTTACTGGTGGTGTTGATTTAATGTTGAGTGAGATTCTTAATCTTATGCTTATTGCTTTCTCTGAGTATGTTTTTGGTGAACTAACATTAGAACCTACCTGAGACTGTCCAAGGTAATTTTTGAAGGGATATCAAAAATATCTTTTTAATTTCTAGTTTTCATTCACCACCATCAGCCCCTGACATGACAGGGGACGGTCGCTCCAGGCTTCTCACCAGGATTTCCTTTACACGTGGTGGAAACACAACATTCATCATCCAGGAAAAATTTGCACATGGTACAGAAAACTGGAACACATGGCTTTGTTTCGGTTTGCCGTTTGGTACATTTTTGCATGCAAAAAGTGCTATTATACACTTTCATGCTTAGATTTACACATGGTGGCATTTCCCCTTCTAAATTTGCACATGGTAGCAAAAGTGTTTTTCAAATTTGTACATGGTGGCCCCGCCATGTGTAAAAGCCCTGGTGAGAACCATGGGTCCCTCAGAGGAGCACATACGTCTAGTTTTACACTAGGGCGTGAAGAAGTTTGTTAAACATTACATTTCCTAACTAATGCTAGATTTAGGCCTAACTTTGTTAAAACATTTAGTGATTTAGAGCATTTTCCTAATTTTACGCATAATGAATTGTCCGGGCTACGTAGAGGCCGATTTTTGGCGCGGTTGCTAGCCTATATCTCAAGGGGGATGGAAACAGCCTCCCCCCCCCACCTGTGAAGGATTCAATTTGTTCAATTTGATTTTCATGAGAGAAAAATTTATGTAAAAAGAAATAAATCCATAGGGCCATTGAACAGGCACATAAGTATTGGCTACGTACATGTCACAGGAGTTTACACAGATCATTGCCCTATCTCAAGTTGCTTACATGGATCATTCTTTCTGTTTGCCAACCATTTGGGTACAACCATGAAATGTCATTTTGTGCTATTCTGAGTACCGTAAACTGGGGTGACTTTGGACATAGGGGTGACTTTGGACACAACAGAAAAAAAGTATTGTTTCATTTTACATTCTTTTCCTTGTGGTATTTCCAGTATTTTTTCTGTATGTTATTTTAGGGGAATGTGTGAATATTATGAATGACCATTGTGCTCTTGTATATTTCATTGCCTTATATTGTTTTCGTACTTTTCTTTGCAGGGTCCAAAAAATGCTTGATTTTTATGGCTGTCAAACTTTTGGTACTCTAGAAATACAGAAGAATGGAAGCTCAAGCCTACTGGCTGGATAGTGAACACAAAGGGATCATGAACCCACCTGTATAGTCTTGATACCTGACCACCCTTGCAAATCTGAAAATAGGTCATGTCCAATTTCCCCCCATGATTTGGCTTCATGTACGGGGTGACTTTGGACATCAAAGGAGTACCAGATGTTCGACAGCTACGTAACTATTTATGCAGTGCCCTGTTTAACAACACGTTTTGAAATTTGTTCATTTACTATTTTGGATATTTAGGCATATAAGAATTCAAAATATCAAATTTAATTACAAAATCTTGAAAAAAGGTGTGCAACCAAGTGTCTGTTAATTCCTCTTTAAAATGAAAGTTCTTACATGTTTATTGTTAGCAAAATTTTCTAGCTAAAATACCACCACAAAACGTATGTACATGTACAAGTTGTACTTGTAAGTCATTATTTGGTGGATGTTGAAAAAATTGAACAGATTGGAGTTGTTAAGATTAAAAAAAAACTGTATTGAAGTCCTAACCAGGTGGTCAACTACTAACCGTGCTAATCGCAAGTAACAGGTCCACAGAAAATTCATGCAGTGCCCTGCTTAACTACTCTTTTTCAAATTTGTTCATTTACTACTTTGAATATTTAGGCTTATAAGAATTCAAAATATCAAATTTAATTACAAAATCTTGAAAAAGAGTGTGCAACCAAGTGTCTTTTAATACCTCTTTAAAATGAAAGTTCTTACATGTGTAGCCAAAATACCACCACAAAAACGTATGTACAAGTTGTACTTGTAAGTCATTATTTGGTGGCTTTTGAAAAAAATTGAACAAATTGGAGTTGTTAAGATTAAAAAAAAAACTGTATTGTAGTCCATAGTTCCCCCATAAAGAGGTTTACTTTAGACATTTAGCTGTACAGGTGATTATGCAAGGGGATTTTTATGGTTGTCCAAAGTCACCCCGAACTCCGGGGTCACTTTGGACAAACTTTGACCAAAAAAATAATCATGAAATAAAATAAACCGCAGGGAATTCTATATAACACGATTTCCTCTTTATTGGTACTTGCCAACCCCCACATTACCCCTAGAATTCCTCTGTTCGTAATGAAGATATTGATATGAATAGTTAAAATTTGTCCAAAGCCACCCCAGTTTACGGTATCCTAAAAGCAGAATTCATCAGTGCCAATTATGTATATAGAAGATAGAGATGTACTTGTCAGGGACATAATTCAGATTTACTTCCATGTAAGAATAATGTATTCGCACCTCTGTGAGTGAAATACAATTTGCTGGCTGGAGCCCACAACACACTAACTCAATGTCTCGCCGCATTGGCCAACAGTGGGTGCACACGCACCATCCTGGCACCAGAAGTTCGGGTGGTTGTGGTGGGTGCTCTGGTTCGGGGGGTGCTCTCATCAGGTCCAGCAGCATACCGCTATTGCACTCGGCTACACTAAGCATCAACTGCTGAATTTCCTCCAGGGTGAAATTGAGGATAAGCTCCTGGATAATAAAAGAACAGAGAAAGGAGAATACAAACAGTCTTGTGAACCATTTGTGCTGTCATGTGACCAAATTCATGTTTGAATTTAGATAATCAACAAATAGTGTGAATGTGCATGCATATGTTTGGGAAAGCCAGCTGAAAACTCGGCAGAATGGAATGTGTATGTCTGTATATGAATACATGTACATGCCACTTCGTTGATGATGATATAAGAAGCAGCCTGGAAGAATGATAAAGAATAACTGTTTAAACGTATTTCTAAACGCTCAGTGCCCACGAAGATTATTCTGCTTTATCAAAGCCAACAAACAAACAATGATTTGTCACATTGAAGTATGTCTTCACACAAATACATGTTGCCATGTCATTCTGCACCCAGGTTTTTTTTTTTTTTAATTCAAACAGGATTAGGAATATAGATACACATTTTGCATTCTTTCACGACAAGTTCCCCCCCCCCCCCCCCCCGGGTATGGTAGGCACCTTCGCGATGCGATATGATGTCAACGCGACGTGAATTCCTATGAATGGCGCTGAGTCACCCTCAGTTCTTGTAATCGCTCTTCACGGCGTTCTACAATGTGTGTACGCACATGGCGGCCGAACACACTGGTCTGTCGAGCAATTGGTCGGCTCTTGGGCCTAGACTGGCTAGAGCTCGGTCCTTCAGCTTCGCGATTGACTCTTGTCGTAGCCTTTCTCTTGGATCCTCGGCCTCGGCCTCGGCCTCTGGCCCTTGCTCCTCTCGCTCGACTCCCGCGCCCGCGCCCGCGCCCCCGCTGTACTGCAGGCCGAGATCCACTTCCTGCCACGACTGTGCTAGCACTTGTAGAAGGCACATTTGATGCATCCTCGACCTCTGCCTCGAGTTGCTGTGCTGGAGATGACTGTCAAAAAAGAGGAGAAGATGATGTATATGAAATTCGGTATGAGATATTTGTGTGTTTATATTTTTCATTCCCTGCATGAGACACTCACCGTAGCCCATTTGTGTGAGCGAGCCCCGTACAATGGTTGGGATCAGCAAGATATTCAGGTTGGAAATATTAACCCCCCCCAAAAAAAAAAAGAAAAGCAAAAACAAACAAAGGATTGGAACATGAGATATGGAGGGAGACATTTTGCCCCCAAAATTAGCTGACAAAAGAAAAAAGGGGAAGGCCGGACGCTGAGCAGTTTGCAAGTGTATTGCACCATACACCCCCCCCCCTTTTTTTAGTCCTTGGCCGACTGTGTGATGTTACGACGCATGCATGACCCCAGCAACTCATTTGATTCGTACGGGGGTGTGCCGCTGATGCCTCAAAATCCGTAGGTCTACCCATTATGAAAGGTCATTTAAATTGAAAAGGGTATAGGTTACCAGGGATTATTTGTTTTTCTTTTTTGTTTTTGATGAAACTCGTATGTGTACTAATTAGCAACAATAATGAGCGAGAATAACATTCTGAGCAAGATACGAATCACATATATAGGCTATTCCCCGGGTCTATTTTGCAAGGAGTCGCTCCCCCCCCCCCCCCCCTTCCAAGGTGATGGAAACCGATATAGTTGAGCAAAATGAGGTTTTGTCTTTGTTTTGGATTTCAAGATGCCATGTGGCCATTCCAATTACACTTTCTGTGTGGCTTCAAATAGTCGGTGCAGTGGAGAAGTCCACCCGCCCGGGCCCCCTAGAAAAAAAAAAAAAAAAGGATTGACAGCAATGGTTCGGCCTACTGTCGTTTATTCCGATATAGGATTCGTTGGTCTGAAAACGAGTTGAGGTTTGTTATTCCAACTAAATGAACTTTCATAAGCGAAATCTGACGTTATGTTTAGTTTACCGCCTTATTTTCCGACCGTATTCATTTTCCTTTGTTTTTAAAAGAAATTATTCAGTTTTCAGAATAATGGCATTTGTCAATAGTGCATTAAAAAAAAAGAAAATAATGCTACACACAATAGTTTGGTATGTTACGTCCAATTCTATATGGCTATGCTGGTATAGCCCCTCCTTCCCATATTCATTTACCAACAAGTGGACAACCATCTAACATCTACTTTATAGAATGATGCAGACTTACCGACTCGTCTCCAGGAGATGGATGATAATAATGGGGCAAATTAGGGTTGATGTATTCCTCATCACTGGAAGAAGAATCCATGATACTCGTACAACTATGAACCAACTAGAGGCTACAGATCCCAAATGGAATAGGTGGTTTAGTTTGTTTTCCCTTGAAGGTGGAAAACTGGTTTTTTTTCGCCGGAGATGAATATTATGTAATAGGGTATAAGCAAAGGAGGGAGGTCCATGGTAGCATGGGTATGATGTATCCCCACCACATGATCCCGTGCAGAGATGCACGTTTCACAGTTCATGTGAGTATGCAAATTACCCGGTATTACGCAAGGTTCTCCCCACCCCTCCCCGGAATTTCTCTCAAACCACGCCACTTTGACAGCAGTAACACTAACACTGTCCCAAGATACCCACCTAACTCCACATGATTCAGACATGAAACGGGATTGAGGTACATATTTTTAAAACACTTTCACTTCAATTTGTAAACAGTTCAAATGAATGTCTATCGATCATAAGATCATAACCACGAGCAGAATCACGAAGACATCGTAATTCTCCTCCCCCTCCCAAACACAAACAAAAACAAATTTGAAGTTTCAAGTTTCAAAGTTTATTGAATCAAATCCATCATTCTTTATAAAGTGAATCATTCGAAAAGAAATAATTGATAAGCAGCACATGGAATATACAAGCTCATTGTAAAACAGAAATCACAATCGTATATTATGATATATAATATGTATATTATACACTCTGCCTCGTACATTACATATCATTTTGTGGTTCCTTTTGCAATGTATATACTGTTTCGTTTTCTTTTCTTTTTCCCCTTCTTCATTATTCTGTAATCTGTTTATTTTGACTAACAATATAAAAAAAACACGTCATAAAAACAAACCAGAACAAATATTTTGAGGATCGTAAAGCAAGAGTACGTGAAACCACGGTGTGCATCATTACATTTGAAAATTTAGAATATCTGGATGGTTTCAATCCTCTGTTTTGACAGCATGGAATAACATAACTAAAACATTGATCATGCCTCTGGCAATGTCTGAGCGCAATCTGCGCAATCAGTGAAGTACAAAAAGCGTAAGAACTGCAGACAACCAATGGCAATAAACCTATTTTCTTCTCTTTTCAATAACCCGTTGCTGCGATTTCATGTAATTAGTGGGGGGGGGGGGGGGAGGAAACACCAGATGTCATCGCCGAAAATCGGTTTGGAAAAGTGGAGGGAGGGGGGGCCGGGTGGGCAGATTGTTATCATCCATGCATAATGCCAGCAATATAAACCCACAGCCATTCTAAGTTCCATCGCAATTCCTGGAATGCATCAGCCACTTATATGATGGTTACTTCTCACGGGCTCCGAGTCTGCCAATATGGATCGACATGCAGTCAGTCATTAAAAAATAAACATCAAGGAGTGTGTGATCCCTGCGATCGTTCGCATGATTGTCCTCATTTCAGGCCGGTATCTTGAGCAAAAAATGCCCGTATCTGTAAATAAAAGGAAATGCGGGGGGGGGGGGGGCTGCAAAAGAAAAAAAAAAGCTCTTTAAATGGGTGATGCAATGAGCCAAGTGTGTTGCTATGTCAGTGCATTAATAATTCAGTAGGCATACTTGAACCCTTCCCCCCCCCCCCCGGTTAGAAATTACCATAAAAAACAACACCCAAACCGAATTGATATTCGTTTTGGAGCCAAATAACGTCATTTATTTAGATATCTCTGAGACGTATCAAAGTGGAGCAAACGAAGTGGACATGCAAGAGAGTTTACTAAAAATGACATGTAGAAATCGTATGCCTGTAGAGGAAGAGGAAAAATACTTTATCACCAAAATAGTGTTTTTTTCCTCACCGGCGTAAGATTTTTAAGCATGGTGTTTTGAACAGCAAACAATACTGGACCAGGAGGTGAAAATATGGTCATATTTGGCAGCGACTGATGACGAAATGATAGATGGTCTTCAGGACTCTTTTGCTCGCATGTTTCGCTCGCTCGTTTCGCTCGCTCGTATACGGAAACAGGGACATTTGGACAGTAAACAAATGGACAACCAGGTGGAACAATATTTGGTAGGGAGGTTAGAAAATATGATTACCATTAAAATACATCTCGTAGGCCTGGAGTGCATTTTGAAGCGACGCCTCTATCTCTGTGCTCCTTCGCTTAGTCGATCCCCGCTCGGTCACTTCGCTCCCTCGTGAGTCGACAAGGATATTCAGCATCATTCACTATCAACCTCCAACCACGAACACCAATCAACATCCATAATATTTCCAGACAACTTTTTGCCACAGTTTGATAAGAAGAGAGAAAACTATTTTACACATGTGTTTCCATTTTATTTGTTTTCCCTATTGCAATAGCATGGAACACCATTCATTTTGCCGAATCAAGTAACCGAAATTGCGAAATATTTGAAGTGTTTATAATTCATTCCCGGCTGCACTGCCGCCACGGCACAGGCCCTCTTTCCTACTACAGGCCAAAAAGCTCACCAAACTGATGTAAAATCTTACCCTTAACAAATATTGGACTTTTACTAACTCTGTCACACTGCTGAGCATCACAACATCTCTTTGTTACAAGATCAGAAAAATAAATAAGAAACAATCATCTTCAAGACATAGTCTACATATGAACAAATACATGTCATTAAGAATTTTGAATAACAACCCTTCATCTGAATTTGAATCAATCACACATTTCTGGAAAATACTTTCCAGATTTCTGATAGACATATTATTAGATTTACTTTTCTTAATACGATACATGTAGCATGGTCTACAAATAACATATCCTGTGTCCCTGTAAAATCTTCATTTATATCATGCAATCTTTTCAATTCGCTTTCAGGAATATCTTTACATGTATATTTTTATCATTAAAAGTCAGTATTGTTTCACAGACAGAACAGGACCTACAATTTCTTGAATTCTCAAAATGTGATAATTCAGATCTATGTTTCATGCACAAAGGGATGGTAGGTGGAAGCGTACTACATTCTAATGCTACGTTCACACCTTTGCGTATTTGGCTTGCGTATTGCTGCGCTATCGATTCGCAGCCGTACCCAGCAATATGCAGCAAATCTGACGCGAGTAGTCACACTACCAGAACCATTATTCATCATACCGTTTGCGGTCCTCTTTCTGAAGTTTTTCAAATTGTATTATAGACAATGCTACAACATGGTGTCATGCTACACGGTGTTGCAGCTCTTTGACTTGCACATTGTCATGTCCTTGTTCCTTCCTATAACTGCAGTAGAAAACAACTCTCCAATTCTGTTCTTCTTGATCTGACTTCAAGTCTGATACCTCTGTTTGTAGTGTTAGATCTTTTCCATTCTTTGAAGGGTCACCTTTCCTTCTTCTGTGAAGATCACTTTCCTTCCAAGCATTTTCTGAACCATATCATCTTGTGGGAGGAGGGATACACCCGTCCCACACCCTTCCCTGCTTGGTCGGGTTCCTACCTCTCTTGCGTGTTCCTTCAAATATTTTGCATATTCTTGTCCCTGCCCCTAGGAAAAAATGCTTTTGCATTTTTAAAGTTGACTTTGAATGATCTGGTGGACACCTCGGGTGAAATTTTTAGAAATTTTTCAATAAAAAATTAGGTTTTGTACACAGCCCCTCTTCTTATGGCCTAATTGGCATATGAGAATAATAATATAAATTTTTGCATGTTGATTGCTAATGAGATGAAGACTATGATCAAAAATTTAAACGAAAGTGAGCTTATTTTGGTTGAGATTTTGTGCATATAAAAACCTATCAAAATGGCATACCTCAAGAAAAGGGTCATTAAGAAGAATGGATTTTGACATTGATTTTTAAAATGGCTTTAAAAGCATACTCAAAATAAGTTTATTCCTGGAAACATTCATTTTTCTGATGCTAGAGATACAACTAAACAAAGTGATAGTTACCCAAGACGGAGGGTCAGATGGGGGGGGGGGGGGTGCACGATAGCCCCCTCTGGCCCACAGAATATTTTTTATATTACAAGGCTGGTGCATTTTGTTTGAATGTGGAATATATTTGTATTGTTGGATTATATAAATTATTTGTGGACAAATGAAAAACAGTCATCGTTCATACTGTAAGGGTTATGTATAGGGCTTGACCGATATTCGCATCAGAGATCGGTGACTGCCGATTCTTGGCCGCATCGGCTAAACATCGGAATCTGTAAATATTTTGATGGTGAGCCGATGTGGAACCGATGCAAGCAACAGATGTTTGGCGGTTACAATCACATTTAGACCCCATGTTGTTTTGCATTGCGGGCGTAGCAGACGGGGTTAAATTTTAGCCGCACTCTGCACTGCATAGGTATCGGAATCGGAATCGGGCTGATGCGGATGTAAAAACATCGGGATCGGATCGGCAGCAAAATTCCATATCGGTTAAGCCCTAGTTATGTACATGTAAATATTTTTTTTTAATGTCTGAAATCAGTATCTGTGAATATTTGAGATTATTCCTATGTCCATGTAATTTGGGATCAATGATTATTCATATTAAAAGATTGTCACTTATTGTCACATGAATAATCTCTCCTTTTTACATCTGATAAATAAATAAATAAACACACACCTTCCCATATGTCCGAATTATTACGCGGGGCCTTGCAGGGGTTGTGGACTGCAGGGGTTGTGGACAAATGGACGACCGACCGAGGCATCAGGCGGGTCATTAACCTTAAGTGAACTTACGTTTCTGAGGCCTCCTCTGTCTCGGACCGGGGATCGGCCTCGCTCCCCGATCCATCGGAGTTTTCCTTGTCGCTTTGAGCGACGAAGGACACCGTTGGTCCTTTAGTTGAACAAACGTTTTGGAAATGCCCCTTCCCACCACATTTAAAGCAAACCTTTGAAGAAGAGGTGCGAGCCCGAAGCTCCTTCGGGGCCTTGAGGATCTCAAGAGACTTGAGCACTTCTGCCAGGGTGGTGTTGATGTTGTCCACTTGCTTCTTTAAACCGTTAATTTCTGTTTTATAGTAGCAACATCATTTTTCAGGGTCGTTGTTTCCTTCTTGAGTTCTGAGTCGGTTTGGACTGGAGCCCTTCTACGTTCTTCCGCAGGAGCCGAACGGGTGTAATCCCGTTGTCTAGCAGGCTGGGAGGGGCGAACTTGACAAACCTCAGACTCTTCCTCCTCATGATCGCCTTCATATCCCTGATATGCTTGCTGTATTCGGTGTTTCGGCGTAGGGTTGGTTGGACGTCGGGATGGGTTCCCATAGATCAAACGCTGGGTATGTTGAGCCCACCTGATGGCCTCCAGAGCCTCGTCTACCGTTTTTGGACGCGAGTCAAGAGCCGTTAACCCAGCAGCCTTATCAGCGCAGCCCTGGCATAGTTGTAAAATCAGTTGGATATTACTTTGTCCAAAGTTTGTTCCAAAAGCTTGTATGGCGAGACTCTGGAGCCTATCGGCCCATTCCTTAAGAGATTCCTCGGGTTGTTGGCGAGCCATTTGAAACTCGGCTAATGCCTCCTCCGGGAGCTTAGCATAGTCAAACCGACGATCCGTTGCTGACATGATAAGTGTAAAATCCAAATTGCCCTGATCTAAAAGGTTGGAGTAGTACTCCGATGCTATCCCTTTGAGAGACCAGCAGAGGGCATCCCGGCAGGTAGGACCATTCCAGCCATACGAGGAAGCGTAGGAAGTGAATTTGTTCTTAAACGCCCTCCAGCTTGACTTTCCATCATAGGAGATTCCCTGTGGAAGACAGGGGGGTAATCGCGTCTACCTTGTGGGGAATGCGACTGGTCTTCATAGGTGCGGGGATTGGGGGAATGAGAAAAAGAAGGAGGTCGCTGAGGATGAGAAGAGCGCCTCGTCTGAGGATCCATTCCTCCTGTACTGACCCTCTGATAAGGCTGCTGTGGACGAGGAGGATGTCGTGGTTGGTATTGTACAGTATTCACGTCCCGCGTGTGGGAGCCTTGGGGCGGCTGATACTCTTGTTCTCCTGGCCGAGGAGATGGAGACGGCCCCTGAGGACAAGGTGGTTGCGTGGGGGGGAAGGTATCTGGTGATCCCGAATGTTGCAAAGGCAGGGTCTCGAGGGCTTCCGCACCTGGATGCAATGAGCCACTTGGCTGTGGTGAGATCCGCTCCGGAGAACCATTTGTCTGTTGTAGACTTGACCCTATTGTTTTAGGATTCAAAGGGCCTATATCGCTCTCAGACTTACCTTGAATTGACTCTGGGGGAAGAGTAAAGTACACCCATAGGGGGTGGGGTGCCCTTGCGGTGTGGATGTAGATTGAATATTTCCTTTAGTTTGGACCCCGGGATTAGGAGAAAAGTC
>CM057169.1:11668042-11743506 GCA_029962745.1 Echinometra lucunter | reverse complement strand
ATCAAATCTTCCAGATTTGTAGCGAAATGTATGACAAAGGTGGAAAGACTCTTTAAACTGGGCCATCTGTACTTCTCTTTAAACTAGCAGCGCCCTCATGTGGCAAAAATGGTGCCAAAAAGGACAAAAAACATAATCTTAGAGGCTTGGAATCTAGACGAAAAATAAAAAGGACAATTTAAGCTGCACTTTATTCAAAATCCATGTCATTTTCATGAAAATTTGCAAAGTTGTAGAGGAATGCCCACTGAAGAGGTAAACACATTAAAAAAGGGGGGTTCATGTGCTCGTTTTCAAGCTGTCGGCGCCCTAATGGTTGCGAATCGGCTTGAAAACCACAAAAACGCGCCAAAAATACTGAGAATCTAATCCAAAATTCGACCGATTCAACTTTATGGTCCCAAACATTCAAAACCCATGTCATATTCGTCTTTCTCTCTAGAATGGTAGAGGAAAGTATACTGAAGAGATTAAAACATTAAAAAAGTGGGGTCCATGTGCTTGTTTTTGAACTATCGTTCCCCTGATATTTGCGAATTGGCTTGAAAACCACAAAAGCGCACCAAAACATGCAAAAGGCTGAGAATCTAATCCAAAATACGGATGACTCAAATTTATGGTCCCAATTATTCAAAACCCATGTCATATTCGTCTTTCTCTCTAGAATTGTAGAGGAAAGTATACTGAAAAGATTAAAACATTTAAAAAGTGGGGTCCATGTGCTTGTTTTTGAAATATCGTCGCCCCAATATTTGCGAATTGGCTTGAAAACCACAAAACGCACCAAAAGCATGCAAAAGGCTGAGGACGTCATGCAAAAGGCTGAGAATCTAATCCAAAATACGGCGATTCAATTTTATGGCCCCAAACATTCAAAACCCATGTCATATTCATCTTTCTCTCTAGAATTGTAGAGGAGAGTATACTGAAGAGATTAAAACATTTAAATAGTGGGGTCCATGTGCTTGTTTTTGAAATATCGTCACCCTAATAGTTGCAAATCGGCTTGAAAACCACAAAAACATGCAAAATGTTGAGAATCTTATCCAAAATACGGCCGATTCAATTTTGATGGCCCCAAACATTCAAAACCCATGTCATATTCGTCTTTCTCTCTAGAATTGTACAAGAAAGTATACTGAAGAGATTGAAACATTGAAAAAGTGGGGTTCATGTGCTTGTTTTAAAACTATCGTCGCCCTAATAGTTGCGAATCGGCTTGAAAACCACAAAACGCGCCAAAAACATGCAAAAGGCTGAGAATCTACACTGAAAACGAAAGTTGGTCAAATGACTAAAAAGATTAGTCATTCGCTATGTCTTATTTGACTAAGAAATGATTAGTCATTTGTTTTTAAACTGACTAATATTAATTAGTCAATCAAATTATGTCTTATTTGAGTAATCCTGGAAATAATTAGTATTGCATGAGAAAGAATTGGTCCGTAAATAGTCCTACACTGAAATCAGTTAGTCTTACATTAGTCTTTCATTAGTCTTTTTACTAATCATTTGCTAGTCAATGATGACATTACGTGGTGCTGAGGTAAGCTGTCAGTCATGGGAACTAATTTCACACATGCATATTCAAATTTCATATATACTTTTTAAAAGTAACGGCTTGACACCCTGAATGCTTGTCATAGGCTTGACTGATATAGCAACAAGTAGGCCCTACAGCTGAAGTAGTGTACGCAAACTTGATTCCAAGTTATTTTTGTAGTTAATAGACCTGTTTACTAACATATTCAAATTTTATGCATACCTTTCAATCATTGGTTGTTGTTGATAACCGGAAAGCTTGCCCAAGGCTTTCACGACAGAGCAACAAGATTAGTAATGTTACCCAAGTAGGCAAGTACTAGTGTTTGTTCTTTACTAACAGGTTTAAGGAATATCTCCTTAGTCTATAGTGCAGACGTCCGGTCCAGGTTTTCCTGAGATGATATAAACACTTTTCATTGGACTTCTCAATTAAACACAGGAATAATGCCTGCAGAAATAGGTAAAAATATCCCCTCAGGTATGCAGTATTCAGTTTTCTGAGAGTAGGAACTCCAAAAGAGGGGTTTTTCCCACTAAAGAAAGCACACGAATTGCGAATCGCGAGCAATATTCGCCGATTCACATTACATTTCATTACACAATGCTATTGCTATTTGAACATAATCACTGTGACCACCTAATTTGCCATTAGGCAATCTAACCAATTGTACTGGTTGCCTGGCTGGCAACCAAGGAAAAAAGTGAAGTGAGAGCCCTGTGAATCTTTACTAAAGCTTTAGCCAGGCTTTACAATAAATGTTTACCATACATCATGACGAATGTAAATCTAGTCAATTTTGCAAACCAAAACCAGCGAGAGCTAGCTGCTGCGCTCCAGGCCGGCCAGCTCGGCAGGCTCGGTGTTGCATCTGCGCTGCACTGGGATGCACCGTGAACAATCAGCTGACGTGCACAGCTGATCCATCAGCTGTGCGCGTGACGTTTTAACCTGCGCGGTAGGGTAATACATAATTTATACAATAATAAGGGACATGATGCTTGGGCATTGTTTTGCATACTGAAAGTATGCAGTGACATATTCATGACCCTTGCTGGCATCCTTATCAAAAGAGAAGTTGCAGTTTATAGTCTGAGATAACTTGGGCTGGTGCCTGTGGAAAATGTGGGCTGCACCAAAATCAAATCGTACCTAACAGGTTAATATCAGCATCGGAGGGGTGTTATGCAATAGTGAAATTCCTACCAAAAAACATTTAACAAACTGCCTACCGTAACTGGGTGGTCCCTGTATTAAATCCGTGGGGAATGTGACAATTCAGTAGTCAATGGATTAACCCACATTAGTAAAAAGTCGTATTAATGTATATTTTAGTCAGATTTCCCTCCTTAAATTGGCAACAATTGTTTTCACTTTGCACTTCTATAAAGTTTGAAGAAATAACTATGCTTTTTACATGAACCAATATGAATAACATTAGAAATTTAACAGAAATATTCCTGCTTTGCTATGAAAAAAGTCATTGCCAATTTAGAGAGTATAATGATCCAACTACAATCATATCACTGTGATTTGAAAACGGCATAACATATTGCATTGGAAAGTGCTCAGAGTATTTTCTGTGATTTTTTTCCTCTTCCTGTTCATGAATATTGTGTAAATCCTTGCACTCTGTACCCCAAAACAGTGCAAAAGTGTCACTAAAAGAAAACTCTGTACTGCCATGGGTTAAGTATGTGACTCTCAGTCTCACCTCTGTCTCCAGTAGCTCCATGATTTCTTGATGGACACTCTTGGGTGTGACTTGTTTGAGTTGAACCTGTAGCTGTTTGAACTGTTTATTCATTTCCACATAGTAACCTTGCTGACACTGATGAAAAGAAAGCATGAGAGCAGTACAAAATACAATAGCTAATGAAGCATCAAACACAAAATATCTTACTTTGTGCTCTTTAATAAGGGCCATTTAATGATTTCTTGCTATTTAAAGTCAATCATTTACAAACAGACTGAAATATAAATCATCTAATGAAGCAATAACATATAATCAACTCTGCTGGTAAGAAAAATGGATGTTTTGAGCTTTCCTAATATATCCTAAGCTTCTGTTTCATTAAACATGTAGTGTATATTTCACATGAAAATACTGACAATCAAAAACGTTTTGGACAAAAAGACTTTGAGAGAACAGTGGTCCAGACAAAATAAGAATCGTGTCAAATGCTCGAATCTTTTCCCTTCTATTTCCGCCCCCACCCCGTGTGAATGATAGTATGTATGGCTGTGTGTAGAGTGTCATCGTCTTGTACAATTGACTGTATGTGTGAGTTTACAAATTCTTTTTTTCTTCTTCTTCTTCTTTATTGTACCCGGTAACATTTCAATTACAATAATAATGCATAACCAACAAGCTTTTGCTTTTTTAGTTCCCTTTCTTTAATCTTTTATGTTATTGTACACGAAATGTATTTGTAAATTTTAATTGATGTTACTTTTTCATAATTTGGAAAAATAAACCATCTTGAATCATGAAAATCTTGAATCCCTAACCCTATCCCTCTCCTTTCCTTTTCCCTCTTTTCATGATAAACCACATACCTTGATGATATTCTTGAGTAATTTGACCTGACCTTGAGTCTGAGGTCGCAGCTCTTTAAGACGAGAAATGACAGCTACAAACAATGACAGGTGATGGGATATCTCACTCTATGAATAAAACATCAATAAGTACACAATGACAGGTGATGGGATATCTCACTCTATGAATAAAACATCAATAAGTACACAAGTTAAGACTTGTTCCTCATAAATCCCCACAATTTTTTTCCATGTATTAAAGTAGATGGTATGTACATGAGGCAGCCAAAAAAAACAAAAAAACAAAAAAACAAAAAAACAAAAAAACAAAAAAAAAACGCTGTGGCAAAAATGATCTTTTGTGCCTCTTAGTGGCAAATACATGTAGTATGAGTAGTCAAATTCTTATAAATACATAAAATTTGACATCACAAGTTTACCTGTGCAACTTTTGGAAAATTTTTCTTTATTTGGAGTTGATGCGTTCAGGTGGGTTCAGATATGATGCGACTTCGTGCTGCCACATTTTTTGTGTTCAGATATTGCACGACATTGTGGTGCCACATATGCTAATGAACGCACATCAACGTGTCAACTCTCAAATAAGAGAGAACTTTGTCGAAACTTGCACAAACAATGCCATGACAACATTTTTTGCGCTAACTTTTTAGGAACTTGATTAGTGCGCATTTTTTTGCAGCCAAGCAGCAAACAAAACTGTGTCCTGCCTCGGCGACATTTTTTGTCGCCTCATACCCCATAGGCTGGTACACAAACAACGTGGCGGCACAAAGTCGCATCATATCTGAACGCACCTTTAATGCAAGTCTCATTATCAAATATGACGTGCGATATGATACATATCGTGCAATATGTGAACACTAAAAAAATTGTGGTTGTTTGCTGTGGGGGGTCTGCCGCTGTACATGTGAATCAGTCTTTAACATCATAAACATGCTAAGAGCTCCTACATGTAGCTGTATTCACATGACAATGCCCTGTTTCCTGCAGTCTGTAATTAATGACAAATCATGACTACTGATGCAAGTAGAAGCCACTGAAAGAAATGAATGTGATTGGGTATGAGCAATATTCTTCTAGAAATGACATAAATATGGTTTATCTCACTAAAGTAGTCTTCAGTGCTAAGATAGACCAACACACCAACTTCTCTGACAAAGCACTACTAAATCAGAGAACTCGAGATCTGTTTGAGAACAGGGAGAGCAAACTTCACTTGAATACATCATCAGTGCTTGTGCTTCATATGGTAAAAGCATCTCAACAGTAGGGAAGAAACTTCATCACACACATTCAACTTCAAAACATTTTAGTACTACCAATACGACAATTATGCTATCGCCTATCCAAGGCAGAGCATTATTCAGTGCAAGTTTTACCTGATATTTTGTCAGCTGCTCTTTGTTGTCCTTATCTGGATCAACTTTGACCTCTGGTGATCCAGTTTTGATCTCTACTTTGGCCACGATCTTCTGGAACTGTATATATGTGACAGGTTTATTGAGGGAACGGAGTATGAACAGATAATAATAAATAACAATTGTCAAAAATCTACTAATCAATTCTAAAATGGAATGCATTACACTTATTAACTCCTTTTCTCTCATATTTTAAAATGAAACTGTTATTGATGCACAACATTCTATGTTTTTCAGCAACAAGTGCTCAATACTGATTTGTATCTTTTGCATAAATGTGCTTATGTATATGTTATGAAAATGTACCATGTAAGTGCTACAAATTTCATGATATGATACTTACTTGTTTATTTACACCTTTTTCAACTATTTCTTGTCCACTCTTAATACTTTGCAAGACCTACAATGCATTTCCCTCAGGAGCCTACAACCAACAAGCTTTGCTTTTACCCTACGCTCCTTCATATCCCCATTTCCGGTTTTCTTAGTCATTATTTCAGAAGTAACCACAAGATAACCTAATTGTTGTTATATATATATATATATATATTTTTTGTTTGTATGTTGCTATATGTTTATTATGAATAACCTGTATTTTTTTCCCTTATCATTTCATGTAAACGAAATTAATAACATGTAATGTGGTATGTGAATATGTAAATAAAACAAGCCTTGAACCTTGAGCCTTGAAACAATAAAATAAACCATATATCAAAACCTTACAAAAAAATTAACTGACCTCTGGTAGCTGATGGTCAATCTTTGGGCGGATGCTCATGATATCTTTGTAGATGGCAACCATCTGTTGCCAGCAAAGACTGACGAGTCCTTGGCCTTGGGTCAGTCTGTGGTACTCCTCGACCTGGATGATCTGGAGGTGGTCTCGACAGGAAGTGCAGACCCGCAGGTTGAGATGGTGGTCGGGTTCGACTTCAGGGCTCTGGGGAATTAAGAACTCTAGTGCAGTAAATGCTCTGCAGTAAAATAAGCAGTGATGAGGATGTTGATAATGATAAAGATGATGATGATGATGATGATTATGATGATGATGATGATAGCAATAATGATGTTGAAAAAGAAGAAAATGAAGATATTGATGATGATAATGGTGATAATGATAAAGATGTTGATGGTGATGATGATGATAGTGATGATGATATGATGATCATGATGATAGCGATGATGATGATGATGATGATGATGATGATGATGATGATGATGATGATGATGATGGAAAAAGATGAAGATGATGATGATGATGAAAATGAAGACATTGATGATGATGATGAAAATGATGATAATGATAAAGGTTATAATGGTGATGATGATGACAGTAATCATAATAATTTGCATTGCATTCTGAGTGAAACCATACTTCACTTGTAACAAAATTTCAGGATTGGTCTCCATATAAACTTGCATCGACCATGACAAGAATGTAGGAGCCATAAACATTATACAATTTGCTGATCTGCAGAAGTAAATCTGATTAGTTCGTTCCCTTTGAAAATAATAATTACAATGCGAAAAAGAATGACTGGCAAATATATATAGGTTCGGAAAATAACTAAGAACTCACCCCAACTACCCTGATGAGGGCCCAGCGAGCATGAGACCCAGCTAGGGGTTGGTCCACAAGGTCTGGCTTGTAGAGCAGCAGGTCCAGGGTAGACTGGGCCTTACAGACCAGCTTGCCACAGACTCGACAGTTGTGACGCTGCTCCAGGGCTGGGTAGGGGCGATCGCAGCAATGGCACGACGTCCCCTCACTCTTTGAAGTGAAATGGAAAAGTAAATGGAGAGATGTTTTGGTGAATATGATCACTGTAACACAAAAGTCACTTTTTACCCCTAATATAGCAAATAATTGTGTTTTTATACATTTTTCTGATGAACAATTACTTAAAAATCACAGAAGATTTGACATTAATTCAGCAAATAATCATGCATGAAGAGAAGCAAAGCAATAACTGATTGTGCACTATGATGATACATTTGACTCAAACCTATGTCCCTGATACCAGTATCTGTGGCTAATATTGCACTATGAACACGACGGACAAAGAAAACGGACAAAATAAACAACCCCTCATTCTACCCTTCATAATGGTTCTGGTAGTCAAAAGAACATCCCTTCACTGCTATTGTCTAAAATATGTGGAACAGGTGTCGCATGCATATTCACCTGGAACTACATGATTAAACATAATAGCTATTGTTTAAAATATGTGGAACAGGTGTCGCATGCATATTCACCTGGAACTACATGATTAAACATAATAGCTGTGAAGGGATGTTCTTTTGACTACCAGAACCATTGTGAAGGGTAGAATAAGAGGTTGTTTATTTTGTCCACTTTCTTTGTCCACCATGTTCATAGTGTTGGTTAATATCAATTATATGCAACATGCAGAATTCTTAATGAGCAGTTACGCATCCTGCTCCCTTATTCTTTAATAAGGTGGGAAAGAGGAAGAGATGAACGGAGAGAGGATGGAAGTTAGAATTTACACAGAGGAGTACATGTACAAAGAAACATGGGAAGATGATGGAATAAATTAGAAAGACACATACAAAGGAAAAGAGGCAAGTACAGGTGAATAAAAAACAGAGAGAAGAAGAGAGAAAGACATATAACTGGACAGGAGAAGACTAAGGGAAAGGGAGAGTGAATAATAAAACATCAATACCAACATCACAAATTTGAATGGGAAAGGATTAGCTATGACAATGTAGTACTGGGTAAGTATAAAGTCCCCCCCCCCAATGCTTTTATATTGTCAAAAATTTGCACTAGTTGCATTTAGTTCCCTTCCATTATAATCTTAAAGGCTGGAAAGCACCACAGTCAACTAGAGTCGATGCTTTGATTGACAAAGCACTGTTTCATACACAATTAGACTCAAAATCCTAACTTACCACCCAGGTGGGGGGTTTCTGCCACTCTGGGACCACTCTCTTCACCCACGTCTCTGCCTTCTGGAGGTCTGTCACGCCCTGCTTGACACGTCCAGGTACCTCATACACGCCCTTGGCAACTTTGCCTGGCATCTCATAGACACCCTTGGCAACTTTGCCTGGCACCTCAGACACGCCCTTAGCGACCCATCCAGGAGCCTTTTGGAGGTCCGTAGCGCTCTGCTTCATCCACCTGGGGGCATTCTGCAACCCACTCACCCCCTGACGCATCGCTACGATACTCTTGTAGAGAGAAGACGCAAACAGGTTCCGTTGCTTGCGGACTTCGGGCGGGGTGGCTGCACCTGGATCCGCGGAGGCAGGGGATGGGTTTGGAGGAGGTTGAGTGGATGGGGTCGGGGTAGGAGGGGGGTGGGGGTTTGTAATGGATTTCGAAGCCCTCCACAAGGTTCTTCAGATTGCGAAGGATGACTGGTCTGTGGAAGCAACGAAAGAATAGTTTATCTTGAATTGACACTATGGTAGTATCCATCTATCCTTCAAATCGTGATGACTTCTATCAAGACAATATTTTAAATACTGGTATCCTCAAGAGTCAGTATCCAATATTCAAATTTTATTTTCCAAATAGAATAAATAAATTTGTTATCTATGTTCCATGCTATGTACACATATATAAAAAATGACCATACGACATACAGAATGTTAAATCTGTGTTTAGCAGTACTGAGTTTTCTGAAGGGGTAAATCAATGTACTCTCCTGAAATTGCCAACAATTATCATTGTCCACCCAACATGGTTTAAAAAAAAAAAAAATGTAAAGGTCATGAACACCCTACATCTTACAGGCATTGCTTTTTGGAATAAACAGACATGGTCATGGACTGCAAGTTTTGTTTTTCCAGAACAGTTTTTCTCCTTGAAACACATATCTAAAGGAACCTGTAAATGAAAACCATTTGCTCATAAAGACCACTTTTCTTGTCTGCACTGAGCAGTCTTTCTATACGAGTTTCACTGTACCTTCGTAGAAAGGGTTTACGGTTCACCATGTGGTAAGTCCTAAGGGACTATAGATAACGCGGATAGAGACGGAGGTGAAATAGAGAGGCGAGAAAGTAGGAAAGTTGGAGGGCATATCCGCCTCAAGTACCCCGACACGCCTAGCGAACACTCACTCCTGAAGACGGACAGTCAAGCTGCCCGAAACGTCAAGTCTTCTCTCCTTCTCCGCCCGCCTCAAGTCTTCTTACCTCTCACCGACTCAAGCCTCCTCATCTCTTCACCAACTCAATCCTCTCACCTCTTCTGGTTTACAGTCCTTTTTAGGACTTCACCCAGTAATGGAAAGATACTCTGCCCTCCAACTTTCCTACTTCCTCACCTCTCTATTTCACCTCCGTTCTCTATCCACTTTATCTATAGTCCCTTAGGACTTACCACGTGGTGAACCGTAAACCCTTTCTACGAACCACCGTATCACCATGCAAACCTTCAAACATCATTTCACTGTACCTTGTAAGGGCTTTGCTCTCCAGGTGCTTGGCTGCCCTCCATCCTTCAAAGTACCCTGTTAGACTTTGGGTGAATCCAGCTGTTTGAGGTTCATAGTAGTAGCATTTCTCACACACCTATTCATGAAATGGGCAGAGTTAAAATGTGACTTCATCCAATCCAAAAGGAATTTAATACAGCACCTTTTCCTCATGGTTAGAAAGGGCTGCACACATGACTCCACATGTTTGGGCCACTCAAACAATTTATCACTTCACAAAGACCAGATTAGCCAATACAATACAATCCACTGTTCTCTAACATTGTTCTCATCCAAAATCAATTCATTTTCAAATGTGTTTAGATCATCATTTCAACTCAGTTTGGTAGTTAGCTTTGACAAGCCTTAAGCAGAGTAATGACATCATATGATTATGCATGACTTTACTTTGCTTATAGTTTATAAAATATTTATGATTTGCATTTGTATATATTTGTGTCATTGTATGGGGTTTTTTTTAATGAGTGCAAAATAATCTTGAACCTACTGAGGATACCAAGGATCAGATATACACCCAAAATATGAATTTCAAAAGCCAACGCAAAAGAATCATAATCTATTTTGTGTGAGTGAATGCACTAAAACAGTTAACAATATCAAGGCAGACAAGGCCAAACTGACTCCCTATATAATATCAGAGAGCATTCAGCATTTTTCCAGTCATGGAATGAATGTCCATGCCAAGTTGAACATTGATATGAGGCACACACTATACCAGGTGGTTTAACCATTTAGTCATTGATCACGCTTCCTTTGCTTCCTGATTCCCTACGGACCACCTGCAGAACTTTGGGGTGCAGTAACGGTAACCCGGCAGATGCCATGGTGATGATTTTATTGAATGGTATGAAAGATACATGATAAGAATCAGGGTGCAACAACCTTTTAAGTAAAATGTAAACCGTTGAATACTATGCCTCATATAATTCAGGCAAGGGCCTACAGAAAGCGCATGTTATACTGAAATCAAATTGTACTCAACAGTGTTCTGTATGGTGTTTGGTCAAAGGTTAAAGTTCAGTATTTGGTTAACCCATAGAAGTACAGAGCTTTTTAGAGGTCTAAATTAATCATCTTCAATCCTCAAATTGGCAACAAATATTATTTTTTCCACTCTTACATGATTTGAAAAAAATAATTATAGATATAACATGAACCAAAATGAAATATAATTGTAAAATTGAATCAGAAATTGCCAATTTGAACACAGAAATAGTGATTATATATTATTCACTGCATTGCCAATTTAAAGAGTATAATGATTAGTTACACTTAAACTACTCTAATTCGAGAACGCCACACCATACAGCGATGGGAATGGGCTCAAATTTGTCAGTGCATTTTTCTCTTTCTGCTCATGTATGATATGTACTGCCCAACATTCTGGACCAACAGATACTGCAAAAGCATCTCCTAAAGGTGACACTGTACCTCTATGGGTTAATGTACAAACTTGACAAGGAGCAAATGTCGCCATGGCATGTGTTTTAAAACCACTGCAACGGTAAACTAGGGACAGAACATAACACAAGTTATGAGGGGGAGGGGTGGTGTTGAGCAAAATTATTAGAGTGTTGCATCCATAGTAGTTAAGCAAGAAATCATTCTAAATTGTTATTTTCGAAATGAAAGAATCTTCCCTACTGGTCGGTGCCGATTGTAATGTAAACTTGGGCGAGTGTTACATTTTTTCATTAAAATTCGTAACAGTCAAAGAGTAATCCACAAATAATAAAACCAAAATTTAGAAGAAAAACATACATGTAAGAGATAAATAAATTGTGTGATATTTTCCTTTGAAAGCAACAACAAACAAAGAAATAAACAACAACAACAAAATAATCAAACAATACAAATATGAGCACCTATATTGCCTCCTGAATCAATTCTGTTCTGGGTTATAACAGAATTAGATACACATTGCTCTACCTAATGTTTTGATAATACTGTACAATGTGCATGTACAAACTGATCGTGAGTTCCTTTTGCAAACATTTGGTAAATGGAAATCTTCCTACATCAGAACATCATTCAGTCTGTGCAATGCACCATACATGTATATAAAATGAGTTTTTTTCTCTCCAATTTTTAGAATAATGCTGCACCAGAATTTCATTCAATAAATGCAATGTACCATATCTGAAGTGAAGCGATTTTTTTCTTCTTTTTTTTTCGGAATATTGCTAAACCAGAATTTCATTCAATATGTGCTACCCAGTTCATGATTTCATTCAGTATGTCCAATGTACCATAAGAGGGGTTTTTTTCTCTCGCTCTCTCTCTCTCTTTTTTAATGATTTTACTGGGTACAGTATGCATGCTTGCACATATATGCCTTCATGCAACAGTATTGTTACTGACCTTTGGGCACCCTGTACTGCTACTTTCTGCTCCTTCAACATGTTCTTCATATAATCCCATTATAACCGACTTGGTTTATATCTTGTAATAATACATTGGTGTATGAATTTATGTTTAATTCTTAGGAATGTTTATATAAAGCTTTATAGCAATTGCTACTACTACTGCGACTACTACTACTACTACTACTACTACTACTACTACTACTACTACTACTACTACTACTACTACTACTACTACTACTACTACTGCTACTACTACTGCTGCTCTGCTAGGCCAACTATACTACTACTACTACTACTACTACTACCTACTGCTACTACTGCTACTACTGCTACTACTGCTACTACTGCTACTACCACTACTGCTACTACTGCTACTACTATTACTGCTACTACTACTACTACTGCTACTACTGCTACTACTGCTACTACCACTGCTACTACTGCTACTACCACTGCTACTACTGCTACTACCACTACTGCTACTACTGCTACTACTATTACTGCTACTACTACTACTACTGCTACTACTACTACTACTACTACTACTACTACTACTACTACTACTACTGCTACTACTGCTACTACTGCTACTACTGCTACTACTGCTACTACTGCTACTACTACTACTACTTTTCTTCCAACTATTTCTATAACTACTAACAACAAAAGTAATAAAACAACAATAATTATGTTGATGATGATGATGATGATAATTATGATAGTGAGGAGGAGGACGATTCTACTGCTGCTGCTGCTACTACTACTACTACTACTACTACTACTACTACTACTACTACTCCAATACTCCTACTACTGCCACTACACTTCTACTACTCCTACAACTACTAATAACAATAATAATGAAACCAAATATAATCATGAGAAGAGGAGGAAGAATAAGAAGGATGATGATGATGATGAAGATGAAGAAGAAAAACAAGAAGAAGAAGACGAAAAAGAAGAAAAAGAAGAAGAAGAAGGAGAAGAAGAAGAAGATGATGATGATGAAGTAACACTGACAATGAAAAAAGAAGGAATGCTATCAAACAATCATCTTTATCATTATCATCAAAACCACAAAAGCAATAATCTCTCACCTTGAAAAACCAGCCGTTGGGGTCATATGAAGCATTTGGAGAGAGACGTCGCTGGAACTGGATGCACTTGGCACAGAATATATTCCCACATCTACAGGGCAATTACAAAACAGGCAAAATGAAAGTAAAGGCTTGAACAACAAACACAACCCCTGATGGAAAATTAATCTTGAAAGAAATTGGAACAATCCCCGCAAATCAATATGAACTGTAACATACATGTAGCATAGATGTTCTAGTACCAATATTTCCTATCATGTGTAACAAGAAAATGGGAAAATTACATTTTGAAACATTTTCTTGTAAAAAACAAATGGAAAGCAGATGTATAGATGACATCACAGCCCCATGATCAAGTATCCAAAATTTCCATTTAATCCATTTTCAAATGAGCTGATCAATATAATGTACAAAAAGGAATATTCCTTCACTGATTGCTTACGTGTATGAACTAATAATTTATTTCAACACTGACAGTTTTGGATTTTCTAGCATAACTACAAGTACCACTAAATGAATAACTACTGGCAATTCGCTTTGAAATGTTGCACAATAAAGTAACTGCAGTTCAAGCACAGTAAGATTTCTTAAAATTTTGATGTTATGTCTATAAATGATGAGGCTATTTTTATATTTCTTTGCTTAGCATGCCATGTGCTCTCAACATGCAGTGATGGTGAAGCAAAAATAGAAATTGAACACCTTTTCCAGGCATATGCTGAGAAATTAAAATTCACAAGAAAAAATGGAAAAGCTTGCTTTGCTTTTTAATGGCATATATCCCTTTATTTCCAACAAGAAAAGATTTAAGAAAAAAAAAAGGGGTCTGACCGGGGTTTTCCACGAGGGCTTTTAACATGTAACAGCGACAGGTTTGGCGTTTGGCGCGACATGTTTAAAAGTTGGTGACAGGTTTAAAATCATGAGCAACAGGTTCTAAATTTTTCAGAGACTTGCATGGAAATTCCCACAATGAACAACTACTAAAACCTTTCGAACATACAATAATACATACAATGAGGTTTCAGTCACTTTATGAAAGGTAGAACTGATGAAACAGAAGTTTTATTTGCTCCGCGATCATCTTGATTAAAAATACATCCGCCAAACGCACAGCGGAATGCCACTGCTACCCCGATTGAGCTAGCCCGGGAACGTAACAGCCTTCCAGCCAGCTTAGCTCACATCGTATGCATTCATTGTAGTGAATTACATGAGCACTACTATTTCAGTCCCAGCATCTGCATTTTAGTTGCAGGGTCCGCACCAGAGGAAATGACTTTCTTCATGGAAAAATAAGTTGCCATTATTCTTCTTTTCATTTTGTGTCACTTTTTAATGAAATAAAATAATATGAACATCTTGTCTTCTTGTTTTGCTTTTCATATACTTTATATCATCATCACACGTTTCATTTTCTAAAGTTCTTACAAGTTTTACCCCCTTCCAATCATGGAATCTCCAATTTCCAGACAGCAGAGTTCATTTTCCAAAAAGGGAGGATCAGACAATTAGGATGCAATCATAAACATTTATGCAAAATCATAAACTAGAATTTAGTATGTACTATTTATTTTTTGTATTTACTTGAAAAGATAATGCAGTTTCTCAATTCAGTCTTATTTTGATGTGTATATATAATGCACTATCACTGAAATCCAAAACTGCTTGGAAAATTGGAAAAAAATTAGAGAAATTATTCTCACAAATCTTGATTCTTAATCTAATGGAAGTGCTCAAAAATATGGCTAGATATTGTACCAGAGAGAATCAAGAAATAACAGAGCTCCACGGGCCTTTAAGCAGGCCCTGGATAACCCGGCGCAACGGACTTCGCGCTTCGCACACCCTTGGTCATGATCACTTTACATGTTTAAATTTTCTGTTGTGGAAATCCCTGGGTCTGACTAAGATTTCCGAAAGCTGTTTTGATTCAAATTATTCATCTCTTTTACCACAGTGAGAGCAGTTAGAAAGAGAAGACAAGGTGAGCATGAAAAAGTGTATTACAATATGTATTATTCAACATCATAGGGTCAATGGTGAGCCTCCACCCCCCACCCCCCCCCTTCCATGAGATCTGGGCCAACAAGATGACAAATAAACAACAAACAAAAATCACTGGATAAAATGACTATTAACAAACTTTTTTGCAGGATACCGGCATTTTGAGCCAATGTTCTTTGAATGCTTTAAAAAACAGAGAATAGCGAAAGAGTCACACAAAACACCACAATAAAAATTCATAAACACAACAAAAAAAGTAACTCCCCCCTTAAAAAAATCCTGTAACTTTTTAACGAAGAGGTTTTGAAGAGGTAGGAACATTCATGCCAAGTCATTTTGCTCAAAACCTCTTCGTTAAAATGTTACAGCATTTTGTTTAAGGGGGGGGGGGGAGTTACTTTGTGTTGTGTTCATTTGTTACCATCAACGCAGAAAAGCCCTTATGCCATGCAAGTGGACATAAAGGCATTCTCTCATAAATCGAAGAGAGAAGGAAATTCGCCATGAACTCTTCATTAATTCTCCAAAACCTTAGGTAACATTAACTCCCAGTTAGAGTGTCACAACCAGATTTTCATTAGGAGAGCTTTAAAATGCATGAAATATGCTGAAGGCGTTTCTGCGCACAATACATATAGGGGCATTTTTGCACTGACACGATGATTGTAAATACACCAATATACCCACCACCTGTAACTGCCCCAGTCAATGATGATTGAAAAATGATGATGAGAAGCATGAGCCTAAAATAACCTGTAAATATGAAGAGTGGATGTTAAACATGAGAGGAAGGAAAAGAGAGAAAGAGGGACATGGTAGTGGGCAAATCTAAATATTTACTATACCCTCATCAGTCATCGCATAACTCCAAACTGGCTTAACCCATTCATGACAGGAATTATTTAAAGCCTAATTTGATCAGCTTTTATTCTTCAAGTTGGCAACACCAACATTCTTATTTTATTGCTACATTTTCTTGAAAAAATGTCATGTATCTGAAATGAATATAAATCGACAGAAATTATGAGAAGTCAAAAAGTTGCCAATTTGCAGGGGAAAACGGTGATTTTAAACCTTCTATCACATTGCCAATTTAAGGATTTTAGTGCTTATTTTCCTTTGAAAATTTTTCAGCATCAAACAACGAATATTGACGCAACCAAAATGGGCACAGTTTGTGTAGAATTTTTTTGCTCTTTCTGCTCATGTATTTGGTATGATTTTTAGGGCTTTGCATCAAAAGATATTAGGCCAAACCACAAAATGTGGACTTCTGTCATGAATGGGTTAATACAATCAGCCATACATTTATTATTTGACCTACTATAATTTTTCATTTGTTCTTGCCCACTATTATTTCTGGTATCTGGCTTGGTAGAGCAGTTGGCATATTAATTCATATCCAAAAAGTTTTCTAAGCATTATGAAATTTACACTGAACATCAAAGAGAACTGTTCAATGTTCTCAGTCCGTGTGTAAAGCATACTACTCAGTATTTTAATCATGAAAAAGTAACTTGCATTTGCTTTCTTATGACCAGGAGAATCAAATAAACTATTCATTTAAAGTTTAAAAAAATGCATGGATGAGAAAGTACCTGTAACAGGGAGAGCAGAACATATATGTAGGAAAGAGAAGCAGACAAACTTGGGCAAAATGGTAGAAAAGGACAAAGAAATAATAAAAGAAGATGAAAAAAAGATAGAGAAAATTTTCTAGCATTAATTCCAATGACACAGTGATTTTATAGATATATATCATATATTATAAAATTAATTATTTAATTGAATTAACTGAAAATACAATGTGCAAGATTTTTTTGACAGCATGATAAATGGCACTTGGATATGAAATTTCCTTTCAAATGCATTGTTATTTTACTGGCAGGTGCTAAAGCTGAGAGCCGTGTATCAACTTCAAAGCAGTTTTAATAGAAGCACTTGCGTACATTATATCATACTGTGATACCCCCTTGACACCCCCCCCAAAAAAAAAAAACAAAAAAAAAACATACACATGTACATGGTACAATCACTGGGCTCTATAATGTAAGTGTACAGAATTAAAAAAAAAAAAAAATTTAAAGCAGTTATACAGCTAAATCACCAGTTATGGATGCATAAAAAGGGATTTGAACTATAAAAATTTTGATTTACTTGGACAAGAAAGGAGAAAAACTACTCAAGAGAAACCTAAACATGTAAAAACTTTAAAGAGATTAAATAAACAGCCAATGTAGTTGAGTAAGACTTTCTTATTAGAGGCAGGTTATCCTTAAGTACAGGTTACATAGTAAAGTTTTAATGAAAAATGCTGTTCAAGGGGAACAGTCTCTTTAGACAGGTGACCGCTAAAGTATGGGGAGGGGGTCTTTCATACAGCTGTTTGTAAGGTTACGCATGACTTTATGAACAACTTGATTATGAAGTTCCAATTGGGATGCCCCAAGTTTTTGTGACATTTTAACATAATATGACTGCATTTCCAGTAATCTCAATTAAATTGTGGCAAAAATATACCTCGCAATAAAATGTTTGTAAATGATAGTAATGTGAATCTATGTCTGCTTATTTCACCTCTAGCTGATGCGATTTATAATGATTAAGAATCCCATTTGGCTTGCCATAGTCAATTCATTCGCAAAGTCATTTGTAACTTAAAAAACAACTTCATGAACCCCCTCCCCCCCCCCCCCCCCCCCCCCCAGTTTTGGCTGTGCTATTAAGTAGGTTGTAAATAGATAGATGGATAGTGGTCAGAGGCAGCGGATTAGTTGACAATGGCAGCTTTAGAAAAGTTGTAAAATTTACATACAATATAAACACCCGAGGTAAGATTAGGGACAAACCTGCGACAATGGTGTTTTGATGTAGCCCACAGGCCTCTCTTGCAGGCTTCATTACTGCATACATTACACTCAGAGCTCTTCTTCCAGTGAAGCCGAGCTGTCAAGGTTTCAAACAAAGAAATAAACTTAGGATGTACAGTAGCAATAAAAATAAAGTACCAATAAACTTTTCAAGACAAATGTGTAAAATTAAACCACATGTTTAAAAAGTAAAAATGATATAGGGGAGATACATCATAACAGACTTTCTTCAAAAAAATCTGTCATTCAATCTATTACTATTTCATTCATACCAAGTTATTTGCTTGATAATATTCTCCACTACGACTTTGCTTCTTGGAATAATGGAACAAACACAGAAAGTATCATTGCTGCTATGCTTGAAAAGTGGGCACTTGAAAACAAAACCTTGTTCTCAAACGTTGAGGAATTCTTTGCGTAACAGTATTTTCTTCACACTAGACTTTTCATTGGAATAGGCAATCAGAAAAGAAACCCTTCTTGCCATTTTGAGCATATGGCATCCATCCTTGATAAATTGGAGAACTCTTTGATTTTTAATATTTCTCAAACTAAATTTTTCATTAGAATTATTAACAGTCTGAATAAAGAAGAAACTTTGAGCATATACATGTAAAGCATTCCTTTCCCATGTAAATTGAGACATTCTTGCTGTAGACTTTTCATCTGGGCAGTGACGTATGTGAAGATATAGATCTTAGGCGTCTTATCTTTAAGTCGATGTGGGAAAGAACACGTCTGGAACGCAAAATAGAAAATTATTGAAAATCAAATTTTTAAAACAACTGATAATTTCATGGGCAGTATGTAGACCTTGTAAATTGATACACAATCTTCCTGTGGTATGATCTTTGCTAAAATTCTATTCCCAGGCCTCGAATTTCATAAAATTTAGGTCACGGCCACTTTTTTGGGAGGGCACATATCCTCTCGAAGGGGAACATACTCACTCAGAGGGGCACCGAGGCCAAAATGGGACGTGACCAACTCGTGCCACGTCACAATGCATAAACGCATGTTTACGCTTTGTCCACCATAGTTCATTTATGTTTCTCACTTATAATTACATATGGTGGCAGTATTTTAGGGGTTGAAGTGTAGCTAGAATTGATTTTCGGGAGGGGGGTGGGGGCAGTAGCGAGCATGCAAGGTGTGCAAATTAAATATTGAACATACAAAGTGTACTCTTAGGGGGAAGGGTGCAGGGAGGGGGGAGTTTCCCCCCTCCCGCGCGAAGTGCGGAAGCTCTGAAGTTTCTTTTTCATTCCTTGTCTGCTCCTGCTCTTCCTACGTTCTCTTACCCTTTTTTCTTCCCTCTAATGCTTTTTCTTTCTTTTAGGGGTGTGAGTGACCACAAATAAACAAAGCTGAAATCACAAAAGCTCCTATACTTTTGTACAGAGGAAGTGCACAAAAAGCTGACATTAAGTTGAAAATCCCCCCCCCCCAAAAAAAAAAGTTGAACTCTCACACTACTGTTCTTTCGTTTTGCCTTTTTTTTGTGGTGAGACTGCCCTCTGGCTATACGGATGAATCAAGTAATTCCATTTGAGATTATTATCATTAATTCATGTGGATGAAACTTCAAATGAGAAATGAGAGTAGACAGAATCCTAGATCATCATAAAGCATTATCATTTGATGAATTTTAATTGGGGTGTTCATTTCTTTCCTTCTCATCCCTTCTCCCCTTCCTTTCTCAAAAAAATTTGTTACTGTTACAGAATAAGCTGGTGAAGGTGTGTGGTGCTTTGTGGAGTGAATGCAAGAAAGCAAAACTAAAAATAAAAATGGCCTCAGGCTCAGAGACAGCACAGAAGAGAAAATGTCCCCTTCTTATTACTTATTGGATTGTTGTTAATGTCATCACATAATCTTAAGCAAATGAAAGTCAGAAAATAATATTAGCATCTCATGTAAACCAAGCAAAAAAAAAAGAAGAAAAAAATGGTTTACATGTTTAATTGAGTACACACTCAGTGCAAGTATGCCTTAGTAAATTTACATCACTTCCTATACCCTAAGCCAAAACAAAGTAATTTTAAAACGCAGAACTTCACAGAATTAAAGTTTCATCTTTTGGGGTTCTAATTTTTTTTCCTAGATGTCACATATCTTCACAAAAATATGTTAAAAGTAATTATTTAACCAAATATCAACCCTACAATGCCCTAAAAGCTGAAAAAATAAACTATTACCACGACTGAAAAATCTTGAAATCAGCAGCCCAATGAGGCAGTTTCTGCAGGATAACTCCCCCAGAGCTCGGGGAGCAATTGACTCTGGAGGAAGGCCTGCAGCCCAAAGCAGCTGACTAAAAACATCGGCGGCGCGCGCTTCTTAAAATAGTAGATGTCTGATGTTCAGATACTACTCAAGATAAGTTTGACTGGCATTTTGACAAATAAATTCCACACACTGTATCAAAATTTTACTAAAATATCGGCACTCAAGACCAAAAATAACCTTGATAATCAGAAGTCAGGGCAGGAACCGCCAGGTCATTCACTACTTGCACTTACACATACACATACACTACACTGCACTGCACTGGTACATCATTTAACATGTGTGGGACTGAGCAGTTGCTGATATCATGACGACATCGATATCGCAAACTTCTATTGAAAAAGGGTTCATTTTGTGTTAATTTTCAATATTTTGTCACAAAATAAAAAGGAAAAGTCTGGGTTTTATTTTTTTTTAATGTAGTATGAGTTTCTTACATTGGAAGGCATCAAGGCCACTCAGAAAATTTTGTGGCCGTGAACCTTCTGATTTTGAGAAGGGCATCACGGCCAGTGGGTGGGGCATACCGGCAAATTGCCGATGGCCGGCGGGTATTTCGAGCCCTGTATTCCAATACATCAAAATGGACATTTTAATTTTTGCATTTTTGTATTTTGTGTTCCGGATGTGACTCTTTCACACAACGACATAAAGATTAAACACCTTATGTGAAAAGTTGGAAAAAAGTATTGCCAATGCACTTACTAATATTCTTCACATTGGATGCTGGTAATTCAGACTCCGGACATTCCTCAAACTTTTCTAGCTCGGCTTGGATCTCATCCCATTCATCGCTGAGCTCTGCTGGGGTAGCTGCCTTTGACCCCTTGTGACCTTCCAAGAGTTTGGTCAGTGCCTTGAAGTCAAACATCTTCCAGCTTGATTAAAAGCAAGTCCTTTCTATCATCCGTCTCTCTAAGTAAAGAATTTTAAAGAAAGTTTTGACTATGCAAGCAAAGGGAACCACATGGGCCTAATAGACTTATGGTGGCCACAATGCCACAATTAGGGGTGGTATGACAAGTCAAGTGCCCCCGTAGGCAGGAGGGGTGTAGGTCTAGCAGTAACGTCCCCGGTCAGCTCTTTGACTTCACCTACAAAATGACTCCGATCGGATCTAGGGGCAGCGTTGAACTTAGCCTGTACGGCTCTGTGGAGAGTAAAAAAATATGCTAACGCTACTCTCCACAGAGCCTGTCCCTGGCATTTTTCCTACATTGTACCTCGCTAACAATTCATGCACGCATGCATGTATCACAAGATATACACAAAAACACAGCCAGGCCAAAGACACTGAATTACAAGACGAACTACTCTCACCTACTTCTGTAGAACATTTTGGCAAGGGTAAATGCTGTGTTAAAAACGTACTCGGAAAAATGCATCTGCCATTGGTATAACGTGTGAAAAGATGTCTCATTTCTGCTTGATATTTCATATCTAAAACTTTGTTTTTGAGGTCTGATTTTTGCACGAACAGAAGGATGGATAGTTAAAAAAAAACATGGAAAGAGTTCCTCTTGCGACAGCCACCCAATTTTTTTTAAAGTAAAAAAAAGGTCCTCTTCAGTTTCACACCTTTCTTGACTTTACTCTTTCATTTGTTTTTTTACTTACCATACCTGACGAGACTCGAACCTATACCATCAGACCATTCACTTCTCAAGACTGACGCCTTATCGACTGCGCTAGCGAGAGATCGCTGAAAGTGAGGGGTCTCCTAATGATTATAAGCCGGAAGCCGGAAGTCCGGATTAGTCAAACTCCCAGGATGCATTGCTCTTATTTTTCCTGACTAAATAAACCGAGGTCAACGTAAAATGCACGGTATCGCAGCTCAGGTAAGCTTTTAATTTTGACGGAATAAACCATATTTAGAGGATTTTATGGGTGCTATAGATCTACACCCTCTAGATTAGACCTAGATCTAGACTCTAGAATATCATTCCAAGTCGTATCCCTAAATTTGGGTGGCTGTCGCAAGAGGAACTCTTCCCAAAAACATTTCTTAAAACTTTATTTTCAATAAAAGGCACTATAAAACCCCAGGATCATGCCTGCTTTTTGACAGAGTCACCTGCCATACTAGGGTTAACACGTGAAAACAGGGATTTTAAGATTGATTATAGTTCCCCTATAAGCACTTCAAATTTATTTCAAATGTGATTTACATGTAATTTGAGACTCTTTCTTGATTCTCATCAATTTCTCAACAAACTTCAGTGATGTTGTACAATAAAGACTAGGGAATAATGCCATGGACATGGTACGAGATTTTGCCTCGTTTGCCTCGAATGCGAAATCTCGTACCATCGCACGCACGCGCACGCCTAGTATTCGCTATATGTATGTATCCACCATCGGGGCAATACCAAGATTGGTCGGGAGACGGTAGGCGTCGAGTTCACCGACAAATACCGTAGTAGCCCGCGCCATGGCGTGACAGTGGGTGATTTCAAGTTCGGTGTGCGGTGTTGGTGTTGGTGTTGAGAGCGAGGAAAGGCTGCTGAACCGAGCTCCAACACCGACGGTCAGTTTAGAGGGACGATACCGCTCTGATCCGATCACCTTATCGATAGCTCAACACCGAGTGACGTCATACGCTAGTAGCGAAAAATCTCGACGATAAAATCGTTTCCCCTCAGAATTTCTAATTAATCTACATCTTATTGGATTCGAATTGCATAATCATTTGAAGAATCCAAGAGGAAAATTACCACTCTTCCAAGGAAAATATATGGTTTTGATTATTCCAAGTTGTTTTGACCGCGAAATGGGTTTAACCACCATCATGTCACGAGTGGCCGTAGCAAAGAGTGCCGCTGCTCCGCGAGGGAGAAGCAGGAATAACATGTATGATTACAACACCAACACCAACACCGTACTTGAAATCATGAATTTCCCAATCCCTAGGGGCTGGTGTTGGTGAATGGGGAAATTACATGTAAATCGTTAACACGAACCGTGATACTCGGTTCAGCAGACGACATTCAACACCAGAAAGCAACACTGACTACCGGAAATACGTCAAATCTTGCAAGGTCAATCCCAACACCAGCCTGATTTCAAGTTCGGTGTTAAGGCTGGTGTTGGTGTTCTCACAACACCAACACCAGCCTCCAACACCGTACTTGAAATCACCCAGTGTCGCTCACACATTCATCGTCTTACTCTTACATCGCCCGGCCCCTATGCCCTCAAAACTTAGCGGTTTCAATTCAACAAGTTTAAAATCACATGATTACGGGTGAGTTAGCAGATGGTAGGAGACACCAGCTTAATTTTCAACAATTTACTTACATTTACAGACGTGAAATTTGACTATTATTGGGCGCAGCGTGGGCACAAAGTTCTTCACAACTTTTTCTGATCCGTGTTTACTGACTGTTTTCTAGCACAAGAGGGCGTTTACTGATTCCTGTCGTGACACAGAGATAGAGTGAATAATAATTTTGTGCCAGGTGAGAGATGAGATGAAAGAAATTTATTAGTCTTTGATTTTTTTTTTTAAATTTTGATTTTATATAACTCACTCTCATTTGATAAAGTAATTGGCCGATTGCACGAAAAGTCGTTTCAAGACGCAATTCTTTATGGAGGGGGGCGGGGGCAAGGGCATGCTTGCATTAAGAAAAACAGAAAAACTAGAAGCCACTGATTTTTATTTTTTTCAGTGAGAGAAACAGACAGATGTAAAGACTCACTCGAAGAGAGAGAGAGAAAAAGAAAGAAAAACAAAAACACTCTAAATCAGAGAAACCTTCACTTTATAAGTCATTAGATTTTCATTTGTAAAACGTTTTGTATCTAGAGTCAGGAGGATGTTGACTGTTGCAGGCATGCCATCATGCTATTCGCGAATTCTCTAAACAAATCCAGAATCGTGCAGCCAAATGTCTCAGCTCAAATGCAAGAAAATACAATCATGTCACCTTTGTTTGAACTGGTTACCTGTCCCCAAGAGAATAATGTATAGAGTTGCATTATTTGTTTATAAAACAATTCATAACCTGTTCTCAAACTACATTTTGAGTTTTTTTTCATCCAGCAATCAAGTTATTCGTCATACCCGCTTATTCATTCAAATCCCCCATAATTATATAAAACTAATCAAGTTTGAACTGGTTACCTGTCCCCAAGAGAATAACGTATAGCGTTGCATTATTAATTTTGTTTATAAATCCATTTATAACCTAACCCCAAACTACATTTTGAGTTGTTCCCCCCATCCAGCAATCAAGTTATTCATATAACGCTCAAGGTCACGTCATACCGGCTTATTCATTCAAATTCCCCATATATAAAACTATAATCAAGTTCTCGGTTAAGCAATATCAGGCTCACATTTTCTCAACTTACTAAAAGACTTTCATTCTTATGCAGGCCTTCTTTTAATCTTAAAATTCACTTTCTGACAAATTTTAAGGTCACAAACTGTACGTGTGTCAGTAATGAATTCAGAGCCCGACACACTGTAAAAACTTCTTAACACTTTTATAAACGCTTTTCTGTAACACTTTATAAACATTTAAACACGTTTAAATGGAAATCATAAACACTACTAATTAGAAGTAATCATTATCGCCTGTATGATATCAAAAGTCCCTGTTTAGTTTTGGAACACTTCATAAACACTTAGACACGTTTATCCTATATGTTTAATTGGGAATCTTGAACACTTCATAAACACTTAAACACGTTGAGATGTGTGTTTAGATGTTTATAGACGATAAGTTAGGAACACATGATTCCATATTAAACGTGTCTAAACGTGTCAAAGTGTTCCAAAATATTCGTATTAAACGTGTTTTAGTGTGTATGTAAACATGTTTGAGTGTTTATGAAGAGTTCAAAAAATAAACGGGGATACAGGCGATAATGATAACTTCTAATTAGTAGTGTTTATGATTTCCATTTAAACGTGTTTAAATGTTTATAAAGTGTTACAGAAAAGCGTTTATAAAAGTGTTAAGACTTTTTACAGTGTTGCAGCTGAAGTTTCCATTGCACCTCTTTCAACTTATATGAACAAGAGGTTGGCAGAAATGACAGGTGCAATGCACAGTCAGACAGTGTTGAGTGTACTGAATTAATTGCTGGTAAACACAGATTTTGGGGCCTCACTTTTCTCAAAAAAGTGAAGATCCAATTAAATATTCAGAGCATCATTTTAAGAATATTAATGAAGAAAAATTTGGGTTATGGCTTTCGAGGATATTAACGAATGAAATATAAAATGTTTGTTTTTTAACACCTTATACTTTATCGCTTAAGTTTAGGTGCATCTATAAGAGGGGATAGAGGTAGGAAATTACAGGAAGTAATAGTAATAACAATAATAATAATAATAATAGTAAGGAAAGGGATAGAAAGTGTGATCGAGAAGAGAGAAGTAGATAGAGGGGGAGGCAGAACCGCTTGATGAGTAATAAAGGGAAATTCACAAAACTTTAATTGTCCAAATAAATTTGACATCCTTCTACTTCACACAGAGAAAGCCTCAGTCTGAAATTACGAGTTTTAACTTTTAAATTTTAAGTGTCACCTTTTTTCTTCTTTCTTTCTTTTTCTTTTTATTTTTTAAAACACTTATCTTTTTGTTCTAGCTTACCTTTCTCACCCGCTTGTTTTTTTTTTTTTGTTTTTTTTGTTTTTGTTTTTTTCGTTGTTCGTTTGGTGACAACCCACTTCGCCGGATGCCCGCGAGGCCGAAAATAGCAAATGGCAATCTATAATATCACACCGCTCTGACCAATTCCTGTGCCAGAAGGAAGTTTAATAAATTTTAAGGGGCAACGAGGATTAAACATGCTAAATTATTATTATTTCATATACCGATAGCGCATTATTTGTGATGAAGGAAAACACGATACGAGAAAAGTCGGCCTCGCGGGCCTTCGGTCAAGTGGGCGGACCCCGTTCGTTTATTTGGTTTGGACCCGGATTTGGGGGTGAACCTCCCTCCCCCTGATATAACAAAATTACGAATACGATCATGTAATATCAATCTCCATGCTGCATGGTCACTAGAAATTTCTGATAACGAGGTTCTGATGCTACTGTTACTCGCTGGCTCTTTGCACTGTTCTACATTGTAGGCTACAGTTCCTAAAAATGTGTGGGAATTTGGAGACTTCAAAATAGCTAGTCGACCTTCGCACTTGAACCTTTGCATGCATGCTCTCATAAAAAACATTGTTTTCCACAAAAGCTCATCGGGGATCTACGCCAGCTTATTGAATATCACAGTGATTAGAATTTGGGGAATGTGCACACGAACAATGCGTAATTTTCGTGGCATAAACCACGCATACCCCGCAAGCAATGACAATAAATCCAAAATTCCCAAATTTGATGGAGCTCGTTTTTATTAATGGCGGCAAGAGAGTATATATCTATGAATGAATAAGCCCAATTCCTGGGAATTATCATACAATGATACAAAAATAAAATGAAACAGCAATTATAAGGGGGAATGTTAATCGCATGGTCTTCTCCAAAGGCTTTCGTCGGATTAGTTGGAATGATAAGAAGCAAAAATCCAATCTTACCATGTCCAGTGTCCCACAATGTAGTCTGTCTTAAAAAACAAAAAAAAAACCAAAAAAACAAAAAACAAAACAAAAAAACACCCCCCGATATTTTGATTTTAAACTAATTTCCTTCAATAAATTACCGGATTAAAGACTATTCGTGGGGTGGCCTTTGAACACTGGTGCCACACCGATGGCAAGCAAAGCATGAAGAAAATAAAAAATTACATGTAAATAAATTATATAAAGAAAGGCCCTCACATGTAGATGTACATTACCTCTAAAATCCCTGAGATGCAAAAAAAAGTAAAAAATGAATGGGGTACGCCTTACCTCGGCCACCCCACTTCTTGTGTGTAAAAACACCGTGATATTTCTCAGGAATTAGACCTATATCGCCGGATTATCCCTTTAATAGAGCAAATAAAAGAACCACAAACGCGTCTCATCGATTTTCGGAGACTCAGTTCATAATTGTGACCTTTCAGATCAACCTTTTAAAAAAAAAAAAAGTGAATTCCTGCACGAAATGATATTAAAAGATAGTAGCAGAAATTATTGTTTTCCCCCTTTTACTGTTATTTGCTTGTGGTTTTGAGAAGAATTGTACCACTACAGGAAATCATTCAGGAAAGGGCAGCGACATGTGAAAGGATTGAGATACACTATATACATGTATTATGTATACACATATGTATGTGTGTGTGTGTGTGTATATATATATATATAAATAATAAATAATAAGTTCAAGTTACACAGTTGACGTGTGGTTCATCCATACTTAATTAAATCGCTACTCAGAGTTTCACGCACCATGAGATGCGATCTTCAGGCAACTGTGTGCTGTGTGTGTGTATATATATATATATTGGGAGGAGGGGGGAGAAACTGCCCCAAGCCCTCCCCCCCCCCCCTCATCAGTATGTCAGTGTGCATATGAACATGTAATCTGGTACTCATAATTCATATCATACCCCCTCCACTGGCTACTTTGAAGTACAGAAGCACACACATTCCTGCCCACAGCACACATAAACAAATGATGAGGAGATGATCATGTTGATATAGATAATGGTGATGATGATGATGATGATGATGATGATTATGATGATCATAACAGTACTATACTACTACTACTACCACCACCACTACTGCTACTACTACTATTAATATTGCCACTACTAATATTCCTACTACTGCTACTACTATACTACTTCTACTTCTACTATTACTACTAATACTACTACTATTTCTTAGTGTAAGGTGCTTCAAAACCGATTAACTGAATCATGCCCCCCACAACAAAAATCCTCCTCCCATTTCACTCAACATCAGAACATATGGTACACACATTCTGTTATCAAGGAATTTATTTTTGCTCACAAATAAATCACTGATGCCATTAATCAAATAATTTCTTGGTTGTTGTCCTCTTCCAGTTTTCCTCAACAAGTGAGCCATGTCATCAATTAACGAGGTGCAAATTGGTTTTGACAATAGCGTGTTGCAGAATTAAAATACATGCCTAGCTGACACATAAAAAAAGATATAAAACAATAAAAACACCTGAAAACTGACTGATCACCTTGTTCCAACTGGGAACTGTGTTAGATGTGTACAAAGTATGGAAAGCTGAACTACCATGAGAGTCATTCAACACTTTTCAACTGTTCATTGTCTACAAACTAACAGTAGGGTGTAATTATACATGCATATTACATGGTTTGAGAGTGTGATTTTTTTTCTGATTATTTTGATACCGTCTGCAAAGACCATCTATTCATGGTTGAATACACAAGGGACAAATGAAGAAACTAGGCCAGAACTCCTAGCACCAAATCCAGCATAGCCTTGCCTGACTTGGATGGTATAACATTTGACTGACCGAAGGCCCGCGAGACCGAAGGCCTGCGAGGCCGACTTTTCTCTGTATTGTATTTTCCTTCATCACAAATAATGCACTATCGGTATATAAAATAATTATGTCTCCTTTAGCATGTTTAGTCCTCGTTTCCGGAGGTCCCGCTGCTCTTTAATACTTCTTAAACTTCCTTCTGGCACAGGAATTGGTTAGAGCGGTGTAATATTATAGATTACAATTTGCTATTTTCGGCTTCGCGGGCTTTCGGTGAAGTGGGTTGTCACCAATATTTCAGTACCCTTTGCACTGTTTCAAGGCAATGATCTCTCGTTTGTCCCATACATATACTCAGGGTTCTCACTAGAAAAAAATCCACACACGGTTCCCACTCTGCGCAAAGCGTGGAAGTTTCGGAAGTTTTACAGAATAACACCTAAAGTTAGGTGTGGCGGCAGTATATGCTATAGTAAAAGGATGAAAAATACTTCTTGGTAAGCAGGAGTTGTCTACTAATCGCATATACATGTAAGTAAAAATACATTGCCAAAAAGCAAAACAATCTGTGACATTTATCATTATTGTTACGAATATATACTCCAATATTTTTTTACCCTTGTTGCCACGCATGGTGCAGCAATTTCGCACATGGTTCTTCTTTGTCTGAAACCCTTTACGCATGGTATCGAAACCATGGAAGTTATGTACTGGCGAGAATCATGCATATACTTATTCAACCATGAAAAGTTGGTCCATAAAAATGCTATTCAAATTATGAATTAGGCTCAGTATATAAGAGAAAAACATTTTATTTTCAGCAAATGTTTTTTAGTCAAGAAAAATCAATATTCGTAGTTTAGGATCTCCAAAATATACATTCATACCATGATATCACTAGAATTGAAAGTAAAAAAAAAAAAAAAAAAAAAAAATTGGCAATACCGAAGAAGTTCACACCCCCTCCATAGTCTCATCAAATTTGGGGTTAGGGTTAGGATTGGGATTAGGATTAGGGTTAGAATTTGGATTAGGATTGGAGTTAGGGTTAGGATCAGGATTAGGGGTTGGAGGGGGTGTGAACTTCTTCAGTATTACCCATTTATTTGTTTCATTGAGAGCAAAATACAGTAAATATGATGGCCACTGGGAGCTGAGAACCGAGGTTGTTCATGGCACCCACCTAACACAAACAATTCAAAGAAGATGACAACCTGAGTATAGTCTTGCACATATTTTACATAGCTTTTTGTACAAAGTGTTCCGGAAAAGAAATTAAAAAATCAAATTGTACAGGAAATAACATCAATGAAATATTCCATGGATCTAATATTATGTAACCATGTTTTCACAGAGGGAAACAAATAACAAAACTATGTCATTTCAAAACTACATTTCAAATTACCAATGTCATTTTTATTTCTACAAGTGAACACTATATACATGAGTCAACATTGTAATCATCTATAATATGCTGTATTCTCTCCTCTCTCTATCTTTCTCTGGATTGAAAGTGGAGATGAAATACCTAATTCAAAAACAGAAGGCTTGCTGTAGAGGTGTTGTAATTCAGTGGATAAGTCTCCAGGCTCTTAACCATAATATAATGGACAAGACATTAATCTACATTTGCCACACTTGACCCAGGAGTAGTAAGTGAGTATGTGGTGGCAGGATTTATATTCCTTGAATGCACTAAGCACTACGGTTGCTGGAGCTAAAGGCGGGTTACTAATAGTCAAAGTCCTTTGGAAGTGCATAGAGCCATACCATAATGTGATGTTGGCTATACAAGAACAGCATCCTATTATCATTACTGGTACTATTATCATCATTATTATGTAACTGAAAATGTCATAGGACTTATGATTGTACGAATAAGAATACAAACAAGACATATATGTGAAACTCATCACCTACACCCAAGTCATAATCATATGACTGGCACAAGACTAAAAACAGACAAATGAAATGTTGAATTATCCCAAGTAGCCAGAGAAGGTCAGTCTTGATAGTTAAACAGAGGTACTAATAAAGATATGTGAACTGACTAATGAACTTTACACTGACAATAGTCATTACATACATGGACATTTTTTCCCCCCTGAATATACGAACCGTGGAAAGCTGTTGTGATACTTTATATGCAATAAATTTGTAGATTGCACCCAGTACATAGCCAACTTCTTGCAATACCAATGTCCCAATAATTGTAGCACATATCCTTCTTTACACAAATGAAAAATGCAGATTTACAGTGTGTCAGTTCCATTGGTCAAACCTGAGCTTCAAAGGGTCAAAACTTAAAGGCATTCTGTAAAGATTTCCAAGATTGAGTGTAAGCTATCAAATGTAGCCTGCAGGAAGGAAAAACTGTTGCATTTGAAAAGTCTATATGAGTTCTTGTAGCTTTCTGCATGCTGTCCAAAAACAAGTGCAGCTCATTCATATTGCTCATCGAAAGGTTGACTCTGGAGCCTGTCACAGCTTAATATGTTTTATTATCTGCAAGATGTTTCCTGATTAAGCAAGTGCCTCTGGAAGGTACAACTGTTGCCTTCGAGAGGTACATGAGAGCTCTTTTAGCTTTCTGCATTCTGTTCCAAAACAGTCAGGTTAGGTTCATACTATTACCTTGTACCTTGTAGAGTTCATTCAGCCCAATATTGGCTTCAAGAGCCAGTCATTTATAACTGATGTGTGCTAACAATTTTATCTGTAAGAAGCTGGTTCCTAGATTGAGCAAGAACTATCAAGCAGAGAGTACAGAGGGTATGAACTGCTGCCTTTGAAAAGTCTATGTGGGTTTTCCTTCCTTCCTTCCTTCCTATGTCTTGTCTGTTAACAAACTATGGTTAAGCCAATTTTTCATGCAATGTTATCTGTAAATAGTTAATAGCATTTCCTACAGTGAGCCAAGGTGATCCACTGGAGTTTGAAGAGACTGTTGCCTTTGAAAAGTCTATGTGGGGCTTTCCCACAAATCGTTCAAATCGTTCCATCCAAAGATCGGATACCATGTTCCCTTTCAGCTAACCCACTGCTGGTATCGTGGTTTATCCTTGCCTTGTGTTAGCTGCTTGAGCGCAGCCTTGCCATAACCACCTCGTCCTCCATCGTAGTCTGTCCGGTATTCGTCCCTGACCTGTACAGAAATACAGGAAAATACTCTTATCACAGTTACAGCATGAGAGGTTAAGTAAGTTGTAAAATAAACTGTGAGATATAAGTCTTTCAATGGTGAATGTAACCACCATCCAAGGATAAGTTTAAAAGTAGTTCTTAAAACTATCCTTGAACAGCTGCATTCTACACATTTTCCCCTGTAGTAATGCTTCCCTCCCTCAAGCCACCTCTGTTAAATGTCAGTATGCACTCTCAGTCCTTCATTTTTTTTCATTGTTTCTTCTCTTTCCTTACGAAGAAATTACTCTTCTCATCATATCATTTTGAAATAAGTCTGTAATGCCTGGCTACCACCCAAAAGAACCAATTTGAAATCATTACGACACTGTCGAACGTATTAACAATTCACTTGCAAAACTCACCGCTTCCGAAATAACCCCCTACCATATTTTGTAGATCTCCTCAATGAAGTCAAGTAACCTTGTAACAAGCTTAACTTTCTTCCTCCTGCAGTTCTGGCTAATAATTCCTTTTGATGCATGACTTTGATCATCTTCATTATGAATATATCTTTTCTAAAATTTTACCCTTGGATACTGTGAGGTCTTGTATACATAACATAAATTTTTTCTTGCCATAATTATATAATTCATTCAAACATATATCATGTCTATATTTCAATTTCTAAATAATAATTAAGTTTTCAATGCATGTTGTCTGCATGTTTTTTGAATGTTCGTATTTTCTCCTTCTTTCTTTTAATCTGTACAAATTTTCCACAATCACCTACAATCACTGATTTAACTTGTGAATATCATTTTCAGCAAAAGTTAATATTACTAGAGGTCTGTGCAATACATTATAATGCAATGCAATATACTGTATTTCTGTATAGTTTTAAAATCTAAGCTTTTTGATTGTTGATACTAAAATTTTGCCCTTTTTTTTTTTTACTTTTACTTACTTTATGTTATTTTAATTTTACTTATGCATCACAATATTGCTAATTTTATAAACCAAATTATACTGCAGTATACTAATGTAACTACCAATAATCTACACAAGGCATAATTCAGTATGAATGAATACATTCGAAGAAATATTTGTAATGATTATATTTTCTATTTAATAGCGAATTATGATTCTGTCAGTAATTATAACCTTAACTGTATTCCCCAATGTTATCAATTTACTTTTAGCCTGAAATTCGTTTTGTTACATTAATCGACTATGATTTTTAGTTGTATCATTTTATGTGCCGATGTATTTCATTATCCTGTCATATTATCTAACAATTGATTATCATGTACATGCATGATCTATGGAAGCATGCATAATTCAGCCTTTTGGCTGCCTGCCATGTACTTTGAACAAAATAAACCATTTCTTCTACTACTACTACTACTACTACTACTACTACTACTACTACTACTACTACTACAACATATTGTCTGCTGAACCATTCTGTATAAAGTGAAACAAACAGTCACATATGTGGCCACCTAATTTTGCCTCATTGCTGCAAAATCAGATTTCAGATTACATGTTACTGATTTTTTAATGTCACCAATTTCTTACATGAAAAAGATTTCCCCTTTGTTGGTCAAGAAAAAAAAAATCATAACCATAATGTATGTACAGAAACATTTTAAGACGCCCTTTTTTGAGTGGTCACATACTTGACTGACCCAATTTTCACCTCTTAAAGACAAGAGTTTCCACTTGTATATGTGGAGAATTGCTTTCAAACAAGTTCAAAGCAATCCCATCATATAGCTGAAGTGAAGAGTTGAAACTTACACTCCAAGGGAAATACAACAAAGGTAGGTTTAAATACTAATGAATACATGTAAGATCACTTTTTGTGTGATGTCACACATGTTACCAACCTAATTCTGACTTCTGAAATAAAATGATGTACTGTCCATGTCATTTCAAATAATTACCTGTCTGCTGGGGGTAAGACTGTCCTTTTAATTTCAAAAATTAATTAGAAACTCCGGTTTTAAATAACTGGAGTTATCTAAAACTCCGAACTGAGAAACTTCTGTTTCAAGCCAAATACAGACAAATTAGGTTGGAATTAACTATTTTTCAGGATTTTGGTCACATGTGACTGAGAATGGCCTTGCTGGGAACCACAAGGGCATAGGACAGATGAAAGTGCTGGGATTAATGCCCTTTCAGCTCCCAGGAAACAACGTGGTAATCAAGAATTTTGGCAGATTTTATTCTAAGAGCAATCTCTTGGATTAAGTAATCTGCTGCAAGATGAAAAAAAAGCATGATTCTTGAGTTTGTACACCCACAGAAAAAAAAAAAAAAAAAAAAGATCATCAGCTTTGGCTTGCAAAAGATAAGGGAAGATCATAAAATATTGCAAGATCACTCTTAAAACATGATCTGTCACATTCTGAAGGAGGACTTGGCTTTGGCTGATCTTACCTGTCCCCCGCTCTTCCCTCGGCCATACTGCCTCCCTTCCTGGAAGCCAACATCCCAGTCTGTCCTTATGATCCTGTCATCCAGACGTGTGCCGCTCACGTACCTCATGCAGTTGGACGCATCCTCACGAGTGTAGTATCTGATTTTGTAGTCAAGGTCACAATATTCAAATGAAATTACCATTTTGCAAAAGAACATTAGAACTGTGACTAAAAATTTGAACTAATAATCAGGTATGGAAATGGTTGATTGAATATGCAGAGAGAAGGCAATAAAACTATATAAAAGATTTAAGAAAAAAAGTAGAATTTTATGGAAAAAAGAAGAAAAAGAAGAAGAAGAAGAGACAGAAAAAGAGAGCGACAACTGGATGAAAATGTGAAAGAACAGGTCCACAGGACAATTATATGAAAAACGTTTCAAAGCTGAGATCAATACATAACTCAAATTATTCAATTAGTCTTCTGAGATTGATTTAACGGAGGATAACTGAAATATGATAGATACTAAACTTGGGCAATTTTTCATATTTCTAAATAACTTGTCTTTTGGGGGCTAGTAAAGGCTAAAAACAACATTTTTTGTTTCTTTCCTATTATAAGAATATTCAGAGAAACAGATGAAAGATTTTGAGAATGTCAAACAACTAATAAGAAAGCTATTGCAGGTTATTTATCCAGACAGATGGTTTCAAAGAGAAAATTCAACATGTTTACAGGCAGTATTTCAGGAACATTTCAAACCTTTGTTGAAAAATATCAGAAAGGACATAGTGATTTATAGTTCTACTTGATGCTTTTTTTTTTGGGGGGGGGGGTGAAATTCAAATGTGACAGAATTATTTTTCATTTGGTGTCTATACACACAAATGTGCCACAGGAATATATTTTCTAACACAAAAATAAACTGTCATACTGAATGTGATTTGACCAATGTAAACCTGAATGCGACAACTGCAGTAATATTTCCACAAAGCGCTTTGAGATATCAGAGATCAAATTGGCACTATATCAATCCACAAAACTATCATTATTTTTGTCTTAAAAGGATACTCCACAAAGCAAAATCCACATGGGGTTCTCTTCATCTTGTCTAGTCCCATGACAACTCGTTTAATGTCACCGCACTTTGAGAAGACCTCATAGATCTGCTCCTCTGTGGTGTAAAATGAGAGATTTCCCACGTATAGGGTGGACGACTCTTTCAGCTTCCGCTCTTGCTGATCCATAGACCCCTAAACAATAACATCAACAAATACAAAATTCATTCAGATTCAACAAATACAGACTTTATTCAGATTTCACGAATGATGGTGGACTATCTGTCTTTTGCCTCACGGGACAGTCTTCAAAACATATGATTTTACGATCATTTTGATAAGGGAATATCCATTTTGCTGTAGCACTGATTAAAAATCCCTGGAAATCATGTGGCCCTGCCAGTGTGACATAAACATGATAAATAAACAGTCATATAATACATCCCAAGTACATTTGAGATTTCCAATTACGTTAATCAGTGCTACACATGGGGAAAATATCGGCAGTTCCAGGACTTTCAGAAGATAGATTTTTTTCATCAAAAGTCAAAATGATAATCAAATTGTGAATTGTGAATTTCAAAGATGGTCCAGTCACTCCAGTGAAGTAAAAGACCTTTTTTTTTTTACTTTTATGAAAGTACAACTTTTTCAATTTATCTTTCTATTAACTGAAGGAATACAAACAAACTGGAGCTCCCCGGAGTTATGGTCAATATTTCACCATTCATGTGATTTGTCATAACTCATATTGACAAATCTTTGCACATTTAATAAAATAACAATCTAACTTTAATATTCAACTGTTCAAAGTAAAAAATCACACACACAAAAGGCAAACAAAGCAGGTCTAGAGATCTATATCTATAACAATGGGCTAAAAATTTCCTTTGATTTTAGCTCTTTATGCTCATATATCATATGTAATCCATAGCATTCTGTATATGAAGAGAATATTTGCAAAGACATCACTCCACTGATAGGACTTGACAATGTATTTCGGTTCCCTTTTCCAACATAAAAGTTAGCATGTGGGACCGTAATGAAAACAACAAGAAGAGTAAATTACTTAATCGAGTCTATTTTCGCCATACAATCACATTCTAAAACAATTTTCAAGCTAAAAAACAAAATCTAGAAACTTACCCTAAAATGTTGGTCCCTATAGGAACTAAGCTCTGTCATACGATCCGATTTTAGAGCCATTTTTTCGGCTTTTCGTTGTCTTAACGCCGCGCTTCTAAATAACAATAGCCTCAATTCCGCACTTTCGTTTTTTGTAGGATGAGTAAGTCGCAAGCGAAGAAGATATCGCCCGGTAAAAATGGAGAAAAGGAGGAAAATGGGGTTCTTCAAATACATAGATCATCAAGCCGTGACATTTCTGTTTTCATATTTATGAATTTCATATACTTTATTTACTCATTTATCTATTCATTTATTAGGGCCTAATATTATAATTTTTCAATTATTCATTTATTTTTATTTGCTTATTTATTTATAATTTTATTTATTTATGTTACCTATTTATTTCCTTATCTATTTATCTTCCCTTTTTTAGGGGGGGGGGAGTAGTCAGAGATTCTTTGTTTACTAGAAGCTCGCCCTAGGAAGAAAACCCTATCTCCCTGCTCAGTGCTCACCCGTAAAAAAAAAAACAACAACAACCAAAAAAATGCCCCATGTTTTCCCCGCCCCGGCCGGTTTCCCTTTTTTGTTTGAATTTGTTTTGTTTTGTTTGTTTTGTTTGTTTTTACTGTTGTGCTTTGCTTTTTTTGTTTGGGGGAGGTTAAGAGAAAGATGTGCCACTATGCCTCCCTAAGTTTGGTAATTCTTAGTAATCAAGCTACATGAGGCATTAAACAGGGGCCGAGAGAGCGGGGGAGGGCTGCAGCCCCCCCCCCCCCCCATTTTAAAGAAACCCTAGGCAAATTGTAAAAACTTGATATCTAAATTACTCATAGGCTCGCAAACCATAATAATTTAACCGTTTCAGGGGGCTCTGTTCCTTGGACCCCGCCTGCTTGGGTGTTAACCCCCCCCCCCCTCAATAAAAAACGTTAAAAAAACAACAAACAAACAAACAAACAAACATACAAACAAACATACCAAAAAAAAAACCAAAAAAACGTTCTGCAGCCCTAGTGTAAGCTATAAAGAAATTCAAATACGAGTGGCAATGATATCTTGGCCTGTGTAAGACAGTATTAGAAGATATCCAAAACCCAAATCGGAGGAATGGGGCCCGGAATGTGAGCACACAGGAGGCATTCCCAAATCGAATATCAAAACAACAACGACGACAACAACAACAAAGAATACTAAAAAGAAAAAAATCTAAAGAGAAAGCTTGAATGAAAAGAGATAGGAAAGAGAGCGAGAGAGCTCGAGCGTGAGAGAGAGAGGGGGAGAGAAAGAGAGAACTTTAGGGGAAAAAGAAGAAGAAAAGAAAAAGTAGAAGTAGAAGAAGAAAAAGAAGAAGAAAAGGAAAAGGGAGGAGGAGGAGGAGTCCTTGTCCATCATGATATTTCCTCTCCATGCGAAATTAGTAATGGGTCACGAATATACTTCGAATAAGAAAGAACAGCTGAAAATTCATCCCGTAAACATATCGTTTGATGATAGCGCTATTAATTCAAATGCAAATGATGAGGATGAAATCAAATTTTGAAAACGTTCATTCACGGCATCGTCGAATTTTTATCGTGTTTAATTCCTTTAATTGAAAGTCATTTTCAGAGAAATTTGCTTGAAGTCATATATGTCCAATCACATATTTGTTCCAGTGAATGGCACGGCTTCATCTCGACGATTACTGTTTTGATCTGTCTAAAATTATCATGATTATAGTCGTAAAATGTCAGAAACTCAATCGAATTATTAATGACTGAATTGAACCTGCAAAAAGAAACCCACTTTCTGATGCAGTAGCAGGCCTATGATCTTTGAAAGCAGGTAACAACTCACTGTATGAACATAACTTTTAGCCAATTTCTACAGATTACTCTAGAATAAAATCTTATAAAAATACATGAGATTTGCCTATACCGCGGATTGAAAAAAAATGTACTAGTAAATCATATAAACTGGTCAGGGTTCATAATTACCGATAATAAATAATAAAGTTTTGTCCAAATAGATTCATTTTACAGATAAAAAGTAGCATTACTTGGAATGAATCAAATTTTCTCATTTCAATATTTATTCGTTGTACAGAAAACCAACGGCCATCATTGCATGATGTTTTTTGCATGCTGTGAATAAGCATTATCGACGTACTGATAGATTGTATATAATTATATAAACACAACAAAAAAGTAACTCCCCCCTAATTCAAAATAGCACAACTTTTTAATGAAAAAGTTTTGAGCAAAATGATTTGGCAGGAGTGTTCCTACACTTATTGACTAACTTCTGCGTGAAAATGGGATTGATCCATCTAGTCATGCATGAATGAGCAGACACTAAATGAAAAAAATGTCACTTTTCAAAAGTCACAAGAGTGATTTCGGGGGGTCTGTGCAACAAGCTTTTCCTGGTGTTATTTTAAGTGTTGCTGATGTTTATCATGGTTGTGTCATGGTTGAGTGAGCACAATGACTGTCATTTTTAACGATGAAGTAAGAAATGCTAAAAATCTACTGTTTAATGCTGGAAAACGACTACCCGGTATTTTCACATATGTGCTGACCCATGTTGCTCGATGTCAGTTTTTTCCATGAACTGAATGGATTTTGTAGATTTAGGAGGGCTGAATGTCACCTTTAAAAAAAAAATTGTGTTCACCCAACTGTGATAAGCATGATATAGGCATGTGATAGGCGTGACGGGGTCAACCAATGGAAGAAACCAAATTCGTCCAAATTTTGTTTCACATTCCCCCCAAAACAGCCCTTGTGACTTTTGAAAAGTGACATTTTATCCTTTAATGTCTGCTCACTCATGCATAACTTGACGGATGAATCTCATTTTCTCAGAGAAGTTAGTCAATAGGTGTAGGAACACTTCTGCCAAATCATTTTGCTCAAAATTTTTTCGTTAAAAAGTTATGCTATTTTGAATTAGGGGGGAGTTACTTTTTTTTGTTGTGTTTATATACATATATATATATATATATATATATATATATATATATATATATCATCTTGCAGTCATGACAACGCGTCTTGGGATGCGTTATTTACTTCGCGCCATCTCCATCTTCAGCGCGTTGATTTCTTTTGAAAGGTGAGTTTCACAATCCGTCTGCCCATGAACAGACGTGTTTTTTCGTCTGTTTCAGAAACGGATTTTGATTTACATCTTTTTGTCACACCGTGGGCACTGACGAAGAGTGTGACTTCGCCTTTCATTTTTTAGAGCTATGCTCCGTTTTCTTTTAAAATCTATGATTTTATTTTTTATGGCATTCTACTACCACCTCTGATTCCTGTATTTTCCAGATGCCACGCAGACTAATTGTCACTTTTATATATATATATATATATATATATATATATATATATATATATACATATGTGTGTGTGTGTGTGTGTATACATTGAATATAACTATATATATATATATATATATATATATATATATATATAAACATATTTTATGTAGTTATATTCAATACTATGATGTACAAATGTGTGCTGTGTGCGTACGCTTTCATATACTCATTTTCCTGACAAAGAACGACTTGGTGTTCCGAAGATTTTAGGAGACAAAATGAAAAATATTAAATTATATAAATAGTTCGAGTTATGAGCTGTGAAAAGATTTCTGGCTAATATTCAATTTGCATTATTTATTATAGAGATATATTTACTCCAAACTTTATCTTCTCCGCATTTCCTATATGGCGCGAGTGTACTGTTTATATTAGAGGCGAAATCGACTTTCTGATGACTGGTGGCCTTTTTCCTCCTCTCACTATGAATAATCATTCTCTCACAATCCCGTTATTTGCATTTGAATAGGGCATGCCCTTACCCGCAGCAGTACATAGGCCCCTATTCAACACGACGAGGTTCTCAATATGTCCTTTGATTGAGCATTCAACCCTTTTTGCTAGTCGCACCTACAGAATAGGGAGTGAGGGAAAGAAAGAGAGAACGAAAGAGGTTCCACGTTACGGTCCATCGAAGACGTGCATTTTCTGTGGCGGATCTTCTCTTTATTCCATCCGTACGCTTTGAGCTACCAGTGGCGCAAAAGGAAATAGGCGAGAGCTGATCGCGCTATCATTTCTACCTGGTGGCGTGTATTTTCGCGTAGGTGGAGGCCGTTAATGTGTGAGTGTGTTGCTGTGTGCTTTGTAATATCTATACAATGCACGGCACACCGTCATCATACACAGAACAAATAGAAAGAACAACTCGGTGTGTGTGCAAAAAAGAGCCCTACTTCAAGTTCAGCAGAGAAGGGCGTAAACTTTAGGACACGCAACTTCGTCTACCCTTGTTTCACTTTAAATAGCAACATCGAGATCGAATGCGGAATCCGTGCCACAATCTAGCTTCTTCCAAACCGAGATCGTATACCATTTGACAGAGAATCGTTACATAGGCAATTGTTGGACTACTCGTAGGATAATAAAAACGAGGAAATAAACTTTATCTTGGAGGGGACGATCATTTTGGAACGATGGACTTAGAGTACGGCGGTGATTACGGTGGTGGCTATTACCAACGGAATGGGGATAGTTTCAGTAAAGTGCACTACGCCCGTTTCCTCGGCTCGAGGCGGATGACGGCCGAGGAGCCGAGCCCTGCCGAAGTCCTCCGGGAGATCAAGATGGTGATCAACGACTACAAAGTAACCAGGTGTAAACCAAGGAAATATTCACTCTCTATATCTCCAACTGATGTACTCGTGAGGGAGCTTGGTAAGTGTTAATCATGATGATGATAATGATAATGATAATGATTATAGTAATAGTTATGATAATGATAATAATAAGGCCTAATAATAACAACACTAAAAATGATGATGAAAATGCTAACAGTATTAATAAGGTAGTAAAAATAATAATGACAATAACGACCATCAGGATATGATGCCTATAGCTGATAATAATAGAATAATAATGGTAGTGATGATGATGACATTGATGATGATAATAAATAGTAATAATAATGATAATGATATTGATAATGATAACATTGATTATAATAATAATTTTGGTAATGATGATGATAATAATAATAATAGTGATGATGATGATGATAATCATAATAGGGTCTAATAATAATGATTACAATGATAAAAATGATAACAATAATAAGGTAATAAAAATGATAATGATAATAACGACTATGACTACGACTAACGAGGATAATGATTCCCATAGCTGAAAGTGATAAAATAATGATAGTGATGATGATATTGATGATAATAATAATGATAATGATGATAATATCAATGATAATTATAATAGGAAGAGAAATGATAGTAATAACAAAGATTGTGGAGAGGAAATAATGATGATACCAGAATTGTCAAAATAATAGTTACTTTTTTAACCTCTGTTTTCAACAAATATTGTTATGGCCTATCATTTCATATGGTACCCATAATTACATGTATCTATACTGTTGTCTTTATCAAGTTTTTTTTTTTTATATTGGATGTAAAGAGAATCTCCCTTTATGGGCAGTTAATGAATACAATACCATACAATACAAACGATACAGTGATCCATAATTCTAAAGGGATTACGAGTATGAGTCACCAAAATGAGGTGCCCACACATTCAGAATATTTTTCCCGTTGGGTACCCAGTTACTTCACCAAGGTGGAGAGGGGCAGTTCTGTACGTAAGATTGGACACATACCTTACAGATCTTGGACATGTTGGAGAAATAGACACTAGACCCGTCCGCACCTTCTCTAAAAAATTATGTCAAAAGAAAAGTGCTTTCATTTTAACTATGAGACTTGATATAATTTTCAATCAACAACCAATCTCAAATAAGCGAATAATTTCTCTCGGGGGGGGGGGGGGTGCAACCACCCGGATGCCTTAGAAAACCATTGCGGCATAAACAAAAAGGACTTATGCCTTATTCCAAATAATAACAAAATATGATGTGGGTGAGGGGGAACTGTTGTTGCTTTCCAGGTAATGTGTCAATTATCCCCTCAAAACCCCATAACCCCTTCTTTCTTTATCTTGATTTTTTCGAAATAGTTCCCCTTCAGAAACCTTGATCCCTTTTGTGTGTGATAAAAGGTTCAGAAACTCCTTTTAGCACTTAATGTCACATTATTATACGTCTCGATGATTTTGGTGATGGTAGCTTTATAACACTTGCCATGTATTTCAATCAATTCAATTAGATTTCAGTTTATTAGTAACAGAATTACAATGCAGTAGTCCAAGGACCAATAGTGCAATGTTTACATAAATTTGGCATTAGAAACAGAATACTGACAAACAATTGAAGTTATGGTAATGATACATCAAAATATATATGTACTCAAACTCAGTGAAAACAACTATGACAATGACAATAATAAAGCCTCTGTCAGGGTGCAACAGGAAATGAATGATAATTATAATGACAATAGATTCATGTGTGTGCATCAATTCATAATAAAATCATAATGTCAAATTAGGTTAGAACACTGGCTGGAAGAAAAATATGACTCTGTGCGCAGTATTCAAATGAATAAACCGAGACAGACGCTATACAATCGTATAATATAATTATGATTATAAGTACTTTCGTTTTGACATCATTATTATTACTATTTATTCTATTTGGCATTTATAAAGAAAACATGGTATAAAAAACAAATTTATGTATCGGGGTGTGTCAGTTATGGATGCATCAGGCTGTGCAGCCTGGGTATTGAAAAAGCCAACCAAAATTTAATGACTAAAGCCCGCAGGCCATCCTCCCCCAACCCAACCTGATGAAACTGTAATTGATACAATATATAATTGTATCATCAGTAATACAGGACATAATAAGAACATAATCATGAGCATTAAAATTTAGAAAAAATAGAGAGAAAAAAAAAAGATATGACATGCAGTAACTTCAGCATTTCTCAGAAATGAGTGAATATCAAATCTCATAGAAGTGTGACTCTGTGTGCAGTATTCAAGTGAATCAAAATGAGACAGAGGATATACATTCGTATACTAGTAACATGATTATAATAATAATAAGTATTTCCAGTTTGGCATTAGTGTGACATCAGCCTGTAACATCAGCCTCAGTCTCTGGAAAGGGGTAAATATTCACCTGGGTCAGTATGAGGGTAAATGCTATGATGATATTGTTTCCAATCAACTAATGAGGTCTTGAGGTCATAACTAGACTGACGTCATTATTCATTTTATCCAAACACAATACTGGGTAGCAATGAAACATTGCAACCGGAATGAAAGCATTTGTTTTCCTCTTCTTCAAAATGGCGTGATATACAATGACCGCGCCTTTATTAGGTCCTGAATGGATGAGTTTATTGAATCAACTAGGTTGAACAGCTCTGTACCTCGATGTGCACTAGTCATAGTAGCCACACCCATGCTACTGCCATGCACACATACATAAAAAGGTTTTTACCATCTCGATCAAAGAATGGTTTCTTTATTTATATTAAAAGGGCGATCCAACCCGTGTTATGGTTCAAGTTGTGTGAAACTGGTGACTTCAGGAAATGATGGTGAATGCCTGAAAGAAATTTTGAAAAGTACTATAACAAGAAAGTTATCCAGATGATAATTGTCAGTCTAAATGAATCTGACATTGGGCAATTGCTCATTCGACCGTGACGTACTTTGGGATATTACTCACTCATTCTGTTTTGCTCGAGAGGTGAGAAACCCGTCAAAGTTCTGAGTTTACATGTATTTTGTTGTCATTTAAGAAAGAGTACATAAATACATATTTGAGATAGTATCATCTAAATACCAAAATCATTACAATCAAAGACTCTTGTTTTTATTGCCATTATTGCTGTTATCATGATATACATGTACTCATTAGAAATATTCAAGACGTCATCAAGTATTACGCTTGTCAGCATTTGTTTAAACACAGTAATGTGGCCCCTCCCGGTAAAAAAAAAAAAACAACCCTACACGTGTGATGTACATATCACTGTCTGGTCAACCGGACAGAAACAAATCGGCCAATTGGTAGCGGTCATGCATATCGATTGTGATTATGACGGGACAAAGATCCGACCTTGACAAGTTTTCAATAAGTCCACTCCCTCTTTAATTCAGATTCATTGCCCCAGAATGACCGATTATTGTGAAATTCAGAATACTTTGTTTTTCGCGCAGAGGAACGACATATGGGGCTACATGTAAGCATTTACCAATGAGAAGTTTTGAGGTTGAGAATACCATACGGTGCTCTCCGAATTATGGACATGGGCGTCAATTGGGTGGGGGGGGGGGGGGGAGACAGGGGACACGTCCCTCAATTTTAAAGGATGGGCAATACAGTAGAGTATGTCCTCTCACATTTTAGGCCGAGCCCTCCTTGTCAGCATCTTTTTAAGCCGAGGACGTGTCTTTCTTGCTTGTCACCATGTCGGCGAATTTTCGGACATTGTCCCCCTAAATATAAAAGGGATTGTCGTCTCTGATTATGGATATAACTACATGAGATCCATGTAATAGCCATTTTGGCTCCGCTCGTTAAGAGCACGGATCTACATCACATTACGGCAAACACTAATCAAAATAAGTGACTTTGGCCCGTATTCACAAACGTGCACTAAGTTAATTCATGGTTTAAATCAGTGGTCTAACTATGGGTAGCCAAAGGTAACACAAATTCTCTAACAGTAGATGTTCGATTTATCAGCATTTTGGGTAATCTTTGGTACTATTAAAAACTGCCTGGGAATGATAAGTACAATAGTTTTCTTGACATTAAAGCATGAGACCAGAATTCTAATAAACATAAGGGACATAACAGCGTAGACGGAGTTGTCATATTTTAGTTTAACTTAGTACACCTTTGTGAATACGGGCCATTGGGTTTGATGTGCACCCCGTTAGGCCCAAACAGCATAGTATGCTGAGCATACATGTACATGTAAACTGTAATGTTACATGTCGGTGAAAATTGCCCAGCGCGATCATTATGAGCATGGAGGGAGAAGTTAACTCCGACATGTTTTATTTTAGTGGTTTCAGTCAAGGTTACATCTTTGTAACTTGTATGATTACAGGTTATTTTCATACAATAGAATTTACCTTCGATGTTAATTGCGGAAGTCTTGCTCATTAATTAACATATTAAGACAACATGAACCAAGCTGTTTGATATCGCAATGAATGTTACAAAAGTACGGTTGTCAAGAAATATAGCAATAAATGTTACAAATGTATGGTTGCCAATAAGAAATTTGCGATAATATAAACCTGCTGTGCAGTCACTTTGTTGTTCTGAAGCAGCCAAATGTTACATTTACTAAATTATTTAATTCACAAGGCTCTGATGGTTCAGAATTGAAACTAATTCGGATATTCATAATCAAGAAATATATTAGTTTCCAATAATGCATAATGAAGATTGACGACGAACTATATGAAATACACACATTTCTTAATAATTTATAATCTATAATCGAGTTGTTACCGTAATATAAAAGTTTACAACCTTTGTGACCTGGAAATTAACTTCATGGTAAAGAGTAACTTGTATCCTTTAACATGGTACCTACTACAGTGCTTATATAGAGCATATCACTACCGTAGTGTCTCTATGCGCTTTAATAGAGAGGGTTGAAAATGGAAAAATGAAATGTACATGTACTGTAGATGTTGCAGTTTGCAAGACCAAAACTCATTCAAAATACTTTTTAAACAGAAATGTCTTGGGAAGGGTTTTGAACTTTAACACTGTGGAAGCTTCCTTCATATAACATGGAATAGTGTTCCACGGTGCAGGAGCAGCATGAGCGAAACATCGCTCACCATAAAACTTAGTTGTAATGACAGGACATTGGAGGAGATTTTTCTGAGCCGATCTGAGATTCCGAGAGGGAGCGTACCTTACCAAGGACTCACTGAGATATTCTGGTGCCATTGAATGCAGGCACTGATAGGTCAGTAACAGTATCTTAAAGACTCTACGTGATTGGATAGGGAGCTAATGCAGCTGCTTCAGGATGGGAGTTATGTGAGAATTCTTCTTAGTGTGGGTAATCAATCTTGCAGCTGCATTATGGATTGCCTGGAGTTTATGTAGTTGCGAGTCTGAGATATTGTACAATAAACTATTACAGTAGTCTAGATGACATATAACAAGAGCCTGAACAAGTTTCTTAGTGGTCTTAGAATCCAAAAACTGACGAACCTTTCCAAGTTTGTATAGAGCAAAAGATGCCGATTTGCATTTCCCTGATACAAATTTATCCATAACCATATTCTGATCAAATCTCAAACCAAGGTTTTTAGCTGTTGTACCAGGTATAATGGAGGTACTGTCAATCTTTATCACAGGAAGTTCCATTCTTCTGCGAAATCGAGACGTAAGATGTAAAATCTCAGTTTTTCATCATTCAATTTGAGACCATTTTGGATTGACCATTGCTTTATCTCTTTTACACAACATTCTACTTGGGAGATTGCATCCTGCAGGTTACACATGTACACGGTTTAAATGAAATATATATCTGAGTGTCATCAGCATAACACATCCCATTCGGTTGGACCTAATAACATCTCCTAACGGAGAATAACACATGGTAAACAACATCGGGCCGACCGCAGAGCCCTGGGGAACACCAATATCATTTATTATTATTATTCATTTCTTTGTCTAAATATTTCTACTTCCCGATCTTGCTTTGAAATATGCCATACCAAACCAACCCCTCCCTCATTGTAGAGCAGTACCAGAATACAATGAAACCCGTTTTAGCGGAAATAAAAGTGCGTTATGTCTGAGAATAAAGAAGGAACCTCTTCATTTTGACAATGAAGCCATTTGCATGAACCCCAAGTCACATCACCACAACAACGTCATGTCGACCGATGCCTTAACCATTCGGTGTAATGTCGGCGAAAATGGATTGTTAATTGATAGTATTTGAGTGAGAAATGGTGTCGTTTGATATATCACTTTAACATGTGCTGCTTGTTTGCCTAATGACGCTGCTGAGTAAATGGCGAAATTCGATTAATGCTCTTCGTCAACCGTTAAACATACAAAGCATAGGTTAAATATAAACATAGTGGAAAGGAAATTTATCCCATGACTGCGTTGATATATACAAGCTCGGTTTCAAGGCGATCAGTTACCTGTAAATAATATGAAAGATGCCTATGATGAAAGTTGAATTTAGAATGTTTTATTATTATTGCTGTTATCATTATGAGCTTAGGTGCATGTATATTTCCACAAGTACCTTATTTCAAGTTAGGGTAGTACTATGTACAAATCATGATAAAAACGATCATTCCTAGATACTACTTGCGTAACATCCATGTGGTTTTGACATGATTTCTGTCAAAAGTGTCTGGAACGTAAGATAACCATGCAATTGAATAATTTATAGCGTGCATAGGATGAAGGATGTTTAAAATGACATTTGAAGTGCTTTCTCATTTGCCTCGCATGGGTTCAGGAAATGCATACACCATATTAAAATAGAATTATCTGAAAAATTAAAGGTAATTTTCTCACTTAAAGCATTTTGCCCGTAATTTACCAAAAACTGCTAATAAAAGAGTTACAATTCATTCATATATCAAACTCCATTACAGTTTTGTTCTTCAGAGGATGTCGAATTTACATTTACATGGTGGGTCAATGTGACAATGTCTCATTCTTCAAATTAATTGTCCAAAGGAAAAAAGTTTAAATGCTATAAATAAAGAAGAAAAAAAAAAAGGAGAGAGCATCTGTCTTCGTCCTGTTGATATTTAGAGTTTGAATCATTGTCGAGATGACGAAAAGTCAATATATAGGATGACCAATTTAGTTGGCAGTCTACTAGGCCTGTTGTTTTTTTAGTCTGTTATGGAGATTTCTTTGAAGCTACTTGTCTCGTCGCATAGGCCATTGCAAAAGTGAAAGTCTGACACCTGCGTGCAAACAATTATTGTACACTCTCGTACAAAGCTACATGTATTGTGCAATAAACCAGAAGATCAATTTACTGTTCACAATTAGATGATTCATTCAAAACTTTTTTTTAACTCAAAGATTGCTAAAGTCTTAGCCGTCATATAGAAACAACAAAATTCATGGAAACATTGGTCATATTAAATTAAATAAGTGCCAGTTTACAGATATTCGGTCAGGATACTGCTTAAAATGACCAGCTCTGTTGGTAATATTTTTGTAAAAAAAAAAATAATAAAAATCTTCAATTGTGCATATCTGGCAGGATTTCTACTTACACATCATATTTTTTTCATAACAATTATAACATTGGTAAAAATAGCTAAAGCAAGTTTATCCTTAATCCGGTTCGGTCGTTGACGCAAACGGCAGACGAACAATTAATAATACATAATAGCATGAAAAGTGTTCAACTGGAATAATTTTCACGTGGAAACTGACAATATATTTTGCTCACAAGATGGATTCTTCGAAAGGTATGAGATTTTCATAACCTGTGAATAAGTTGCAAAAAGAGGTCTTAATTCATTGATAGACTGATCTGTGATTTACAGGAAAAATAAACACGTATCTACATGTAGTACCTACCTGCCTTGTAAATTTGTAAGGTGCAGGCCTCACTGGATGCGTATAAGCTGAGCGCAGAGGACAGTGCATTTTGTTTTCGCATCATTAATTTTCAACACCTAATATGCGATATCCATGAACTAGTGTTTCTGTGTTTCCCTTAACCCGTACCACCTTTTGGAAAGGTTACTCTTCTCTCTCTCTTTAAGAGAATGTGCCCAAGAATACTAATGGCGCTGTCTCAAACTTTCAATTTCATCTTATATCGATTCCATTTATTGATTTTAAATTCAGAGTTTTCCTTCCAGTGCAAATAAATCATTTTTTTCATCTCAAAATGGCAGCTGCCTTTTTATATTTCACTACTTCATCGTTTGAAAACAATTATGAAATGTATATCAAAATGAAGCAGTGTGAATGGAAATGACTCAATTCAACAATAAATTGCCTATTGTTACTGAAAAAGGTGATCTTGAATTTCATACCCTGTTGATAATTTAAAGATATGAATGATCATTTACAAATCAGTCGTTCTTATTCAGGAACCGCACATTTGGAATGGACTAAAATTGTGATTTTTACACTCTTTGCTTTTGTATAATACTTCATTTATACTTCGTTTCTTGCACTCTGTATCGAAATATATGATAAACAACAACAACCACGTTTCTAAATAAAAGGAGCCACAGAAGTGCTGCCTAGAACTAAATTGGACTTAGCACAGTCAACACGCATTTCCATATTATCCCAGCGTCTGCATAAAACGAATAAATGGGACTGCCACACCCTCGTTCATTTCGCTTTCTGTTTCTATAAAGTTTGCCGGACACACTCTCAAAATCTTTATATTTCCCATCATAAATGCAGTGGCAACTGGTAAGATACAAGTTCGTCCCACATGGCTTAAAAACTGGGTGAAACAATATTTTTCTTCCCGCCTTCCTTTTCATGGGGTGCAACCGGGTGAGTGAGGTGCACTATTGAAATACTGGGCGTCGTTCAAAAGAGCATTCCCATAGACCCGATGACGTCATCGCGTAGAATGCTTGGTGGGAATGATGCTTTCTGCACAATAGTACATTATCGTTTGCAGTTAAAATGCGTGATGGTATCACAACTATGCGAGGAAATTATGAAATTTACCATTCCTATTCAAGAGGTTATTATCATAGACAATTCTTTAATAATGCCCGTTTGCTGGGCCTTGATTCGTCACAAAGTCAATTGCTCTGATACAACAGAGCCTACATAAAATCGATCTCAATAAGAAATTTGTCATTGGGGGTATATCAATTTGTCATAATATTCACTTGCCAAGCACATATGATTTCTCTAAAATAAATTTGGGTGTCATCTCCGGATTATTCCACACTAGTGGAATAATTTATTTGCCAAACCTGAATTCGTCAAAAAGTCAGTCGCGCTTACGTACAGCAACAGAGCTCTCATGAAATTTATTGATTAGAATGATGAGAATGGTTAGAAAGTTAACATTGGGGGCATGTTTGCATGTGAAGATGCGATCAAATATAAACTCCCCAGCCACAAAATCAAACACAATTACACAGTCAAATAATCAAAATTATAGGGAGGACTCAGATTTCTTTTCATTTTTGTTACTGTGGTTAACTTTGTGTTTAAAAGCAGCAGCAAGCAAGAGACTAGGGGATCGTTTCATGAAGAGTCTTGTCGGTGATTTTAACCGACTAATTTGCTTTCAGCCAATCAGATGTGAGGATTTTCAGTAGCTTATAACAGTTGTCAGTGAAAATCACTGACAAAACTCTTCATGAAACGCTCTCCAGATGAAGGTGGCCTTTCTACATGTACCCTACAAAGCTGATATGCCCTCATTAACATAAAATTATCTTATATATCATAGCCTTGCTCAGTGATAAAATGGATTTTTAAAAAAAGAGATGGAATAAATTATGTGCAGCTGTCTTGAACAAAGCAAATATGAGTATAGATTCGCACCACCTCTGCCATTAAATTTCATTTGGTTTTGTGACTTATTAGGAAAAAAATTCACAGTTAACTGACAATAACGGTAATATATTTTCTTTTTTTTATTGCTGTAAAATCTATTTTATTTATCAATCATTTTATTTCATGTTTTTCTTTTCTTTATTTCTTAGTTTTTAGTTATTTTTTTTGTTTATTTATTCATTCATTCATTTTTGCTGGATGGGGGACAACAGTTCGAGAGGGTTTTTTTTACATTGTCGGTTTGTCTTTTTTATCATCCTTTCTGTTAGAACAACGTCTGTGAGGAGTTAAAGGACAGACGCAAAGACAGAGACCATTGTTATTGAAAATGTCACGGAATCTTTACCATACTCTGACAGGGGTTCTGGCATTGAAAGACAAAGTTCTGTAAATAATGATGTTATTAATATAATGATAGTATGAAACAAAACTCAAATAGCCAAGTTTTTTTTTCCATAGTTATGCGTAACATTATCATGATGATAATGACAGCAACGCGTTCTCAAGGCTACTAATGCTTGGAGAGTGAAAATGGAAAAAAGGTATAGTGGTTGTTTTTTTTTAAAGTAATCAGTAGGCCTACAATTGTTGAATACTATAACATATTTTTCAACCAGAATATGGTGTGGTAGGGGAAACGTTTTATTCCTGTTCTTTCCGAAACCTTTTAAAACTCACCAAACCGTGTCGGGGTTTTCTCCAACAAAGAGTGGATCTTTTACTTGATAAAAGGGGGAATTTGTATCTCTGTGGTCTTTTCTGCGGTGACGAGAATACCTTTTATTTGAGTGACTATGCTCTTTTGAAGAAAAACGTATGTATCTTTGCCTGCGAAATTTGTATTTAATATTCACAGCGGTCAAGTGTGTTCAGGTATTGTGATTGTTATTTAGTTGATTTGATCCCTGCCGTCATAATAGAATAATAGGGCGGATTACCCATGGGGTATGGAGGAGTTTTGGGGACTTTTCCCCGTGGACCGAACGACATTTTCACTCGACGGTCATGTCGAGTTTTGATGTATGGCCGGCTGAAATAGGGGCAGTTCCACGGTAACGGAATTACAAACATTTTTAGAGTTTGTGTGCCTATTTTGTACCCTGCCTGCATGCCTTCTTACCAATACTCTAAACTATGCCCTTTTCTTTCACTGAACTCTTTCATTTCAACAATTTTCTGCTTACATTCATGATATTGTGGTATATGTACCTTGGTAACATAATTACCAGAAAATGGTGCTACTTTCAAATAACAAAATTGTCTTGTAAAATGAAACATACATTATACCATTAGTGACAAGGTAGTGGAATTCCTTTTTAAAATTTTTTTAAATTTTTTTAAAAATTTTTTAGCTTCTTTGAATGTCAGGATTTGGCTATTCAGGACTATCAAAGTGATTGCTTTTACTATAAATCTGAAGCTGATTGTGCTTCCCATGTGGCATTGCCCATAGGTTAAGTGGGCAAGCCACATAGAATTTCCCGACCAAATTCCAGTCGCAGTCAGCCCCTGAGTATTAGAATGACTTTCCATTTCTTTTTGTGTTAGATATTTAATGGTGTTGATGAAATTCATGATGTTGGGGATCTCAGAACTGAAATAATTCTGATTTGTTGTCTCTCCTTCGCTGACTGTAATATATTTGGTGGTTGTAACTTAACCAGCTTTTTAATTCTAGCTACAATTTTTGAGTGATGGATTGAAAGGAAGTGACTGACTAAAAGGGGCCAGCTATGGCCAGTTTCTCAAACCGTTTTAAGTGCCATTTTCTGCACCGCGGTTCAGAGAGATAGCAGAAAAACAAACAAACTATGGAATGTCAAAGTCATGAACATTTACGTCAGACTTAATGATGTTCACGAAATTCAGACAGGAATTGGATCTCTTATTTATATGTACATGTAGTTTTACCAAAGGTTCAAAAGTTCCGAACGGTTTTCTAATTCCGAGGTTCATGATTCCGAAAGTCCATAATTCCGAAAGGTTCATGATTTCTAAGGTTCATAATCCGAAGGTGCGTTACTCTGAATGTTGGTAATTCTGAAGGTTCATGATAATTCCCCAAAATGAGAAAGGGTTCACAATTCCGATAATAAATCAGTGTTAGTTCCGAAAAAAAGAGAAAACTATGTAGAGTTCTGTTACATTTGGGAATTACGAAGACCCTGTTTAAATTTTGGAGTTACGAGCTCCTGGTATGGAATATTTGCGTTTCGGACTATATGATCCTTCGGAAAAAGGAGTATACTCCTCGATCCCTCATCCTCCCGATAAAGCCTTAAAATGTACTAGTATTTAAGTTCAACGCATGAATCGCTCAATGTCAGTGGCGCGTAAAATATGTAGGCCTACCACGCATTTATGGATATCGCCTGATATATTTGTGGTGCTTGTTGTTGCATGCTGCTATTGTACTTAGTATTCGTGTGTTTTAGTTCAATCCATATTTTTTCCTGATGCTGGATTACGATGAACCTTTATCATTCCCATAAACCCATCTCACAGCGCATTAACATCTCCATAGTAGAATTAATGCAACGTGCAGTGGGTGTATGGCACGCAGACCCTCCCCCCCCCCCCCCCCGTTCAGTAATTTCCAGATACGTCTCGTGACGAGACGTACTCTCGTCTAATAGTGTATAATGTATACACTAAGTCAAGGACAAGGTGTGGTGTATTTTTGTAAGGCGTCTTTGTTGATAAAAAAGTGAAAGAACTGAAGTATTTGCGGGAGGGGGTGTTTACAAACGACTTGACTATGGCAAGCCAAATAGAATTCCCAGTCATTATAAATCGCATCAGCTAAAGCTGAAATATGCAGACGTAGACGAAAATGACTTATGCTTACAGTTTAATTGTGAAGTTTTTTTTTTTTCCTTTTTTTGGGCCACAATTTAATTGGGATTATGGGAAATGCAGTCACACTTTATCAAAACATCAGGAAAAACTTGGGGCATATCATTTGGCAATTCATATTCAAGTCGTTTGTAAAGTCATGCGTAACTTTAGGAACAGCTATATAAAACAGCCCCAGATGTTTGTAACAATGAAAATATTATGGTTCCTGTTAGTGGAGCCATGGAAAATCTTTGGACGCGGTGCACTATTTTGCACTGTGGAATATACGTGGGCAAGTCTTTTTTCAAAAGTTTATTAACCCATTCTAGATGTAAGGTCCAAAATGTGTGATTTTGTCCTATAACTTTTGATGCAAGGCCCTAATAAAAAAAAACTGATAACATGAGCAGGAAGAGAAAAACAAAATCTGCCCATTAGTGTGCCCTTTGCGGTTCCGTCAGTATTTGTTGTTTGATGCCGAAAACATTTTAAAAGAAAAAATAAGCACTAAAATCCTTAAATTGGCAATGAAAAAGTTCGAAATCACTGTTTATCGAACCAAATTGGCAACTTCTCCACAAACTTTCGTCAACTTATTCATTACAGATTCATGACTTTATAAGAAAAAAGTAGCATAAAAGAAACACGGTGTTGCCAATTTGAAAAAGAAAAGCTGATCAAATTAAGACTTCAATAATCATGATAATTCCTGCTATGAATGGGTTAAAGAATTGTGGACAGAAAGTGAAAAAAGAATCAATCTGAGACTTTGTCTGGTCGAATGATGGGTTAGCTATATTAGCTTGATTCAGTCTCTGATTCGGTAACCTACCAAATAGCATGGACCCATGGACCCACCCACATGTATCTTGAACGAACTTTTTTAGCAGTCTCCCAAATTTGCTTTTCTGTGAGAAAATGGTTCAACGTATTACTTTGGGGTATTAGTTTTAGTTTGAGTAAGCCTAGATTCAAGAATCTGGCAAGCCTAGAATGGACAATCGACCACTTGTACTATTCTCAAATATTCGCAAGAAACCTCAGTAATGTCATGGTGGCCCTTTCATCGGATTGGACATTGTAAGGTGGACCCCGCATGCACACTGTTGGGTAGTATTCAGATGAAAGGGAAACGGTTCGAGAAGAGAGACACCCATAAAGTTCTGACACCAGTCACGCCAATGGTATTGTGGAATCCAAGATATTTCGACATTATGAGTCAAAGCGTTCAAGTTAATTGGCTTATTATTGGTCAGTTGGAAGAGTTTTTTTTTTAATTAAAAATTTTTTTTTTGGGGGGGGGGGTATAGTTTTAGTCTGAATATCTTTAAGTGGTCATATACCACTTTTGGGAGCGAATTGTGAAGCGCTTTGAAACTGCTATACAAGAAAAGGCTATGAAACGTTCATATACTTCTCGGATTCGATTTGAATGTATGGAAACCATGTCCTGTCTTGGATTACAGCCTTCTCGGGATGGTCGAAAAGGTGCCAATGCCGTTTATACGCAGTATAAGAGTGCCCGTTGGGAGATGACCGTAGTTTGTTTCATTCAGTGCACACACATGCACATCCGTCCATTTATTGTCATCTTCCGGTTTATGAGACCACTTTGCCGTAAATATACCGACAATGACTATTGACCCTCAAAATATGAATTATTTGTGGAATGCGAGTTCCACCATTATTTCAGAGAAAATTAACGTCATTTACGTATCACCAGTATACATGTACATATTCACGGTCTGCTTATCATCTATTGCACTGCGTTTGATGGAAAAAAGGATAGTGGATATTATGGAGGGGACACTGCTTCTCTGTAGGCAGATCAAATACACCATTGCCATTGCAGTGTTCAAGACTGCACCTTATTATCAGCGCATTGCAACCCTGAAATTTCCCCTCACAACGATCTTAGAATGGGGTGAAGTATTAACAAGCTAGAGTGTTTCAGCCAGTCTGCAGGTCATATGCTAATGAGCAAATAAGCAGGATTCACGTAAATGCTCTCGTGGTCAAATCTTCCACCCTGTCAAATCTCATGAATTATGAGACTTTCTCTGGAAGAATTTAACTACTTTATCATCAAGTAAAATCATTGGTTGATACACCACTGAAAAGAGTAAATATCACACTTTCACATTCTTGTATTCATTTTGATGATATATTTGGGGAAATATGTGTAAATCAAGATGAAAAAGATGCTTCAAAACATAATTCTCTTCCTCTCACTTCTCTTGCAGACTGTGCAAAACTTTTTAATTTTAGCCCAAATAATATTTACATCAAAATAAAGCTGAAAATCTGTACTTTTTCAAAATACCATTCTTAATATGGGACACCTTTTAATCGGGTCAAGAGCACACTTTTCCCAAGGAAGTTCAGGACGAGATTTCTTGATTTTTTGATCAGCATGAAATCCAGTGTTCTGATTGGCTGAATAAGGCCAGAAACATGCCAGCGCGGTTGTTTTGAAAAGATCACCACACACGGAGTGTGATCTTCAGTGACTCAGGAAGTGACCGTTAGGATTCCAGGATGAGTGTGGGGTCTGAATGGACCGATCACAGAGCAGTGTTTATGGTTTGGGGCTGGAAAATTGCACTTGGTCTGTGTAAAGTGTGCTCTTGACCCGATTAAATTACATCATGTGTAAAAAACTGATATTTTCATAAAGCATAGACATTCAGCTTTGTGGTCATGTGAAAATTATTTGGGCTTATTTACAAAAAGCCTTACAAAATGGCAACTTTTGGCAGGCGAAAAAAAAATCATTTTTGTATCGTTTTTTATCAAGAATTTTCAACTCTTTTTCATTAAATTCATATACATGGCAGAGATTCATTAATCGTCTTTACATAGATACCAAAAACATCAAATTTGATAAAGTATTAGAGCAGCAAGGGCAAATCTGAAAGTAGTGTTCTGACAGGTTCAAACTCATTAAATATGCAGACCCTGTTCCGTTCATGCATACCAGTTACGTGAAAGAAGCCACTTTTAGACTTGCCCACTAATGTAAACCTGCGCCTGCGTCTCATTTGAATTTCGTTTTACTTGTTACGAATGGAATAAATAGCCTGGACTTACTAATGTAGACCGGTGCCTGCCTCTCATTAATTGAGTTGCGTTTTATACTTACCCAATCGACTGATAGGGGTCTTACAAAGGTGTTGATTACTGATTCATTACTGGACAGCTTGGCAATAAGGACGTTTATCTAGAAAATAAAAGAAACATGTGCCGTGTATTGATTCGCCAAAGGCGGGAGGGGGGGGGGTATTTCTTAAAATACACGTATGTGTACATGTAGATCCCTCTCGTTTATCTGGTCACTGTGAAGAGAATGAACGTCCATTCGATATCAGCTTGAAACCATTCTCTATTGAGGAAACCAAGAAAGTGCAAATCGGCAATTACTCTTTTTCTTATAACAAATACTGTGGAGTTTTCCCATTGATATCGATGGTCTTTTACCCCTGCTTTAATCTTGATCACAAAACGCCCAACCCGTAATCCTAAAAGAGAAGGAAGGGGTAAACAAAATCGAGAGACTGTTGAAAACTCGTGGTTAAAACTGAATACTAAAGAAACCATCTAGGAAGTATTCTGAAAGGTTACTTATGAAGGCAGTAAGGGACTGCTCTGTTTTTAAGGTTTTGAAACTACATGCATCAACTATCAAATGACGAATTGTTACATTGTGGCATTCGCCAGTCTTGTCGAATTCCACAATATTTCTCATACATTGTAGAGTAAAAAATGCTTTGCCAAAGGACTGTACGTAGCCAAAACCAAGTGCAGTTTTACTTAATAATGCTGTTTGATCTCGTAGTTATGATTCCCTGGTCACGTTAGCAAGACCGACACAAGACCGACAACAAACCTTACAAACTTGTACATTGCCCCCAACGACCCCCAAATCGACTGATTAGGAATCGTTGTGGAGTCTTTTTAACTGTGTGTCTGACGTATTTAGCAGCCAACCTGTTTGCTACCTCTGAGCTTTCTTTATCAGTATATGCTTTCACTTTAATTCAGCAATGATGCATGATGCTTTAATCTCATCTGAATGCATTTCGGAGGCACTTTCGAGCCTTTGATTCAACTAAACCTTCAAAATACCCGTGGAAAATCATTCAACTAGATACACTCATTATGGTTCATTAAGAGCTTCAAGTAACCTGTATTAATCATGTTAATCCTGATTATGCACGGATCGATCGTTGTTTAGAGGTTATCATTATTGAGAGTGCAAAAGTCATGACAGTCATAATAGTACAGTCTGGTCTAGACTGCTTGGTCTGTAGACTACATTAAGCCCTGAATTGCAGTTGTTTCTAAAAAGACAAACACTGACAAACTGACTAGACGTAGCTATGGGTTCTTTTTAAAATGTATCTTTGAGAAATCATTATTCTTGGCAGATTTATATCATCCGCAAAATTTCTCCTTAAAAATTATTTTTCATTTACGGATCTGCCCCACGTCCAATATATTTTTATGTTCAGTTCTGTGAAAAGACGATTATGAAGATGACCTATATTGTATGGAACTAGCTTTAATTCAAGGACGCTATATTATTGAAGACTGGGCTGTTTTGAGGCCATGGTCATCCCTGGCTTTAAAAAAATGTAAAAAAAAAAAATAGATCAATCAGAACTAGTGAAACTTTGGCATGTTTGGCAAAGGTTGGTAAATAGCAGTTTTGAGGGCCTACTTGAGCTGTGACGTCACTATCCAATGAAGCGTGCACAATATAGCCTCTCAAATTATACTATAAAGATATAGCAGCATTATTATCTGTAGAGCAGTTATTCATGTGAATCTTGTTATGGTATGTAGATGGAAGTATTTATTTTTTATATGCAAAATTTATAACCCCAGAGACTCCAACCCCAAGCACCGGAGATTCTCCCGCCGAGACCCCTAGCAAACGGGAGACTTTGATTGAATTTGCGCGTAGCCCATATCACCAGCGCAAAGCGCGAAATTCCTTGCGGCCGGAGGCTATTTTTAGGGTTATAGCTAAGCTCTTTGATGCAAGCTTAGGCTTATTTTTGAACATATGACCACACTAAATGAGGTAAAAATCCAATGATTCAGATTCTTTTTATTCAAAAAGGTGTTTGGGCGGGAGAAAAAAGGAGAAACACAGCTAGGGCGGTAGAAATTCAAACTCAAGCGGGATCGAGAACGGGAGATTTTGTAAAAATGGACTCAAAGCGGGAGATCTCCCGTTTTCGGCGGGAGTCTCTGTAACCCCCCTTCACTTTCTTCGAAAATTACCGCCTTAAACAGTTAGATGCATTTTGTTTGCTTGCTACGCAAACGGTATGCGATTAGATACAGCATGTTTCTTTTAAAGGGAAACCCACATTTTCTCACAAATATCTCATCTAATAAATACATCTAAACATAATGATGATGTATAATTAAAGGCCCTTCACACTTATTCGGAATGAGCAGGAATCGAGCGGAATCAGCCAGAATGATTTTTTTTTTCGAAATTCATGCCGCATTCGGTTTGGAATTTCAAATTTACCCAAACTCCTACACCCTTCTAAGAATGCTGTTCGAGTACTTAGAATGCGCTTCGAACTCGCCTCGAATGATTCTTGCATGTTCCGGGTGCATCAGCCATTGAATGTAGTTGGAACACAGTAGGAATGTTTAGAATACTGTTAGAATGCAGTCCGAACGTTTCAATGTACTTCGAATACCTTACGAGTGCTGTTCGATTGCCACCCGAAGTCTGGTTGGAAGGTGCCCCAAATACTGTACGAATTCACTTCGAATGCAGTCAGAACGCTCCCGAAATGGCTGCCGAATGTGGTTTGAAAATTCAAACAGAATGCAGCTGGAATACTTACAATGTTCTTCAAATGTACTGAAAATATAACACGAATGTCCTGAGTGTACCAAGAATGCCGCCGGAAAGGTCTCCGATTGGGGTAAGGGTATTTAGGATTTTCCATCAATCTCAGCCCTAAAACCATCTGGACCAGAGAGTATGGAACCCACTCGTGACCATGTTGCTTTGCTCCAGATTGTGGTCCTCGAGCCAGTGAGACCTGCTTGAAAGAGTTGTTGAAGAGGTCAGTAGAAGAGAAGAAAAGGAGGAGAAGACCCTGCAGAAGATATCAAACCCGACCATTGCTGGCAGAGGAGAGGAGGGGGAGGGCCAGTCGGCACGTTCCAACTGCATTCGAGCCGCATCTTCAACGATCATGGAATCTTAAAGAGTATATCAGATAATTCCAATATCATGTAGTTGTGACTTGACTGTTTACAGTACATGATCATAAACAGATCTAATAAAAATTTAGAATAGTGGCAAGGAAACATGTTCCTAAATTTGTGTGCAGAATTTAAAGACTTTTCAAGCTAGGGCAAACAGCTTATTGAAATTGATTCATACTATGCAAAAGCAGCCTGAAAATTCTACCAGTCTACTTAGAGCTTACCTTGTTGAAACGTCAAAAGCTCTACAGTAAAATATTAGAAAAGGGTTACTTTTTTGATATGGTCCTTCCCATCCGAATTACAAGAGGTTATCTGTTTGATGGACGATGGATTAAAAGAACTTACATTTAAAAACCTTGATGTAAGGTGTGTGAAGAAAGAAATGCTTTGATAGAGCGGTCTGCTTTGAGGATGTTCTATATCAATATGGACGACCAAAGTCGGGGGTTACAAAGGTGCATGTGTTCCTCTACCAAACTGGAAAACGGTGTGATCAAGCAATGTGCGTATGATGGGGAATTTCAACTTCTTGTCTCCTTGTTCTGATAGTCCTGCGCACCCCTGTTACACCTATTTTGTTTCCTAACCGAGATCGGTTTCGGACCGTTCTGGTGTAGGAAGCAAATCTGATGTAAGCGCTCCAAACCTGCCTGAGATCGGTTGAAAGCGAACCTGTCTGAGACCACATCCTGATGTGGTCTGAAGTAGGCCTCGGACCGGTCTCGGATAGGTTTGCTGTTGATGTAAACACTTTCCTACCCCGGAGCGGTCCAAGATAGGTTCGAGTAGTATGCAGCACCAGACCCTGGTTTGTCATACTGTCAAGACTGAAGCAGGGAAAGACGCGTGTCCTTTAATATGTTTAAAAGATTACCCACTTTTTGTCATGCGCATATCACCTCCTTGGAAGTCGGCAAATATTGCTTCAATGTGCTAAGAGTATTTACACACCGAGCGAGAAAAGGATGGGGAGATGATCTACCTGGTCTAATTTGGTTTTGTCAGAGGGGTAATTCATGGATGTGTAAATAGAACCGAATGAAGAGCATTGCGACTTGTTCCCAAGCACGATGTATACCATGAGATTCCACCACACATGCTCCGCCGACAGTTGCTCCACTTCAGTTTCGTACACTAACTGAATACTGAAGTTTAACCCTGGACCAAGCGCTTTGCCAAACCCTAACCTTTGCCTCACCTAAAACTCTATTGTAACCCTGTGGGGTCGGGTCACCATACCATGGACATGGAATGTTAGGTTGTAGAGTCGAGGTAAACTCGTGGGACTTTGGGTCACACAGAATGAGGTTCAAATCCATGCCACAGTATAAAAGTCCTGTAACGAAACCCTGATCTGTATTGCCATTTGCAACTTGATCGACGTGAAGTAAGTGAGTACCGTTTAGAAATTCCCGTGATGCGTGAACGATTCTTTTCAATATCCTCCCGCTGCCACAATGTAACAATTCTCGATCCATATTCCTTTCAGGCAAACGAACAGAACAGATATAAGCCTGCAAATTTGACTAGCTCCTTAATTTCAAAATTAGGATTCTTGTATTTTCATATCCAACGGCATCCCTCTGCTGCCACCGATGCAGCAATGATATGAGAAGCATCAAGAATGATGCTCGATCTGGGTTTCCTTCTGACATGTGAACAGATCAGGGCACCGTTTCATGAAAGTTGTCAGCACTGACAAGTTGTCATTCTCTGACAATTTCAGTAAAATCCTTCGTTTTGATTAGCTGAGAAGCAATGGTCAGTGGCTGTTACTATGGTAATTGTCAGAGAATGACCACTTGTCAATGCTGACAACTTTCATGAAACGGTGCGCAGGTTCATACACTCTTAGAAAAAAAAATGGTGCTGAATAGAACCTTTTTTTTTTTTTTTTTTTTTTTTGTCCCACATTTGGATCCTTTCAAGGTTCTTTCGGAGAACCATTACTAGCCTATAGAGTTTCTCGAAAGGATTTTAAAGGGGTCCTTAGGACAATTATTGGTTGTACGATGAATTTTTGAGGTTCTTGAAAATATAAAGAACCCTTTATAGAACCCCATTCCTGGAGGTTCTAAATACGAGACAAACACTATGAACATGGTGGACAAAGAAAGCGGACAACATAAACAACCTCTCATTCTACCCTTCACAATGGTTCTGGTAGTCAAAAGAACATCCCTTCACAGCTATTATGTTTAATCAGTAGTTCCAGGTGAATATGCATGTGACACCTGTTCCACATATTTCAGATAATAGCAGTGAAGGGAATGTTCTTTTGACTTCCAGAACCATTGTGATGGGTAGAATGAGGGGTTGTTTATTTTGTCCACTTTCTTTGTCCATCATGTTCATAGTGAAAGAAAGGTTCTAACTATCATCCTTTTCTAAGAATGTACACATTACATGCACCTTTGATTACCCCTTAGTCTCTAAATTGGAATTGGATTCCATTCTTTTTTCTCTTAGAGCTAAAGCAGATATAAGGATATTACAAAATGATTTTTGCTCCTAGCTTATTTCCTGTATCGAACAGTTCCCGCAACCGTAACACTTAGGAAAATGTTTTAACGAGAGTCCTAATAACCAAACGGTCTAACGTAAAAACCTTTATACATGATTGTGAAAGGAAGAACTGTGATATGTTTGAGTGGTGTCTTTTCTATGCGTGTGGCATATACCACTGAAGTCATCGCAGACACCTTATCCACAGGGTAAACTAAATTCCATCCCTGCTACTTGAGTTCTTAAACCTAGAGTGACGACAAGGAAAAATGGGGGTACAATGGAGCAAAGGGAGCATCGTGGAATTTGAATTGCAAATAGCAATGGTGACACAGTCGTCTGAAGAATTCATCGTTGTAGCATTAGGCGTTTCAGCACAACTTGTTCGGGTGGTATAATTCTCCGTAAAATTCTCAATGTAATTTGTGAGAGGATTCGAAGAAGAGGTCAATGTATTGATCAAAATGATATGTTTAGGAATCATCTTTCTAATTTTCAACCTGGCGGGTTGATTTCGTAGTAGTCTCCATAATTATGGCGATGTTTATTTTAGAACTTTTACATTATCAGTCTGTTTGTTTGGTTCCATTTGAGTTAGAAAGACATTTTCGTGTTACACAGCGACAAAAGTAAGGTCATGATTCTCCGAATTCAATCAAAACTATGTTTTCAAGTGCACCAAAGCGTTGAACTGCTTTTAAAGTAGGCTGTGTGCCTGGATAAATGAAGACTACCGAATACATGGTGGGAAAAATAGTTTCCATGTTTCGTCTAAGTGTCATCATATTCTTTCTTCACCTCTCTCTCAGAGTGAAGCCATTGTGTACATGAATAGAGCATTTATTTGCAGTACTTGCCCAACTGGGGGTACATTGTTAATCCTTGTTTTCATTTCCGTATTCATGGACTAATCCATATTATGATACGAGGGCAAAGTTCACGCGCATGCGCGTTGTGTGAATACGGAGGAGTACGAAGGCCATATGTGCGTTCCTAAATTAGAAAAAGTTTTGAGAATGTCTCTAGATAATAAATACACTATCAGCATCACAAAAATATACTATCAGAGTTATCTTAGCTCCAAAAATCTCGACCAATTCCCTGACATATAAATGGCTTAGGAATTCATTGGAAATTTGTTTCCTTTGGCTACCCTGTCAAGTTATATTCTCGTCAATGTATTTCTTAACTCTGACAATAATACAGCTTGACAGGGTAGCCGAAGCTAAGTTAATGCGCTAAAGTTAATTTGGCTAAATATTCATGACATGTTCAAAGTAAGTAAGCAAAGGTTGAAATACATTATGCAATATTATGAACAAAAGTTCTAGACATACTGTACTGTAATTAAGCCTATAACTCAAATGTCAAATTGAATATACTTGGCATAGTTATTTTGAAATGGATAATTCATGAAACCATTCCACTCTTATCGGGCATTTTTAAAGAGGTATTGTCTGACTCTCGAAGTCATGATGTTTCTTAAAATTACCCACTAAATAGGTGTATGACTTCCTTATTGCAAATTGTGAGTCGTCATTTGTTGTTAATATCACTATATCAGATATGTAATACTTATTTACTTATTCATATATCTATATATTTATTTTTGCGAGCCCCCCTCCCCCCCAGGCGTCGTTACTTATATGTGGGTACACTTTTTCTCGATATGAAATATATGAATTTAAGCTGTTCGCTTATTCATTTATTGATTGATTGATTCATTCATGTTGCCAGTTTTTCCCGTTTTGGTGTCTTTTTTCATATTTGGGTCTTCTTTATTTCTCACGATGGTTTAATATAATACATGAATTTAAAGCTGTTCGCTTTTCTAAAAATGCAATACATAGGCCCTACCGAACAAAACTATAGCAAAATCTGAACGTGATATTCGTTTTTATGAAAATTAATTATATTTCTTCCCACGTGAATGAAAATTATAACTGTTGTCATTCTGTGAAAGCGTATTATTCGCGTTTAGTTTTGTTTATTCAGAGACGCCATCATGTCTGCTACGTTATAGTTTTGCTATTCATAAAAGGTATACTCATAGAAGCGTGATAGCCCTTAAGCCTATGATTATGGCGTGTCCGATAAATAGCTAAAGGGTTTGGTTATTTCTAGATGGACCTACGACCTACTGATGAACTTCAATATAACATAGGAGAAATTAGAATTGAAAGTGAAATATAAATTAAAAATTGAAATCGAAATGTAAATTGGCATTGAAGTTAAAATTTTAATCTGAAATTGAAATTGGCATTTGAATCTAAAATTGAAATTGACATTTGAAAATAAAATTGAAATTAGTCTCTACAATTGAAATTTGAATTCATTCTAAAAATTGAAATTGTAATTTGAATCTAAATCAAATTGAGATTGAAATTGAGACTGAATTGGAAGCAGGATAATCAAAATGGAACGAAATTTTGTCTTTGAACGATGAACTCTATAACTTGTGTGTCACATGTATAAGAACCTATATGTGGACAGAATTATACTGACGTGTCTAATTTTTAAGATTGTTTTTTAAGCTTAATTCAAAGAACATATATTGTAAAAGAGAGTAGAAACTACGATTCCATTATCACTGAATTGTACACACGAAAGATCAGAGTTATACTCACTTGAAATTCAAAATGTACGTGTATCTAGGGCGTTAACAAATCTTGTTTTGTTCGGAAGTAAAAAGTATTGTCCAAACATTTCTTTTTTTTTGTTCATGTACATGATCCATCAAATATGGTATTTCATCGTCACTTCATACGTCATTCAAACCACAAAATAATCTTTTCTCAGCGGCGGATCCAAAATTCTTTTTGGGGGGGGGGAATCGAGTGGGGAGAAAAGCACAAGTTTACAAAATACAATTTCTGACGTGTCATTAAAACGGAGCATAATATATCTGAAATCTCTGACAACCTCCTAAATTCTCAAGTTTTGTAGGGGCACACGAGATCTATCAGGCCTACCTTGAGTATAAATATTTGTAAATTTTTATATTGATGTATCAAAAGTATGGCAGATTTGCTTTTCCGGGGTGTACGTACATGTACCTCTTTCCACGACCATACTGTTATTGCCACTACTGCTGCTGCTGTTACTACTACTACTACTACTACTACTACCACCGCCACCACCTCTACTACAACCGTTAACTACCGATACTAAAAACTACTTCATCAACACCTACTTCTACTATTACTAATAACTACTACTACTACTACTACTACTACTACTACTACTATTACAACCAATGCTACTTACATGTACAGGGCCGTCGCCAGGGGGGGTGCGGAGGGTGCGAACGCACCCCCCTTCAGAACCAAAAAAAAATAAATAAAAAAAAAAAAAAAATTTTTTTTTTAAAATTTAAAAAAAAAATAAAAAAAAAAAAACAAAACAAAACAAAACAAAACAAAACCGGAGGGGGGGGGGTAGGGATACTTGAGGGCTCTTTTGAAAAAGATCTAGGCGGGCTATATAACTGCATGAAATTGAGTTAATACGTTGTTTTTTGTGTTTTTGTGTTTTTTTTTCATAAAAAGCACCCCCCCTAGAAAAAAGCTGGTGACGGCCCTGTGTATACAACTATTATATACTACTAGCTCTATTGCTGCTACTACAATTTTACAAACACCACTAAACATTCAAGGATATGCCATACTGCATTTCGTTGTATCTCTGCATACGTCGTTGCAAACGTGCACGCATTATTTGCTTTCATTGTCATTGGCAAGGTATCTTTACATTTAGAAACCACTCCTTTAACCTTAAAAATCACTGCAAAGCAAACATGGCAAAGAACAGTTCCCATGTTTCCGATAACATCAGCTGTAAATATAATGATTACATTGAAGGAAGACTCTGCAATTTTCATTGAAGTATTTTATCATAAAACGTTCCCTTTTAAACCAATATATAATCATTTATTGATGAACATTTTCGACTATGATTTTTCCAGCGATTAGAAACGGATTATTAAGAAATTATTTCACCACTTTTGCATGCCTTTAAAATTCCACTTGTTATCTTGTTACAAGTACTTTTGCAGAAGGAAGAAAAATTATCTGAAAATTATTGTAAATATTATTTAGAAACATAGATAAGCAGAAGAAGGTGGCATTTACTGAAAAATAACACACATTCATGCATCAAAAGAACATTTTTGGAAAGCTTGATATTGGTGTTGTGTATTATGAACTGTATATATATAGAAAAATGTGAGATTTGTGCACGTTATAGTTTCTGTTGTTGTGGTAAGTGGTGGTGCGTCGACAAACTTGTGTCCTGTGCACCAGGCGCTATACAGAGATTCTTCAGGTCTACTCCCGTAAAATTTCCTCCAATTTCTATAAAATAAAAACTCTATATATTACTGGTTCTTGCTTAATAATAATAAAAAAGTGAATTAAGTCCCTAAACTCATGGGAATCATATACTGAGAGAAGTGTGTATTATCAGTAATTAAAATAGGGCAGTATTTTTATAGTTCTCAATTCTGAAAGGTGAGACAGGGCTCTTGACTTGAATGTGCGTTTGTTTTCATGGTTCTTTCATTCCTGTTTTACAAGAAAAAAAAACACTTTTGTTTACATACCGAACTGATGACAAATAGTACAAAATGACACCAAATGTCTGTCGGTTCCGCGTAGTGAACATGTCACAAGTCAACAGCCATGTGAGTGTGTGTTTTTCACGTCTCTTTAATACACCGAGATTGTCTATTTTGGGAGTGTCCCCAGTAGGACCCCATCCAAGATGTATAGTTTAGGGGTACTGGCAAACTATAGAGTTGTAATCTCGGAATGCATGTTAGGAGAACTCTACTCGTTTTAGGAGTCATATTAGGGATGAAAGAAGGATCCATCCAATAATTTTGTCTGTCTTGAAAATTAGTGGCTTAAATCGCTATAATCTTTGACGAAATAATGCACGTAATAAATGTCCCCCGGAGCATACATTCTAAAATGGAAATTGAAACCAGTCAGAAAAAGATTACAAATTCATACTCCATGATGAGTGAATCTATCTATAACGTAAATTTTGATACACAGTGTTTTCATGCATTCTAAAGCAGAAGGGTAGGGGCGTTCCACGTTACGCCCTAGTGCAAGTTTGACAAAAACTCGACCTCGTTTATTTGATCAAAATATGACGTGAACAGAGGTTTTTCTCCTATGGTCCATTATGCCCTTGACCTCTGACTTTTCCCAATTACAGCCGGAAATCTATTTTGATATATTTTCGGCAATATTTAGAGCAGCGAGGAAACATCAAAGAAAGAAAATAGAACAGTGAATAGGTCTGAAGGTGGACTTTTTGTTTTGAAAGAGAGTGTGATAATTCTTCAATACCGGTATTTGAAACGTGTATTTCAAATGTGTATTTATGATTGAATAATCAGGATTTGTCATTTTTGATCCCCCTCCCCGCCTCTTTGTATATTTCTTCTTTTATCTCTCTCTCTCTCTCTCTCTCTCTCTTTATCGGCCTATCTCATTTCCCTCCTTTTCTTTCCTTATAGTCGAAACAGGGGCAACACTGAACGTACTCTTATTCATGACGAAGCCTTAAAGGCGAAATATCGAGATTTTAAAATTGTGTTTTACGGAATGTATCGTACAAATTTATATATATATAGGAAAATGGTAAATCATGTAAAGATTATGCAGTTTTTCCCCATAGTCGTTTTATCCAAATTTTCAGGACATTCACAGGTCCCTTCTTCATGGATATTGTGCAAACAGTTGCAGTGAAGAAAATAATTAATGAACGTTCCTTAAAGTATTACCTAATAAAGGACAAATATTATTTTTAGTTATAATGAATATAAAGCATCGTGAAAAGATTGTCCCAAAATGGAAAAACCCCGTAAAAGCAGTAGTTTAGCACTTATTTTCAGGAATTTTCAGTAGACTGATCAAATTAATAATCTGTCAGGTAAGCCGCACCCTTAGTCTTGGAAAGAACACCCCCCCCCCCCCCACTCCTCTCTGCTGTTTAAATGTACTCAATATCTCACTGCTCAGTTATGACTTGTGTTCGGCGTCCTCAACGCATATGCTTTTCGGGTGTACGTCATCATTTGTATTATATATATGTGTGTGTGTGTGTGTGTGTGTGTGTGTGTATATATATATATATATATATATATATATATATATATAAAGCACTGAAAGAAATGATATTTACAAGGGATTGCCAAAGTTGTTTGCATTAGTCAAATTTCTTTCAATATATGTATATATAAATTGCATTTGTTTACGTTATAAACAAATGTTATTGTTTCAAAGGGAATAAATGTGAATTTCGACTTGCATTTTGTATTGCAAATTGACTCTCTTTATCTTCGTTCTGCAGATACCTTTCATGATGAAAGGATCCAGACCAAATACATTCACTACTGCGTTCAAGACGATGATCAGAAGCACATATTCGCCTTCGTAGCGTGGTCTCAGAGCCAGGGTATTTTCATTGTACACATCTTCTACTGCGATGTCATTTCAGAAGCTGCTAATCTGAAGGTAGGTTTGGCTTTGTTCCTGGCCCTATTCCTGGTCCTGGTCCTGGATCTTATTTTTCCATTCCCCACTTGGGCTCCCATGTTGCTGGTCTACGAGTCCATTTCAAATGAGAGGTTGTCAATGTCAGGTCAGATCAAAATTTTTGGATAGGTTAGAGCGCAAGGGCGGGGGGCTTTTAAATGCCCCTTACAATACCAGAATGTGAACTCATTTCAAAATAAAATCATACACCTCCCTGCTTTAATCTAATAGTAATGTAATTTTCATCTGGATAATTATACTGAATAACGTAAACAATGAAAAATATGACAATAAGACCACCGTTGCGTTGAGTTAGGAGTTGACAGTTGATAGAACCACTGGTAATTTTCCAGATTCCCTGGGTTCAATATCCCTCCCCTTTGGGCCGCATACGCCTCATACCTCATACGCCAAAGAGTTGCGTTGAATTTTTGAAACCTAGTTAGAAGCAACTGAGTGCAATCGACCTTAGCTCCGAGTGACGAAGGCCTTCATATAAACAGTTCCACCTACACCAGTGTCAGTATTTAAAGGGAACATGCAGAGCCACTGGGCTATTTCCGGAACCGCCTATCAAACGGAACAAATCTAGGTTATTCGTGAAATGGAGGGCAATGTAATAGATTCTTTAGAAAATAGTCAGCTTTTTATTTGAACCAGCGGGGTTTCAGTAATTTGGGAAGCAACGTATTGTTCATGAACCTTTTATTTTCGCAACGTTTAGTAGAGGCATGTGCATTCAAAAGACCGCAGGTATTATTTACTCTATTTATAATAGCTATTGTTCTGCTGAGAAGTTCAGATTCAGGATATTTTTCAGAAAACAGTAGCTGATAGTGATAGTATAATGATGCATTTTATCATACCCCGCCAAAGAAGTTTGAAGCGGTATATACGAATCAGCGTACGGTCGGTCGGTCGGTTCGTTGCAAATCTTGCGGATCGAACTACTTCCTCATTATTCGAGCAATGCTTATGAAATTTGGCACGCACATTGGTCTTGTGGTGAAGATGTGCAAGACATGTTTCCTTCAATGTGTCGGAAAATGCGTTGCCATGGTAACGGGCTTATTATGGCAGTGAATCGGGGGGAAATATTGCGGATCGAACTGCTTCCTCATTTTTCAAGGAATGCTCAGGAAATTTAGCACACACATTGGTGTGGGGGTATTAATCACCGTCAGTTTAAAGTTTCAGTTTCTACTGTAAAATTGACCCTTGTCGTTTGATAAATCCCCCTCATCTCTAATTCACAAAGGGGGTTTACTTTAACCATGGTTTTAAACCATGGTTTATGTAAGTGTACATGTTACTCCGGGTAGATAAACGTAAAAATGGGTATATGAGCATATGAAAAAGCGCATTACTGCTCGCCCATTAGACAATAGGACTTGCCCGTTTTACTCTTTTGGAGGTTGAAATCATACTTTAAATTTAAACCATGGTATAAGTTCAGACCTCTTTTGTGAATTCTCTCCTGTAGGTCTTGAATCTACTGACGAGTTTGTATAATAAGGAGGCGTTAGAAAATGCTAATGACCGGTCATTAGTACTTTTTAAAAAAGCGGTTGCGCTTTAGAAGGAAAGAAAAAAAGTGTGGTCACGTGTCTGTCCTCAACCAATCGTTTAATTAGTACCAACGTCATCGTGTTAAAACATTTATACTGCGTCTTTTAACCTTGTTTTAGGTCAAGTTGAAGTTGCAGTTTGATATGAAAGATACTTTGTTGAAACAGTTTAGAAGTATCCTGCTTGAATGACAATGTAAGTGATTAAATGAATCTTTTATCTTGCAGGCGGCATTCGCCAAGGGTTTCCAAGCGGCCTACAGAGACTGGAAGAATGACAACAGACCAAGAAGACACCTCCCTCCTGCCCGGGATACTTACTCTGAATATGCCCCTCCAGCTAGGCTGACCCGAGGAGGTGAGCAAAATCAATAGAAACCTATTTACCATTTGATATGATAGAATGAAATATCATAGTAATGTTAATGGTGTTGGTGATGGAAATGATACGATGATGATGATGATAATAACAAAAATGATGAAAATAATAACAGTAGCAATGATAACAACAACACCAATAATGGTAGTAATAATGATGATAATGTTTTATATATTTGTGTCTATATTTTTCAATATCTCTTGTATATTTATTTTCAATTGTATATTTGCATGTGAACGAAACAAATATCCTTTAAGGACGATATGAATGAATGAATGAATGAATGAATAATAATTATGATAATGATAACAACAACAATAGTAATAATGATAACAATAATGGTAATATACGATAATAACAGCAGCGATAATGAAAATGATAATAATACTAATACTAACAACAATAATATGATGGTAATAATAGTAGCAATAATGATAATAATGATAATAGCAGTGCTGTTGATAATGATATTTTAACAGATGTTAAGAGAAAATGTAAACATTGGCTTGATAGCTTAATGACACCAATTTTCATTCAAAGCTTTATCCATGTGTTATTTATCGCACCACAAAAAACTTAACAGAAATTAAAAAAACAAGTTGCATCTAAATTATGCACCCATAATCAATAGCACAAAACGTATATCATTTCATTCCATTGGATTCAGCTCTAGATCATCATCGCCGTTCTTACGAGGCACCAGCTGTACTCGAGCGCGAGCAATACCGCCCACCGGCCCGAGTGGCTAGCCGACCACGGCCCCGTCAGCGCTCTTCCCATGGACCCCGTCCTAACCAACTCATCGAAGTCTATGGCGACCCTCGACAGGGTGGCTATGACTATGACGACGACTACGACGACGACATAGTGGTCGAAGCCCCACCTCCGCAGCGACCCGCCGTAGAGAAGGAGGTCGTGTACACGAGGGAGACCTTCCCTCCGCCCCAGTTCGGTGGTGAAATGTACGACCGACGAAACGGGATGCGGGGAGGGTCCATTCTACGATGACGATGTGTATGCTTCCAGAAGAGGAGGTTACGGTGACCGAGGTGGTTACGGTGACCGAGGCCTTTACGGTGACCGCGGTGGTCGCCGATCACGACGATATGTCGACAACGGCTACGCACGCGATGACATGCTCTTCTAAACCTAGTTTCCTCAACGATTCATCCTGAAAATTTTCTACCTATACTAGTCATGGTATATAATATACCGTAGGGCAGCTGGGTAACCTGCACAAACCTGTGCACATCCTAACTGGCTGAAGGTGGGGAATAGATGGGATAAATAAAGTATGATTGAAGAGGGCAGCTCACAAGAGAGTTTTTTCACACAAAAAACTCCATATGAAAGCTTATTTAGCTTATGTAAACCTCGACTTAGTGAAAAAAATCATAAATTACAAAATGCAAAAGACAATCTTTCAATAATTTCATTGGATGTTATTGAAGATTTGAGAAAAAGAACATAATATATTTTAGAATTCGAAACACAAGTATGTGAAATTCTTTTTCAGCTATGCTAAAAATTCATGCATATGTACACAAACAGAGAAATTTGATTTTTGCGCCTAAGGTAGTATGTAGGCATCGCGAATCTTTTAAAAATATCATATATTACGATTAAAAATATAAATTTGTTAAGTTCGGTCATTGGTACATGGGTCCGAGTTGTATATATTTCCTACTATGGGAATGATCACAGTGGCTTGTACATTGTTGATTCAGAAATATTTTTATATTGATTATTTACAGGTATATGCATGTTATTCGTTTAACTAAGTTCGTATAGAAATGGATATTTTACTTCTTAAAGTTACTAGTTGAGTAAAGGTACCATAAGAGGAAGCTGCATGTGGAGTGTAATGATATTGCTGGGAAGAGTGTCAGGAGAATGTGATAATTGCTAACAAGAACTAATCATTCTTGTCATTTTCAGAAATATTATAGTGTAGGACTATGAAAGCGATGCTTTAAATCTATTTCATATTTGGTGCAAAGTTATTGTTGAATGTCATTTCGCTGTGTAATTCTGAAAATAAAACTTAAAATGAACTCAGTTTGAATAAAGCAAGTCGGGCTAGAGGCCACATAAAAAAATGAATAAGTTGTCATAATGCATTTTCATAATACATCATGATATTCGTAGAATTCTTCGAAATGCAACTAAATTTTGCCTTTTATGATTTTTCCATCACTTTTCCACGATATTATTTTTCCTTCTGAAAAATATATGTTTGCAGGATTGCCAAACATTCTTCGCTGATGCTTTTCCTAAAATGTCTTTCTAATATTCACTTTCTGATAATGATGAAGATGATTGTTGCCAAGCAGCATATTTTTAGAAATGAAGTTTGTTGTTGGAATCTACATTTTTTGTAATGTTTCATTTTTTATGAGAAAGACAGAGAGAACACTAGGCTGAATATACTTAGAGGCCTTGTCGTACAATATTACATATTTACTCAAACTGTATAGTTGGGGGTGTATATAGTCAAGATTAATATCGCTTCTATAGTAACCACAAAATAGTAGCGCGTGCATTTGAAATAGGTGCTCGAATAAAGAGGGTTAGTTTAATGATGTTTCTCTATTTTTGCTGTCCCTCTTATTCCAAATTATATCAATCGCTTTTAATGTTAGTCCTTGAAATTTCTGTGAGAAGTGTTGATGTTGGTATTCTTTGATAATAAAATATGTTTTTCACTTTGTATTAGTTGTTTGGAGAGGAGTTTCTGTATGGATGCTGCTTGATGATGTGGTTTAGGTGTTAATTCTAGTTTTAAGTAGACTAAGAACAGGAGAAAATTATTTCATTACCCATCAACATTATTGTAAGAGTATATTTTGTATATTACATACTACAATTAAAAAAAACAGAATGCGAAAAGCATGATCCATTTTTGTAAAAACCCAGGAAAGTTGGCATATATAGATTTTCACTGCTGTACATACGCAATTAGAAATATGTAACTATTTTTGCATCATTTTCGTACTTAAGATATTTGTAAATATCCAAAATGAAGGAAAGATCCTCTTTATCATAGGAAAAGAATGAATGCGACTTGCTCGATTCAGAAAATAATGAACACAATTTATTGCACCTTTTTTTCACATCATGATTGTCTCCTCAATCGGTGTTCATGTGGTATGTAGAATGATACCTACCAATTTTAGGCGGGTTTGTCATCATCATCGTGAGCTTACATTCCATTTCATTTTGTTTCCTTAATCGAGAAAAAGAAAAGCATTCATTCAATATATTAAATAAAAAATTCTGTAGTGTCCTGCTCAATGTAAAACCCGTCCATTGGTCTAAAGTCGATTATTAACAAAGAAAGTTAGACCGAGGTCTAAGTGTTTTCCTTTTGTTAAATACGACTTCAGGCCGAAACATTGGGTTAAATTGAATTAGTGGAATATTACCAACCAAAGTCTTTCAAAATCATTATTAATCATTTGCAGATACCAACCGCATTCTTCACATCAAGAATAAATGTCTTTCACTATTTTACTGAATAAAGAGAAATGTATGTAATCAAGATGATTAAGTAGCACATTTGTAGTACATGTTTATCCTGTCTATTTTCTCTTATTTCCAACTCTAAGTTTTGCGTTTGCACCAATTCTACATATTTGTGAAAATTGTGTTTACTGGAAATTTTTACATTGCAGAGATGTTATGATCCAAATTGTGTAATCTGTACTTTTGTATAGCGGTGAAATGTTTAGCATTTCCATCTCCTTTTTTCCAAACCGGATTAACTTGAAAAATGAAAGTGTATGCCGCTATATTTCACTGTTTTTTTTTTATAATTATTCATTATTATTTGAATTCTGTTTTTAAATGTGTAAATAGCAGCTATATATACAAAATTTACAGATCCAGAGTAAGTTAAATCAGACTAACCCTTTTAAAACTGTTTTTATTTTCAATGCTAGTAAGCTACAAAATAAAGTCGAGTACAATGAAACCATCTTTTATTACGCATTTAAGTTTGGAGGCACAAACCCTTGTCAGCGGTAAGATGTAAAGAGTCTTCTCTCCTCATCGCCTTCTCCTCCTCGTCGCCTACTCAAATACTGGTTTACAGTCCTTTCTAGGACTACAC
>CM057169.1:11651085-11667542 GCA_029962745.1 Echinometra lucunter | reverse complement strand
GTTTAGTGGTGTTTGTAAAATTGTAGTAGCAGCAATAGAGCTAGTAGTATATAATAGTTGTATACATGTAAGTAGCATTGGTTGTAATAGTAGTAGTAGTAGTAGTAGTAGTAGTAGTAGTAGTAGTAGTAGTTATTAGTAATAGTAGAAGTAGGTGTTGATGAAGTAGTTTTTAGTATCGGTAGTTAACGGTTGTAGTAGAGGTGGTGGCGGTGGTAGTAGTAGTAGTAGTAGTAGTAGTAGTAGTAACAGCAGCAGCAGTAGTGGCAATAACAGTATGGTCGTGGAAAGAGGTACATGTACGTACACCCCGGAAAAGCAAATCTGCCATACTTTTGATACATCAATATAAAAATTTACAAATATTTATACTCAAGGTAGGCCTGATAGATCTCGTGTGCCCCTACAAAACTTGAGAATTTAGGAGGTTGTCAGAGATTTCAGATATATTATGCTCCGTTTTAATGACACGTCAGAAATTGTATTTTGTAAACTTGTGCTTTTCTCCCCACTCGATTCCCCCCCCCCCCCCCGAAAGAATTTTGGATCCGCCGCTGAGAAAAGATTATTTTGTGGTTTGAATGACGTATGAAGTGACGATGAAATACCATATTTGATGGATCATGTACATGAACAAAAAAAAAAGAAATGTTTGGACAATACTTTTTTTACTTCCGAACAAAACAAGATTTGTTAACGCCCTAGATACACGTACATTTTGAATTTCAAGTGAGTATAACTCTGATCTTTCGTGTGTACAATTCAGTGATAATGGAATCGTAGTTTCTACTCTCTTTTACAATATATGTTCTTTGAATTAAGCTTAAAAAACAATCTTAAAAATTAGACACGTCAGTATAATTCTGTCCACATATAGGTTCTTATACATGTGACACACAAGTTATAGAGTTCATCGTTCAAAGACAAAATTTCGTTCCATTTTGATTATCCTGCTTCCAATTCAGTCTCAATTTCAATCTCAATTTGATTTAGATTCAAATTACAATTTCAATTTTTAGAATGAATTCAAATTTCAATTGTAGAGACTAATTTCAATTTTATTTTCAAATGTCAATTTCAATTTTAGATTCAAATGCCAATTTCAATTTCAGATTAAAATTTTAACTTCAATGCCAATTTACATTTCGATTTCAATTTTTAATTTATATTTCACTTTCAATTCTAATTTCTCCTATGTTATATTGAAGTTCATCAGTAGGTCGTAGGTCCATCTAGAAATAACCAAACCCTTTAGCTATTTATCGGACACGCCATAATCATAGGCTTAAGGGCTATCACGCTTCTATGAGTATACCTTTTATGAATAGCAAAACTATAACGTAGCAGACATGATGGCGTCTCTGAATAAACAAAACTAAACGCGAATAATACGCTTTCACAGAATGACAACAGTTATAATTTTCATTCACGTGGGAAGAAATATAATTAATTTTCATAAAAACGAATATCACGTTCAGATTTTGCTATAGTTTTGTTCGGTAGGGCCTATGTATTGCATTTTTAGAAAAGCGAACAGCTTTAAATTCATGTATCATATTAAACCATCGTGAGAAATAAAGAAGACCCAAATATGAAAAAAGACACCAAAACGGGAAAAACTGGCAACATGAATGAATCAATCAATCAATAAATGAATAAGCGAACAGCTTAAATTCATATATTTCATATCGAGAAAAAGTGTACCCACATATAAGTAACGACGCCTGGGGGGGAGGGGGGCTCGCAAAAATAAATATATAGATATATGAATAAGTAAATAAGTATTACATATCTGATATAGTGATATTAACAACAAATGACGACTCACAATTTGCAATAAGGAAGTCATACACCTATTTAGTGGGTAATTTTGAGAAACATCATGACTTCGAGAGTCAGACAATACCTCTTTAAAAATGCCCGATAAGAGTGGAATGGTTTCATGAATTATCCATTTCAAAATAACTATGCCAAGTATATTCAATTTGACATTTGAGTTATAGGCTTAATTACAGTACAGTATGTCTAGAACTTTTGTTCATAATATTGCATAATGTATTTCAACCTTTGCTTACTTACTTTGAAAATGTCATGAATATTTAGCCAAATTAACTTTAGCGCATTAACTTAGCTTCGGCTACCCTGTCAAGCTGTATTATTGTCAGAGTTAAGAAATACATTGACGAGAATATACCTTGACAGGGTAGCCAAAGGAAACAAATTTCCAATGAATTCCTAAGCCATTTATATGTCAGGGAATTGGTCGAGTATTTTGGAGCTAAGATAACTCTGATAGTATATTTTTGTGATGCTGATAGTGTATTTATCATCTAGAGACATTCTCAAAATCTTTTTTCTAATTTAGGAACGCACATATGGCCTTCGTACTCCTCCGTATTCACACAACGCGCATGCGCGTGAACTTCGCCCTCGTATCATAATATGGATTAGTCCCATGAATACGGAAATGAAAACAAGGATTAACAATGTACCCCCAGTTGGGCAAGTACTGCAAATAAATGCTCTATTCATGTATACAATGGCTTCAGTCTGAGAGAGTGGTGAAGAAAGAATATGATGACACTTAGACGAAACATGGAACATATTTTCCCACCATGTATTCGGTAGTCTTTACTTATCCAGGCACACAGCCTACATTAAAAGCAGTTCAACACTTGGTGCACTTGAAAACATAGTTCTGATTGAATTCGGAGAATCATGACCTTACTTTTGTCGCTGTGTAACACGAAAATGTCTTTCTAACTCAAATGGAACCAAACAAACAGACTGATAATGTAAAAGTTCTAAAATAAACATCGCCATAATTATGGAGACTACTACGAAATCAACCCGACAGGTTGAAAATTAGAAAGATGATTCCTAAACATATCATTTTGATCAATATATTGATCTCTTCTACGAATCCTCTCACAAATTACATTGAGAATTTTACAGAGAATTATACCACCCGAACAAGTTGTGCTGAAACGCCTAATGCTACAACGATGAATGCTTCAGAGATAAATGCCTGTATAGATCCTTAGACGGCTGTGTCACCATTGCTATTTGCAATTCAAATTCTACGATGCTCCCTTTGCTCCATTGTACCCCCATTTTTCCTTGTCGTCACTCATAGATTTAAGAACTCAAGTAGCAGGGAAGGAATTTAGTTTACCCTGTGGATAAGGTGTCTGCGATGACTTCAGTGGTATATGCCACACGCATAGAAAAGACGCCACTCAAACATATCGCAGTTCTTCCTTTCACAGTCATGTATAAAGGTTTTTACGTTAGACCGTTTGGTTATTAGGACTCTCACATCTTCCTAAGTGGTACGGTTGCGGGAACTGTTCGATACAGGAAATAAGCTAGGAGCAAAAATCATTTTGTAATATCCTTATATCTGTTTTAGCTCTAAGAGAAGCTCTAAGAGAAAAAAATGGGATCCAATTCCAATTTAGAGACTAAGGGGTAATCAAAGGTGGTGCATGTAATGTGTACATTCTTAGAAAAAGATGCCAGTTAGAACCTTTCTTTCACTATGAACATGACGGACAAAGAAAGTGGACAAAATAAACAACCCATCATTCTACCCTTCACAATGGTTCTGGTAGTCAAAAGAACATCCCTTCACAGCTATTATGTTTAATCAGTAGTTCCAGGTGAATATGCATGTGACACCTGTTCCACATACTTCAGATAATAGCAGTGAAGGGATGTTCTTTTGACTTCCAGAATGATTGTGATGGGTAGAATAAGAGGTTGTTTATTTTGTCCGCTTTCTTTGTCCGTCATGTTCATAGTGTTTGTCTCGTATTTAGAACCTCCAGGAATGGGGTTCTATAAAGGGTTCTTTATATTTTCAAGAACCTCAAAAAATTCATCGTACAACCATTAATGGTCCTAAGGACCCCTTTAAAATCCTTTAGAGAAACTCTATAGGGCTAGTAATGGTTCTCCGAAAGAACCTTGAAAGGTTCCAAATGTGGGACAAGAAAAGGTTCTATTCAGCACTTTTTTTTTTCTAAGAGTGTATGAACCACTTCACCGTTTCATGAAAGTTGTCAGCATTGACATGTGGACATCCTCTGACAATTACCATAGTAACAACCAGTGATCACTGCTTCTCAGCTAATCAAAACCAAGGATTTTACTGAAATTGTCAGAGAATGACAACTTGTCAGTGCTGGCAACTTTCATGAAACGGTGCCCTGATCTGTTCACATGTCAGAAAGGAAACCCAGATCGAGCATCACTCTTGATGCTTCTCATATTATTGCTGCATCGGTGGCAGCAGAGGGATGCCGTTGGATATGAAAATACAAGAATCCTAATTTTGAAATTAAGGAGCTAGTTAAATTTGCAGGCTTAAATCTGTTCTGTTCGTTTGCCAGAAAGGAATATGGATCGAGAATTGTTACATTGTGGCAGCGGTTGGATATTGAAAAGAATCGTTCACGCATCATGGGAATTTCTAAACGGTACTCACATACTTCACGTGGATCAAGTTGCAAATGGCAATACAGATCAGGGTTTCGTTACAGGACTTTTATACTGTGGCATGGATTTGAACCTCATCCTGTGTGACCCAAAGTCCCACGAGTTTACCTCGACTCTACAATCTAACATTCCATGTCCATGTTATGGTGACCCGACCCCACAGGGTTACAACAGAGTTTTAGGGGAGGCAAAGTTTAGGGTTTGGCAAAGCGCTTGGTCCAGGGTTAAACTTCAGTATTCAGTTAGTGTACGAAATTGAAGTGGAGCAACTGTCGGCGGAGCATGTGTTATGGAATCTCATGGTATACATTGTGCTTGGGAACAAGTCGCAATGCTCTTCATTCGGTTCTATTTACACATCCATGAATTACCCCTCTGACAAAACCAAATTAGACCAGGTAGATCATCTCCCCATCCTTTTCTCGCTCGGTGTGTAAATACTCTTAGCACACTGAAGCAATATTTGCCGACTTCCAAGGAGGTGATATGCGCATGACAAAAGGGGGGGGGGGTAATCTTTTAAACATGTTAAAGGACACGCGTCTTTCCCTGCCTCCGTCTTGACTGTATGACAAACCAGGGTCTGGTGCTGCATACTACTCGAACCTATCTTGGACCGCTCCGGGGTAGGAAAGTGTTTACATCAACAGCAAACCTATCCGAGACCGGTCCGAGGCCTACTTCAGACCACATCAGGATGTGGTCTCAGACAGGTTTGCTTTCAACCGATCTCAGGCAGGTTTGGAGCGTTTACATCACATTTGCTTCCTACACCAGAACGGTCCGAAACCAATCTCGGGTAGGAAACAAAATAGATGTAACAGGGGTGTGCAGGACTATCAGAGCAAGGAGACAAGAAGTTGAAATTTCCCATCATACGCACATTGCTTGATCACACCGTTTTCCATTTTCGGGTAGAGGAACACATGCACCTTTGTAACCCCCGACTTTGGTCGTCCATATTGATATAGAACATCCTTAAAGCAGACCGCTCTATCAAAGCATTTCTTTCTTCACACACCTTACACCAAGGTTTTTAAATGTTAGTTCTTTTAATCCATCGTCCATCAAAAATTGTAATTCGGATGGGAAGGACCATATCAAAATAGTAACCTTTTTCTAATATTTTTACGGTAGAGCTTTTACGTTTCAACAAGGTAAGCTCTATGTAGACTGGTAGAGTGTTCAGGCTGCTTTTGCATAGTATGAATCAATTCAATAAGCTGTTTGCCCTAGCTTGAAAAGTCTTTAAATTCTGCACACAAATTTAAGAACATGTTTCCTTGCCACTATTCCAAATTTTTATTAGATCTGTTTATGATCATGTGCTGTAAACAGTCAAGTCACAACTACATGAGATGGGAATTATCTGATATACTCTTTAAGATTCCATGATCATTGAAGATGCGGCTCGAATGCAGTTGGAACGTGCCGACTGGCCCTCCCCCTCCTCTCCTCTGCCAGCAATATGGTCGGGTTTGATATCTTCTGCAGGGTCTTCTCCTCCTTTTCTTCTCTTCTACTGACCTCTTCAACAACTCTTTCAAGCAGGTCTCACTGGCTCGAGGACCGCAATCTGGAGCAAAGCAACATGGTCACGAGTGGGTTCCATACTCTCTGGTTCAGATGGTTTTTGGGCTGAGATTGATGGAAAATCCTAAATACCCTATCCCCAATCGGAGACCATTCCGGCGGCATTCTTGGTACACTCAGGACATTCGTGTTACATTTTCAGTACATTTGAAGAACATTGTAAGTATTCCAGCTGCATTCTGTTTGAATTTTTATACGTTCGAACCACATTCGGCAGCCATTTCGGGAGCGTTCTGACTGCATTCGAAGTGAATTCGTACAGTATTTGGGGCACCTTCCAACCAGACTTCGGGTGGCAATCGAACAGCACTCGTAAGGTACTCGAAGTACATTAAAACATTCGGACTGCATTCTAACAGCATTCTTACTGTGTTCCAACTACATTCAAGGGCTGATGCAACCGGAACATGCAAGAATCATTCGAGGCGAGTTCGAAGCGCATTCTAAGTACTCGAGCAGCATTCTTAGAAGGGTGTAGGAGTTTGGGTAAATTTGAAATTCCAAACCGAATGCGGCACGAATTTCGAAAAAAAAAATCATTCTGGCTGATTCCGCTCAATGCCTGCTCATTCCGAAAGTGTGAAGGGGCCTTTAATGATGCATCATCATTATGTTTAGATGTATTTATTCGATGAGATATTTGTGAGAAAATGTGGGTTTCCCTTTAAAAGAAACACCATGCTGTATCTAATCGCATACCGTTTGCGTAGCAAGCAAACAAAATGCATTTAACTGTTTAAGGCGGTAATTTTCGAAGAAAGTGATGGGGGGTTACAGAGACTCCCGCCGAAAACGGGAGATCTCCCGCTTTGAGTCCATTTTTACAAAATCTCCCGTTCTCCCGCTTGAGTTTGAATTTCTCCCGCCCTAGCTGTGTTTCTCCTTTCTTCCGCTCAACCACCTTTCTGAATAAAAAGAATCTGAATCATTGAATTTTTACCTCATTTAGTGTTGTCATATGTTCAAAAATAAGCCTAAAATTGCATCAAAGAGCTGGTGATGGGCTACGCGTAAATTGAATCAAAGTCTAGGGGTCTCGGCGGGAGAATCTCCGGTGCTTGGGGTTGGAGTCTCTGGGTTTATAAATTTTGCATATAAAAATAAACACTTCCATCTACATACCATAACAAGATTCACATGAATAACTGCTCTACAGATAATAATGCTGCTATATCTTTATAGTATAATTTGAGAGGCTATATTGTGCACGCTTCATTGGATAGCGACGTCACAGCTCAAGTAGGCCCTCAAAACTGCTATTTACCAACCTTTGCCAAACATGCCAAAGTTTCACTAGTTCTGATTGATCTATTTTTTTAAAACATTTTTTTAAAGCCAGGGATGACCATGGCCTCAAAACAGCCCAGTCTTCAATAATATAGCGTCCTTGAATTAAAGCTAGTTCCATACAATATAGGTCATCTTCATCATCGTCTTTTCACAGAACTGAACATAAAAATATATTGGACGTGGGGCAGATCCGTAAATGAAAAATAATTTTTAAGGAGAAATTTTGCGGATGGTATAAATCTGCCAAGAATAATGATTTCTCAAAGATACATTTTTAAAAGAGCCCATAGCTACGTCTAGTCAGTTTGTCAGTGTTTGTCTTTTTAGAAACAACTGCAATTCAGGGCTTAATGTAGTCTACAGACCAAGCAGTCTAGACCAGACTGTACTATTATGACTGTCATGACTTTTGCACTCTCAATAATGATAACCTCTAAACAACGATCGATCCGTGCATAATCAGGATTAATACAGGTTACTTGAAGCTCTTAATGAACCATAATGAGTGTATCTAGTTGAATGATTTTCCACGGGTATTTTGAAGGTTTAGTTTAATCAAAGGCTCGAAAGTGCCTCCGAAATGCATTCAGATGAGATTAAAGCATCATGCATCATTGCTGAATTAAAGTGAAAGCATATACTGATAAAGAAAGCTCAGAGGTAGCAAACAGGTTGGCTGCTAAATACGTCAGACACACAGTTAAAAAGACTCCACAACGATTCCTAATCAGTCGATTTGGGGGTCGTTGGGGGCAATGTACAAGTTTGTAAGGTTTGTTGTCGGGCTTGTGTCGGTCTTGCTAACGTGACCAGGGAATCATAACTACGAGATCAAACAGCATTATTAAGTAAAACTGCACTTGGTTTTGGCTACGTACGGTCCTATGGCAAAGCATTTTTTACTCTACAATGTATGAGAAATATATGTAACAATTCGTCATTTGATAGTTGATGCATGTAGTTTCAAAACCTTAAAAACAGAGCAGTCCCTTACTGCCTTCATAAGTAACCTTTCAGAATACTTCCTAGATGGTTTCTTTAGTATTCAGTTTTAACCACGAGTTTTCAACAGTCTCTCGATTTTGTTTCCCCCTTCCTTCTCTTTTAGGATTACGGGTTGGGCGTTTTGTGATCAAGATTAAAGCAGGGGTAAAAGACCATCGATATCAATGGGAAAACTCCACAGTATTTGTTATAAGAAAAAGAGTATTGCCGATTTGCACTTTCTTGGTTTCCTCAATAGAGAATGGTTTCAAGCTGATATCGAATGGACGTTCATTCTCTTCACAGTGACCAGATAACGAGAGGGATCTACATGTACACATACGTGTATTTTAAGAAATACCCCCCCCCCCCCCTCCCGCCTTTGGCGAATCAATACACGGCACATGTTTCTTTTATTTTCTAGATAAACGTCCTTATTGCCAAGCTGTCCAGTATGAATCAGTAATCAACACCTTTGTAAGACCCCTATCAGTCGATTGGGTAAGTATAAAACGCAACTCAATTAATGAGAGGCAGGCACCGGTCTACATTAGTAAGTCCAGGCTATTTATTCCATTCGTAACAAGTAAACGAAATTCAAATGAGACGCAGGCGCAGGTTTACATTAGTGGGCAAGTCTAAAAGTGGCTTCTTTCACGTAACTGGTTATGCATGAACGGAACAGGGTCTGCATATTTAATGAGTTTGAACCTGTCAGAACACTACTTTCAAATTTGCCCTTGCTGCTCTAATACTTTATCAAATTTGATGTTTTTGGTATCTATGTAAAGACGATTAATGAATCTCTGCCATGTATATGAATTTAATGAAAAAGAGTTGAAAATTCTTGATAAAAAACGATACAAAAATGATTTTTTCGCCTGCCAAAAGTTGCCATTTTGTAAGGCTTTTTGTAAATAAGCCCAAATAATTTTCACATGACCACAAAGCTGAATGTCTATGCTTTATGAAAATATCAGTTTTTTACACATGATGTAATTTAATCGGGTCAAGAGCACACTTTACACAGACCAAGTGCAATTTTCCAGCCCCAAACCATAAACACTGCTCTGTGATCGGTCCATTCAGACCCCCACACTCATCCTGGAATCCTAACGGGTCACTTCCTGAGTCACTGAAGATCACACTCTCCGTGTGTGGTGATCTTTTCAAAACAACCGCGCTGGCATGTTTCTGGCCTTATTCAGCCAATCAGAACACTGGATTTCATGCTGATCAAAAAATCAAGAAATCTCGTCCTGAACTCCTTGGGAAAAGTGTGCTCTTGACCCGATTAAAAGGTGTCCCCATATTAGGAATGGTATTTTGAAAAAGTACAGATTTTCAGCTTTATTTTGATGTAAATATTATTTGGGCAAAAAATAAAAAGTTTTGCACAGTCTGCAAGAGAAGTGAGAGGAGAGAATTATGTTTTGAAGCATCTTTTTCATCTTGATTTACACATATTTCCCCAAATATATCATCAAATGAATACAAGAATGTGAAAGTGTGATATTTACTCTTTTCAGTGGTGTATCAACCAATGATTTTACTTGATGATAAAGTAGTTAAATTCTTCCAGAGAGAAAGTCTCATAATTCATGAGATTTGACAGGGTGGAAGATTTGGCCACGAGAGCATTTACGTGAATCCTGCTTATTTGCTCATTAGCATATGACCTGCAGACTGGCTGAAACACTCTAGCTTGTTAATACTTCACTCCATTCTAAGATCGTTGTGGGGGGAAAATTTCAGGGTTGCATGCGCTGATAATAAGGGTTGCAGTCCTTGAACACTGCAATGGCAATGGTGTATTTGATCTGCCTACAGAGAAGCAGTGTCCTCCCTCCATAATATATCCACTATCCTTTTTTCCATCAAACGCAGTGCAATAGAGATAAGCAGACCGTGAATATGTACATGTATACTGGTGATACGTAAATACGTTAATTTTCTCTGAAATAATGGTGGAACTCGCATTCACAAATAATTCATATTTTGAGGGCAATAGTCATTGTCGTATATTTACGGCAAAGTGGTCTCATAAACCGGAAGATGACAATAAATGGACGGATGTGCATGTGTGTGCACTGAAATGAAACAAACTAGACGGTCATCTCCCAACGGGCACTCTTATACTGCGTATAAACGGCATGGCACCTTTCGACCATCCCGAGAAGGCTGTAATCCCACGACAGGACATGGTTTCCATACATTCAAATCGAATCCGAGAAGTATATGACGTTTCATAGCCTTTTCTTGTATAGCAGTTTCAAAGCGCTTCACATTCGCTCCCAAAAGTGGTATAATGACCACTTAAAGATATTCAGACTAAAACTATACCAAAATTTTTTTTTTTAAATTAAAAAAAGAAAACTCTTCCAACTGACCAATATAAGCCATTACTTGAACGCTTTGACTCATAATGTCGAATATCTTGGATTCCACAATACCATTGCGTGACTGGTGGCAGAACTTTATGGGTGTCTCTCTTCTCGAACCGTTTCCCTTTCATCTGAATACTACCCAACAGTGGGTGCATGGGGGGTCCACCTTACAATGTCCAATCCGATGAAAGGGGCCACCATGACATTACTGAGGTTTCTTGCGAATATTTGAGAATAGTACAAGTGGTCGATTGTCCATTCTAGGCTTGCCAGATTCTTGAATCTAGGCTTACTCAAACTAAAACTAATACCCCAAAGTAATACGTTGAACCATTTTTCTCACAGAAAAGCAAATTTGGGAGACTGCTAAAAAAAGTTCGTTTCAAGATACATGTGGGTGGGTCCATGGTCCATGCTATTTGGTAGTTTACCGAATCAGAGACTGAATCAAGCTAATATAGCTAACCATCATTCGAACCAGACAAAGTCTCAGATTGATTCTTTTTTCACTTTCTGTCCACAATTCTTTAACCCATTCATAGCAGGAATTATCATGATTATTGAAGTCTCAATTTGATCAGCTTTTCTTTTCAATTGGCAACACCGTGTTTTCTTTGATGCTACATTTTTCTTATAAAGTCATGAATCTGTAATGAATAGTTGACGAAAAGTTTGTGGAGAAGTTGCCAATTTGTTCGATAAAACAGTGATTTCGAACTTTTTCATTGCCAATTTAAGGATTTTAGTGCTTATTTTTTCTTATAAAATGTTTTCGGCATCAAACACAATACTGACGGAACCGCAAAGGGCACACTAATGGGCAGATTTGTTTTTTCTCTTCCTGCTCATGTTATCAGTTTTTTATTAGGGCCTTGCATCAAAAGTTATAGACACAAATCACACATTTTGGACCTTACATCTAGAATGGGTTAATAAACTTTTGAAAAAAGACTTGCCCACGTATATTCCACAGTGCAAAAATAGTGCAACCGCGTCCAAGATTTTCCATGGCTCCACTACAGGAACCATAATATTTTCATTGTTACAAAACATCTGGGGCTGTTTTATATAGCTGTTCCTAAAGTTACGCATGACTTTACAAACGACTTGAATATGAATTGCCAAATGATATGCCCCAAGTTTTTCCTGATGTGTTGATAAAGTGTGACTGCCATTTCCCATAATCCCAATTAATTGTGGCCAAAAAAAGAAAAAAAAAAAACTTCACAATTAACTGTAGCATAAGGAATTTCGTCTACGTCTGCATATTTCAGCTTTAGCTGATGCGATTTATAATGACTGGGAATTCTATTTGGCTTGCCATAGTCAGTCGTTTGTAACACCCCGTCCCGCGAATACTTCTTTCACTTTTATCAACAAGACGCCTTACAAATACACCACACCTGTCCTTGACTTAGTTGTATACATTATACACTAGTAGACGAGAGTACGTCTCGTCACGAGACGTATCTGGAAATTACTGAACGGGGGGGGGGGGGGGGGGTCTGCGTGCCATACACCCACTGCACGTTGCAAGTAATTCTACTATGGAGATGTTAATGCGCTGTGAGATGGTTTAGTGGGAATGATAAGGTTCATCGTAATCCAGCATCAGGAAAAATATGGATTGAACTAAAACACACAAATACTAAGTACAAAAGCAGCATGCAACAACAAGCACACACAAATATATCAGGCGATATCCATAATGCGTGGTATGCCTACATATTTTACGCGCCACTGACATTGAGCGATTCATGCGTTGAACTTAAATACTAGTACATTTTAAGGTTTTATCGGGAGGATGAGGGATCGAGAGTATACTCCTTTTTCCGAAGGATCATATAGTCCGAAACGCAAATATTCCATACCAGGAGCTCGTAACTCCAAAATTTAAACAGGGTCTTCGTATTCCCAAATGTAACAGAACTCTACATAGTTTTCTCTTTTTTTTTCGAACTAACACTGATTTACTTTTCGGAATGTGAACCCTTTCTCATTTTGGTGGATTATCATGAACCTTCAGAATTAACAACATTCAGTTAACGCACCTTCGGATTATGAACCTTAGAAATCATGAACCTTTCGGAAGTATGGACTTTCGGAATCATGAACCTCGGAATTAGAAAACCGTTCGGAACTTTTGAAACCTTTGGTAATACTACATGTACATATAATAAGAGATCCAATTCCTGTCTGAATTTCGTGAACATCATTAAGTCTGACGTAAATGTTCATGACTTTGACATTCCAGAGTTTTGTTTGTTTTTCTGCTATCTCTCTGAACCGCGGTGCAGAAAATGGCACTTAAAAAACGGTTTGAGAAACGGGCCATAGCTGGCCCATTTTAGTCAGTCACTTCCTTTCGATCCATCACTCAAAAATTGTAGCTAGAATTAAAAGCTGGTTAAGTTACAACCACCAAATATATTACAGTCAGCGAAGGAGAGACAACAAATCAGAATTATTTCAGTTCTGAGATCCCCAACATCATGAATTTCATCAACACCATTAATATCTAACACAAAAAGAAATGGAAGTCATTCTAATAATCAGGGGCTGAGACTGCGACTGGAATTTGGTCGGGAAATTCTATGTGGCTTGCCCACTTAACCTATGGCAATGCCACTGGGAAGTACAATCAGCTAACTTCAGATTAAGTAAAAGCAATCACTTTGATAGTCCTGAATAGCCAAATCCTGACAATTCAAAAGAAGCTAAAAAATTAAAAAAAAAAAATTTTTTTTAAATTAAAACAGGAATTCCACTACTTGTCACTATGGTATAATGTATGTTTCATTTTACAAGACAATTTTGTTATTTGAAAGTAGCACCATTTTCTGGTAATTATGTTACCAAGGTACATATACTACAATATCATGAATGTAAGCAGAGAAATTGTTGAAAATGAAAGAGTTCAGTGAAAGAAAAGGGGGCATAGTTTAGAGTATTGGTAAGAAGGAAGCAGGGTACAAAATAGGCACACAAACTCTAAAAATGTTTGTATTCCGTTACCGTGGAACTGCCCCTATTTCAGCCGGCCATACATCAAAACTCGACATGACCGTCGAGTGAAAGATGTCGTCGGTCACGGGGAAATCCCAAAACTCCTCCATACCCCATGGGTAATCCGCCCTATTATTCTATTATGACGGCAGGGATCAAATCAACTAAATAACAATCACAATACCTGAACACACTTGACCGCTGTGAGATATTAAATACAAATTTCGCAGGCAAAGATACATACGTTTTTCTTCAAAAGAGCATAGTCACTCAATAAAAGGTATTCTCGTCCACCGGAGAAAAGACCACAGAGATACAAAATTCCCCCTTTTATCAAGTAACAGATCCACTCTTTGTTGGAGAAAAACCCCGACACGGTTTGGTGAGTTTTAAAAGGTTTCGGAAAGAACGGGAATAAACGTTTCCCCCTACCACACCATATTCTGGTTGAAAAATATGTTATAGTATTCAACAATTGTAGGCCTACTGATTACTTTAAAAAACAACAACCACTATACCTTTTTTCCATTTTCACTCTCCAAGCATTAGTAGCCTTGAGAACGCGTTGCTGTCATTATCATCATGATAATGTTACGCATAACTATGGAAAAAAAAACTTGGCTATTTGAGTTTTGTTTCATACTATCATTATATTAATAACATCATTATTTACAGAACTTTGTCTTTCAATGCCAGAACCCCTGTCAGAGTATGGTAAAGATTCCGTGACATTTTCAATAACAATGGTCTCTGTCTTTGCGTCTGTCCTTTAACTCCTCACAGACGTTGTTCTAACAGAAAGGATGATAAAAAAGACAAACCGACAATGTAAAAAAAACCCTCTCGAACTGTTGTCCCCCATCCAGCAAAAATGAATGAATGAATAAATAAACAAAAAAAATAACTAAAAACTAAGAAATAAAGAAAAGAAAAACATGAAATAAAATGATTGATAAATAAAATAGATTTTACAGCAATAAAAAAAAAAAGAAATATATTACCGTTATTGTCAGTTAACTGTGAATTTTTTTCCTAATAAGTCACAAAACCAAATGAAATTTAATGGCAGAGGTGGTGCGAATCTATACTCATATTTGCTTTGTTCAAGACAGCTGCACATAATTTATTCCATCTCTTTTTTTAAAAATCCATTTTATCACTGAGCAAGGCTATGATATATAAGATAATTTTATGTTAATGAGGGCATATCAGCTTTGTAGGGTACATGTAGAAAGGCCACCTTCATCTGGAGAGCGTTTCATGAAGAGTTTTGTCAGTGATTTTCACTGACAACTGTTATAAGCTACTGAAAATCCTCACATCTGATTGGCTGAAAGCAAATTAGTCGGTTAAAATCACCGACAAGACTCTTCATGAAACGATCCCCTAGTCTCTTGCTTGCTGCTGCTTTTAAACACAAAGTTAACCACAGTAACCAAAATGAAAAGAAATCTGAGTCCTCCCTATAATTTTGATTATTTGACTGTGTAATTGTGTTTGATTTTGTGGGCTGGGGAGTTTATATTTGATCGCATCTTCACATGCAAACATGCCCCCAATGTTAACTTTCTAACCATTCTCATCATTCTAATCAATAAATTTCATGAGAGCTCTGTTGCTGTACGTAAGCGCGACTGACTTTTTGACGAATTCAGGTTTGGCAAATAAATTATTCCACTAGTGTGGAATAATCCGGAGATGACACCCAAATTTATTTTAGAGAAATCATATGTGCTTGGCAAGTGAATATTATGACAAATTGATATACCCCCAATGACAAATTTCTTATTGAGATCGATTTTATGTAGGCTCTGTTGTATCAGAGCAATTGACTTTGTGACGAATCAAGGCCCAGCAAACGGGCATTATTAAAGAATTGTCTATGATAATAACCTCTTGAATAGGAATGGTAAATTTCATAATTTCCTCGCATAGTTGTGATACCATCACGCATTTTAACTGCAAACGATAATGTACTATTGTGCAGAAAGCATCATTCCCACCAAGCATTCTACGCGATGACGTCATCGGGTCTATGGGAATGCTCTTTTTGAACGACGCCCAGTATTTCAATAGTGCACCTCACTCACCCGGTTGCACCCCATGAAAAGGAAGGCGGGAAGAAAATATTGTTTCACACCCAGTTTTTAAGCCATGTGGGACGAACTTGTATCTTACCAGTTGCCACTGCATTTATGATGGGAATATAAAGATTTTGAGAGTGTGTCCGGCAAACTTTATAGAAACAGAAAGCGAAATGAACGAGGGTGTGGCAGTCCCATTTATTCGTTTTATGCAGACGCTGGGATAATATGGAAATGCGTATTGACTGTGCTAAGTCCAATTTAGTTCTAGGCAGCACTTCTGTGGCTCCTTTTATTTAGAAACGTGGTTGTTGTTGTTTATCATATATTTCGATACAGAGTGCAAGAAACGAAGTATAAATGAAGTATTATACAAAAGCAAAGAGTGTAAAATCACAATTTTAGTCCATTCCAAATGTGCGGTTCCTGAATAAGAACGACTGATTTGTAAATGATCAATTCGTATCTTTAAATTATCAACAGGGTATGAAATTCAAGATCAACCTTTTTCAGTAACAATAGGCAATTTATTGTTGAATGAGTCTTTCCATTCACACTGCTTCATTTTGATATACATTTCAAAATTGTTTTTCAAACGATGAAGTAGTGAAAT
>CM057169.1:11552445-11650585 GCA_029962745.1 Echinometra lucunter | reverse complement strand
CCCACTAAACATTCAAGGATATGCCATACTGCATTTCGTTGTATCTCTGCATACGTCGTTGCAAACGTGCACGCATTATTTGCTTTCATTGTCATTGGCAAGGTATCTTTACATTTAGAAACCACTCCTTTAACCTTAAAAATCACTGCAAAGCAAACATGGCAAAGAACAGTTCCCATGTTTCCGATAACATCAGCTGTAAATATAATGATTACATTGAAGGAAGACTCTGCAATTTTCATTGAAGTATTTTATCATAAAACGTTCCCTTTTAAACCATATATATAATCATTTATTGATGAACATTTTCGACTATGATTTTTCCAGCGATTAGAAACGGATTATTAAGATTAATTATTTCACCACTTTTGCATGCCTTTAAAATTCCACTTGTTATCTTGTTACAAGTACTTTTGCAGAAGAAAAAAATTATCTGAAAATTATTGTAAATATTATTTAGAAACATAGATAAGCAGAAGAAGGTGGCATTTACTGAAAAATACACACATTCATGCATCAAAAGAACATTTTTGGAAAGCTTGATATTGGTGTTGTGTATTATGAACTGTATATATATAGAAAAATGTGAGATTTGTGCACGTTATAGTTTCTGTTGTTGTGGTAAGTGGTGGTGCGTCGACAAACTTGTGTCCTGTGCACCAGGCGCTATACAGAGATTCTTCAGGTCTACTCCCGTAAAATTTCCTCCAATTTCTATAAAATAAAAACTCTATATATTACTGGTTCTTGCTTAATAATAATAAAAAGGTGAATTAAGTCCCTAAACTCATGGGAATCATATACTGAGAGAAGTGTGTATTATCAGTAATTAAAATAGGGCAGTATTTTTATAGTTCTCAATTCTGAAAGGTGAGACAGGGCTCTTGACTTGAATGTGCGTTTGTTTTCATGGTTCTTTCATTCCTGTTTTACAAGAAAAAAAACACTTTTGTTTACATACCGAACTGATGACAAATAGTACAAAATGACACCAAATGTCTGTCGGTTCCGCGTAGTGAACATGTCACAAGTCAACAGCCATGTGAGTGTGTGTTTTTCACGTCTCTTTAATACACCGAGATTGTCTATTTTGGGAGTGTCCCCAGTAGGACCCCATCCAAGATGTATAGTTTAGGGTACTGGCAAACTATAGAGTTGTAATCTCGGAATGCATGTTAGGAGAACTCTACTCGTTTTAGGAGTCATATTAGGGATGAAAAAAGGATCCATCCAATAATTTTGTCAGTCTTGAAAATTAGTGGCTTAAATCGCTATAATCTTTGACGAAATAATGCACGTAATAAATGTCCCCCGGAGCATACATTCTAAAATGGAAATTGAAACCAGTCAGAAAAAGATTACAAATTCATACTCCATGATGAGTGAATCTATCTATAACGTAAATTTTGATACACAGTGTTTTCATGCATTCTAAAGCAGAAGGGTAGGGGCGTTCCACGTTACGCCCTAGTGCAAGTTTGACAAAAACTCGACCTCGTTTATTTGATCAAAATATGACGTGAACAGAGGTTTTTCTCCTATGGTCCATTATGCCCTTGACCTCTGACTTTTCCCAATTACAGCCGGAAATCTATTTTGATATATTTTCGGCAATATTTAGAGCAGCGAGGAAACATCAAAGAAAGAAAATAGAACAGTGAATAGGTCTGAAGGTGGACTTTTTGTTTTGAAAGAGAGTGTGATAATTCTTCAATACCGGTATTTGAAACGTGTATTTCAAATGTGTATTTATGATTGAATAATCAGGATTTGTCATTTTTGATCCCCCTCCCCACCTCTTTGTATATTTCTTCTTTTATCTCTCTCTCTCTCTCTCTCTCTCTCTCTTTATCGGCCTATCTCATTTCCCTCCTTTTCTTTCCTTATAGTCGAAACAGGGGCAACACTGAACGTACTCTTATTCATGACGAAGCCTTAAAGGCGAAATATCGAGATTTTAAAATTGTGTTTTACGGAATGTATCGTACAAATTTATATATATATAGGAAAATGGTAAATCATGTAAAGATTATGCAGTTTTTCCCCATAGTCGTTTTATCCAAATTTTCAGGACATTCACAGGTCCCTTCTTCATGGATATTGTGCAAACAGTTGCAGTGAAGAAAATAATTAATGAACGTTCCTTAAAGTATTACCTAATAAAGGACAAATATTATTTTTAGTTATAATGAATATAAAGCATCGTGAAAAGATTGTCCCAAAATGGAAAACCCCGTAAAAGCAGTAGTTTAGCACTTATTTTCAGGAATTTTCAGTAGACTGATCAAATTAATAATCTGTCAGGTAAGCCGCACCCTTAGTCTTGGAAAGAACACCCCCCCCCCCACTCCTCTCTGCTGTTTAAATGTACTCAATATCTCACTGCTCAGTTATGACTTGTGTTCGGCGTCCTCAACGCATATGCTTTTCGGGTGTACGTCATCATTTGTATTATATATATGTGTGTGTTTGTGTGTGTGTGTGTATATATATATATATATATATATATATATATATATATATAAAGCACTGAAAGAAATGATATTTACAAGGGATTGCCAAAGTTGTTTGCATTAGTCAAATTTCTTTCAATATATGTATATATAAATTGCATTTGTTTACGTTATAAACAAATGTTATTGTTTCAAAGGGAATAAATGTGAATTTCGACTTGCATTTTGTATTGCAAATTGACTCTCTTTATCTTCGTTCTGCAGATACCTTTCATGATGAAAGGATCCAGACCAAATACATTCACTACTGCGTTCAAGACGATGATCAGAAGCACATATTCGCCTTCGTAGCGTGGTCTCAGAGCCAGGGTATTTTCATTGTACACATCTTCTACTGCGATGTCATTTCAGAAGCTGCTAATCTGAAGGTAGGTTTGGCTTTGTTCCTGGCCCTATTCCTGGTCCTGGTCCTGGATCTTATTTTTCCATTCCCCACTTGGGCTCCCATGTTGCTGGTCTACGAGTCCATTTCCAATGAGAGGTTGTCAATGTCAGGTCAGATCAAAATTTTGGATAGGTTTAGTGCGCAAGGGCGGGGGCTTTTAAATGCCCCTTACAATACCAGAATGTGAACTCATTTTCAAAATAAAAATCATACACCTCCCTGCTTTAATCTAATAGTAATGTAATTTTCATCGGATAATTATACTGAATAATGTAAACAATGAAAATATGACAATAAGACCACCGTTGCGTTGAGTTAGGAGTTGACAGTTGATAGAACCACTGGTAATTTTCCAGATTCCCTGGTTCAATATCCCTCCCCTTTGGGCCGCATACGCCTCATACCTCATACGCCAAAGAGTTGCGTTGAATTTTTGAAACTTAGAAGCAACTGAGTGCAATCGACCTTAGCTCCGGTGACGAAGGCCTTCATATAAACAGTTCCACCTACACCAGTGTCGTATTTAAAGGGAACATGCAGAGCCACTGGGCTATTTCCGGAACCGCCATATCAAACGGACAAATCTAGGTTATTCGTGAAATGGAGGGCAATGTAATAGATTCTTTAGAAAATAGTCAGCTTTTATTTGAACCAGCGGGGTTCAGTAATTTGGGAAGCAACGTATTGTTCATGAACCTTTTATTTTCGCAACGTTAGTAGAGGCATGTGCATTCAAAGACCGCAGGTATTATTTACTCTATTTATAATAGCTATTGTTCTGCTGAGAAGTTCAGATTCAGGATATTTTTCAGAAAACAGTAGCTGATAGTGATAGTATAATGATGCATTTTATCATACCCGCCAAAGAAGTTTGAAGCGGTATATAAGAATCAGCGTACGGTCCGGTCGGTCGGTTCGTTGCAAATCTTGCGGATCGAACTACTTCCTCATTATTCGAGCAATGCTTATGAAATTTGGCACGCACATTGGTCTTTGGTGAAGATGTGCAAGACATGTTTCCTTCAATGTGTCGGAAAATGCGTTGCCATGGTAACGGCTTATTATGGCAAGTGAATCGGGGGGAATATATGCGGATCGAACTGCTTCCTCATTTTTCAAGGAATGCTCAGGAAATTTAGCACACACATTGGTGTGGGGGTATTATCACCGTCAGTTTAAAGTTTCAGTTTCTACTGTAAAATTGACCTTGTCGTTTGATAAATCCCCCTCATCTCTAATTCACAAAGGGGTTTACTTTAACCATGGTTTAAACCATGGTTTATGTAACGTGTACATGTTACTCCGGGTAGATAAACGTAAAAATGGTATATGAGCATATGAAAAAGCGCATTACTGCTCGCCCATTAGACATATGACTTGCCCGTTTTACTCTTTGGAGTTGAAATCATACTTTAAATTTAAACCATGGTATAAGTTCAGACCTCTTTTGTGAATTCTCTCCTGTAGGTCTTGAATCTACTGACGAGTTATATAATAAGGAAGGCGTTAGAAAATGCTAATGACCGGTCATTAGTACTTTTTAAAAAGCGGTTGCGCTTTAGAAGGAAAGAAAAAAAGTGTGGTCACGTGTCTTTCCTCAACCAATCGTTTAATTAGTACCAACGTCATCGTGTTAAAAACATTTATACTGCGTCTTTTAACCATTGTTTTAGGTCAAGTTGAAGTTGCAGTTTGATATGAAAAGGATACTTTGTTGAAACAGTTTAGAAGTATCCTGCTTGAATGACAATGTAAGTTGATTAAATGAATCTTTTATCTTGCAGGCGGCATTCGCCAAGGGTTTCCAAAGCGGCTACCAGAGAACTGGAGAATGACAACAGACCAAGAAGACAACCTCCCTCCTGCCCGGGATACTTACTCTGAATATGCCCTCCAGCTAGGGCTGACCCGAGGAGGTGAGCAAAATCAATAAGAAACCTATTACCTATTGATATGATAGAATGAATATCATAGTAATTTTAATGGTGTTGGGTGCATGGAAATGATACGATGATGATGATGATAATAACAAAAATGATGAAAATAATAACAGTAGCAATGATAACAACAACACCAATAATGGTAGTAATAATGATGATAATGTTTTATATATTTGTGTCTATATTTTTCAATATCTCTTGTATATTTATTTTCAATTGTATATTTGCATGTGAACGAAACAAATATCCTTTAAGGACGATATGAATGAATGAATGAATGAATGAATAATAATTATGATAATGATAACAACAACAATAGTAATAATGATAACAATAATGGGTAATATACGATAATAACAGCAGCGATAATGAAAATGATAATAATACTAATACTAACAACATAATATGATGGTAATAATAGTAGCAATAATGATAATAATGATAATAGCAGTGCTGTTGATAATGATATTTTAACAGATGTTAAGAGAAATGTAAACATTGGCTTGATGGCTTAATGACACCAATTTTCATTCAAAGCTTTATCCATGTGTTATTTATCGCACCACAAAAAACTTAACAGAAATTGAAAAAAAACAGTTGCATCTAATTATGCACCCATAATCAATAGCACAAAACGTATATCATTTCATTCCATTGGATTCAGCTCTAGATCATCATCGCCGTTCTTACGAGGCACCAGCTGTACTCGAGCGCGAGCAATACCGCCCACCGCCCGAGTGGCTAGCCGACCACGGCCCCGTCAGCGCTCTTTCCCATGGACCCCGTCCTAACCAACATCATTCGAAGTCTATGGCGGACCCTCGACAGGGTGGCTATGACTATGACGACGACTACGACGACGACATAGTGGTCGAAGCCCCACCTCCGCAGCGACCCGCCGTAGAGAAGGAGGTCGGTACACGAGGGAGACCTTCCCTCCGCCCCAGTTCGGTGGTGAAATGTACGACCGACGAACGGGATGCGGGAGGTCCATTCTTACGATGACGATGTGTATGCTTCAGAAGAGGAGGTTACGGTGACCGAGGTGGTTACGGTGACCGAGGCCTTTACGGTGACCGCGGTGGTCGCCGATCACGACGATATGTCGACAACGGCTACGCACGCGATGACATGCTCTTCTAAACCTAGTTTCCTCAACGATTCATCCTGAAAATTTTCTACCTATACTAGTCATGGTATATAATATACCGTAGGGCAGCTGGGTAACCTGCACAAACCTGTGCACATCCTAACTGGCTGAAGGTGGGGAATAGATGGGATAAATAAAGTATGATTGAAGAGGGCAGCTCACAAGAGAGTTTTTTCACACAAAAAACTCCATATGAAAAGCTTATTTAGCTTATGTAAACCTCGACTTAGTGGAAAAAAATCATAAATTAACAAAATGCAAAAGACAATCTTTCAATAATTTTCATTGGATGTTATTGAAGATTTGAGAAAAGAACATAATATATTTTAGAATTCGAAACACAAGTATGTGAAATTCTTTTCAGCTATGCTAAAAATTCATGCATATGTACACAAACAGAGAAATTTGATTTTTGCGCCTCGGGTAGTATGTAGGCATCGCGAATCTTTTAAAAATATCATATATTACGATAAAATATAAATTTGTTATAGTTCGGTCATTGGTACATGGGTCCGAGTTGTATATATTTCCTACTATGGGAATGATCACAGTGGCTTGTACATTGTTGATTCAGAAATATTTTTATATTGATTATTTACAGGTATAATGCATGTATATTCGTTTAACTAAGTTCGTATAGAAATGGATTTTACTTCTTAAAGTTACTAGTTGAGTAAGTTACCATAAGAGGAAGCTGCATGTGAGTGTATGATATTGCTGGGAAGAGTGTCAGGAGAATGTGATAATTGCTACAAGAACATAATCATTCTTGTCATTTTCAGAAATATTATAGTGTAGGACTATGAAGCGATGCTTTAAATCTATTTCATATTTGGTGCAAAGTTATTGTTGAATGTCATTTCGCTGTGTAATTCTGAAAATAAAACTTAAAAATGAAACTCAGTTTGAATAAAGCAAGTCGGCTAGATGCCACATAAAAAATGAATAAGTTGTCATAAATGCATTTTTCATAATACATCATGATATTCGTAGAAATTCTTCGAAATGCAACTATGAATATTTGCCTTTTATGACTTTTCCATCACTTTTTCCACGATATTATTTTTTCCTTCTGAAAATATATGTTTGCAGGATTGCCAAACAATTCTTTCGCTGATGCTTTTCCTAAAAATGTCTTTCTAAATATTTCACTTTCTTGATAATGATGAAGATGATTGTTGCCAAGCAGCATATTTTAGAAATGAAGTTTGTTGTTGGAATCTACATTTTTTGTAATGTTTCATTTTTATGAGAAAGACAGAGAGAACACTAGGCTGAATATACTTAGAGGCCTTGTCGTACAATATTACATATTTACTCAAACTGTATAGTTGGGGTGTATATAGTCAAGATTAATATCGCTTCTATAGTAACCAAAAAATAGTAGCGCGTGCATTTGAAATAGGTGCTCGAATAAAGAGGGTTAGTTTAATGATGTTTCTCTATTTTTTGCTGTCCCTCTTATTCCAAATTATATCAATCGCTTTTAATGTTAGTCCTTGAAATTTCTGTGAGAAGTGTTGATGTTGGTATTCTTTTGATAAAATATGTTTTTTCACTTTGTATTAGTTGTTTGGAGGGAGTTTCTGTATGGATGCTGCTTGATGATGTGGTTTAGGTGTTAATTCTAGTTTTAAGTAGACTAAGAACAGGAGAAAATTATTTCATTACCCATCAACATTATTGTAAGAGTATATTTTGTATATTACATACTACAATTAAAAAAAACAGAATGCGAAAAGCATGATCCATTTTTGTAAAAACCCAGGAAAGTTGGCATATATAGATTTTCACTGCTGTACATACGCAATTAGAAATATGTAACTATTTTTGCATCATTTTCGTACTTAAGATATTTGTAAATATCCAAAATGAAGGAAAGATCCTCTTTATCATAGGAAAAGAATGAATGCGACTTGCTCGATTCAGAAAATAATGAACACAATTTATTGCACCTTTTTTTCACCATCATGATTGTCTCCTCAATCGGTGTTCATGTGGGTATGTAGAATGATACCTACCAATTTTAGGCGGGTTTGTCATCATCATCGTGAGCTTACATTCCATTTCATTTTGTTTCCTTAATCGAGAAAAAGAAAGCATTCATTCAATATATTAAATAAAAAATTCTGTAGTGTCCTGCTCAAATGTAAAACCCGTCCATTGGTCTAAAGTCGATTATTAACAAAGAAAGTTAGACCGAGGTCTAAGTTTTCCTTTGTTAAATACGACTTCAGGCCGAACATTGGGTTAAATTGAATTAGTGGAATATACCAACCAAAGTCTTTCAAATCATTATTATCATTTTGCAGATACCAACCGCATTCTTTCACATCAAGAATAAATGTCTTTCACTATTTTACTGAATAAAGAGAAATGTATGTAATCAAGATGATTAAGTAGCACATTTGTAGTACATGTTTTAATCCTGTCTATTTTCTCTTATTTCCAACTCTAAGTTTTGCGTTTGCACCAATTCTACATATTTGTGGAAAATTGTGTTTACTGGGAAATTTTTACATTGCAGAGATGTTATGATCCAAATTGTGTAATCTGTACTTTTGTATAGCGGTGAAATTGTTAGCATTTCCATCTCCTTTTTTCCAAACCGGATTAACTTGAAAAATGAAAGTGTATGCCGCTATATTTCACTAAGTTTTTTTTTTTTTAATTATTCATTATTATTTGAATTCTGTTTTTAAATGTTGTAAATAGCAGCTATATACAAAATTTACAGATCCAGAGTAAGTTAAATCAGACTAACCCTTTTAAAACTGTTTTTATTTTCAATGCTAGTAAGCTACAAAAATAAAGTACGAGTACAATGAAACCATCTTTTATTAACGCATTTAAGTTTGGAGGCACAAACCCTTGTCAGCGGTAAGATGTAAAAGAGTCTTCTCTCCTCATCGCCTTCTCTCCTCGTTCGCCCCCACTCAAATACTGGTTTACAGTCCTTTTCGGACTACACCCAAATCTCAAGAAAATTGATACTCTTACGCAGCGAGCTCGCGTCTCTCGCTCGCCCAGCGCACGCGGATCGCTCGCGAGCGCACGTAGCTCGTCGAGCGCGCACGACGCGTCGCTCTGCTCGAACATCATCTCAGTCGTCACTCATCTCTCTCTCTCCCGGCTTCACGCTATCTCTCTCTCTCTCTCCTCTCCCTCTCACTCTATCTCGCCTTTCGATTTCTCCTCCCTCTCTACTTTCTCTGCTCTCTCCACTCTCAGTCCTTTCTGGATTTACCACAATGGTGAACCAATAAACCTCTTGCAAACCTCCACCTTCACAGATCAGCTTCTGAATTGTAAGACCATGAGACTGCATGGTTTACTGCACAGCATAGCCAGACATTGGCAAAATTAAAACCGGCTCAAGACTTTATTGAATCTTTTTAAGTGTCAAAATGGAGTTTGTGCCTGCATGCTGCACCTTGGGGGGAACTGAAAGGACTTTTAGTGGATCTGTATGCGGGTATATAGTTGTCAAATGTTGCTGAAATATGCACGTGGTTGTATGAGGTATTATCCCTTGAAATCTTTTGTCTAATTTTTTTTCTTCCCTCCCCATTTTAATATTTGTTCAAGTAAAGTAATTATCTTCCATATGGTCCCACGCCGGCCTTATAACTGTCCGTTTCTTTTATGTATATCCGATAGTTGTAATAGTTTAAGTGATTTAATCTTTTTATTTTCTTCTTTATATCCATTAATCATGATAAACATCGGGTACGTGGTTGTTCTAGTATTTTAAAATACTTTTTATGAATAAATATCCCAAGCGAAGATATAAATTGGACAGAATTGTGCTCTGAAGACTCATCTGTTGCTTGTGCGTGTCCTGGGTTTTAGTTTTATGGTAAATGGGGGGGGGGGGGGGGGGTGCTATGGATGTATTTAGAATATACTTGGCATGAAGAAGAGAAAGAATATGTGAGGTACATAGGGGAAGGTTTGTGGGAGTGAGGGATGGTATATCAAGGGGAAGGTGTGTGAGGTGAGGGATGGTGTATCAAGAGGAAGGTGTGTGGGGTGAGGGATGGTGTATCTAGAGGAAGGTTTGTGGGAGTGAAGGATGGTATATCAAGGGGAAGGTGTGTGGCGTGAGGGATGGTGAATCTAGAGGAAGGTGTGTGGGGTCAGGGATGGTGTATCAAGGGGAAGGTGTGTGGGGTGAGGGATGGTATATCAAGAGGAAGGTGTGCGGGGGTGAGGGATGGTGTATCAAGGGGAAGGTATGTGGGGGTGAGGGATGGTGTATTTAGGGGAAGGTGTGTGGGGTGAGGGATGGTGTATCTAGAGGAAGGTGTGTGGGGGTGAGGGATGATGTTTCTAGAGGGAGATGTGTGGGGTGAGGCATGGTGTATCAAGGGAAAGGTGTGTAGGGATGGTGTATCTAGAGGAAGGTGTGTGGGAGTGAGGGATGGTGTATCAAGGGAAGGTGTTTGGGGTGAGGGATGATGTATCAAGGGGAAGGCGTGTGGGGTGAGGGATGGTGTGTTTAGGGGAAGGTGTGTGGGGTTAGGGATAATGTTTCTAGAGGGAGATGTGTGGGGTGAGGCATGGTGTATCAAGGGAAAAGGTGTGCAGGGATGGTGTATCTAGAGGAAGGTGTGTGGGGGTGAAGGATGGTGTATCAAGGGAAGGTGTTTGGGGTGAGGGATTATGTATCAAGGGGAAGGCTTGTGGGGTGAGGGATGGTGTATCAAGGGGAAGGTGTGTGGGGTGAGGGATGGTGTATCAAGGGGAAGGTGTTTGGGGGTGAGGGATGATGTATCAAGGGGAAGGTGTGTTAGGTGAGGGATGGTGTATTTAGGGGAAGGTGTGTGGGGTGAGGGATGGTGTATCTAGAGGGAGGTATGTGGGGTTAGGGATGATGTTTCTAGAGGGAGATGTGTGGGGTGAGGCATGGTGTATCAAGGGAAAGGTGTGTAGGGATGGTGTATCTAGAGGAAGGTGTGTGGGGGTGAGGGATGATGTATCAAAGGGAAGGTGTGTGGGGTGATGGATGGTGTATCTAGAGGAACGTTTGTGGAGTGAGGCATGGTGTATCTCTAAAAGAAGGTGTGTGGAGGGACGGTGTATCTATGGGAAGGTGTGTAGGGTTCAAGTTAGGGACGGTGTTTCTAGAGGAAGGTTTGTGGGTCGAGGGATGGTGTATCTAGGGGAAGGTGTGTGTGGGTGAGGGATGTTGTAGCAAGGGAAAGTGTGTGGGTGAGGGAAGGTGTACGTTGGGCGGGGAGGGTACTCATGTGTGTTTAAACGTGGAGGGTGGGTACGTCTGATTAATTCAACCCATTCACCGCAATTAAAATCAGTGATTATGAGCAAAAACAGCTCTCAAAACGAGGGGTTCATCCATATATCTTTTCTATGGCGGGTGAGAGTGTGTGTGTGTGTGTGGGGGGGGGGGGGGTAATAGAACCAAATCTACCAATAAAACTTGCCATGACTACTCCAATAAGCAAAAGGATGTCAGTTTGTCAAAAGAGTTTAACAATAATTAATTAGTTGGTGTTGAAGGAGTTCTTTAAGGGTGTAAATTCGTCCCACTAAGCCTGCAGGGAAGCCCCTCTGACTGAAGTGGTAACAAAATTATGTAAAAGAAAATACTAGGGACAAAAACTGCCCAAATGATTCACAGGAATTTTAAAGTTGAAACCCGAAACTGAATATTTAAAAAGTGAAACAACAGAGAACTGTTGGCGTCCTCATACCCCTCTAAAAAGACAATAATTTATAGTCATATTCCCAATAGAGAAAAGGAGGACAGATTGAGAGGAAGGAGGGAAAGGAGGACGGACATAGAGAGAGAGAGAGAGAGAGGGGGGAGGGAGGAGAGAGAGAGAGAGAGAGAGAGAAGACAGAAAGAGAGGGAGAGAGATGGATGTAGAAAGAAATAGAGAAGTGTCGTCTACATTTCTCAAGGTGAATCACGCTATAATCGCCCTCAAAATAACACAAAACATTGCCTGAATGCCAATTAGTCAAGCTTGTTATTCTGAACAAAAAACACACATTGAATGCACAAATCGTTTGAAAAAAAAAGACACAGGTCTTCGGTTAATGTCAAGGCCGATGACGTCACTACTTAAATTACTTAACAGCAGATGGCGCTAAGCCGTCATGACTTGTGATGCTAAATTGATCAACTTTTTACTGAAAGCTAATGGGTTGACTTCTGGCAAATGATGTTGGTTTTCATAGTTGTGCATCGGTTTATGCATCAAAAAATCCTCAGTTGTTGTCACAAGAACATGCACAGTATATTTTCAAGCATTTTACAATCTGTTTTCACAAAAAAAAACCCAAACAAACAAACAAAAAAACACCATATTTTTGTGGTTCTTTAGGCAGCTGACTATAAAGCATTATTTGGAATCCCGGATTCAAAACATGATATCCGTTGGTATTAGATAAGTTCCATAACGGCCAACTGCTAATACCAATATGAGGCATATCCCTAACGAGCAATCACACAAAATTTGAAGCGCTCATGTTGATGTAGACATAATTTTTCTTTTACCCCCTCTTACGCCAATGATCACCCATCATGTTTATTTAATAAAAAAGAGATTGCCAGTTATACTTAATCATATTTAAGGGAATGGGAGGAAATATTCTATTTCTCACCGGGGGGGGGGGGTAGGAGAGATGTGTAACCACACAATGCTTTCCTTGCAATAAACAGCTCAAAGGCAATCAATGACTCATTTGTATCTTTGATTGTATACTACATCTACACTCTACAAATGAAATGTTGAATTACCATTTAAAAGGGTGGAGTGACTACATTTTCAAAATGTTAGATTAATACTTTGCACATGCTGGATTCAACAGTACACATGTATAAAGTTTAGAATCCAGCATGTATAATGTTGTATTCAGCATGTTCAAAGTGTTAATCTAACATTTTGAAGATGTAGTCGCTCCTTCACCCTTTTAAATGGTCATTCAACATTTTAGTTTTTAAAGTGTACATTATCATTTCATATTCTGCTGTTTTCCCTCCCTCTTCTCTTCTCTATTCAATCCCTCTCTCTCTCTCTCTTCTTTTCTCGTCTCTCCCCTTTGTCTCATTCTCTCCCGCAGTGAACATCCCTTGCTTACTTACGCCTCAAATCTTTTCTTTCGCTTACTCATTTCCTCACCCTCTTCGCACGCTTAGGATTCGTTTGTATAGCTTAATTTTTCAGGCCAAATCAGTACTTTGATACGCTTTTAGTTGAACACATAGCTATTACGGGAGCTTTTGCAGAAACCAGGTTTGTTAACGTGAAGCAACATTTATAAAGTGTTTCAAAAACATTGATTCTGGCTTCACTACAAAGCTATAAACGCACTCTAACTACTGATTTCTTTCAAGGTTTGGCCAACTGTTCTCTCTTGCGTTTTGTTTTTGTTTGTTTCGTTTTGTTTTGTTTTGTAAGTTGAATGATATGTTGGAAGATACATCAAATTAAAACAAGAATACAAAAAAGATCTTAAGGATTCCTTAACAAAACAAAACATCTTTTAAACAAATATCATTTGCAACCTGTCTTTAAAAGAGTAACAGAAACTGCGTCTTAGGTATGAAAAAAAGCTCTGTATTTCATGAACATGAATTTGAACTGAATCCCACTTAGGATTTTTATTCAAAAATAGTTACGTCAACGCTGATTATCAGTCATACAAAATATATAGCTAGTAAAAATATATTCAAGTTTAGTATTTTGTTTGTTAAAATTCTAATACAAATACAATTAGATCTTTATGACATGTTTCTATGACTTGAATGCAATTTTTTTAAAATACATTTTTAACACCTGGCACATAATGATTCTCCGCGTAATTGGGTAAGTTCAAGTTCTGTCACATGTTACCAAGTATTAATGCGTTGCATTATCAGTTATGGATTTGTAAATATAAATATGTGAAATGATATTATCATTCGGTTTATATAGAGCACCGAAGCGATGACGTCACAAAAAAACTTTTTGGAATTTCGGATACCATGTCTAGATGGAGCATGATGAAAAAAATCCACAGCCCAAATTTTATGGGAATCGGCTCATGGGGACCCGATATGAGGCCACATGAATACCTACCTAGCCCCATTGAAAGCAGTGTAAATTAGCCTGGTTCTAAACAGTTATGAACCGGGCCAATTTACACTGATTTCAATGGGGATAATTAGGCATTCATGTGGCCATACCTTGGGCCACTGTGAACCGATTCACGTCAAATTGGTGTGTGGAGGTTTTTCATCATGCTCTGCCGGAGTATAGTCATGAAAATGCTCAAATGCAAAAAAACAAAATTTGATGACGTCACACTTCGGTACTCTATTATGTGTGATCCAAGGTCTGGTAGGACTAACAGTTTGATAGAGTCATCAGTTTCATAACATTTTAGATGGGTTGGTGACATATGGGACAACATAGTTTGGACTTGCCCAATTTTATATCGCTTGTATTCAACTTATTGTTTCTTTAATTAGATGACGCTTTGAAAGACTTTATTAGTCCACTGTAGATATAGTTATTACTGCACTACTGAGGTCTCTTGCTAGAGTATTAACTCTTTTCTTTTCAAAATTCCGACGCTTTTTCACTGTGGCATCCACAGTTGGAGCATTGTGCGTTCAGTTATAACATTATACCATATAAACAGACATATACATGAATATACATATGATTTTACAATACTCAGAGGCCAACTCGCAACTCGAACCAGAGGTGAATGTTGCTCAGTTAGTGGTAGGCATAGGTTTCTAAATCCCCTCGCTCATACGTCTATAAATTCAGTCAGTACCTTACTATTGAAATCTTGGCTACGACAATCAGAGAAGTTTGAAAAGTACATGATTTTGTCCAACAATTATCAATTCACAAAGCCTTAATCTTGAGCATCACAATTTGAAAACGTTGGAGAAGTTGTGGCGAAAAGCATGTAAGCATTATACTGTATTAATGAAGAGTTGTATCATAATATACAGTGTATTAAGCATCTAAATTCATTTTGGACTTGCCAAGAACTCATATTTAGAAAAATGTAACTCATTACATAATATTTTCAAATGGAATATACATTGACAGAAAGGGATAGAGAGAGGGGGAAGAACTGCATAAAAATAGATCAACATGAATGAAAGGGGAAACAGGAATGGTGGAGGGGGAAAGGAAGAAGAGAGATAATGGGGGATGGGAGAATCGAGTGAGAGAAAGATGGGGCGAGAGAGAGAGTTGGGGTAGGAAGGACAAAGAGAGAGAGAGAGAGAGGGGGGGGGGGCTGTCAAGGCAACAAAAAGGAGAGTTTGTGATGGCGAGGCTACAGAAACACTGATGGAGAGTGGTGGAAGAGACAGGGGGTATGAACTATTGATGTATACATTACAAACTAAAATAAATACATTGAATTAAACATCAGTCAAATATACTGTATGCATGATACTGACAAAATAAGCTGGTAATACTTGAAGCATCAATCACAGCAAACATACAATGTTTACTAAAATAGAACTGAATATAGAAATCTGAAAGCATCTGTAAATACCATCTTGATCATAGCCCAAGTGGAAATCCAAAGTCCAAATGGCAAATGTGAAGTATCAATATCATGCACAGCAAACACGTTACTCTATATTCTGACTAGGTTACAGATCCAACATTTGGAACAAAAGATTTAAATACAGTGCACTCGAACTACAACATACAAACATGTAAAATTCAAAGTTGCATGCTCTTTCTATACTAGAATATAAACATAATAAAAATAGAAGACAAAAGTATGACAAAGATAACACTGTGTCGCGATTTGGAAGACTGATTTTTCTGCAATAAGTTCTCATCCACCCAAGCGATTCGGTGACGTTTAGGGGTGTCGCTAGAATAATTTTAAACAAGGGGTCCAAACGATCCCCTATCCCAAAAATATTATTAAAAGGGGACTTGAATTTTTGAAGAGGGATGTGAAGGGGGGGGGGGGGGGTCGAAGGCACTACTGTTTTGACAACGCCCCTTACTGAAATTCGATTCCTTAACAGGAAATAACAAACAAAATACAAACAAATACAAACATGAAGGTATAATGCTGTCCTGAGTGTAAAAAAACTACATCACACAACGTTATCCTCTGTCATGTCCAGAGTATATCACCGGCGTAAAAATGTTTCGAGGCGGGGCCCCGGGGTTGAATAAATACATAGAGGCACACATAAGAAAAGTAATTGTCCATGCAATGTCACTTTTTCACGAATAAATTACAAATGAATCGATCTTTTTTCGAGCTTTGATTGATAGCTGACATTGCCAATGATTGTGCTCTAAGATTGTGCAATACATCGTATGATAGTGTAATGGATGTTACAGTAGAATTACGCATTGCAGTCCGTCTGATGCGAGATCAGAAAATATCTCTCTCACCATGCAGATGCATCACATCCTTACAATTTACACCGAAAGTTATCTCATTTTGCCTTACGTATATTTTGAGACACAGTGACGTTTTGAGGAACAAATTCAATTAAAAATAAAGTTCACATGTCGGGGTAAAGCGTATAGTATTACACTAACAGTCAGAGTTACAGGAGATCAATAAAGAGGGGATATATTTGTATTGTTCTTCAATTTTATCTTTTTTATTCTTGCAAAATGAGAATCCTAGGGTAGATCTTCAAAAGCTGCATCTTTGGTTTAGAACCAAATGGAATGGATTGGTGGAGGGAATGAGGAAGGGATGAAGAAGGGCGTGTAAGAGGGGTTCGAACTATTCCTCGTTTGTTACCTTGCAAATGAGTTTGTATAGGTACTTGAACTTATATTCTTTCAATACTTTGCATGGGCATCCTCATCCTCATGAAGGGGAAATAGCCACGTATATAATTTACTATTTCTTAATACCAAGAAACCTCAGTAACCAATTCTTTCTCTTTTTCTTCTGTTTGACTTCGTCTGACCCCTTGTCCTCTACCTTCGAAGCATCTGCTGATTTCTTTCTCCTCAGGGAGAAACGTCTCTTCCATGATTTCCTCTTTTCTCCTGCTGGTAGACTGAAGTTAGAGCTCTCCAAAGTGTCATCCTCTGTCCAAATTGTAGAAACATCTTCTGCAGAGGATTTTGGTAAGACGTCCGAAGCTGTTTCTGCAGCACTTGGTGGGCGCCCTCTGCTTGCACTGCTCAACGATCTCTCTCCAAGCGGATCTGCCCTTCTGTCTTTAACAGCAGCATATCTCTCAGCGTGGGGTACAGACCGTGATGAGGATGATGCACGGATGGGTGGTTGCATCATCCACGGAGAATCAGTTTCCCATTTGGCCGATCCAGGTTCACCGAAGTCTTGATCTGATTGGTAGAGGTCTTTGGTATCGCCCATGTCACTCAGGGATGAGTATTTCTTCTTTAGATGTGGTGGGACGCGACCGTCTACCCTCCAGCGACTCGGCTTTGGTGTTGTAACAGGCTTGTCCCATCTCGGAGATGGTATAACTTGGAATTCCTCAGAGGACCGTCTGCTAGTGTAGCTGTATTCTGAAGGACTCGACGGGCAGGTGCTGATCTTTTTAGACTGCTCACCTGAAGCCAGTACTTCCCTCAGGCGATTCCATTCAGGGAGTGGCACAAAGGCACACTCTCGAGATTTGAAAGTGGGTAGTGTTTTGGAACCAGGATGTTGCCTCCTCAGACTTCCACCTCTTGGTGTACTTGGTATATCTCTTGGCGTACTTCTTGGTGTACCTCTAGGTGAAACTCTTGGTGTAGCTCTTGGTGTAGCTCTTGGTGTAGCTATTGGTGTAGCTCTTGGTGTAACTCGAGGTGTAGTTCTTGGTGTAGTGCCACTTGGCGATTTTATTCCAGAATTTTTCGAACGATTCACCCTCAGCGTCTGCGAACGTTCAAATTCCGTCGACGCAAGACTTGGCGATGTGGAGAAGGCCCAGTAGCTACCACGCGGTCTAACCTCCCTAGATGAATGTGAACGTGTGAACGGGGTATGTTCCCAATCAGGTTCAGAGAGATGATCCCTAACGCTTTCATCGTCAGATTCCTCATGACGCAATTTCTCAGATATCTCGTCGGGAATCATAGAAATTTCTCCGTCAGCCTCGGAATAAGATCGACTTCTCTTCATCATTGATGTTTGTTGGGTTGCTCTTGGAGTTGGGACAGGAATCCTCGACTTACAGGATTTTCTCAAAGTCGGCGTAGGTGTCAACTCATCTTCAACCTCTCTCGGCATAGGAGAAATTCTGGCCACAGATCGTTCTTTGCCAGAAAGTTCAGTAACCACCTCATCTTCAGAGTCCCTATCAGAGTCCCTTTGTACTATCGGCGCATGGTTATGGGTTGGTTTATGGCTTTCTTTAAGAACTGGAATCCGCGATGTCGACAATTTCTGCTCGGTTTCAGATAACTCGATACGGAGGACTTCGTCATGCAGAGGGCTTTGTATATCAAAGTCATTTTCTGAGTGAAGGGTGAGCGTTTCACTAGCTGTATCATCTTCGCTTAATTCTGCCTCTAATAATAAGTTCATACCCCGTTTTGATAAATGAATATCATGATTGTCCTTCTGGGACACTTCTTCTGGTCTTTTTACTTCTGTAGATTCCTTATCGAAATGCTGATTGTCTTCTCCTATCGACTGATCTATACGGACTGGCACACTCTGTGTCTCTGAGGCATCCGTCTGCGGAACAGGTATTTTTGACAAAATCTGCCTCGCCTTTTGTATGAATTTGTCAGTTTCAGATGGCACTGAGCTTAAGAATTGCTTGTCATCCTCTACAGCAGGATTTGGTATTTCATCACGGATAATCAAGGCATCGCTCAAATCAGATGTCTTAGAATCGATTTCTAAAGTAGACTGGTCATCGCTTGAGACAACAGCAGTGACTGCTGTTCCCATACCATCGTCTCTATTGGGAACGGCAAGTGCTTCATTGATATCAATATCTCTTGAGCGTGTTTTAAGAATGTTGCCTCTAGACTGAGACGGCAGATTCGCTATCCCTTTGGAACTGACTGATGCAGACTTATCAATTACGGGCCTTGTGCGATTTGGACAGCTTCCAGTTCTCTTAAATCTAGACGGTACTGGTATGTGGCTCCTTGTTTGCTTGTCTCCTTTGAAGGACCGACGGCTTCTTTCGTTACGAAATGAGATGGGTTTGGAAAATGCTGGAGGTGTAGAACTTACGTCGACACGTAGTGCCTTATCATCGCCTGATTCAGAGTATGAAGAAGCTTCTTTCGGAGACTGTGAGTTTTGATTCTGGACTTTCCCGGTTGAACGGTTACGAGCCGGACAGCTTTTGCTCCTGGTAAGTCTTGATTTCGGGACTGGGATTTTCGATCTCCTCGGACTCAAAGATCCATGTACTCCACTGCCTTTGCAAACGGTATCTTTGGGGATTGTCTGGTTTGTTACAATATCTTTCTTCTCAACAACTGATCTATCTCCCGATACTTTATCTATTTCCAGCTCGTTCTCACAAGGCGTATTGAACTCCTCATTAACATCGAGGGAGATACACAAATCCTCCAAGTTCTGATGGGTAGTATCAGATTTTTCTTCATCATCCCTGGAGACAGCAGTAACCCTGGAGGTACCTTGCGACAAGATCCCTTTTTCTTTGGTCAAGTATTTATCGTCTTCAACTTGCGTAGTTAACGGAGGAGAATCCATTACAATCTTTAAAATCTGCTCTGCAGTATTGTAGGATGAAATGACCTCTGAATCTGCCATCATTTTTCTTTCATTTTCTTCAAAGTCGTCTTTCCATCCTTCACTACCTTGTGATGTAGAGTTGGAGCCACTACACAAGTCTGCTTCCCTAGATGAGATATGAGAAGTTTCAACATTTGAGGAACCTAATGATATTTTGGTTTGGAAAACTTCATTCCCATCGACTGGTGATGAAAGCTTTACCAGGTCAAAGGAAGGCTTGTTGTCCTCCGCAAGAACTTCACGGAAGTTATCTGTAATAAGCCTCTTATCACCATAGATACTGGATGTACCAGATGCCAAAGATATCCTTTCTTCCTCAGGAGAAACAATCGGGTTGCTGTTTTTGGCCATCTCTTCAGCAAGCCTTTTCAAGTCATTATCGTGTTGTGCATTATCTGCGTTAAGCTGCACCAGGTCATGGGAAAGCTTAAGATGTGGTATCACTTCCTCAAAAACTTCTTTGCTCGTCTCACTCGGTCTTTGATCAAGACATGTTTCTTCTAATAGGTCTCCTTGTTCATGCTTCACTTCCTCAAAGGTGACTTCATCTGTGGTATGTACTTCAGATACCGGAGGCTGACTCTCGGTTTGTAAATCGCCGGTCTGATTGGGTTCATTCTCGTCAACATTTTCAGTGTTGTTGCATTTTCCGATCTCCTTTATTCGTCTCTCCAACCCATCTTCTCGCTGTTCACTAACAGCGCTGGATTGAACGTCGTGCGCTGGACGGTTGAGATATGGTACTGATTCCTCCGCAACCATTTTCTTTCTTTCAATCTGGTTGTTTGTAAGTCTTTGATCTATAGGAGAAGACGTGTCTCGTGACTGTTCCTGTGGCTCCGCACGATCAGATTTGATATCATCAGCCGGGAAGTGTAAGTCTATGCCCACATGAAGTTCATTTCCCTCAGTCCTGTCGGAAATATTGTGACTGTCCATCTCTTTCTCGAGCTTGTCGAATACATCATCATGATGTGCACCCATGGCAACGATTTCCGAGTTATCTAGGGAAACTCTTACGTGTGGTACAAACTCCTCAATTATTTTGTCTGAGTCCCTCTGGCTGGTCACTGACGTTTCATCCACCAGAGAAGAGGTTTCTGGTGTCTTTTCTGGCTGTTCCACAATGATAACAGTTTTGCAATTATCCATCTGCTGCGCAAGCTTTTCAAGAACTCCGTCATGATGTTTATCAGAAGCACCGAACCGTTGATTATCATGTGCACCTTTAAGACATGGTACACATTCTTCAACAACTGCTCTGCTTGTGTCGCTCTGGTTGTTCATTAATGCTCCTACCATCTGAGAAAGTGCTTCTGGTGTTTGTTCTCTTTCCTCCACGCTGACAGTGGTTTTACACTTATCCATCTCTTGTGCAAGGTTTTCAAGCGCATCGTCATGTTGCAGAACAGCAGGATCTAAATGCGCACTACGCTGTGAGCCTTTTAGACACGGTACAAATTCCTCCACAACTATTTTGCTTGGATTGCTCTTGTTTTTCAATGATGTTTCTTCCATATTAAATAATTTGTCTGGTGCTTGCTCTTGTCGTTCCACCTCAAGAGTTATGTTGCAATTATCCATCTCCTCCGCGAGTTTTTTCAGCTCATTGTCACGATGCGCACCAAGAACTACACCGAACTGCGCAAGGTCATTTGGATGATTCACAGGCAATACCAAATCCTCTACTGCCTCTCCACTAGAGTGTTTTTCTTCATATGTTTTCCCTGTTTCCTCGGGTGGAGTCCTAGAAGGCATTATTTCTTGTACTTCTGAATTATCCAATTGCTTATCAGCTAGTGTATCGATGCAGTCCACTGCCTTCAGTTGATTCTTATTCATGTTATTGTCTTGCGATTGGAATGTATCATGGAATCCAGTTGATGTATTTTTAGGCGTTGTCCTATCTGGCGTCCTGACAGAGACCTGTATACATACATCATATGTTAACTTTGTAGACGGAAATGATTCACTGCTTCCTTCAATTAAATACCGACTTTCACCTTGGATAGAATCTATCGGCTCAAATCCGATTGTTTCTTGAGACGACCCTTCCTCTCTTGAATACGAAAACTGGGTTCCTACATCGTTAGTCTCTACAGGTGACTCTGATGTTTCCATGTCCCATGCATCCTCAAGGTCATAACCAGAGCCGTCAGAAACATCTCCTGAAGACATCGCATCCTCCATTTCATCTTGTACTACACCTTGTTCAACGAGGATGTCACCCAGCTCACGGAGCAGCTTGTCACGCTCATTTGTCAAATTAGTTAAGTCCTGATTTGTTCCCATGATATTGTCATCATGTAGGACTGTCCTGGTGCTGGGAGCTGTATGATAGGTTTGTATGCTCAAGGTTCCAGAATTTTGGGTCCTGTGCTGATGATCCCCCTGATAACCATGCACCGCCTGTATGTTCGAGGTTCTAGATCTCTCCGTCCTTCGTTGGTTGTCCATGTCATAACCATGAAATGTTTGTGTGTCAGAAGATCTAGATTTCTCAAGCATAGCCTGGGCCTCCCTTTGATAAACATGTGAAGTTTGTATGTTCGATGTTTCAGATCTCTGGGACCTCTGCTGATGGTCCATTTGAAGTCTATGGGATGTTTGCATGATCGGGATTCCAGACCTGGCGAATCCCCGTTGGTGATTGTATTGAAGACCATGCGATGTTTGGATGTTTGAGGTCCCATGTGTCTCAAATCTTTGCTGGTTCCCCTTGCCATAACCATGAGGTTCGAACCCACCACTGCCTCTCATTCTCTGTGGTTGCTGCCAATTATTTGCATAGGCTTTCAAAGGTGCGGCCTTTGAAACCTGTACGATTGTCCTACCGCCAGGAACAGTATGAGATGATTGTGTGTTTTGGGCTATAGACCTTTCGGCCCTACGTTGTTGGTCCATTTGGTAATTATGCGATTCCATCCCAACGATGCCGCGCACTATTTGTGGTGGCTGAACATTTCTCTGTGATTCCTGGTAATCACTTGCAAAGGGTTTCAAAGGTGCGACCAGGGTACGAGGGGATGACGATCGTTCTTTCTCTATCTGCTTGTTCATATTTCTGAGTTTCAATTCCAATGCTTCCAAACCATTGTTATTTGGTGGAAGGCTTTGCATGGCGACATTTGGTTGATTCGCCTTGGCGGAAGTCAACACCTGACCTTGGTTTCCAACCAAAGATGCCGAAGATCGTGGATCATGAGATTGGCTTGTCAGGGGGTGAGGAATCTGGCCTCTAGGAGATGACCGTACTCTCTGGTTTACTACACGATGATGCCCTGACACATCTCGCCTTCTGCCGTCATTGCCAAACGACGTCAGATTAATCTGTTGTGCGATGCTCGGAGAGCCCCTTGTCTCCCCTTGTCTCCTCACCGCCATGTTTTCAGGTATGTTTGGGAGTGAGATGTTTTCACTGGAACAGTTTAAAGCAGGGTTCCTATTCGGTGACCTGACGGGCCGTTTGTTCCCCTTGTTGACATCGTATTGCCACTTAGCGTACTTCAATTTGAGTTCAGTCATCTGGAAGTCAGCTTTCATTCGAATCACATTAGACCTGTTCAGAAACAGAACGAGAAGGAAATGAAATTAACAAAAGTAACTTCTTGAAACATGTCCCTAAATAGAAAGGAAAAGGTGAGGGTGTTTGTTATTTATACTTAAGTTGGAAATAAAGGCTGATCGATCAACTCGTGCTTTTAAACAATCAATTGCATTTCAAAAATTTGCAAATGTGAACGACTGGAAGAGATTAGACTTTAAAAAGGAAGTCAAACTGTCAAAGCTATCTTTCATTTTCATATTGATATTCCATTCATTTTGCAGACACGCATTCTGCCCTACTCTGGCAAAAGGAAGCAAGTGACAGGAATGACATTTCCTGTAAAAGAGCAAAATGTATCTGTCATTTACACTGACGTCAATGCAATACCATGATGTCTTATCTAATATTATCTCTTAGCAGGATTAGTGTTCATGCAAAATTTGGCCCAGAAGAGCACACTAAGTAAAATATGAAAATATCAATAACTCAAATTTGGTTGATAGGTCATTTGCTTCCTTTTTGCCAAAGTAGGGCAGCATTGATAAAAAAGATACTTATTTCCACTATCCCTACATTCTAATCATATCATTCAGTTGGCAATTTTGACAACAGTGCAGAAGCAATGGGGTTCAAAGTTTGTATATTTTCAATCAGGCCTGAAAAAAGAATTACTCGTCGTAGTTGTCCACTACTTTTAAATGACAGGACGTGGGCAAAGAACCACCAAATTCTCTTTACTTTTCCAACTCTCATTATATAATGGCCTAACAATAACGAGATTTATCTTGGTAAAGCAACCCCAAATCCTATTCGGACATTTACCCTCTACCACTTTGAAATATAAACTGAAAATTAATCATGAGATGACATATGGAAAATGATCTCAACACGAAAAATGTATTCCATGTAGAAAGCAGGTTGATACAATAATCTATTCCAGTTATCACTCTATAGTACAAGTGAATACAGCAGGTTTTACAAAGTGCTGACACACGCCACTGAATAAAAATTGCATACCGTGGTTGTATGAAAAGAAATCTAATATTTGGCAATTGTGATGGATTTTTTTTCTTCGTAGATTCACTTAATAGGTGGAAACGAGGCTTTACATGGGAACCAATGGACCGTTTCGTTGAACCGTTCTCCCAGAGAGTAAAAAAATACACCTGCAAGTCATCGACATCATACTGTACATCTTATATTATTCAAGCAAGTTACGATAGCCTCCATTTTTTACTGAAATCCATTGAAGGTCATCAAATCTTTGATTAATCACGTTCTTTTCGATTTTGACAGCAAATGACTGTAGGAGTGTTTGAATTTCGATGTAATTGGTTTCCATGAGTAATTTCTTAAAGTGTGACGTTGGTCGTTATGCCAAATCGGGTAGGGTTCATGGACAAATATTGTCGAAATAAGAAAAATTCAGAAGATTTTGGAATAATGGATATGCTGTTCACTTAATGAAGATCGTGCACATGATTGATAACGTCATTTCTGCCAATGGTTCTTAACCTGGTGACTTAATGTATGTTGGTCACACTTAAAGGTTCTATATAGACAAAGCCTTGCAGCCATGCATTACATGAAGTGCGTATGTTCACGGAGTAATAACTTCTCAATAAAGACTTCACATTACATCGTAGCTTAGTCATCAACAGTTACATTTGATATGACTTATCATACTTCATACCTGAAATAACAATTGAGGATACAGCAATTATAAATTTATTCAAATATTAAATAGTGTTAAAATTAAGATAAATTGTGACTTTCCTCCTTTTTTTTCTTTCTCGTTTCTATCCAATCAGCATTATGCTAAACAGCAGTCACTTCTATCTTTAGATGTCTTCTTTTCTCTCGCTCACTCTCTCTCTCTTTTATCTGACTACTGATGCTTTCCCTTGCTTGTCTCCTACTAGTCTCTAAATTGTCTATTTCTAAGACTAGTTTTGTCCACTCATGAGTTGAATTCAAAATAATTTATATTGCTCTTTATAAGTAAGGGCGTTTGTAAGTATGTGAACCACCGACTAGTAAGGAGAAACCTTTAATAGGATCCTCTTTCCTTCTGGACACTAGTCGGTGGTATTTCTGTCTTATTTCCCTAGTTTGACGTTTTATCTTTGCTTGGAAATGAAATGAACAAGAGAATAAGCAAATAAATAAATAAAAACAAACAAATAAACATTAACACTCAATTCATAGACAGTAATTCTATCGATGTATATGTTCCCAGCTAGCAAAATATCTGGGGCCATTGCGGGGTAAATCGCCGTCCCGTTTCATAAAACTTGTTATCAATAACAAGTTGCAATAACCGTTATAAGCTACTGAAATCCTTGCATCTGACTGGCTGAGGACAAATTTGTCATAAAAATGTGGCAGTTGTTGCTTATAACAGTTTTTATGAAACGGGGACCTGGTCACAACTGGGGTGGTATATTGGTAGCATTATGGGTTATATGCATGGGCATTAGGCCAGTGGGGCAAATGGGCCCCGGTTAACGGTAAACAAAGATGGGCTCTAGCTATAGCTGCGTCGACATATAATTTCATCATTTGACTGAAATCATCCAAAATATGAACCATAGATATTAACATAAAGCATACGCCGTGCTTCAATATTACTTTGAATATATTTCATACATTTCATTGCTTAATAAGTTATTTTTGTAGAGGGGAAGCTTACAGATTCGAGACAGACACCTGTTGCCCCGCCAAACAATCAAGATATTTTCCGCCAATATTGTAAATCGTCATCACTGCCGTCTAATGGCGTCTTTCTTGATTCCTAGTTCAATGCTTAATACGATATTCTATAAGGAATCTTTTATTCTCATACGAATGAGGTATTAAAAAGGAATTTTACCTTATAATAGATAACTCGTCTTCTGCCTGAGAATGTTCACGAAACGCCACGCATCCGTGCAGAAACGTCGGCGGAATGACAACGGGCGCTGGCAGGTCTCGCTGCCGTAACTCAAGCGATACTTCGCCTTGGTTGGCTGCTCCTGTGACGTCTGTTTCGTTGCCCTGCGAGAGTCGCTTTTCCCACCGTTCTATTCGCCTGTGTGGGTTTAGACAGAATAGACCAGATTTGTGAAAGGTGAGGCCTTTTAATTCGATGGTGGCTTTGATTTGCTGGAATGTGTGGTTGGCAGATTCTCTTTGTGATATATGGAACTAATAAATCATGTGTTTACCATTGAACAACACCCACTAAACTGCCGACATATCGCGACACAAATTTGACAAAGCGCCATGAGGTTTGTGCCTGGATGAGAGAATGTTTGTTAGTCTTTTGCCGCCTATTAAACGTGAAGGGAAATGTTGCAATTAGATCTGATTATGGGTATAGGGCTGATGTCGTTACCCTCATGAGTCCATGCAACAAACCTGTTAACAGAATTAAAGGATTAAGATAAACAGTGGCGAATCTAAAAAGCACGTGGGGTATCGCCCCCTCCCTACCCCCCCCCCCCCGTCAAATGGCGAAGAAAAAAAAAAAGGAAATATGAGAGAAAAAATAAACGGGAGAGGGGAAAAGGACCAAGAAAAATATGAAGATAATAATGGTGCCCTCCAATGCCCCCAGTAATAAGTTTTTCCTGTAAATTCTTGTTGTATTTCATTGCCCCCTCAATGGTGCCATTGCCCTTAATGGCTGGACTCACGCTACGCCACTGGAGATACAATGTGTACGCCTAAAAAGATGGATAGAGAGAGAGAGAGACAGAGAGAGAGAGAAGTAGAGAAAGTATGAAATCTTGACGAGAAACTCGGTGAATATATGTATACTACCCTAAACCATTGGCGTAAATCCCGGGAGGATGGGGGATATATCCCCCCCCCCACTTTTTAAGGAAGAAATGATATTTGAATTAATCAGTTAATAAAATTTCTAATCATCTGTCAAACAACCATCATATTTTAGAATTATTATTTGAAAATGCGATTGAAAACCAGAAAAGCGGTTATTTTTGGCTCGCTCATCACATTTTAGAATTATCATTTGAAAATGTAATTGCAAACCAGAAAAGTGGTTATTTTTGGATCACTCGCTTCGCTCGCTCATTACATTTTAGAATTTCTATTTGAAATTGCGATTGAAAACCAGAAAAGTGGTAATTTTTGGCTCGCTCGCTTCGCTTGCTCGCAAGATAAAAATCAGAATGTGTGTAATGGAAGTCTGTGCAGGTGGGTGAGGGCGTGTGTTTATACTTAAGTGTGAGTTCGACAGAAAAAAAAAATCGGCAAAAAATTCGATCACCCCCCCCCCCCCCACTCCTCAAAGTGGATTTACGCCGGTGCCCTAAACACTCTGCTGCATTTCTCAAGGAGTTACTTTTTAGCTGGCACAATTTCTTCGAAACTTCATTTCATTAGATTTTCAAAAGATTGATCCATTAGGAGAGTAGTTTAGAAGGAATGTTTTTTAAGAGAAGGCAAATACACTGTAATGGTAACTCTGATGAAACTCAAGAGAATGTGTAAGGATAATGGTAAGGTCATAACATTGATGGTTGGCGATACAGTTAGGCTTGTTATAGTGGGACACCATTGTATTCAAGGAGAGACAAGGTGCAGTATTTTGTTGTAAGGCCCTGTGTTGTGTGGTGTTCTGGTAGGTGTCTATTTTCTGTTTACATTATTTTTCAACACTGTTCAAGTGGCTCTGTTGAGTGTTTTTGTTCTTTTATTGAAGTCATTGCTATGTATTATTATATTTTTCTTTTGTAATTAATGTTGTACTACAGTTTCAATAAAATCATAAATACCAACAACAACAAAATAGAGAAAACATTTAATTTCCCATAAAATCACTCAAATGGTATAAAATTCTGCAAATCATTTTTCATGGACTTATTCATTTACAGGTTTGTTTATTGATTTCTAAACTTATTTATTCATTTTCATTTATTCATTTGTTATCTTATATTCTATAGTTTAATTTTTGTTCATTTTTTTCTCATTTATTACATGCTCTAATCAGGCTTGTTAGGCTGGGATTGCAGGAAGCGTCACCCATTGACGTTAAGATCCCATCAGTGAATAGAACTAACTGTTGGACCTCGTGGAAAAGGGATATCTCTTTTAAAGGTGATTGCAAGAGAAAGAGTGCAAATAATACTTTTAGTAATAATATGACTGTAATAATGATAATAATAATAATGATAATAATAATAATAATAATGACAATAACAGTAACAGTTTCTTATAAAGCACTTTGAGAGTACAGACTATAATCAAAGCACTTCCATTACCCTTGTCACTGAATTCACATACTATTCCGCACATCAATTACACGAACCTGAATATATCCTACCGGGCACCCAAGTAGCACCTTGGTGAGTTAGTGACAGACTGGGACTCGAACCCTCAACCCTCTGATTGAGAGTCAAGATAATGAACCACTCAACCTAGAACCTCCATTGGCATGATTGGCGTATGAGTTAAATGCCTTCACAATGCTCAGTTAGCGCAGGTAATGACGCAATCAGAATGACGCCTTGTTGGGTCAGGCCTAAGGTCCTTTCATCAAGGGGCGTCATTTCGACTGCGATATTACTTGCGCTAATAGAGCCCGTGGGAGCAATCAGTCCATTCGTCAGCAATGTTTGCATTATTTATTTATTTATTATCACCCTGTCTTGTTTTGATGTGTTGTTTTGATGTGTCATAGGTGAGTTTAAGACATAATACAGGGCACGTCAGGGCGCACAGTGTGGAGGCGATAAAACAGATAAGCGGCGCCTTCCTCGCCATGGAGATGGAGTGCAATAAAATGAGGGCATGGGGTCCGCCCCCCCCCCCGCCCCCCGCGCTATCTACCACGCTACCCTCCACTGATAAAGTGGGCACTGTATGGCATCGCCGAGGAGCACCAATATCAAAATTACAGGCCGGGTATTAAAGACGCTAGGTCGTGGGCTTTCATGGGGAATTTGACACCATGGGTGCTTACCCAGTAACAGGTGTTGTCCATCACTATGAGTTTTATGACCAACAGACCTTATGTAATGCTCTGTATACTTCACCCTTTCCTCACATGGCAAGGTCATTATCTCACTTTCCCTGGCCCGAGAATGCCCGAAGCAGGTCGAAGAATGTTTGTGGTGGGACAGCTTGTTTTGCTGTGCTCCAGAAATGTAGCTCTATTACAGGTATTTTTCACAAAGTCTGGTGTCAGCAAATTATGATCCATTCCCCATGAAAGCCCACGACCTAGCGTCTTTAAGGGGATCGAGATGAACACCTTATCTCTCCTTTTTCACATTTCCTTTCTCCCCTCCCCCTCTGTCTTTACTTTCATTTCCATTTTGATTGAGCGAATATCTTTTCGCCCCCTCCCCTCCAAAGCTATGCCACTGACAGCGGTAGTGACTATTTCTTCACTGTCATAATAAACAGAGACACAGACAATGCCAGCAATGAAATCAAGAAGTTAACTTCAACAATTGTTATCTTTGATTGCCAAGTCCAGGGAGACCGGAGTCATAATACTATCACACCTTTTTATCTTCCAAAAATAATATTCTCACACAAATTATTCAATGATAACGTCTGCGGTATACAAGAAATTTGCCTTTCACACAACTGGTATGTGTGATATGGCCTTACTCCCAGCCAATTCTGTCTTATAAGTATCTATACGTCTGTAGTTTGTGGTACCATTTTAGTTTTATAATAACCGCCGAATGCAACTAACCTGGCTGTCTTATAATTTACTCACAGTAGATTAATTTATCCTGTTAACCATAAAATCTCATACAATGTTTTATGTCACAGGCCCCCCTTAGACCAGGTTTAAGGTCCAAGAAAACATTGCACCTGCCTTCCGTAGGGTCTGGAGGGAAAGCTAGCTGATATAATAAAACCAAATCTAGCATATCGCACACTATTGTCAAAAGTGGGATTTATCTTTTTGCGAGCCTGAAAAATTTCGTTCCTTTCTGCTAGAATTTGGTTGAAAAGAACTAGCCACACAAGGTTGTTAATGTTTTCCTAACTTTTCAAGTGAGAAGTTCCTTTGAATTCGGTGTTTAACTTTCGGAACCCCCCTTTTTGGTCGAAATAGTGGCATGTTTGCGTAGGTGTCTGAATGAAATATTTTTGCTCTTGTAGTAATAGTGATATTCGTTCAATAAGAAATTGCACATCGTATCAGGTTACAAAAAACAGGGGCCAAAAAATAGTCTCAATATTTCATATGAAAAGTGACTACCAAGGCCAAGCGGTGTGTCATGTAGAAGTGCATGAGTAAAATATTTTGTAAAAAGTTTTTCAACTACACTGACATAGTCTCTCCTTTGAATTCTTTACATACAAAGATACAGTTAACGCCAACATACACATATGCTTTTCTTTTCTCTTCTTTATTTTACAGTTCACGCCAACATAGCTGTATGTTTTCTTCTGCCTTTTTATTATTGGATCATTCCATCGGGAAGGGGCAATAAAATCACATGATGTCCGTTTACATAACAGGGGTATTAACTGTTTCACTTCACATCACAATGAAGATTAACGCAGATAATCATGGTTAAGTTTTGATGTGTCAATGTGCGGTAGGTTTCCTACCACAAAAATCCACGTCTGAATCGGAAATCTTGTAAAATATATCGTGGAACACGATGTTTGTTTGTTTTGTTTTTTCGCTGAAGTCATTACTGGCAGATATTTACCTAGTCTACATGAGACACGTTTTTTTTAAGTTGTGGTAGGTCAGAAAAGTTTCCACAACTCTATGGATTTAACCTATTACCACTGATCATTGTCGTAGGAAGGCTCACCTTTGAAACTTGTACATCAAGAAGATATTTCCATTTTGTTGGTATCAACTATCAGTCTGAATACTCAAAACATTTGGCATATAAGTGTGTTTACCAAAAAGTGAAGGAGCTGAAGACTAGAACATAAGAATGGATGATAATTTGAAGAATAGTGGGGGAAGGGCGGGGAGAAGGAGGGGGAGGAGCATGCAGATAGGCGCGGGAGGAAAAAGCAGGAAGCGAAGAAGAAGAAGAAGAAGAAGAAGAAGAAGAAGAAGAAGAAGAAGAAGAAGAAGAAGAAGAAGATTATGAAGAAGGCAATTAAACAGAAATAGAGAAAAGAAAAGCATAACAAACAAAAAGAAGAAGCAGAAGGAGGAAAGAGTTTTAAGAAATCAACAAGAATGTGACGAAAGTCAGTGGAAAATAAATATAAAAGAAAACGAAGTAGGAATAAAGAGGTATTATGATAGTGATAGTGATAGTGATAGTGATGATGATGATGATGATGATGATGATGATGATGATGATGATGTTGCTGAAGACGTTCAAACGTATTATTGAAGAAAAAGTGGAAAGAGGAAGGAGCGAAATAAGAGAAAGGGCGATAAGCTTCATTTAGTTTAAAAAAAAATCTCTGTAAGTGATAAACTCTCTTCATAAATTTTACCTTTTCACGAATCCTTCTTTAACGGTGACACTGGAAGATTCGTTGCCACTATTATCTACTTCATTATCATCATCGTTTTCATCGGCGTGTTCATCAAAGACGGAGTCGTCGTGCTCCTTGTCGTCGTAGAGCAGCTTTATCTTCTTGGAGTCGGTGGGTGAGTCGGTGGGCGCTTCACTGCTAGTACGTAGAGAAGTGTATGGTGTAGACGCGTTGTTTGGGTGGACTACTGCTTTCTTGAAAAAGTTATCTGACAAAATGGATAAAAAGGATGCACTGTGAAAGTTACTCTTAAATTTGACATTGAACATAATGATTCACTTCGTAACCGTATTCATTCACTATTGTATTGAAACGACGTATGTATAGCCAGCAAGTGAAAGGGCAACAGCATCATGCGGAGAGGGGGGGGGGGGGGGGGGGGGGGGGGGGGGGTGAGGGAGACACCTATACTCGATAGAATATTATTATAAGCATCCAGGTAAATGTTGGCATGGTTGGTTAACGATAAGGGAGCGACGAGAGGGATTATCGTCATCCTCTTTTCTGATCCTTTTCCCCTCATCCCCCATCCCCATTCCCTTTCCTTCTTTTCCCTTCCTCCTTTCCCCTTCATTTTTAGCTATTCGATATGGGGTAAACATGCCCCCTTGTGCCCCTCTTTAGCTATACCACTATAAGTACAGAGATTCGATGATGGGGTAAATGCATGCATATCTAATCGAGCCTACAAGCATTCAAGGAAATTGCTTTGAAGAATACTATAATAAGCTTTGATGTTAAAGGTTGATTTAGATCGCAGTGTTGCATATTGGGCAAGAACAAATCCTGCTGTTTCGCGACAATTTGAAGAAAAAAAATCCACCTCATCAAAAGAAACACCACTAATTTTTATCCATGTACCTTCAAGGAAATTGTTTAAAAGAATGCTATAATAAGTTTGATTTTAAAGGTTGATTTAGATCGCAGTGTTGCATATTGGGCAAGAAAAATTCCTGCTGTTTCACGATAATTTGAAGAAATTCACCTTATCAAAAGAGACACATCTTATCCGTACCTTCAATATATTTCACTCTGAAAAATACACCGTCCCACGGTCAAGAGACATAAAATCAATGTCTATTTCTCTCTGTACTCATTACGTCATGATTACTGTTCATTATGAGTGTACACATCCTGTTGATGATGATTGATTGTTTCGGTCTTTCGATTTTTTTCTGTAGTTATTCTATAAATCAACATAGATATCCTTTGCGGTTTTTCCTACATAATTTGTGATCCATATGACAATGCTAATAGTTCATGCTCTACATCTCTCATCGAGACTCTAAGCGTTTCCTGCTTGATCAAATGTTTCCTTTGATTGATTGTAATGAAGAAAAAGTAAGGTTCACACGCTCTCAAAATCAAATGAAACTATATATCTTTTTACTGAATTGATATTTCTTAAACAAGTAATATCTGCCCGAGATATTTTGTGGAAAGGCTATATCATGATCTATATGAAAGTGCGGGTATTCTCCATAATATGTTTTCAGTGTATGGAGTTCAGGAAGTTTTTCGTAATTCACATTCACATCATCATTATCATCATCATCATCATCATCATCAAGAGCATCAAATATCATCATCATCTTCATCATCATCAAGAGTATCATTACCATCATCATCGTCATCATCATTAATAACAACAGCATCATCATCATCACTATCATCAACAACAGCCTCATTATCATCATCGTCATCATCAACAGCATCGTCATCATTATTAACAACACCAGCATCATCATCATCATCCCAACAATATTTCTAAAAAAAAAAGCAGTACCACTGTTATGACACCATGCAACTTTTGCAACACCGCCACCACTACCACCAATATCATCATTACCACCAACATTATGATGGTCACCACTGTCATGAACGTCCGCATTCACAAAATCATCACTTCTACTGATATCATATTTGACAAAAGCATCGCCATGATTTAGTTTACTCTAGTGAATGTCTAACGTGAGTTGACGCATTTGGCTCATAATAGTTTTCTTTTATACTATCTGTGCTTACCGTGATTTTGGTTAATGTCCACACCTACATCCATGACAGGCTATATGCCCGGCTGAATGCCCCTTCCCGATCCTTCAACCCTCCTTTAGATGGGGTTATTACCCCTTGGAAGGAGCTCAACTTCTCGTCCGTTCATGAGAACAACAACAACATCACTACGCACAGACATAACAGATGGCAGGTTCTAAAATTCTTCGTGCCCAGTGTGCCAAACGTAAGATCTGTTTCATGTTCAACAGCCTGATCAACGATTAAACCATTTTCAAAGTTATGAATTGGCGAAACAAACCTCGAAGCACACTTCAGGAGAATCTTAGAGATCCAGCTAAAAACTACTCCTGATCTACATGGTGCTTACAGAACTCTTCAGAATCCCCTTATAACCACCGTGGTGATGATGATATTCAAAATATCCGTTATACAGACGATCGCATTATTTCACCAAATGTATATCATCTTGCGAAAGAACGTCTTGACAGAAATGGACGCTTTTTCTTCGGCTCCCAGCACGAGTCAGGGTCAGGAAGTCATCTCTCTCGCATCTAACTCTTGAACTGTCATCCGAGAACTCGGATTTGAGGATGAAAAGTCCACTAATGCATACCTTCAATGCAGTCACGTTCGCCTTTGTCAAAACTTGGTGCGTTCAAACTTCAAAAACACGGTCCCTCGAATATTTGCCAGGATTCACCGAATTTCACCCCCAAAGTAATCGCTGTCCTTGTTAAAGTAAACGTCCCTCTTCCGATTTTTAAATCAAATATGATTACACCTCTCGAAATGTAAAGATTCGAATGCTTGCATCATGTTTTGTGCACGAGAAGAATATTCTCTGCGACAAATCAACTCGTTATTTCATTTCGTCGTCCGGCCAGCGAGCCATGAAATATTTGAATAGTTACCCCGACAAAAGAGGGGCTCACAGCACACTCGCGGGCAAATGGGACAGAGCGTGGATATAGCAAACTGAAAAGGCAAAAATATCCCTTTGAAAGGCTTCGTCCTTTATGCCCTGTGATAATAATACAAGTAGGTGAAACATGGCTGTATGATGTTATACGCATGGGGTCTAGTGAGCTTAAACTAGAAAAAAAAGTCTGGTTGTTGTCCTAGCGCTAGCCTGAATGAGAGAACTGATTTCTGACAAAATATCCTTTCATAATTTTTGACAGGTCTTTTCATTCATCTCTCGAACCCCCTCAAAAGTGCAGGAACAGGTAATAATTGGCAAAGCAGGCTTTTTAACCCATTCGAGACTGAGGGATCCCATTTTGTGGTTTAGTCCAATAGGTTTGGGTACAGAGCCATGAAAAAACCTGTGCCAAATCTAGACATAGTTTTGGTTGAGTCAGTATTGTTTGATGCTTAAGTTTTTTAAAAGGAAAATAAGCAGAAGAATACTTAAATTAACGCGAGAGGAAGTTCAAAATCACTGTTTTCCATGCCAGGTGGCTTTGTAAAAACATCTAAACATACTTTTTGGCGGCTCATATTCATTTCAGATACATGATTTTTGTAGGGAAAAACGAAGCAATAAAGCAAAATACCGGTGATGCCAATTTTGAAGAAGAAAATCTGAACAAATAAGATTTCAAATAATTCTTTTCCTGAGTGGGTTAATGTTGGAGGGCAGGGCAGGGCAAAGCCGTAGAATTGTATTCTCTTAAAATTTCATCTATGGGTATACAGTATTTACATTTATTTCCCGAGTGCCTTTTTGAAACTCACTGCACAAAGTTATAAAACGCAAAACTGAAGGCAAAAATCCTTTTGGACAGTTACGACCGGGGAGGTGGGGGTGGGGTGGGGTACTCAGATTTGCTTCCAACGGTGGTGGGGGTGCAGCTGAAGCCTCCATAGCCATACCCATTTTTATATGTCATTTGGCAGAAAAGTGTACCCATTATGAGGGATTATCTTTCAAGTGACCCATTTTATTTTTAAGGTTTTAACATATTTTTGCAGGAGCAAATTTTACAATTCTACATACTTGAAGCCCCGGCTTTAACCCCTTAATCCTTTAATTTGCTTAGTACAGCATTCCTAAAATGGGGGCATGTTCAGGGATTTTCCGGCACAAAACCATACCCTATAATGTTCAGGGATTTCTTGCAAAAAAAAGCAACCCATTAAAGCGGCACACCCGGCCCCCATATACGATATAAGGTAAGTACCCCCCCCCCCCCCCCGGCATTTAAAGTATATGATGTTTTACTGAATCTTTCTAACATTGTCTTGCTTAAGCAATATGGCGACATGAGAGGATTTATACTTCATGATATCATTTTACCTCTTCCATGTTGGACTGTAGTTTGAGGGAAACGCTGAGCTCTGAGGCCTATGACCCATGCATGCACACGGGCTTTACTTAATCAATAATCGTTTTGTTGGACTAGCCCTCATTATTGATTTGGACAGAAATTGGTTGAATAGAGAGGAAGGATCCGAGCATTGTCCCGTTTAGCTTACGAAGGTGAAGTGTGGACATAGCAGATCGTTTGAGAAGAAGGGTAAATATATGTCTCCCAGTCCCGTGCACTGAGAAACATTTATTTAGAACTTGCAAGGATTGTGGTAATGCCTATAATCTGGACCATGAAGCTTCAAATAGTTCCATGTTGGAGCACTGAAGAAATCATTCAAGTGAAGTCCTAAGTCCCCCTCCCCTCCAATGATTACACGGTCCCTTACAGAGAAACGAATATTGCGAAAATTTACAACAACAACAGGAGCAATAAAAATGGTGATGCTAATAATAATGATAATAATAATAACAATTATGACAATAATGATGATGATGATGATGATGATAACAATCATAATTATCATAATGATAATAACAATAATCAATTAGTGGCTGTAGTATTATAGCAGCAGCAGCAAGTATGACACACATGTAGATAGCAGCAGAAATTATTCATTAAATTTTATTAGTCTGTTGTTGTTTTTTGTTTTTTGCTTTCGTTTTCTTTTATCTTCTTGCAATAATATAAATTGGTTGGCGATAGAGATATCATCGTCTACTAGGAAGTTTTGTATTTATTAATGTTTTGTGGTCCGGTGACCGGTCATCAATTCTCTATAGGAGTAGAAATCTACGCTCAAATTATTGCGTGAAATACATTATTACTCTCTCTCTCTCTGTCAAAAAAAAAAGAAAAAAAAAAGAGTGAACGCGTTCACTCTGTTAGGGGTGAATTTCAGAAGAGAGTGCATTTAGAGTGAATCAAGATCCTTGAGTGATCCCTGAGGTCACCCTCAAAGAGTGAATAAAGAGTGAATATCACAATTTTTAAATCTTAATTCACTCTTAATTCACTCTAAATGCACTCTCTTCTGAAATTCACCCCTAACAGAGTGAATGCCTTCACTCTTTTTTTTATTTTTTAGAGAGAGTAAAGAAGTAGTCAGCACAGGATGCAGATGGTCGAATCCTTTTCAGGCAGGAGTTCACCCTAATATGGGATTTGATTCAATTCCCTGAAATGACCTGTAAAAAAGTTGTAAATAAATGAATTTCCATTCCTCAGTGTTTAGAGCAGGTAAGTCCCAACTCCCTGGTTTAGAGAGTAACGCGTAGTTCAGCCAGGTAAAAAAATAATGGATTAACAAACTCACAGCTCCAGACACAACACGTCTGCTGAGTTCACTGATACATGTCACACACAAAGTTATATGGTATAGCTTGAGTACCATAAAGATTATACTGTCAGAGAGTGGACTCAAATCATCTACAGACACTGAAACTGTGTCTGTAGATGATTTTTAAAATTGACGCATCAAGTTTTTTTTGTTGTAAAATATCCCCTTACAAAGAGGAGCAAAGATCAAGAAAAATGTACTTACCAACTCAGGTGTATATACGAAAAGACAAGTAGGGTCATATGATCACTTATGGCGAGTCATCCTTCGTCTGCAACGTAACAAGAAATAATCGACGAAGCTCTAAACACTGTTGTTCTTGTAATCATGCGCGGAGATCGAGGGCTGGACTGAAGATGATAATAGATACTTTCACTTTTGAGAGATCGTGTAGTCACGAGTGAGCGATTTCCATTGTGCGAGCCTGTTAATGGCAAACAATCAATGACTATCGGGCTGGAGGATGGGGAGAGGGGGGGGGGGGGAGAGGGGTGGGCAGGGAGAGGGGTGGGCAGGGGAAGCGGGGGGGGGGGGGGGCAGGGAGAGGAGGAGGGGGATTTTATAGAGTTGTTGTTATTACATGTGCTGCATGATGCAGGCTTCCCAACAGAAGACGTAGTGGATAAAAAAGATGAGGTTAAATACGTGTTCGACGAATTTGTTGGCACTAATTTCTTGCTAATGCTATGTTAAAAAATTGAAATACTGGTGACTTTTTGGCAGTCATTGTGCACTCAACACGCATGGACGGAAAGGGGGAGGGGCGGGGGACGTTTCCCCCATGAATCTGATTTTAGGGGCTGACCGTCTCCCACGACTTTCTAACTTTTGACATATCATGGAATTCAGGAGTAAAAAAAAAAAAAAGAAGTAGAAGAGGAAGAAGAAGAAGAAGAAGAAGAAGAAGAAGAAGAAGAAGAAGAAGAAGAAGAAGAAGAAGAAGAAGAAGAAAGACAAAAGACAAAAAGACTATCGGGCTGGAGGATGGGAGAGAGAGGCGGAGAGAAGGGTGGGGAGGGGAAGCGGGGGGGGGGCAGGGAGAGGAGGAGGGGGATTTTATAGAGGTGCGAAAGATATTTTAGAGAGTGTGTGATTTCCATTGCGTGTGTCAAAAGTATGAAGGGTTGGAGAAAGAGAGAGAGAGAAAGAGAGAGAGAGAGAGAAACTTGCCAACAGGTTTGACATAGACAGGTAAATCAAAGGAGGAAGAAAGGAAAGTAATTCAGGGAAGAGAAAGAGGAGAAATTGGAGAGAGAGAGAGAGAGAGAGAGAAGGAGAAAGCGGTGGCGTTGTCAGAGGGCTTATGCTCCGGCAGCCCCCCCCCCCCCCCCTTGATAGTGCCCCGTTACATTGTGCAAACTCTGCGTAATGCGGCCAACTATTTCCAATAATAATGGAGTCTCTTCGCTCCACATTTTTTTGCCCACCCACCCCCTCCCCGACAAAAAGCCATGGTCCCAATGACCATCCCCTCCCAACCACCCCCTCCCAAATTATCTAGGCCTATATTCTCACAGTGGAGAAAGTGAAAGAGAGAGAGAGAGAGAGAGAGGAGAGAGAGAGAGAGAGAGAGAAGGAGAGTGCGAGTTGGCACAAGACATTGGGAGAAGGAGAGTGAAGGCAGACAGGGAGAGTAGTAGTAAAAAACAAAATAATCTAAATGGAAGAGAAGAGCCATGCATAAACCCTGCGTTGACGGGGAACATTAATTTTGTATTCAAAAGAAACTTCTCCTTATACACTGACGGTCTTCCTTTTCTTTCTTACAAACATGAGTCCTTTCAGGTGAATTGCCATTCAGGATGGACAGGCAAGAGGCTGTATTGAGAAGAAAAAACGGTCACATTATCACCCCCCCCCCCCATACTAAGAAAATTGCTTGGAATAGAATGACAGGGACGTTTAAACAGTTCCTCAAGTTAGGGGTCACATTTAGGATGCATTACTAAGAAACATAATTTGCCAATAAAGCTTTGAAAGTTAGAGACAGTCGGGAAATGGATATCCAGGCAGACAGAGTAAGAGAAAGAGAAAGGAAATTAGAGAGGGAGAGAGAGAAAGCGTGAGGGAGAGAGCGGGGGAGCGGGGGGGGGGGCCGAATTATTATCAGCGGCTGCATTCAAGAATAGCTGTGATACTTTAACTATTTCTGACGTAATAAACGCCAATGGTATCAATCATTAAGGCAAAAGCAAAGCAAAGCTGAGAGTGGGAATCGAACCCGAGACCTCTAGTTTTTGGACATGTCCACTCTACCGACTGAGCCACGAGAGAAGTCGACGCCTAGCAAGCGTTCTCTAGGAGATTTATACCTGGAATCATTGTTAGTCTTATACTTCTCAGATGTCCATTATCAGATTATGGTAATGGAGTCCGGAACTCTCGTGGCCGGGGAAAAAAAATCGCGAGGGGGAGGGGAGGGGGGGGGGGGTATAATTCAAACGAACAAGTATACATGGCATGCATATAAACAAAGAGGGAAACAGAGAAGTTTCTGGGAACAGACACTCCGACAGACATTTAATTTGGAAAATTTTATTCACGTATAATTAATTCTATTCATTCATTCATCCATTCCTTCCTTCCTTTATTTGTTGTTCATTTATCTATTCATCTAACTATTTATCTATTTCTTTTGCAGTTTAACACAGCATATACATCCCCCTTCCCCCTCGCCACTCATCCTTGATACTTGTCTTGGTGTCTTTATCTCCTGCATGAGCTATAATTGCGTCTTGAAATGAAAGTATGAAAATAATGAACGAATGTGGAAAGTGAAAATCTGTTAACTTTATATTCACCACCTACGAACATACACATCAAAGAAAATTGTCATTTACCATGTAGGCAACATTGCCCTTCAGTGACGACTGAAATTGAAGTATTATGTGATGATGAAACTCTACAAATGCTTAATCATTTCCTGTTCGTAAAAACAACAGTTGTTGTTATTACATGTGCTGCATGATGCAGGCTTCCCAACAGAAGACGCAGTGGATAAAAAGATGAGGTTAATACGTGTTCGACGAACTTGTTGGCACTTGCTAATGCTATGTTAAAAAAATTGAAATACTGGTGACTTTTTGGCAGTCATTGTGCACTCAACACGCATGGACGGAAAGGGGGAGGGGCGGGGGACGTTTCCCCCCATGAATCTGATTTTAGGGGCGGACCGTCTCCCACGACTTTCTAACTTTTGACATAATTATCATGGAATTCAGGAGTAAAAAAAAAAAAAAAAAAGAAGAAGTTAGAAGAGGAAGAAGAAGAAGAAGAAGAAGAAGAAGAAGAAGAAGAAGAAGAAGAAGAAGAAGAAGAAGAAGAAGAAGAAGAAGAAAAAGAAGAAGAAGAAGAAAGACAAAAGAGAAACCATTATTCATTCATCTTTTTGTTTGTCAGAAAATTTTAGATGGTGTCTCCTCGGTGCACGTTTTTTTCCACCCATGCAGACACGGGTGACTTTTTAGCAACTTTGTACCAAACACAGATGACATTCTGGCAATTATGACAAACACAGGTGACTATTTGGCAATCACTATGTCCCAACACATGGGCGATGTTTGTTTAGCTTGTTTCATAAAGAAAGAAAAGAAAATAAGATAAAACAAAAACATGTGCCCTTTTTCATTGAATAACTCTCTTTTTCATCTGGAAACAGTCGTTATCGTAATAGCCTGCGCTATATTTTTTATACGGGTATTAAATACAGATTGGAGTCTGTACACAATGCAGAACAATAATTCTTCATGAATCGTTCGTTCCGTTTACACAGCGGACCTTCATTTTCCCACTAAATCATCCGTAAATAATATTCTATACCTTTTTGAACTGTGGTCTTTCATGCATGGTGGTTGATTTGGGGTTAGATTTATAATTAAAGGTACACTGTTAAACTATAAGTGGGGCTATACGGCTAATGGCGTTGCGTGAGTCTGGCCATAAAGGGGAACTTCCGGGGGGGGGGGGGGGGGAGCAGCTTTACTTATAGTAGGTGGATGAAATGCTGCCGATGTGCTTAATAATAGGGGTAGGTGTAGGAGGGTGTTACAGGGGCGGACTGAGAATGAAATTCTGCTGGGGGATGTCGATCTGACCGGCCCCCAAACTTAAAAAAAAAAGAAAAAGAAAAAAGAAAAAAGAAACGGCTAAGACCACAAATTGACCCGCCCTTGGGGTATTTCGGATATCGAGCGATCCGTAGGAGAAACTCTCTACAACCCTCATGGCCAGTCCACCCCCGGGGTATCCTATCTTCTTTTCAAGTTCCTTTCCTTCTTTTTCGTCCATTTTTCTTCCATTTTCTTTCTACCATTCGGGGGAGAGGGGGGGGGGGGGGGGGGGAGAGACAGGTGTCCTCGTGCCCCTGTAGCTAGTCCAATATGTCTTTAACACTAAGTGAAATTTCAAATCACAATTACCATGTTGGACCAAGATGTGATATCTGTATTCCCAGACACAGAGCCATATATACATGTATAATGTATATAGCGGTGAGTGTTGAATCATGGGTTGAATCACCGAAAACATTGTTTTACCCGCTGGCCTTTTTATTCGACACGAGTTTGTTTGTTTGTTAATAATAATAATAATAATAATAATAATAATAATAACTCTTATTTACCCACGGTAGCCACTTCAGCTATCAGCTGATCTTCCAGCGGGCCCTGCATAAGATAATATGCCATTATTACCCTTCTCCTTTCTTATATGCCGAGCGTCTGGCTAGAAGGCAGGAGGTCCCATTTTTGTAAGTCTTAGGTATGACTCGGCCGGGGATCGAACCCACGACCTCCCGTTCAAGAGGCGGACGCTCTATCAATTGAGCCACCTTGCCCGTTCGTTTATTGTCGTTGTTGTTGTTTTAATTCTTCATCACTGCTGAAAAGAGCAATCATATATATTTTTAAAAAAATGAATTACCTTTAAGACCATAAAGACATACCTTTGAGGCTGCACACATTCTCTGAGAAACTCATGCCTTTCATTTCTTCAAGAAAAAATGCTTAGGCGTTTCAAATAAATTCATCGTACATATCATTCTTTAGATTCTGAATTCTGTTTTTTTTTCCAATATGAGTTCTTAAATGATTGATAGCCCTTTAATCGGTATAGTTGTCACAAACGGTCATTTCCTGTCTTATAGCTGTAGGCATTGATCTGAACCTCACGCTCTGCTTAAAATGCTTTGTTCATTTTCCCAAATAATCAACGTGCCATAAGTTTTGCTATTTTACTTCTCCTTAAAATAGATCAACACAGCAACAACAACAACAACAACAACAACATCAACAAAAAGCCATTGCTTTATCACAGGTTTAAGTTTATTAAATATAGGTTAAACTTTCGTATAAACTTATTACACTGTACTATACTGCTTCGTACATTTTGATAGAGCTGTGTTGAAAACAAAACAAAAACATAAACATAAAACAAAACATGAACTTTTCACATGCAAGGAGTTTGGGAAGCGTATCTGGAAAAAATAATATCATGCAGTGACCATTCTTTACTAAAACATATAGGTGCGCTTTTATGATTGCTTTTTTGTTTGTTTGTCTGTCTGTCTGTCTGTTTGTTTATTTGTTTGTTTGTTTGTTTGTTTTATGTTATTTTATATTCATTCTGAATTCACAATTTGAGCCTGGTGCCCTCCATCAGGGCAGGTGACACGTCACAGAGGATGGTGATTATTAACTACTGAATTCTCTAATTCCTATAGGTTTAATACAGAGAAAACTCAGTTCTAGTCGGCAACAGGTTTACTGTTAATCTGCTATCCTAGCCTTGGATGAGGATATGCATGCGGAAAAAAATACAAAAACATAAGCTGGCGCGGAAAAGGGATTTTTGTAAAAAGAAAGGTCACAATAATGTAATATTCTGCCAGGAAAAACAAATGCTCAGACAACTCCGACATCTCTGAAGGCGGGGGGGGGGGGGGGGGGGGGGGGCACAAACTTGGACTTGTGTACACAGGGTATACCACTTTTGTTTCAGAAGGGCGGAATTGAAGCACATGGGTCACATGCCCCCCCCCCCCCCCCGAATCCGCCATCGTCATGAGTGGCAGGTTAGCCTATGTGATGTGCGAATTCCAAATGTCCAATCAATTAATGAATTTCCTGTAAGCAGAGAAGGGTGGGGGAGAGAAACAGAGATGGAGAGAAATGAACAATGGTGACTCTTAGAGAAAGGGAGAGAGAGAAAGGGGGGGGGGGTGTGAGAGACGACTTACAGACTGCATTATCGCCTGAGATCTAAGAGAGAAAATAAAAATAATCTCTAAAGATGAAGCGAAAGATAAGGGAAGAGACAAACTAGTTAAAAAATTCAGAAGATGCTAACAAACAAATGCACAAGACAAGTGAAGATTGAATTGAAGATGAAAGATGCTAAAAACAAACATGCACAAATGCACAAACAACAAACAAACAAACAGAAAGAAGAACGAGCATTAAAAGTGAGAGACAGTGAAAGAAAGAGTGAGAATGAGAGAGAGAAAGAGAGAGAGAGAGAAAGAGAGAGAGAGAAAGAGAGAGAGAGAGAGAGAGAGAGAGAGAGAGAGGTGACACAGACTCACTTACTGGGATCCCCCCTCCCCCACAACAACAAATAAAAAATACAGAAGCAAAATAAAAAGGAAAAGAAGCGTGGAATGACAGATAAAAGATTAGTATAAAGAAAGAGAAATGGAGCTATGGTCACACCCAAAATCCAAAAGTTATATCATTGTTTGTTGATCGGATTATATCCAAATAATCATCGGCACTCCTTGCGACAGGGGGCGCTGAGCATTTTTTGATAGTATTTGTTTGTTTCCTTGTTTATGGTTTTTTTTTGTTTTTTTAATAATATTCTTTGTTTTATTCTTTCAATCAGTAGAAAACCATACAAACTTCATTTTGACTTGGAATTGAATTGATATACATAGCATAATGGAACAGTTTGGGGATTGGGGAATCAAGTCCTCAAATATGCTTAGCTGCTTTTTATTTTATTTTATTTTTTTACTATTGTATCTGACGTACAAAACCTGTGTATCATGAACTATGTCAAATCTACAGTCAGAGCCATGAAATATACATGTAAATGCATGAGCTTTTTTGTGTTTTTTTGTGTGTGTGTCCAACTTGCTCTTTTGAAAGTGGTCTAGCGCCATCTTGTGTCCATATATTATGCAGGCCAGGGCAAGGAACACGTTTCGTTGAAAATAAATCATAAATGATGAATCAAACCCGGGAAATCTAACCATTGAATAGGCATCTATTTTGTTTAATCCAGTGTTGTAACGCCTGGCATTATTATTATCATTGTCATCATCATCATTTATTATTATTTTTTTTTTTTGCAGTTTAGGCTATCTGTTGTATCATTGTCAAAAAGTTTTAAATCAAACAGTCATTGTAATAAGGTTTAAAAATGTCAAAATTAAGAAGCTGGAAATTTTATTCTTGGAAAAGAGGTGTCAGCCCCGTGGAAAAATTCTTAATCTATTTAATTTGTGCTACTATTCCCTTAGTGTCTATTTACATTTTCTGATTTCTACTCTGCTCATTTTTTGAGTATATTCTGATGAGCGCAAGTGGGAAAGTTTTCACTATTCTCCTAACATCATTCATGTCCATTTATCAGTGAACAATGAAAACAATATTAAAGAAAGACGAAATAAAGGACACACGCACACAAAAAAAAAGAAAGAAAAGAAAAGAAAAATGCACCCCCCAACAAAATACAAAACAAAACTAAGCCTACATAACTATTATTCTCGTGTATGAAAATCGCTTAATTGAAAAATTACTAATACCTATAATACACCTAGTTCTCCAGCAGCTTCCCCTCTTTTCACCTTTAGAAGCTTATCTCTTCCCGCGCGTTGAAACCTTATTAGGCCTACTACAACGTTCGTTGGCCTATCATCATCATTATTAAAAACTTGAAGCAATAATGTTTTGATTTTGTTTTTTTTTCTTCTCCTTCTCCTCCTCCTTCTTCTTCTTCTTCTTCTTCTTCTTCTTCTTCTTCTTCTTCTTTTTTTTTCTTCTTTTTCTTCTTCTTCTTCTTCTTCTTCTTCTTCTTCTTTTCTTTCTTTCTTTGTTCCGGGGCATTTGACTCTTCTGTGCGTCGTAACTCGAATTTTGTTTTTAATAAATCGCCTATACTTTACAAGCTTCAAGTCTAAGTTCTTGAAGTTGTTCGAACAAGGTCGAATTTTATTTTAATTTTTTTAAAATCGTCTCTACCTTACAAGCCGATTGCCAAGACGTTAATTGAATCACTGCTCTCAGACAGTCAAACTGTCGTATTGACGAGGTTTTCTAGCGCCAGCTTACGATCGCCCCATCGGTGACCTTTAGCCTGTTAATCATAAATGACGTCATACGCGAGCACGCGGGTATGCGCGGGTAACGTGTGCAAATGATGGACCATTGACCGGCAAATTTCGTACATTTTCTCTATGGGATATTCCATAGGTCGTACGTACAGTATACAGGGCCAACGCGTGCATGCAATTTGCCGTGCTCTTTTTCTCTTCACTCCGCTAGCTATCTGGTCGTGCAGAGAGTCGAATATCTCGTTCTCCGGCTTCATCTTATAGTAATCAAATATTAAATATCATCGAAATGGGCGGTGAAGATGAACAAACTTTCGGGCAGCGAATGTCAGCAAGATGGAACGGGTTCAAACGTTTTCTCTGGAACGGTGATACCAAGGAATTTCTCGGCAGAGGAGGGAAAAGCTGGGGTAAATTTCCGTAGCCTTGTTTGCGTAGCCTGCGCTTTTCGCACGTTGAAATTATTTTTGTAATGTGACACCGATTATGTAAGATTGTAAATCATAGATTGTGACATGTGCCTTGCATTGTCGATTTGTGTGATGGACTGATGTTTCTGTGAAGAATGATTTCTTTTTAACTGTCTAACAGTTACAGGTTTTATTGTAGTGTGAGTTAGAGTAGATAGATCGTATAGGTCTAGATAGATAATATAGATTTAGATCTAGACTCTAGTTGGAAGCACTGTTGCAATGTTTCCAAATGCTGATGAATGATGTTGGTGAATGAAGATCGAAGTGGACTAGATTCTAATGTGTAACATGATGTTAGATCTTGATTGTACAGCACAGTCCTATTTCATGGCTTTAGCCCTTCACTGTATTTCATATTATTACATAATACTATAGATCTAGTGATGGTGCATGCATGTTATATTACGTTTTCTAAATCGGGTGAAGTGTGTGAGTGTGTGACAGTGAGTGGAAATGCATGAGTAGCATTGATGTATCTGTATTACGAGTATTACAAACTATTTTCATATTGATCAGGTCAGATGATACATGTACATGTAGCAGTAATTCAGTGTTTTGAGGCAGGGTTGTATGGCAGAGTGACCTAACTTCGCGCAGGTCCAAACTTCGCGCACAGGGCCATATCTCAAAAACTAGAAAAGATTGTGAAAAACTGGTAGCACCAACGGAAAGAGCATCCTAAAATTACCCAGAAATTACTTTCCTTTTGAAATTGGAGAAGGAATTTTGAAATTATGAATGAAAAATCGGCAAATTTGGCAGTGTTTTGCGTTCGTTCTGACAAAAACTAGACTTGTCGACAAGGGTCTAGATTTCCTCTTTTCGAGAGACGATGTCATCAAAATTGTAAGTAAAATGTGGTATCAAATTAATCAGTGGCATTTTGCCTTCCTAGTAATGCAATTATCTTACCTTTTATGGATCTCTATTTTGTATTAATCACTTGAAAACGGGCGTGCGCGAAGTTAGGTCTCGTTATTTTTGTAACACTTTTCCAGGTCAAGAGCGGTGCGATACGACATCAAATTTTGCGATCGCGATATCTCGGGAATTCTTCGTGAATAACAATATTCTTCTTGCGCCCATTTGAAATCTAAAACTTTGCTTTGCCTTTGGTGTCATTTAAATCAGAATAATTTTTGGTAAAAACTGAGAAATTATGGATCAAAAATTGCCTTCATTAAAAAATCAAAATGTGCGCGAACTATGGTCCCCCCATCATACATCAGTGTAAAAAAAAAAAATGTCATCTTGAGGAATTACCCTATGTACATTATTAGCTCTGACCTTCGATGGAGTCATGGGAGATCGAATGGATCTAATGCGACAACTGTAGATCTTTTTACTAGTTGAGAAATGTCTTAAATATTGTGTGTTTTCTAATGCCCCTAAATACATGAAAGGCTACCTTGCAAGTTATTAGATTTATGAAGGCATTTGTTTTTTTTTGTAGGCCTTGCATTGTGTTACAGTCATTTGGCCAGATTCAACATTTTTCATGAAACCAAAGTATAAAGCAAGCAGTCATGCTTGACCATGAATTTTTTTTTCACTTAAATTAAGTTAAGACTGATAATACTGATAATCTTGCATGGTGCAAATGATATTTACTTGAATTATCTGTGATAGAACAGAAGGAGACTGGAGCTTTTATCTGCTATTTGGATTTGGGGTACCTCATAAAGATTATTTTAATATGGTCCTATACATGTACAGTAGGATGGGGGGTGGGTGTCCGGACACGTAACAAAAATAAAGCCTTCTTTTTTGTCTTTGGATTAAACAAAAACTATGCATTGATTTGTGCTAATCATCATCAATATTTGTTCTCTATAATATTGTCCAACAGTTTGTGCTAAAACATTTAGAGATTTGCTTGTGAACTTTTTCAATTGGCTGTTTAAAATCGACTGTCCGGATACACAACCTGTCCGGACACCCAACAACTGGGTATACATAGTATTTTTTTAAATGTTCTTTTTTAGGTGATGCAAGCTAAGAACTACACATATTTAGAACTCCTTATGCATAGTTTTCTTCTTTATCTTAAGACTTCTCTATTTGTTTATTTTTTCCAGTTTTTTAAATAATAAATGCATAGTGCTATATGTACTTTTGCATCTGTAGGCAGCATATTCAAACAGCTCACTGTTTACTGGAAGTGACGTAACCACAGATCCTGGTCTATTTTTAATGATGTATTAACTCATTGACTACTGAATTCTTGTGTTCCCATAGACTAAGTACAGGGGCCACCCGCTTCCTGTAGCCACAGGATTTACCTTGTAATGTTGTATTCATTATTATCATTCAATGACAAGGAAATACACTCCTGGATTGATGCGAGTATCCTGAATTAATTCAAAGAATTTGTTTTAAGTGATGTCTGTATTGTTATTTTCTGTAGTTTCAGGCATTTAAATTGCATTTTTGTCAGCTTTATGACTGATTTATTGAACATTTTTTCATGAAGACATCCAATTTTAGGGAGTTTGCTGGGAATTTATATCTCAGGCAGAAAAGTCATGACATACATGTATAGCCTTCTAGGTGAATACCTTTCAATAATGCTGAAATTGAAAGTGTTTTGAAGCTGGTTGTGATTATAGCATTTATTGTCCAAATAAGGTGTTATTGAACTTCTAAAATACTAAATCACTTTCAATCCTGCAAAATCACGTGGTCCGTAGTTACGGTAAAAAGAAGGACCAAATTTATGTCAAGAAATGTGATAGACTTTGTCATGTGCATTTAGTCCATTATTTGTAAATTGCCGCATTATTGCGTCACTACATAACAGTATTGGCCATCAGTTTAGTTAAGCTACTGTTATTACACTGTAGGGCCTTATAAACCAAACCTGTGTAGTATGTATTATTGGGTTTGGCTGAATTGACACTAGGACAAAGTCATTGCAATGGGATTTATGTACCAAGAGTTGAAATACAAACATTACTCCTACACCATCTTTGACATTCCTGTCAAAAGCTTAGCTGTGTGGATGTTTTTTATACATTGTATTAATGTAAAAAATAAAATCATGTTCTTGCGATTGTGGCTAACTAGGCCACAATTTTCTGCTGAGGCCAAGATGGCAGGAGAGTCAAGCCTGGATCCACTGAATTGCCTCATTCCCATAGACCTCAGACACAAATCACTGGGTTTCCATGTCAGTGGATTAATCACTGACATTTGGATGTTCATATCCATGTACTCATGTTAGGACCAGAGATTGATGGTATCCTATTGACTTGTTCCACCTAACAAGCTGGCAAATTGGACTTATTTGACCCACCATTTAACCTTAATCCAATCACCAGGGCCTCCTCCCACTCACCATTTAAATATTCCTTCCATAAAACAGGGCCAATAATGTGTACCCACTAATCGATTAAAGGTTCATAAGGACATAAGAGGCTTCTGAAATCAGTGTGGCTATCAAAGATCAAAGGCTAATCCTCAGTATTGATTTACCCCTAGATAAAAGAAAGAGCCAAGAACAAATACAATCTGTTTTAGGGTTCAAAGGGGAAGATCAGATCATTGGAGCATGGAGCCAATAAAAGTCCAGTTATCAATAGGCCCATGCCTTCATACAGCCAGACTACGCCTTTTGTGTGAATGGGTGTGGACCCCAGTTGTTACTCCACCAGATTTGGTCTTTTTAGAGACTCTTACTTCTTACATAGGGGGGGGGGGGGTATAAGTTAGTTATTGATCTTGCCCAGGTTTTCATTTTGTAACCTGAATTGCTAATTGTCTCTAAAGTGAATGAAACAGGCTTCCCTTTATATTTGTCATCAGAAAATAAGTGCCTTCTCAAAAAAAGAATAAATGAATAGAAAAAAAGAAAGAAAGAAAGAAGTAAAAGGTAATTTGAATTGCCAACCAAATTAAATTTTGCAATTCATGCAGATTCTGACACTGATGCAGTTTTGCTGTATTGTTAATCTAACCTTAGGGCAGACTCTAGGGAAAGGGCACTGCCTAATGTACATGTACATGTTGTTGTTGTTGTTGTTTGACATTTGGAAATCATTAAAGAAAGCTATGTAAACTTGGGTGACAGTCCAGTGGTATTGCTTTTAAATTTCTCTATCAGTCATGATGTTGTTTGTAGCTTTAGAGTTACATGTACATGTACATGCATCATTTTATCATATTCAAAGTAGAATCCTCAAAAGTCAGGGCTATCCTCCTCCCCCACCTTCCCTTTTAATCCATTATTTCTCGAAAACTCACTGCAGAGACAGTTTTGAGACCGACCATGTAAAAGCAAAATGTTGGAATAGCAGGGCTCTACAAAAAAACTTCTTTTTGCTTGCCCATTGGGCAAGTATCCTTGAAAATTGCTTGCTCCAAACATATCTTGTTTGCCCGAAAACATATCTCACTTACTCTATTTCCACAAATTACGAAAATTCATGACAGTTTGAATTTAATTTTGCAACACTGATATTAATTAGCCATTGCTAAAGCTGTACTTGCACTAAGAGCATTATATTAATTGATTTTTTTCATTTGTTCTCATGATAGCTTTGAGCGAATTTACTTGCCCTTTCATGATTTTTACTTGCCCCGGGCAAGCAGGCAAGTGGGTTTGTAGAGCCCTGGGAATAGCCTCACCTTCCCATATTCTTTTTTATAAGAGATATTGAGAAGTTAGGAGAAATAGCCCTTGTAGGGAAATTGATGTTGCTTTATAAGTGTTCTTCTATTACACATTTGTCTTGTGGTATTGGAGTAGTTTCACATCTCATCATGATGATGTGATTTGTGTAGGGCAGTCTACATACATGTGTGCATTTTAGATGGATTTCCCTCCCTTTCTCTTATGCTCTCTCTCTCTCTCTCTTTCTTTTGTCTCAGTATTTTTTTTCCTTAAGATAGAATACTATGAAGTTGATGTCTGCTCCATTAGCATAATTTTACCTGTTTGAATAAAAAGAAGTTTGACACATCTAGGAATTTTTTTTTTTTTACTTAAATGTATGACCTGTTACCACTGCTTCTTGTGAGTAGTGGAGGGGATGTTAAAAAAACTAATTAGATTACCCTTTGGTGTGTTGTGGAAATAAAAGAAGGAGGGGGGGGGGGGGAGAGTGATGGAGCAGAAAATACTGATAACATGTACTTGAGGGCAAGTTAGTGAACATGTTGCAATTAAAAAGCCATTTGACGTGTAACATTGAATGCATTGTGATTTGTAGCCGAGAGCTATTGTAAGCTCGTCCTTCCCAACTCATTGTAGCAAGCCTGATCGTGTGTGTTTATTTATAACCCTGATCATTATGTGCCATATTAATTGCCTGGCATTTCAGCTATTAAGTGGTGCAAACCCATGAGTATATGTACAGTGCTGCGGAATTGAGGGTAATTTATACTGCATGTGATGTGCTATGCCGAGTGTGATGTACGTCAGTGCGAGTTGAAGCATACCTGTGAATGCCAGGCATGTGAGTGTGTGTGTGTGTGTGGGAAGCTGTGTGTCAGATATGTGGATGTGTGACGTGAATGGGAGAAGGTTTTATGTGGGGTCCCGTGTCGCCGTCAAAATGCCAGCATCTCCAAAAGCTCAGTTGATGCTGCCGTGCTAGTGTGGAAGTGTATGGTACATCTGTATGCAGTTGCATTTTGCAGTCTCTGCATGCATCGCAAAGAAATCATTATGCAATGTATGCCATGCTGTGCTCTTATACTGTGTGCAACACACAGCAAATTTGTGCATCAATCTGTAGATGCAGAAGAAGCCCTGTATGATGGAAAGGCACGCACTGTCCGCATTGCAAGAAAGATGTAAGCTTGTGTGGCTTGTTATTGCCTTCGTCAGATATATACAAGATAAATTGAGACATATCAAGCCCTGTGGTGGGAGCCAGTTTTCATTTATCACAGAGGCCGGCTTACAATGTTTCATGGTAATGGCTAGAGCATTGGTTGTTTATATAATAGTCAGTGGTTGGCGATTATTAGGTCCAGCCCTTGCTTTCATTGATGGCAGTGGATAATACATTTACAGAGAGTTTCACAATCCCTTTCTGCAGCTCTTGTAGTTTACCACATAACCTCTCCATTAAAACAGAAGACGTCTTCCAGTGCACCTGCCCCATAATTGTCCTAATCCATTTAGGCCCCTTCAGAAACACAGTGCATCACCTTGATATTGTTTGTAAAGAATAGGGCCGCGATGCTGTTGCTTCTTGGACATAGGCATTTTGTTGGAAAAAGGGGGAAATTTGTTGACACCCAGAGTCATTATTGATTAATTCCCCCCCCCCAAAAAAAATGTAAATAGAAAAAAAAATAACAGTTCACATAGGGTAAACATGAGCACTATTTTCTAATATTGGTCATTTAGTAGAAGTGGATTTCAGACATTAATTTGCCCTATTGTGCTCTTAAGCATGTGGAAAATCGCCATTGATTGTAATTCACAACAAATTTATTTCAATGAATTTTGTTAAAATTGGTCTCCTTTCTAATAATTCTACAAATTGTACTGATTCCCATGCTTTTATGAAGTTTTTGCCTGAACCATTCAGTAAATCGATATTTTTTCAACCTGTATCAGAAAGTGAAATATATGATGTCGTAAAGAATTTAAATTCAACTTCTACTTGTGGCATTGATGGTGTTGAATGTTATGTACTTAATCAATGCTGTTTTTAAACAGAATTTGAAATAAAATAAACTTGAACTTGAACTAATTGTACAGATGACCTTTATTCTATTTACATTGTACTATTAGTACTTGGTCATCTTTTCCCAACAGCACAGACACGGCTTTCAAATCAAGTCTGTTTTTAGTAGGGTCACTGCCATAGAATTAATGCTCACCATTACTTAGCTAGGTGAGAGAGAGGAGACAGGTTACCAGTCTCCCACGTCTCGATGTTTGGTGTTGGGCATGCCTTGAAGATGTCCAAACACATTACATGCTTGGGGTGATATATGATAATGCGGGGTTCCTTCGTTTCTCTTCCCATACCCAGCTCAGGGTATATGTCTGTCGAGCGAGCGATGAAGGTGTCCAAGCCTGAACTTGTGAAATATTTATTGAATTAATTGGGACTAGTGGCTGTTGTTGCGCATCACCCGTTTTCCTAGATTTGAGGCAGATTAAAGCAGGCAGGTGCATGGTAATTGCAATCTCATTGGGAGAATCAAGATCAAACAAACGACAGATTTGATGACATATTAAGGTGTCGACTATTTAAAATTGCTCATGGTCAGTGAACAGCATGTCATTCAGTCTGCGTTTTGTACCTGTCCACATGTATTCAGAACAGAGTTTACCATCATTTAGTTGAAACATTTATAGAAAAAATATTAAGGGACAGGAGAAATAAATAATTAAATGGGGAGTTTCGGTATTGAATTTTACTATGTTTACATCTCATAAGAATGAATAGGGTAAGATATGGTGACTTTCTCTTCCAGCTATTATTGGATGTATTTCATTAAAGTTGCAACCCCCCCCCCCCCAAAAAAAAAAAAAAAAACAAACAAACAAACAAACAAAAACAAAACAAAACAAAAAATTAGTAAATTATTCATAGATTTTGTTTGATAAATTGAGAAAAAGGCTTTTTCAAGGTCGTGTAATTATTGATTCAACTGGGACTGGTGGTTAGTTTGCAAAGGTGGTTGAGGTAGTTCAAGCATATTCCTTTTTAAAAAATGATAAATGCAATCAGCTTGGGTTTACCGGCTGATCATTTATTAATTTTTGTGTAGTGAAAAGGTATATTGTAGTTTGCACCATCATATCTGCACAACACTTGTCTCATGAGAGAATTCCGCTATTTTAATATTGACAGAAAAAGAAGACTTGAAATGGGAGCGACCAGAGAATGTATCCAATCTGAGATTTCTTAGGAGATAGCGTATATATTTCGGCCACAGCTGAGCACTGCACCACTACCGAGCCGATTAATTATGCACTCTAAGCCTCTTCTCGCTGAACATTCATCTAAAGATTGGAGAGATATTTTTAGATCCTAGCAGGAGAAATATGAAGGGGGAAGAAAGGGTGGTACTACTGCTACTACTACTACTAGGTTGTGACAACTTGCTCTCCAAGCTAGTTTAATAATGAAATAGAAATTTTCATTATGCTGTTTTTGACAGAACATAACACACACTGGTGGAGTGTGTCTTGCAACTTGTTATATCGCACCATACTTGAAGATTTAATCTAATTTTCAGGAAGACATTTCTTTGATTAAAAAGAAGCAAAAAGAAGCATAGCAATTGTATGTTTTTCAATTTGATTTTTATCTCTAGATGGTGATAGTACATGTAAGTGATGTAACTTAGAAACAAGGTCTAGAGATGTTGCCCTTCTACTTATGAGAGCTTGAGTACTGGTCATGGAAACTAACATGATTATGCATTCATGTGTAAAATAGCAATTAGATATTATTTCCTTGGATTGCATGCTTTGAAATTGTAGATGGAATTTCAAAATTGTATTTTTTGTCTGGAATTATTATCATAGAATCAGAATAATAATTGACAGAAAAACTATAATTTGAAGGGAAGGGACACCCTCAAAGAACTCTGTTGAGCCATGTATTTTCCAGCACGTGAAGAACTAGATACATGTACCTGTATGTCCTTAATTCAGAGCCAAAAGGGTAATAACCTGATGTTAAAGCATGTGAGTTAATGCCCTTCTAGCACCAAACAGATAATATGATATATGGTCAAGACAGTGTGTGGGAATAACATGTAATTATCTCTCTCCAGGGGTGCTAGTTGGTGAAATGTGTTTGTGTGTGTGTTTAGGGGGGGGGGGGGGAGGAGAAGGGGGTAGGAAGTTGGAAGATTAAAAGTAAGCTTCACCACAGTCCTGTGTTGATTCAGCTCCAGTTTTCCTTTTTCCCCTCCAGTCCAGTGGCCTGGAAATCTTCAGTAGATGATGAAACACACACACAAGCTCATTGGCATTGTGTTACATCCTTACCCAAAGCCTTTGCCTACCTGTGCATGCTTGCGAGGGGTGCAAGGAAAAGGGCATCGGTCCTGCGAAAAATCTGGATTAGGCATCCAAAATCAATACGTCTGCCAGGTTCCAGCGGTTATCAGTAGTACAAGGGACTGTTTACTTTGCTACTATCAATTTCATATTATGAGCTTCTCTGCTTGGCTTTATTATATCACCATATTTCTGTGAAGCTGTAAAGGTGCGTTTGGTATGATGAATGTCGTATGCTGATTTTTTATGAGATAATGACAAAAGTTAGAGTTGGTCACAGTTCGTGACATAGATATAAAGAAAGCCTGTCATCCATGTATTGACTGTTGCCTGTAGATACTGTCTTACAAATTAAGAGAGTTTATTTTGTGTCCGAAGTGCATGGAGTTGTGAAAATAAGGTGCCATCTTGATCCATCATCTTCGATTAGGTCCTTGCCCTCATCCACACAACTACCAAATATAAAAATTTGATATTTGGGGTCAACTTGAGGTTACTGATTTATCGCCAACACTTCTGAGTCTGACGAGAGTAATAACACTTCTGAGTCTGACGAGAGTAATAACACTTCTGAGTCTGACGAGAGTAATAACACTTCTGAGTCTGACGAGAGTAATAACACTTCTGAGTCTGACGAGAGTAATACCTTAGCTGTATACCTTGGACTTGTCTCATGTTCATTACTGTGCACCAATGGATGTAGTACAAACTGGATGTCAGGTGTACCAGATCTCACAATCATTAAGATAGTGCAAGGCATAATGTGATTAACTATACATGATTAAGCCTGTTTAAGCTTGGCCAGCAGCTACAAGTCTTTGACCTATATTTGCCTGATACAAAGGTGCTATCATATGGATTAGTAGTAGATAAAATACTGATTATGGCTGATAATAACCCACGCTTTTTGCTCAGATAATGGTGTCAACACCGAATTTTGTACCATTGTTAAGCTTGCAAATCTAACAATTTAGATATTGGCCATTTGTATTGTGCTTTCTTTCTTTTCTTGCAAGAAAAATTGCATATTTTGTAGTATTTCATGTTTATAATCTACTACACTGCACATTTCTTTTGTTGCAGTTGCCGAAAGTGCAGTTTTAATGTATATATTTGCCTCTTACTTTAATTTATCAAAGACAAAGGGTTAGGATGAGAGCTGCAATTAGGTCCAGGGTTTTGCACAGGGTTGAAAATCAGGAGATCTGTAAGAGGATTGTTCAACTTTTTTTTTTTCTTAGCGTGACAAAGGATGCCTCACACTCCTTTATTCCTGGGGCACTATAAATGTAGGAGGTGCTATAATTGTGGGGAGCAAATTAATGCGATTTAAATTTTGTACACCTTGCACAAGGGAGTTAGAACACAAACAGACATCATCTCGTATGCATGCACCGATAATTATGGAAACCGGGCAATTGATCATGCTCCATTAGCGTTCAAATCGGACGCAGAGGTAGGCTTCCCACATTAGCTAATAGCTAAGGAGAACTGTGACAAAATACTCGGCCAATATTGATAGATGTGGCCTCTGTGCAAAGACTTTTTACTTAGAAGGGAGTGGTTCCGTGAAAAAACAAAGATGAAAAAGTTTTGGAATGAAAAATTATGAGGGTTTAAGCAAAGAAAAATGAATAGTTGATTTTTTTTGGGGGGGGGTGTAAATTGATGTGAAGAGCAATATCCTATTCTGTTCAAAATACAAATATCTTCATGTACATTGTATCTTTTACTCTGGGGCCTTATTTCTTGACCTCTGGAAATGTGTATACATTCTCTGTAATTTTGTTTTTTTTTTTCTTTCAAAATTTTATTTCAAAGTGATGAAGAGGTTTGAAATGCTGTTTTATTTCTGTGTTGGTCTCATCAAAAGTCCAAGTAAGACTGAAAGATGAAAATAGCATTAGCCACATCTCTCTGTAATTGTACTCTAATTTTACTATGCCCTCAACTATGCCTGCATGTCAGTGCGAAATCATTGGCAAATGCCACGTGACAGCAAGGGTTAATTCCTCCTAATTGATAGCCATGAAAAAAAAAGTTAGCCTGTGCTCCCAGACTAACGCACATCGATGCATCGTCTGCTCTTCGCATAAGTAATGAAGGTCAGTGCTGATGGCTGCTACGTAGGTACATGCGCAAGGCAGTCGAGTCCTCTGCTCTGTCTTGTAGGTACATGGTGATGCATGCGATTGTCAACACAACCGTGGCTAAGAGTGCTACTAGTACCCTGTGGGTGCTACTACTACTAACAAGCAATGCCTTGGAGCAGGTTATTGAAGAGTCTGATCATCTTCAGGCTGTACAGTGTGTGAGTGTCACATGTGAGCTGTGTGTTCATTCGACGGATGCATGTATGATGATGATCTGGTAGGCAAAATGCCGGCGATGTCACAAGACCTTTTTGGACTCGCATAACAATAAAAATCCACGAGTAGCTATGAGACGTTATTCATTTCGTAGTTCATGACGCGAATTGTATACTGTCATGATTTATTGATGCATCTATGCTCACTCTCCTTGAAAAGAGGATTCAAACCAACATAAGTCTTCACTACTTGATTCTTGGTGATTCTTTAAAATATTGTGACTTTATATATATCCAATGGAAGTTGGAGAAAATGTATTTGATTTTTTTGATAAACATTTTCTTGTGCCATGGGCCCCTATATTTAGAGAGGCATAAGAGGCATAAATTTTGCTAATTCATATCTTAATAGAAGCTCCCCCCCCCCCCTTGAAAAAAAAAATGGAAGGAAGAAAGAGAAGGAGGAAAGAATTAACATGTGAAAATGAATTGCATAAATGCCTTTTCATGTATCTTAGTGGAAAAACCTAAGTACTTCACAATTTGAAATTTTGAAATATAGTAACAAACCCACCCTTAAACCCCACTTTGAACTACATGTAAGTCATAAAGAAGAATTGTGCTCAGTACGCAACTGGGTATTTACCTTTCAGAATAAGTGCAATTGTAACAATCCTATCTGCTTTAGCAAATGCTAAGGGTTGAGTAGGGATATAAATGCATGAGTAGAGATATAAATGCATGCGAGTGCACACTATTGCATTAGCTTGTTTGTTTTAGGTCATCCCTGCACTGTACACAATCTCTGTCAACTATTGTGTAACTACAGTCAACTCTGCATAAGTCGAAGTCGCATAAGTCAAATAATCGCCTAAGTTGAAGGTCTGTACTGGTCCCATTCCTTTATTTTCTATTGTTTTTGACCCCTCATAAGTCGAATTTTCTCTCATTCGAAGCATTTTCTTCAGTCCCAAAAAATTCGACTTAGGCAGAGTTGACTGTATGTCTCCTTATTCCAGAGTCTTCTGATCCTTCCCATGCACTGAGTATACTGTAGCATTCATAGAGTGCAAAAAGCACTGCTAAGTTCAATAATTGGACTCTGTAGCTAGCCAAAGCGTCTGGTACAATGTCCAGTTGTTTGATGGAAGGATATTCTTTATGGGATGGTGGCAAGCAGACAATAGGCCTAGTCCGCCTTACATGGCGGTCTATAGTTACAATACCTGCCCCACCCCTTTGCTGCATGTAACCCAAATGTGCATTTATGCTGGGCTCTTCTGCACGTGGGGCTGCCTTTCTTATATTCAAATTTGCCATCCATGTACATAATTGTGACCTTTGCAACTTATCAATTCAGGACCAAGGTACAGCTAAATAGAATTAATGTGTGTATATAATCCTAACAATGGGATAATGTTCACCCCATTATTCCTGAAGTGGGTTGCAGATGCATCGCGTGGTCGGTGCCATAGTCAACTGGCTTTGCGTCGTCAGCATGCCATTGGATTCAATGGATGAAGTCTGTCCATGCTGCAACCGCATGTTCAGTGCATAAAAACTGCTTTTGCTGAAATAGTGTAGCTGAATTTGGATTTTTATACTGGTTTTATAGTCCTTAATCACTGGACCAGAGAATGAAAGAAAGGGACAGAGAGAGAGAGAGAGAGAGAGAGCGAGCGAGAGAGAAGTTTGGAAAATCCTTTTGTAATTTTGTACGGCTTTTTGAATAAAGAAGTGTGTAGGAATGGATGAACCATTGTGTTACAGATTCCAAGTTATAATCTGCATATAACAATAGAGAAGGCACTTTCGACATCATTCCGGTGTAGGAATGACACAGATGCCGACTTTTGCATGGTCAGCAGGTTCCTACATGTAAAGCAGGAGAAAATTAGTCAAGTCTCAAATACACATCCAAAGAGAAAGAATTCCGGATTCAAGCATTCTTTTGCGTAGAGTCAGAATTTGGCATCCTTTTACAACTTTTTACGATATAGTTCTTGATCAGTGGACCAGAATGAAAATAGGTTAGAAAGCTATCCTCTCAGTTGGGGGATTTGTTGGGTGCTTTGAAAAGTTTCAAGTTATAGGAGAGGTTAGAAAAGGCTTTTATAGAATGTATAGTAGCATGATGACAAGACCATGGAGAAGAAAATACAGCATAGTGTACTCTTAACCCATTCGTGACAGGAATTATTTAAAGCCTAATTTGATCAGCTTTTATTCTTCAAATTGGCAACACCACCATTTTTCTTTTATTGCTACATTTTTCTTATAAAACGTCATGTATCTGAAATGAATATAAATTGACGGAAATTATGATGAGAAGTCAAAAAGTTGCCAATTTGCAGGGGAAAACAGTGATTTTAAACTTTCTATCACATTGCCAATTTAAGGATTTTAATGCTTATTTTCCTTTAAAAAATTTTCAGCATCAAACAACAAATATTGACACAACCAAAATGGGCACAGTAAGTGTAGAATTTTTTGCTCTTTCTGCTCATGTACATGTATTTGGTATGATTTTTAGGGCTCTGCATCAAAAGTTATTAGACCAAACCACATAATGTGGACTCTCTGTCACGAATGGGTTAAATTCATACAGAAGATGAAATAAATTTTATCACCTCCTGAAGGTAGATGAGAATACTCCACAAGAATGGGAATAAACTAAAAAATCATTCCGGATGCTGATATTTATATTTTATTGACCAATCTCACTAATCTCACTAATGTTAGTCATGATTGGTACCCACACTTTAGATACGCTTCAAATGTTCTGGTGAGTTTATGGGCCAAAGAAGTCCTTGCACAGCTCAAATTTTGTGCATGATCACAAGCCTTTATTACATTCTTTGCTTAACATTGAATCGTACGTTCGCTGCAGTTCATTGTCTAGCAGCTTTTGTATCAGTTTTGTGTTTTGCGAGACATGACTTTAGGGCTGGCCTTTTTATGTCATTAGTTACTGAGCAAATTTCAAATACGTACAGTACTGATGACGGTTCAATGAACAGCAATAAATTTCCCGAAACGGCATAAATGGCAAGATATATGTTTACTGGTACTATTCCATACGTTTCTGTGATGTCAGCATGTTTTTCACGAAATTTGAATAGTGTATACCTGTAGTCGGTATTCTTAGAAGTGTGCTGTAGTATTCAGTATCTTCATGTATTTGTGCTCTTCTTCAAAGCACAGTCTACTTGTGTGATGTGTTATCCCACAGTATGTAGTGGAAAAAGGCAGTAGTATGTCCCATGTATTTCTGTCAACTCTTTGTGCTTTGAACTTTCAGTGGGGGGGGGGGGGAGTATTTTAGCCATCATTCTTTGCAGTAGAAAGTTTAAATCATTGTGCAGACATTTACGTTCCTTGACATTGTTTTTCCTTTGTGCATGTGTTTTTAGGGCACTGTCAGTCCAACTCATTTTTACATGTAGCTTAGTCACTCCCCCTGCTCAACTCTGAAGCACCTTTGTGGAAATTTTTGGGGGTGAATCATGAGATATGTTGAAGGAAGTCGGCATAATTCAATTTACAGGGCCCAGAGAATTCTGTTTATGATGCTGAAACTTGGTGCCTTCCTGTGTGATTTGGTGTGCGAACATGAGGCATTGGTGTGATCCCCTACCCTCCCAGCTTCCTCTGGTGGAAGCTAGTGGGACATTGCCTGCGACTGAAAGAGCTCCCCTTTGGTTAAAGCCAGTATTCTATATAAATCATGACAAATTGAGTGCAAGATGAAGAATAGAGAGTTTATGAGGGGGTCTTAGGCTAATGGAAGATGCATTTCGAAATGGGAGAGGAAGAAGCAGAGGGGGGAAGATAACTGTCATGCTCAAAGGCTCGCTTATTGACGTAAACAAAAGGGGTTTGTGTTCTCTTTGCACTGTAAATAAATAGTGTTGGTACAGATGCTAATTGTAAAAAGCACCTCTCCACTGAGTGATCTGTTCACTATCAGAACTCTACAGATGGTTGGGAAGGAGGACGGTGTTGCTAATATTCAAAACAAGATTTTGAGTTGGGCTTGCAAGCCACATTTTTATACAGTTAGGGCGAAAAAGATGTATGCTGTAAGAAGTCTACTAGAATGCAGAAATTCTTTATTTCAGTTTAAGATCATTTTGTCTATAAACACAGGTTCTCTGCACATTTGTAGGCAATGAGTGTTAATGAAATGTAAAACTGTTTTTACTGTATGATTACGTTTGTGATTTCTGAAACTTAATAAAACAAATATTACAAAAAACAAACAACTGTTTTGTAGGGAAAGTCCAGGGGAGCGTTTCATGAAGAGTTTTGTCGGTGATTTTCACCGACTAATTTGCTTTCAGCCAATCAGATGCAAGGATTTTCAGTAGCTTATAACATTTGTCGGTGATTTTCACTGACAAAACTCTTCATGAAACGCTCCCATGACGTTTTTGTCAACATGAACTTATAGAGGTGAGTACATGTGGCCGTTGATCATCATTTGGCGGTCATGAGGAGAGTTGGTAGAAAGCTGTTGAATTTTGTATATAAGGGCATGTGATGGACTGATGGAGCACATGTACCAAGGTTTCAGATATCTAGGTTCTGTTTACACACTAACATTCATGAAATTTGTAAATATTTAGAAGAAGCATCCAGAAGGAGCCATGTGAATGAATGGCACCGGTGCTGGATTACAGTGCCATGTTTTATATCTTGCATTTGTACTGATAGATCACAGTTTATACAGAGCTGCCAAGTAGTAGGATTTTATCCTATTTAGTAGGATGTTTTGGAGAGAATATGACAATAGGATTTTTCCCATGAAAATAGGATTTTTGAAAGTTCTGACATTGATTCTTTATTACCTTTATTTTATCTTATTTTCATGTTATTTTATCAACATTTAAGTTTATCCCAATGCTCGGTGTACTCTACCTGTGTATTTTGTACTGTAGATCGTTTTCAATAAAAGAAGTACAATGTAGAAGAGTTAGGATCAAAATAATTATGTACATGTAAGTCATACATATTATATTGTATTTTCTTTAGGATATTGTAGAGAGTGAAAAGGGAATCACATTGTTGTATTTTTCAAATTTCATGCAAAAATAGGATTTTTGGCATGAAAATAGGATAAAAGAAAGTACAGAATAGGATTTTTTCCAGTTGAGGTTGGCAGCTCTGTTTATAGCATGGAAGGTGCAACGATGATAGGTAGATCACAGTTTATAGCATGGAAGGTGCAATGATGGAGTTCTGGCTTTATATCACTGTTCAATAAAACTTTTAAGTTAAAGGCATTGGCTAACATTGTTATGATTTTAAAAAAATCTCATTTTGTTACTTAAAAATGGGATGAACATTAGGGTTATAGTGTAAAAATACCAGTGTGAAAGTTTCAGAGCATAATATCCACGGAAAGTATTTCTAAATATTAGAAATGTGAACCAATGTTTGAAAAATATACGAGGGTAGGTTGCATAGACCCAACGTAAGGAGTGCGCATGCGCACATGACTCAACGGACCGCACTGTGTGTATTGACGTATCACGCGGCGGAAGGCAAGTAACGGTATTTTTGAATTCGCGCAAACGTTCCTCTTAGTTCAGTGTCTCTCGAGACGAAAGCTAATAAAATCGCGGTTTGCGTCTAACTTACAGCTTTTCCTTCCAAATTATGGTTGGTTTCAGGGTTTTTGAGTATAAATACAAGTACTCATACACATGTTTCATCTTAGTTTGAGAATTTTTTAAATCAGCTGCTCACAAAGTTAGCCAATGCCTTTAACTCAAATCAGTTACAATTTTATCTTCAGGCCTAAGGTAATCTCTCTTTCCTCCTCAAATTGACACCATTAATTTTTATCATTCACTTTTACATACATGTAGCTAGAGGAAAAAAAAAGGAAAAAACAAACAAACAAACAAACATGCAAAAGTGTCACTGAAAGACTGAAAGGAGAGGCTGCACTGTCTGTACAATATAGGTTAATGTTATGAACTATTGAAATAGGCCTAAATATTAAAGAAATGTGCAGGGAAAAAATTAATTATTTCTTTTCCGGGGCTACTCTTTGAGCCCACCCACCCAAATTTTCTACATTGTATTACAGTTTACATTGGACCCTGTGAGAATTTCAGGGGCTCTTTTTTAGTTTTCCAGGGCTCTTTTTGGCATTTCGGGGGCGAATTCGCCCCAAGCCCCCGTGTATTTTTTTCCCTGGAAATGTGTCAATTTTATGAAATGGCCTCAGTTTGAACTCTATGTGAGGTATGTAGGCTCATCAAGTGGATGATGTATTCTGATATACATTATATTTTATAGATTTCTTTTAGAAATAAAGCATGCAGTATAGAAATGCAAATCATGATATCTTCGTGGAATCTGTAGGTTTATCTGAGTTCATGATCTTTTGTGTCAGAACGTGTGAAAATATCAGATACTTGCAGTCCTACATGTCTGAATATATCAGAATTAATTTGTGATTCAACTTTTTCATTTCTGTTAAGATAAAAGAGAATTAATCTAAAGCAGAAATTTCAAGATAAAGTTTATATAGATGGGGTATGAAGAAGACATCGGTTGACTCGTTTTCATTTTAGGAAGCAGTGAAACATTTTCTGTTTCAGGAGGTTTAAGTTGATTCAGAGTAACAGTGCTCTGTAGTGCAGAATAAAGATAAAGGGGAAGTGTTTGAAAAAAATCAAAATATCATGCAAAGGTTTGTCATTTGTCCTTTGCCATTATTATGTCATATTGTTTTTTCTTATTTTTCATGCATTATGGGGTAGAGAAATGTCATTTGCATGACAGATTCTCCATTTTGTACTTTGTCCCGTGCATATATGTTTGCTTGCAGGAAACATTCCGTAGATTTTGAAGACAATATTTCTAATTCCATGTGACCATTTTTCTTCTGTGACGTGAGATGTTCTGGCCGGTTGAAACAATTAGACGCCAGTCAATGGGCATAGCACTTTGGGTGGGTGCACATCTGGAGTATCCCGGAATAAGAAATGACTTTATCACATATCAGTGCTTGACCTTTAAGTGGCATTCGGAAAGGTGCAAGATGCTCAATCTCGAAATGTGCACCATTCCCGTTAGTCTTGCAAGCCAAGACTTTGTATTGACATTTTGTCGACAAAATTTACAAATTTCATATGGGGGGGGGGGGGGGGGGCTATCATACATGTAGTTTTGCATTTAGTAATCACGATTCATTATCTTGGAACTATGGAATAGAACTGACACAGCTTATAATCTGTAGCTCAGAGCCAGCATGTTATTATGAAGGATTTTGAAATCGACTCTACATGTATGGACGTTCTGTAAATGGCTTGGATAGCAACCTATCCCTGAAAATTTACCAATCAAAGTCTGTTGTTGTAGACTATTGCCACATGTGTCCAGCCACAGCGTAGCACCCCAATTAACTGCCCGAAAGCTTTCACTCCGGGCTGCCTAATTTGCATAAAGTAAACAATTTGTTTACGTAAAACCGCTACCAAAGAGTCTTGGCTAAACTGTAAAATCTCGCCTTAGAATCCACCAAATGAAATGAATCAAACTTCAAATTAAAGAATGAGAGTTGTTCTAACGCATCATGATAATTATTTGTAGCAGAATCATGTTTTATTACATGAAAAATTAGTGAAATGAGATGCTTACTTTTTTTTTTTTTTAGTCAGCAAAAGTTACATTATTTTTCATATTTTCCGTTATTGCCCAAGATCGAGGCTTGCATATATGAACAATCAAAGTTTATTGAAAGTCCCCTCCGAATATCTTTTCAAAATTTACTGTCGAATGGTTATGTCGGGGAAAAAATCCAAGGCAATGTCATTCATGAACCCTTCAAGATTCATCTCGTGTAGTCCCACGTACTCCGGTTCATGCACGGCCTTTGCACTGTATACTGCGCAGTGTGACTGTGCGAAGCTAACTGAACCGTATGAGACCCGTGCACTTCTAGATAAAATAAATGGTTCAGAAAACATAGAACAAAGCATGGCACGGTAAACAGATTATGAACAGTTCTATAGAAAGGAAACTGACAGAAAATTACGTGCATACAATTATTTTGGCCTCGCATAAACAGCGAATTATTCGAAGGCTGGACTGGTCGTCGATATACACGCAATGTGCAACATGCATTCAGCAGTGCATGCTAGTGATATGAATGACGTAATGCGCCAGACTTAGCTCATTCATAGAAAAAGTCAGAAAAGCGCATGCGCAGTAGTGACAGTTTACAGTCATTTTATGTTAAAACCGTGACTTTTGAAGGCAGATTTAGAGAAAACTACTCATTGCACAAACATGAAAATACACAGAAAGTTAGCCTGGACACTGAAGTCTAGTAATATGTCAATTGTTTGCATATTCATGCTCTCCTAGGGTTGTGTCGGGAAAAAAATAAACACCTCTTCCCACGGTCCTCTGGAACTGAAAAATACTTGCATTTCAAAAAATACCCAATCGTTCTCAGTGAAAATGAAAATGAAGAATAATATCATCATTTCTGATGTAATCTGAAATTTTTATGAATTTTGGTGCCAAAAATAAGGGAGAAACGAGAGGTTTTATTTTCGAGGATTCATTGATCCTCTCTCAGCGAGGTGTTCAGTAGCCGTTATGAATTCAAAAGCTTTTACGAGTTTACGAGGATTTAATTGGGGTCCTATGCTGTGGTTGTGTCAGTTCATTTTGTTGCCCAAGCAAGAACAGATAAATAGGAACAGTATTTTATTGGCCAGGTTAGGACAATTTTCAGAGACCCTTTGCTCAATTTCTCCTATCACTTTTCTCAAGTAGAAATACATGCATATATATATATATATATGCACTTTTTTGTTCAATCATAGTTTCAGATCACGTGTGACAACCTCCTAATACTAACCATCTAAACGATTGATTTTTCGAAACTAAAGACAATATTATTGTTCTTTTTGAAGTGGCTGACAGACTGTTGAGAATCCTTTAATTAAATGAATATACTTTCAGATCAATTTGGAGGCACATCAAATATTCGTTTGGGTTCTTTCAGTGCTTCTTGCAATCATGAGTCATGGCTTTCTTTTACATCCATGGGTAGTAAGAACTTTGAAAAAGATAAGTACCAAGCCATGGTTTTATAAGAACTAAGAAAGAGTGTCATAAGAAGACCAGTCCTTTGTCATCCATGGAACAGTCATTGTCATCCATGGACCAGTCCTTTGTCCTCCATGGGCTGTAGGATCCCAGACAGTCCAAGCCTACAAACAAATTCCTTGGGAGACCATGCTAAAGTCCATTGTTTGCCACATTAGTGCTGTCTACCCTTCCTAATCCTGTCCTTTCATTCATGAGTCCCATCCATTCATTGATGGATCCATTCATAAGCCTCCTTGTATTCAGTCCAATAGCTGGACCTAGTCTAGCCTCATGTACTGTGTGAGGTAGTCTAAATCCCAGGCTGACATCTTGCAGGACTCTGGCACGCTCTACATGTATCTTCATGGGGCTCTTGCATGCAGATCCAAGTATAATTCCAGACCCCTGCAATATTGTGAACATTGATGCCTATGGGAACTCGGGCTAGGGTTTACAGAAAATTTGTGTTTTGAATCAAATCTTGTTTAACGGTTTAATAGGAGCCCTTGACACATTGCTGTCAAATATTAAAATCTGAAACTTGAAATTTCAAATTTTATCCAGAGAGCTCATTCATGCAAGCCCTAATACAAACCTTTTTTTTCCCCTGAGCCCTGCCTAAGGCGTAAAAAGAATGCAGTCAGGGGAGGTTTCAAGACCTGCTCATTTACTTGCAGGCAGAAAGGCTTACATAATCTCATTCATCCAGCTTATATAATCTCATTCATCCAGTCCATTCACAGCCCCTTCCCTCTCTCTATAACCTCCTCTCTTAAACCTTTTTACACTGGCAAAATTTTGCTTAGTCCCGAACTATCGGTGGGGTTTAGGGAGGCCTTAGCCCCACCGATAGTACCGGACTTTTCCTTAGCCTTAATGTGACAGCTATGTTTTATCAAATTCTACAGCATGGGGAGAATACTGAAGACTTTCACATAAAAAGCATGTGTAGTCTTCCCTTTCAGTCGATTATTGTGCACTTGTGACGTAAGATATTGTGAATGCCAGTTGCTAAAAGAGGTCTGTTTTCCAAAACTAACTGAAATGGGACAAGTACTTTGCATCTTAGTCCTGTTTGACCAGCTGATCGAACTTGGACTAAAGAAGCCAATTTGTAATACATCCCTAGTCAAAGCTTGAATCAAAGTCCAGCCTCAATAGATTGAGAGCAAGACAAAATGCTTTGAAAGTAGGTTTCCTATATTGAAGGGATTATAAGATTTACACCTTAATGTCTGGGGAATGATTTGACTGGGTCATGCACAAGGAGGTCTACAATTGCCACTTTCTTTTTTTATCACTTCATGGAAATTCCACTAGCTAGTATAAAATCAGATGATGATTATGGAAGCTATCATTCACAGTTCCTTAATGAAACCAAAAAAAAAGAAAAAAGAAAAATAAACATTACCGGCCTGAAATGCACGGTCATTTCCTGATAATCTGAGGGGAAAAGAATTGAATGTAACATCCGCTTTACATATATAGGAAACCTTTGTAATTAAACACTGTTTACAGAGCATTATAGGCTGATAAATGCATTTGACTTATTAAGTCTATTTACCATAAATGGATATAGGGCATAGATACAACTTATACTTTTCCTTTGTGTGAAGAATTGGTACATGTAACTAAGTGATGGAGTTATTGAATTATGGATGCATTTTGAGAAACCTTTGGGAAATGGGATTAAAAAAAAAAAAAAGAAATTAAGATTTGGGGGAGGGAGAGGGGGGGGGGGGGGGGGAGAGGAAAGCCAGTAGTAACATTATTGTCATTTCTCTTTCCCCCTTTAAAGGGAGAGTGACACGTAAATCATCTGAGTACTTGGCTTCCAGAAGGGAACTTTGATTGACCTTTAACTCAACCTCCCATTCACTACAATCCTATCTGAATGGCATCTCATACAACCCCTACCTTGTACCCTCTGCAACCATAAAACATATCTGATGGTTATTGAGTAAACACATGCCAATTCTACAGCATTTGAATGCCAGCTGATAAATTAACTACCTGTTATCTATATTGTAAATATTTGCAGAAATAAATCCCCCCTCAGATGGTGATAAGACTAACCTTTGGCTCTTGCCTCTGAGTAGAATACTAGTATGAAACATTCATTCATGTCATGTAGAGTCAGTATGTGTATGTGTATAGTTTTATTGCCTCACTGGACAGCTTGTATTTCACAATTAGTCACATTTAAGAACATGAATATTATCAACTCAATGAATTAAAGATCAAAATTTAGGCATAGAGGCAAGACACGATGCATCATCCATGATTAATTGTTGAATGTTGTGATTGCAGATGGTGAAAGGGATTGTAGACGGTTTTCAGGGGTTACTCCATGTATTCTTGAAAAGGAATGTGAGCCCGGAAAAGGGCTGGTGATCTCGGCCAAGAGCTCATGGTTCCCAGCGTTTTGATCAGAAAGCTGTCATTGTCTTTAGGAGAAAGACCAGAACATTGCCCAGTGGAGGCTATTTGTGGAGACCCTATGAAGTGGAGACCTTTGAAGGCAAGAAATAGCCTCAACTGGGCAATTTTCTAGTCATTGTGAAGACATCAAAGCACTCTCATCAAAATGTTAAAGGTGAAATTCAAAGAAAATCACGGAATATGGTTAATTATATATGAATGGAAACAGGAAAGTATGTAGAAGACAATGGTGTTCATTATTGATCCTCTAGATTCCAAGAAATGATCTAAAAACACATCTTCCCAGAACGCCCCTCTGATTCTCGGAACCCGGAAGTGGCTGGGAGCGAAACGGGTCCACAGTGATGACGTATGCAAATGGACGATTTGCGGCGAGCTAAGCGCTTGCACGTAATAAAACATTGTGCATTGAGAGGATCGCATGAAATTTTGATGGATTTTAAAGAGGAGGCAAAACTGCAGTGGCTGAATATTTACATTACTTCATTGACGAGTCAATTTTCCTTTCTTTTTTTTTGTGGTCAAAGCAGAATTTTAGGTAGGAAATTGACATGAAAATGGCAAAGAAAACCCAGGGAGAAAAACAAGCCCGGCCGGGATGCAAACGTCACACTACGTCCCGAAACCAATTCATGAGAGCCATTTTCACTTTATTTTGATATGAAATTCGAGCATATTAAAAACCTATGAATAGCAACTTTAAGAACCAGTGAGCTCTCAGAGAAGCTCTCCAGTCCTTATCAGGGCTCTTGTCCTTTGAAAGGATACATGGTATAAAGTTGAAAACCTTGTCAACAATGAAATTTCTCTACCATAAAAAAAAATATTGCTGAAACCGTGCTCATTAATTGTAGTTATTACTGAACATTGAATTCATAATGTTCTCAACATGACTGGTGAGATGATTGAGTAACAAGGCAAAGATCAAACAGTGATATTGATGGAGGGATATACAGTACATGTGGGAAGAAAATAGTATAAAGTAGGTTACATTGTAAGAAAAGAAAGAGAGTAAGACGACCACTTTCAGGAAAATTACCAATCATAGCATGAAACTAAGTAGGTTGATCTCTTTAACTCTTTAACATTATGTAAATAGTTAATGTGGTAGTTACAGTCAACTCTGCCTAAGTCGAATTTCTTGGGACTGATGAAAATGCTTTGACTTAGAGAAAATTCGACTTATGAGGGGTCAAAAACAATAGAAAATAAAGGAATGGGACCCAGTACAGACCTTCGACTTAGGCGATTATTCGACTTATGCAACTTCGAGTTATGCAGAGTTGACTGTACTTTTTTGGGGGGGGCATGACTGGAATCATGTGAAAGTACTTGGAGGTTGTCATAAAAAAAAGCAGCATGGTGCCACCTACGTCCACATTACGGACTATTGTAGTTTACTATCTCGATCTCGCTTGTGTAGGATAGGTTGATGAAGCCTACATGTACATACATGTACATGTAGTATAAAACATGGTTCTTGACCTTTTCACATTATGGACTGCTTTTCAATTTCATTTGCACAGGATAGGGTGGAACCCACATGAGCACATAGTATCATGGTAAATGAGTTGTGATGCAATATGCTTCCTGCAATACCTGTATCCTGTTACAAATTGTGAGATCATATTCTAAATTAACCCATAAAAGTACAGAGCTTTCTTGAGGTCAAAATTAATCATCTTCATTCCTCGAATTGGCAAAAACTATTATTTTTTTCCACTCTTACATAGTTTGAAAAAGATGAATATGGATATAACATGAGCCAAAATGAATTATAATTGTAAAATTTAAAAAAAAAGCCAATTTAACATGGAAAGAGTAATTATATAATATTCACTGCATTGCCGATTTAGAGAGTTTAATGATTAGTTACAATTAAATTGCTCTAATTCGAGAACGCCACACTCTACTTTGTTGAAATGGACTCAAATTTTCCAGTGGATTTTTCTCTTTCTACTCACGTATAATGTATAATGCCCAGCATTCTGGACCAACAGATACTGCAAAAGCATCTCCTAAAGGAGACACTGTACCTCTCTGGGTTGAAATGCGTTTTCCCATTGAACCATAAAATAGATTGAGCAGTTTGTTATGTAATTATTCATTACTAAGAATAGAAAAGATGACGTCCATCTAGAAGGATCACTTGACTGTGTGAACGTGCCTTCAGTGTTTCATAGCATTGGTACAGGTGTAGTAGAGATTTCTTGGGTGTGGGTTCCCATTTCAGTTGTATGACGATTATGATTACCCAGTGATACTCTGCAAGTCACTCTAGTGTGAATAACTATTCATAGTATTGTAGTTTCCCCTTCATAAGTAGGTTTATACATTGTGTGAAGATGCAAAGCATGTTATATCTATGGACTGTCTAATCCATTTTTATACTTGATATGTAAATTTCAGATTGAAGTCAGGATTATGTGCCATTTTGCTGTAGGAGTACTTTTGAAGTTTATCTGTGGATTTATCGCATGTGGATGAATTAATTTACCCATTATTTCAAACATGGAAAACTAAAAAAAAAAAAAAAAAATGTAAATTTTAAAATAATGAAATAATAATAAATCACCACTAAGAAATGTGAAAGGTTCATCAAATGATTAACTCAACAGTGTGAACATGCCTTCAGGTTTCATATCAATTATACAGGTGTATTAGATGCTTCTTGTAAGTGGGTTTCTATTTCAGCTATATTACATTTTAATTACCCTGTGATATTCAGCAAGCTTCTACCTTACATGGGAAGAAGCGGGTTATATTGAGCCATCACTTTGATTAAAATGTAGTATTCTAACCCTTAATAGTTTAAGTTAGTGGAATAGGCAGCAATTTTTTTCTCATTTGTTTGACTTGTGGATTAAAGTAAGCAGTATCTGTAGTAGTCTACGTTTTAGTTCATTTGTGGATCTCTAATAGCCAACACTGTTGATGAAGAGTTTTGCACATAACTTTGAAAAATGTTGAAAATGATTGAAAAATAAAGTAAATGTACATGTAAGGAAAATTATTCTTTGGGTATAAAGAGCAATATTAAAATATAGGTCTTCATTATGCCTAAATTCATTGTTTGGTCTAAGGGAAACTAAATAAATACAGACCCAGTTCTTAGGGAATAGGATAATGGGTATATTGTTTTTTATCGGGGGGGGGGGGGGGGGGAGGAAGCCATTGTGTAAATTAGCCTTTCTCCCATTTTGCCCCTCCGTGCAATCAGTGACAAAGCAAATTAATCGTGTCTTTCATTCAGACTACAGTATTTGGTTACACTGTACAAAAGGGATGGGGCGTGCGCAACTTGGCTTCATGCCAACTGGAGTGGACGAACTCTGAAACACGTGTACTTTGGCATAGTAAGCTGGTGTGTGTGAAGCCGGTATAATGTACTTGAAGTACTTGTTCTCTCCCAGTACTTTTCCATGTTCATGACTAAGAAGTCTTCTTTTGCCAATTTGTGTTATAGACATTGTATGTGGTCACAAATGCCCACAGATTTCCTTTAGTGGTGTTTCATGTCAAAGAATACAGGAACCCCAAGTATAGATATTTTGTCATAATACTTATCGGTCCCATATGTACATGTTCTTGTTGTAGTTACAAAGTAGATTCATAGCTTTTGGTGGATATAAATTTATACAGGAATAGCATGAAAACCATTGCACTGCCCTTGACTGTACAGCTTATAGTAATCCAAACTGCTGTGAAAGCTCTGTCCCTAGAGTTTGAAAAAATAAGTAGGCCTTTAATTTTTTTTCTTTTAATTTTATTTATTTTTTATTAAAAAGATCCTGGAATTGGTGTAAAGGGCTTTATCTTGAAAATGTTATTGCAAAGGATTCATGGTAATCCAATTTTTCCAGTACTACTGTAACTAGTGGTAGTGGAAATGTACCATAATCTCTGCCCTACTCATACATGTACCCTCACATACGTTCTACTTGATATACGAGTTGAAGGTCAGAATAGTGCACTTTCACTACCAAGATACTTCAAAAATGATTTTAATCTATTTAGGTCGTTACCATGATTGAATAGCATGTTCCACAAAACAAATGGCAAAATAAACTGCACATTGTCCTCCTTTTAGGGTTCAATTTGGGTCCCATTATTCTAGGGAAATAATGTGATTGGAACTGTCAGCTTCCAGCTATGGAGGTCTGTCAGCGATTCTCCCTGTGGACAATGATGAAAGTCTTGTTTTTCTACCTGCTATGTCTTATGGGCCCAGCTGTCTCTCCATTACTCCAGTGAACTTTGATCAACTACACACTAAAACCCATTGCCTCTGTAAGCCAGAGATAGAGGCCAAAGAACGTTTGCAGGGAAAAGGCTGGTTCCCACTGGTTTTGGTTACCCACCACACTTCCCCCTCCTAAAAAAAAACACGGGATAATCTTTTGTGAACAAAATAAATTACAAGTGGCAACCATGTTCTAGGGGTACTTTTTACACGAGTGTGTATAGATGTCCAAAATGCCTTTTTTGAATGTATTTACAGCAGTACAAGCACCATATGTGAATGAGCCCTAGGAGCATTATGTAATGTTAGAGACCATTTGTTCTGAATTAAAGTTGAGATAAGGTACTTTGGGCCCCATACCAAAGTCTACATGTATGCTTGGATATATGGTGCCATTCTGTGGAGTAGTCACTCCTACATGGAGATCACCTTGTTGTGCCAAGTTAACTGTTTTTAATTTACCCATTTCTTTGAGTGATATGCACTATTAAGCTGCACTTCTCTTCCCTAATCCAGATGACAACAGTGACCAAACTCTAACCATAGTAGAAAGAATTATTACTGCATTTACTTCATATGGAGAAACTTGATTTTGTTTGTTTCATATTGGAAAAATAATGGACTTTGATAATGCACTGTATCAAATTCTGCTGAATTATAAGAAGCTGACCATGGGATTTAATCCAGCATCCTCATCGGCTAGTGTGTAAACTGTAACAATTCCTAGATTGCCATCAATAAAGCCTTACCACAGGCATTGAGGTTATGAACTTCCATGGTTGAGAGAACATTGTCATGTACATTTTTGGTCAAGTACATGTAAACAACCGTCCTATAGGAAAAAGCCCTTGAAAAAATTATTTTTCTGTTAATCATGAAAGAATGCTGCTGTAAAGGCCTTTTTGGGCATATGAACGGTGGGATTGCCTTTTTAGTATGCACACAATGTGACAACTAAGAGTTTGTAGATATTAATCCCAAGTATTCAATATCTTGCCCTGTTATTGTTGTGTACTTTGTATGCATGTAGACCTGCATAATGAAGAAACCCTTTCCAAGAAGCATGAGACTTATTTCTCATGAGGATTACCACCAAGTGCATTGGTGATGATAGATGAACAGACGTCAGAGATGACAAATGCTCTTTGCATTCTTCCAGTCCCACATGTACATGTATGTAACCCTACATGTATGGCCTTTGGAGGCAGTTCATCTCACTTTCAGCATCACACATGTATTGAGAGTATACTTAAATGCTTCAGCTAAAAATTGCTGACTTATTTACCAAAAACGGTAAAAAGATATCCTTAGGGTAAAGTCCCCAGTTTTCCGCGATACGGAAAACAGAAAATTTTCACGGAATTTCAAGGAAAACGCAATTTTTTAGGCCAAAAAATGTGGGTTCCAAAAATACAGCAAAAGATATAAAAACAAAGCAAATTCCATTAAACAAAACCGTGCATCTGGATCAAACCTGTTCGCAGTGTTTAGCATGTGTTCGTGAAGCTTCTGTTGCTACAGTGTGTATAGTTATGTTTTTTTTTAAATATATTTTTTTATTATTTACAATTGCTTTGTCCTGTGTTTTATACATGTCACCAAAGAACACAGAATTTGAAGTTTAGAACATCGAAGAACACAGAATTTGCATTTTAGAAAATGAAAAACTGGGGACTTTACCTTAGGGTTATTAAATGTTTCTTCTCTGATACGAGTTATTACATTTGTCCCCCAAAGGTCTTGTTTAATATTTCCAGAGCTGAACTGCCATCCTCTCCTTATTTTTTGTAATACTGATATAGCAAGATCTTAATCTTCATTTGCAGATATCCCCAAGCAAACAATATTGACCTAGTATTGCCCTTATCAAATCCAAAACTACCCTCTTTAACTACTTCCCCTCCTGTGATGACAAAATCTTCACATTCTGACGTATTGGACTGAAGAAAAACTTTTTAATTAATCAGTCGCAGTTTTCATGAGATCATTGTGCCAAAGATAATAGCTCTGTCAAACCTGTGCCGTCTTGGCAGGGGAAGTGATTAAGGGGGAAATGAACAGTGCCTCGGATTTTGTTTTTATTATTCCTCTCAGGCGGGAAAATTCCACACAATTGGTAAAGTAATTAATTCACAATCGCGCCTTTTTACCAGGTTAGTAGTATATGTTGTAGTAGTAATGGTAATTCATCGTACATAGTCTTACTGTAGCTGGAGTATTCACATCAGTACTTTGATATTGATCTAATTGACATCCATCAGACCTGGAACAAATGCATCTTATGGAGACTTTCATCACTTTGCCAAAAGCTGTCATTGGTCATTAACCCAGGAAGTCTTTAGATTCTGGCTACTTAGGGACCCCAAATTCTGTCCCCCCCCTTCCCCCAAGTGGCATTTAGACATGTGTCTCATACACACAAACCCTCTCTTACCATTCAGACCCCAAGTGAAAAAGATTAGTGCAGAACCCCAGTTTGAAAACTGTCTTATTGCCATACATATAATACAAAGTAAATGATCCGACCCATGTTGTAGTATGAACGGGTTAACTTCAGCATGTGATTGTGTAGACCTTGGTGTGTGAATGAAGAATTTTAAACGATCCCATGTAGAATACCAGAGGCAGACTTCAATCGTTTGCATTATAATTTGAACATGCATGGAACATCATCACTCCAGAATGTAGGGGCCTGAATAAATAACTTGTTTTTCAAATAATGCATGGCCTAAGTGCTTAACATGAAAATGTGATCACACGACTTTCAAACAAATGTCTTATACCATCGCGATACTTGTCTTGCTTGTCTTGCTTGCTAAGATGTACACCTTATTCAGAGTTCAAGAACATTTAGGTGAATATACATATGTAGCCCTCTATGCATAATGGTTTCTTATCACAAAGTCAATAAGGAAGGGTATTGTATTCGTTTGATAGATGTACGTGTTTAACCAAAGGTAATGTCATAAAAATAGCTTTATACTACTACAGAACATAGGCTACTTGAGACGGAGAGATTACTGGTATATGAATGAGTTTTGTACACTGGTACCCACTGGTAATCACAGTGAGTATTCCAGCTATTCTAGCTACTACAGAATATAGGCTACTTGAGATGGAGAGATTACTGGTATATGAATGAGTTTTGTACAGTGGTACCCACTGGTAATCACAGTGACTATTCCAGCTATGAATATGACATAAAAGTGAGATTTTTTGCTGTCTTCAGCATATTTTCATCTTGAATGGAAATAAAACCCCCCAAAAGCTGTACTGCCTATACACAGCACATGCATTCATCTCTACTTTTAAATTCAGTGTAGATTTCCATAGTTAATTGCTGAGAAATGCATTCCTTCTTTACCGGGCATACACAATAGCCCATTCAAATCCCAAATCCACTTCTATTATCGGTCTCTTCCATTTGTGAAGGTTTACAACCTTTATCCCTTCATCACCCCGTTAGAGAGGAATGGCTGATAAGAAATGCAAATATTTGGTGGAAAATGCATTGATTGTCCCTTTAAAGATGGTAAATTCGTTAGGTCTTCTGCTCTCTTTCATGACACCTCCCACTTTTTGGCAGAATCCATGTAGTCCTAGTACTGGACTCAGTGGGGATATACATTGTACATTTTGCAATCTGTAAAGCCTATTACCCAATATGTTGAAGATATTGAAGTTAATGTATTTTTACTTCGTTTTTAAACTAAGGAAGTTTGGATGTAACAGTATCTGACTGACTGATCTTTAATGTACTTGTCTCCACTTATGAAAAATTGATTGTATATTTCAGTGTCTATATCTACACCAGCAGCTCATCCAGGATTTTTCGGGGGGGGGGGGGGGGGGGAACCAATATCTGCACAGGGATAAGCAACAAAAACAAAAAATGTCGATCTGCCAAAACAAAAGAGGGCAGGGTTGATGTCTGCAGCAGGGATAAGCAAAAAAAAAAAAAAAGAAGTCCACCAAAGGGGAGGGGGGGGGGGGGGGGGTATCTGCCACTGTATACCTTCAAACTTTTGCTATACATTTTTATTACGGAAATGCTATGAAAATAGAGCTTATTATCAGTATAGCAGGGTTGGTCATGAACTTGCAGAATAATAAATGTTGTATTTGTAGAACTGATAGCCCATAATTGTGAATAAAAAAAAGGGGGTCAAAAGCAGTTCAGTCTTGCTCTTACTTGCCATACTGTTAGTCTGTGCAACGCAGTCACATCCAAGGACATAATTGATTAGATTTTCTTACCAGAAGCGGGAACAGTAGCCTTGTAGAAGTATGTAACATTTCATCGATTCTATGGAACAGATATTTGCAGCTTGTACATGATGGAAATTTTTTGACAGTAATTCATGAATATAAGCTGAAAAGAAGAGGACAGCATGTACTTTTGCACTGCTTGTCCATGTGCTATTTGCAGGGTTTACTGAACCATTGTGCAGGTGCATGGACTCTATATTGTTATCAGTGTTGTCACAATTGTGGATGATCATCATCGATACATGCATCCTGCGTTTGATTCTCGTCGAGCCAAACGCAGGATGGGTGATTCGTTCTTAGGCTATAGAGAATGAGCAGGTGTGGTGACATAGAAGATCAACACTATGTTGATACATTATAGATTTGTTTTGATACATTATAGATCTGTGTCTTTGATAACAGGGGAAGAGATGTTGGAAGGGGTTATGAAGTGTTTCTTTGGGATAACACATCTTCGTTAGTGTGTTCCATCTTTTTTTTTTGGACCCACTTGATTTGCACAGTCATGTTACGGCTTCATCATATTACAGGGACTATTTTTAGGTGCTTGATTTTGAGTACGAGTTGATTCGATATTACCGAGAGCAAGGATAAATGGATATTGAGGGTCTTAGGAGGAGAAGATATTTCTTTTCCAAAAAGTTTGAGAGGAAGTGAAAGAGAAGAAGAGGAGCGGGTGGGTGAGATTATTATATAAAGCGCTGTACTTGTGCTTCCCACCAGCTTGTGGATAGCATGCATTTACTGTGGAGAACCTGTACATGGTAGTTCATACATTTTTTTTTTTTTGTAGATTGAGGATACCATAGTTACAACATGAGCATAAAAGAGAGAGATAGAGAAAGAAAGAGAGAGGGGAGTATATTTTATTTTACAGAATACAAGAACCAATACTGCTTTGTCCGTATGTATCATTCAAGGGTCTGTAAGTGGTATATCAAGATATGCAGGAAGGAGGAGGAGAGGAGAATGGAAATGCATAGTTATCTGTGATGCAAATTCAAGCAAAAGCATGTCATTGTTGGAAACCCCCTTTTCAATATTGACCATTTAGATCAAACTTGCCCTCTAGTACTTTCTCACTTTGTATTTATTCTTTACAAAGGATGTTGCATGGAAGGTAAGATAGCAAAACACATGTATACTCCGATGAATTTAGTAATAGATAGCATCGCTTCCTTTAATTTAAAAACAAGTTGCCCTGTTCATTTATGTTCTAATTTCTTTGTTTGAGCTGGATAACATTCACATAAGTAGGCTCTTGAATGTTGAAAGGGGGGGGGGGGTGGGGATTAATGAGCAATATATGTGAAAGCTCTTCCTTATGTACGTGGATCGTGTAGATAGTAGTCCCGAGTCTAAACTTTACATCAAATATTGACTAAACAAGCTTTCAAGAGCATATTTGCTCTATAGTTTCTTGTTAGACTTCAGGTAAATATGGCAGTGACATAGATTTGAAAAGTATATCCTGTAAATGCTAAGGGAATGACTGCATTATACTGCACAATAAAATAATTTACCCTTGCTACCCCCCCCCCCCCCACACACACACTTCTTGCAATGATGGTTTGAAGATTTATTGATGAGAAATGCAAAGCTGTACAAAGAACCATGAGGACCTGAATCTCGTATCTTTGATAAATCAATCTGACAAAATAGCTTGATCGATATTGAAGAAACAACAACAATTAAGCTCACATAATTTGTGACTGGAAACCATTAGCTCTGAAGTTTCACTTGTTTTGGGGATATTTGAATGTTAGTGTGGTTTTCGATTGTGGTAGATTGGGGACGTACCTTGAGCTTCAGCATCTGTAAGACCTGGCTTGGATTTAAACCATGGTCACTGTGTTTAGGTAAACTACCAGAGGAAACCATTCCAAATCTTGATGCATGTTTGAGTTTAGTCATGACATTATATTTTAATGGCATGTGTATGAGTGTGGGGGTGTTTGTGTGTTTAGGTTAATGTTTTGTAGACATACATCAATAGATGTGTGAGACTTGCCAAGAATCGCCTAAAAATTAGATTTGACCCCAGATTTGACACATGGTTATACTTAGTTAATGATTTTCGAGAGTCAACCACTAAACCAACTCAAACAAGTTTGGGTGTAAGTCTTGACTTCACGTTCTAATGGAACATCTGAACAGCTGACTTGATGATCGGGAAAGTTCCCTCAACCATCGGTGTATCAGTGATGTCATGTAATCCATTTTCAGAGATACCAAGTAGATCAAATTTGCATAGTAGACCCGAGTGGGTGTCATGATTCTATGCAAGTGTGTAATGATGTATGCAGCAATGAACGGTAGGAGGACATACAAGACAGTGGAATACATAGACATGGCCTGTGTTTTCAAGTGCCTTTCTTGCCCTCCCCAGTTCATATTTTGTGAAAAGTGGGTACATTTTCCACATGCAAGTGTGTAGTAATGTATACATCAGTGAGCAGCAGAAGGGCATGTGCAGCACAGTGAATTAGACATAGTGTAGGTGTTCTACTGCCTTTCTTGCCCTCACCAGTTCATATTCTGTGAAAAGTGGGTACCTTGTATCCAAGTGTGTAATGATGTATGCTGCATCGAGTAGCAAGCAGCAGGACATGCAAGATATTGAACTAAACATTGCCTGTGTGTTTGAGTGCCTTTCTTGCCTTCACCCGTTGATATTCCGTGAAAAGTGGGTGCCTTGTATGCAAATGTGTAATGATATATGCTGCATTGAGTAACAGCAGGGGGGTGTTTCATAAAGCTGTTCGTAAATTACGAACGATTTTAAGAACGACTGGAACATGTTCATGGGTGCTAATCAGATTCTCATTCATTTACATGTAGCACAAGAACGTATCACCAGTCGTGCGTAAAGTCGTTCGTAACTTACGAACAGCTTTATGAAATACCCCCCAGGACATGTATACATAGTGTGTTCTAGTGCCTTTCTTGCTCTCACTAGTCCATATTTTGATGGAGAGTAGATCATGCTTATGAATTATTGATAAAGCTGTACGTGGTGTGTCTGGAAGCAGCTGTTTGGGTTGTAGGAATGCTTGGAGAAGAGCAAAAGGATATTTTTGTTGTCTATGAAGTTTGTGCGTTTGCATCATTTATGTGAAATTGGAGTGCCCTGGGAAGCAGTGACAGGGACATCAGAGTAATTGGCGACAGATATCTCATTGTTGATGGATATTGATCATTATATTAATAATCGTGATGATAATAGTTCACATTTCAGCAGTGCATCATATATCAGTAATTCACTGAAATTATTTGTAATGCACTATACAATATTACTGTTTTCCCATGATGATATTACCATTACATGTACACTGCAAGGGAAATCCACACCTGACAGAAATTTTTCTAGAAGAAAGTACTAAGAAATAATTGAATTTGTCACAGAATTGCTCTCTAAGAAAACTTGAGCAAACTTTATTCGCAGCCAGCAGTACTCTGAAATTTTACATTCAATATTGTCTAATGATATCTTCTCTTTTTGTTTTCTCTCTCCTTTCTCCCTCTCTACAGGTAAAATTTCACTTTTCTACCTAATATTCTATGCCTGTTTAGCTGCATTCTGGGCCTGTATGTTGCTCGTCTTCATGCAAACAGTGGATTACAATCGTCCAAAATGGATCTCATACGTTAGTACACCAGGTAAGACTTAGATAAGATTGAAGGTGATTTCTCTGCTCTGTCTCCTCTTGTGCTTGCTCCCTCCCTCCCTTTCTCACCCTCTCCCTCGCCCTCTCTCTGTCACAATCAAACTAGTCCTTGCCCATGTGCAAATGCATGGTGTCATAACAGTTATGCTTTTCAATTAATAGTGTTTTCAGCCAGTTTTCAGGATATTTTTTTGCAATTCATAGTTTGTTGTTCCAGACAAGCCATAGTTAATACACCAGGGGGGTGTAACATAAAACATACAATCAATCTTACGATTGATATCAATCGTAAGTCTGTGGCAAACCATGTACTAAAGAGATACAATTGATTGTAAGATTGATTGTATCTCTTTATGTTACACCCCCCAGGTAAGACGATTGAAGGTGATAACTCCCTGTCTCCTTTTGTGCTTGCTCCCTCCTCCCTCCTCCCCCTCCCTATCTCACCCCCCCCCTGTCCCTTCCTTCCCTCTCTCCATCCCTCTCCCCTCCCTCCCTCCCTTTCTCTCTCTCTCTCTCCCTCCCTTTCTCTTCTTCCTTTCTTTCTCTCCTTCCCTCCTATATCCTTCCTCTCTATTTAGCCATCTTTATCTATTCTACCCCCTTGCCATTCTCTCCTCTGCCTCTCCCCTCCTTCCAGCCAATTCTTCATCTTTTCTCTAAGGCACCCTATTTCTTGACGTACTACTCTTCCCCTTCATCGTTCCTAACGATACCAAATTCTCTAAACCCCCCTTTGCATGCACCAAATCAAATGTAATGTCTTTAAGTCAAATCGATGCCGTGTTTCGCCATCCACTTTATGAGCAAAGATAATCAAACTTGTCCTTGCCCATTTGCAAATGCTTGGTATCATAAAAAGTTGTGCTTTTACACTTTATAGTGTTTTCAGCAAGTTTTCAGGATATTTTTTTTGCAATTCATAATCTGTTGGTCCAAAAAAGCCATACACTGTATGATGAAGAATTCTCAGTTACCATCATTTGTAGCAGGCTCAACATTCACCGATGGCAAGGACACACAGGCCCCTTTGATTAAGGTCCGGACCTCCCAAATTGAGCAATTTTAACAATGCGCTCAGTGCAAAAAGAGCCCGGAATTTCACTCCAGACTCCCTACCCCCAAAAAGTGTGTGTTTAGCACTGTTTATAGTGATGCAGATTATCAAAACATGGGATTGATATTGAAATGTGTGTTGTGTGTTATTTTCTTACAGGTCTTGCAGTAACACCTAGTCTATATGAGGAAAGAATTGAATACACACCAAGCAATGAGAACACCTTCTCACAAACAGTAGAAAAACTGAAAGCAATCTGGGATAGTAAGTAACTGATCATTTTAACCATTCTAGCTATGAAGAGATTCCAATGGTAATGATAATCTGTCCCATTCAAAGGCATTGGCTAACTTTGTGAGCAGCGGATTTAAAAAATTCTCAAACTAAGATGAAACATGTGTATGAGTACTTGTATTTGTACTCAAAAACCCTGAAACCAACCATAATTTGGAATGAAAAACTGTTAGTAAGACGCAAACTATGATTGTATTATTTCGGCACTGATTTAATCCTGCAGTATTTCATAATTGCATGACTGTCTAACTTTCACAGTTATTGTAAACTTTGGAATGATCACATGTTTGCTCGAGAAGTATCTGATCAGGTTTTACTTCATCAAAGATAGAGGGTTGGGGTTGCTGTAGGGTTTTAGGTTATTACCGAAGTTGTGGTGGTCATTTGCCCACCTTTGTCGGTGTTGAGTCCTTCTTTATCTTTTGATCCTGCATACCATGTTACTGACACATTTGTTCCCATCATTGGTTATTCCTAGGTCTATCACCAGAGAACCTGGAACACACTGAAAACTGTGAACCCATGACAGAGGTAGGCAACAAGACCATGCAGAGACACTGCTTTTTTAACCGCACCACCCTGGGCCAGTGGTGCACTCCAGACAACTACTTTGGATACAGCACGACAGAGCCCTGCGTCCTCGTCAATTTGAACAGGGTAAATACAGTAGAAGGCACTCAACAGATTTCAAGAACAATTACATTTGTCTTGGGGGGGGGGGGGGGGGGGTTTGGGGCTATTTGCTTTTCAATGAGTTTTTATTATTCATAGATATGAGTAGTCAAGCTTTACTTATACCCTAATCATGAAAACATGGTCAGTACCCAACTGGCATCAGACCAACCCAATAATTATATTAACCCAAATGGCTAAGAATCAGGCAGGGTTTTTTTTTTTTTTTTTTTACCTTGGACTGTTGTTATAAAGAAAATGATGACATTTTGATGAGGATTATTTCTATATTTTTATTTTATATCCCTATCATGTATAACAAGTGAAGTCTTCACAATAATAGTAGTGAGGATAGTTGTGGGAGTACCATCATATCCTTGGTTATATCAAAAGAAACATCTAGACTTACATGATAAGCTAGAGAATGGTTTGAAAGCCATTCAATCTGCACCGAAGAGCCGGAGTAAATTGCTTTGGTAGCTCCTCTCAAAATTGACTTCTAATATTAGTTGCTAGTGGGTATGGTTTCCCATGCTGAAGTTTGCTAACAGTCCAAGCATCGGGTTACGTAAATTGATACTTCGGACTTTGTAGGCTTTGTGGCATTCGACGATCATGGAACAATGTCAATTATATGCATACAATGAGACCTTTTTATTAGGGAGCTGCAGGTAAGAATGGTCTTCAAAAATTTTTCTAAATTTACTTCCTTAACTTTCAAATGTGTTTAACGCTTAAGCTGCCAAAGCTCGCCACAGTGATCTGCGTAGGGTTGCCGAATACATGTAATGTAGCATGCTCACTCATCCATATTAAGTACCCCTGGAATAAACTTAGCCCAGGGAGATATATGGATGGCACATCTCCAGAAAAAAAAATTAATCACATAATAATAATGAATTTATAGATAATCAAAATATCAAAGAAAGACACCTTCTGAGAACCAAGTGCTTAAGAAGCTCTTAAAAATTGTCACATTTAAGTGTGAGCATGCCAGTAACATCTCCTGTGTGATACCACAATATTCTTCTGAAACGAGACATTCTAGGATATTAGTGGAAAAGTTGTGTTTTACAGATAAGCTGTGCCAGAAAGTCAACCGATTTAGACAAACACCCCTCTGTCCCAGGTGGGAATTAAGGGAAAATTGAACTTGAACACTAACATTTGACTTCATAATCATGGTCTGGAATTATTGGAAAAACATTTTTGATTTCTTCTCATGGTAGATCTTGTGGTGCCATACATACATTCAAGTGCCAGCCCTTCTTTATGCCCTGTTTTGTATTTTCCTTTTCCTGGCCTTATCTCTTCCTGTCAATATCAAATTGTCATATAGTAGTGCCTTTGATAATAGATGCCTTCCTTACTCAAATACTTGTTAAATACCAATTTCCCGTTCCCTTTCTAGGGCTTATTACTTTGCACCCTTGCAGACTAGGTTCCAGGTTTTCTGACATATTCCTTTCTTCTTTTAAAAAAAAAATGTCTCTCATGATCATACTTTTCAATTTTACATTCTGTTCTTTTCCTCTAGATTTTCCTCCTTGTTGGTTTTTCATTGCATTTCCTCTTCTGTACTCAAATTCACTTGATCCTGTTTTCTTTCATCTTCGTTTTCTGTTCCTCAACACCTCTGTTAATTTCAGATCTACTTGCTGTTAGTACCCAAATACATAATTAGCCGTTACCTGGTGCCTGTCTCACATGGTAGTCATGAATGAATATAAAGTTTGTGGACATACTTTTGCAGTACATATTTTAAAAAAAAATCAAAACTTGGGCTATGCCAGAGTAGCCAACCGACTGTTGAAAAGCTGTTACAAGTACAACTGTTGGAGAAGTTGGAGAATGTTGGAGCAGAATGGAAATTTATCATGAGAAATGCTTTATCTGTTAAATTTCCTTTTAGTATCTTGCATGCAGGGTTCTCACTAGAAAAAAAATCCACACACGGTTCCCACTCTGCGTAAAGTGTGGAAGTTTCGGAATTTTTACGGAATAACACCTAAAGTTAGGTGTGGCGGGAGTATATGCTATAGTAAAAGGATGAAAAATACTTCTTGGTAAGCAGGAGTTGTTTACTAATGGCATAAAAGTAAAAATACATTGCCAAAAAGCAAAACAATCTGTGACATTTATCATTATTGTTAGGAATATATACTCCAATATTTTTTTACCCTTGTTGCCAGGCATGGTGCAGCAATTTCACACATGGTTCTTCCTTGTCTGAAACCCTTTACGCATGGTACTGGAACCATTGGTGTTATGTACTGGCGAGAACCATGCTTGCATGGGTATAATATTAAGGGAAAACATTCCAGCTGTGGATGCTGCTCTTAGTTCATCTGATGACAATGGTGATAATGATGATGACATTGATGATGCTGCTGCTGCTACTGATGATGATGTTGATGATATCGTGATAATATCCCACAGCATTTATATGGCACCACATTTCTTTGTAAAAGCATTCACCTTGCTTAAAAAGCTAAGCAAGAACCCCAAGTACCATACACAGACATTCCCCATGGTTTATTGGCCAGGTGTTAACTATCTATTCCCACACAGGAGTTGCCTCACAGAAAGACCAATTCCCTGGCATCATGCACATGCCCATCAAGCATATTCCTTTTCTAAAGCCAAAAGAACATTCCATGTAATGAAGATATTCAAATCAGAAGAACAGTCATGTAATATAGATGCGTCCCCTTGGCTTTGCTCACAACAAGTTAATCAGGAACATGGATATTATGTCTCCCATGTCTAATTGCTCCCAGTCTCATCCATAATCAAGTTGAATACTCTAGCTGGTGAACTGTCATGTTCAATAGGGCAACCACTAATGTGGTATGATACACCTCACCTTTTTTATCTACAGCAGATAGAGAACCATTAGGAACTTCAGAAGTAACCTTAAGAAAGGAAAGAGAGATACTGAAATATGTTGTCTTCATGCAGTTCTCTTTTTTCTCATTATTGTTTTTGTCAACAAAGGTTTCTTCCCTTTTTAAAATTCTAAAATATTTTATGTACCATCTCAGGCAGTTTAGAGGAAGGAAAGACTAGGTTTTTTCAGAGACTTTAGAAAGGAGATAAGAAGCACCCACCCCCCCCCCCCCCAAAAAAAAAAAATTAGCTGCCTTGAGTGCACAGAGCACTGCATTGCAAATTGTTGAACCATTTCAGAAATTCCATGACTACTCCATTAATTTGTTTTGTCAATAATATAATTCCCAGCAATTTTCATCTGAGATAAGTTTTTGCAAGTACAATATTTGTAAACTTGTGATGGGGTTAATGCTACCAAGCCTGGGCCCTGTTGCATAAGACTTACCATCGTTGGTAACTTTGCTATCAGTGGTAACTACCATGGAAACCTTGAATTTCATTAACTGTTGAGCAACATTACCATGGTAATTACCACTCATGGCAAAGTTACCATTAATTGTAAGTTTTATGCAACGGGGCTCTGTGATGTATGCAATCTATGAAGTGATGTATATGGAAACTGCCAGTGTTCTGTCTTTAGCATATCTATTCTTCCTTTTTTCTTCACAGGTGTGGGGATGGACTCCTGAAGATCCTGAAGCCGATGCTACAGACATCCCAGCCGGTTACACGCCTGGCAACATCCTCATCACCTGCAAGCCATACGTAAGTCCATGCTCCCCTTATAATCTTGGAAAGAAGCTAGAGTTGTGGGAAGATGAAAAATAAGTAGTGTCAAAGGTCATTTCCACTTTGTGTCTTAAAGTCATCGCAGCCACTCGTGCATGCATTGGTTTTTGGATTTGTTCTGCAGGGGAACTTGACCTGTGGTTGTTTCTGCTGACCCTTTTGGTCAGTGTCAAAGTCCACTTCACCTTGTAACATGTCACTTTCAATAGAGCTATGGAAGATCATGGGACTACCTTAGACTGGGATATCTGCTTTGGAGAACTTCATGAAAGAGAGACAGGCACAACCTCTCCCCGATTTCCTTTGTGTGAGTCATCTGCAAGGAGAAACTAGCACGTGTCAGCAGATCCCCATGTACTCGTAGATGGTTGTACTGCGCTACAGCTTCCACTTTGCGACTACTTTTATTCCTTGGAGAGTCCTTTTTCTTGTTTGACACCAAAGGTGTAAATGTTTGTCCTGATTCATTTATTGTAGCTGGTGAAGAAGGCCTACTTTGACAGTATCTCAAAGAATCTCACTCCTGTTTGTAAATTTTCTTTGTGTGAATTATCTGCAAAGAGAATCTACTACTACATGTCAGGCATTTTGGTCTCAGCAGCAGCACGAGGCAGTTGAAGTAGTATGACTCTTGCTGTGTGATTCACCCCGATTCAGTATTTTTAGACTGCATATGTTACCTTGACATGAAGTGTTTTATGCCTTTGGACACATGCCTAGAAGAGAGAGGATGAAAGAGAGAAAATAAGAGAAAGAGAGAGAGAGGAGAAAGAGGAAAAGACAAACCCCGTCATAGCTGTATAGATGAGGGGGAAATAATGGAATCGCCCCCTTGTCTGAGTCGACTGGAAGTTCAGAAGTTCAGGTTTTAGGCCCCAGGAGGGAGGAGGGCACGCATGTCATCATGAATAAACCCTTATGAAAGTCTCTCTCACCCCATCCCCCCCCCCCCCCCCCCCCCCCTTCACCCTCATCCTCTTATTGGGATAGATCTACCCACTCACTGGTAATGCTAAGGTATGTCAAATCACATGCCTTTGACGGAGACTGTAAACTTTGAAGAAGCCGTCTCAAACTGAAATAATGTTTGGCTTATCCATTACTTGGCGGTGACAGGCACCTGGGACACACGGATGGCCAATATCTAAGTCCTGACACCCAAATTTCAAATTTTTTACGTAGAGCTCATCTTTAAATACACTACAAAAATCAGTCCAGATCCCCTAAGGAAAAATATCAGGAATCTGGGGGGTTGTGGAAAGTGTCATCACCCATGTGTTGGAGAGTTCTCAGATGAAACCAACTGCTTCTTGCATTGTTGAGGGGAGGGGAAGTGTACTGGTGTTATAGAGCATGTCCTTGTAGGTCACCATACCCCGACTCTCTTTGGCACATTACACTTCTCTTTAGACCATCTCTTGGGACATATTTCCTGAGATTCCAACTAATGCAGCAAGCTTTCTATCTATGGGTATTATTTCAATGTAGACCAATGGGTTGATGAATGACCAAGATTCTGTTTTAATTCCACTGGTTAAAGTTAGTATCCGATAACTGAATGTGCCTTCCCCAGGCTGCTCCACCCCACCCCTCCTCCCCTTCTCCCTCCTTCCCCCCACCTTAGCCTCATGACAGGAACCATCCAATTTGTCTCAATTTGCCAGGCTTACCATCACGTGAGTCTGCTACTTTCACCTGTGTATTCCATGCAAGGTCGTCCCTTGGTTGAATTGTCACAGAAACTCGGTAGTGTGCTACTCTCGTGCACACATTGTTGAGGCTTGTTAACATATGCAGCCATAAAACGCTTTCAAAATCTGGGTTTTAAGCAACCTGTGCATAATATTTTCTGTATTTTATGGCACATAGGTAAGTAAAGCACCTCTGTGGGTTGAGCACAGCCACTAATCATTCATTTAGTTCAGTTGAAAAAAAAAAAGAAAGTAGTTTTTCGTGGTTTTTCCTCACATGGCTTCCATCGTATACTTTATAAGCCAATATTTTTGCGTACAGATATTTACGCGAATCACAGGCTCAAAGACATTTTCTCGAGTTGTTGATTTTGCGAGCGCTAGAGCAGGACTTGCAGTAGAATTATTTGTACATGAAAGAGCCATATCGGCAGATCCGGGGGATTTGTTTTTTGATTATTTTTTGCAAATACAATCAAACTCGTAGCTTGCGATAAACAAAAAAAGCCGTCATAAAACCCGTTTTCTTGATTTATAGCGCATTTTCGGCAACTCTCTTTTTTACCACCCCACTAAAACCCCGCTTGCTTTGGAAAAATGGCACCGATTCCGCATTTTTGGTAGCAGAATTGGGCTTCTTATAGGGGTTTTGGAGGTGACTATGTACAGAACTTGAACTATCTTGTGGTAAGTGACAATTTCTCTGTGTGTTGTGATATGATGCTAAACACAGTACAGAGGACTGCTGCACTTTCCGCATAGTGCATGTCAATGGCAACAATATGTGCCGATGACGAGAAATGAAGCAAACGTGCAGATATTTTTGCGTGTTAAATTCGCGATAGGTGAGTGATTCACGAAATTCGCGAAAATAAAACCGCCGCGAAGATTTCAGCTCATACAGTATCTGAACGAGGCTTTATGCTTTATGGTAGTAGGATCAATGGTTTGTGGGTGGATCTGAGGAGAGAATCTTGCACTTACAGCAGAGTAGAAAACTAGTTTATATGAGACAGATCCCTTGTCCAACAGTCTGAAATGCAAGTGAAGTACTGAAAACTATATTTTTGGTGTCATTTCATCACTTTATTTTTGTTTGTTTTTTTAATTTGCAGAAAGAAAAGGATGCCCCGGGTGTGAATTCCACTACTATCTATCCACCCACTGGTCTACCATTCGCTTACTTCCCTTATGTGACTGGAACAAGCAAGAAGCAGCAGGCTCTCTATGTCTCTCCTTATGTCGCTGTCCGCGTCTCGCTCAACGCAGCGGAAGCTGTGGGCAAGGACATCAAAATTCAGTGTGAGGCCTACACCGGAAACATCGAACCTAGGGGTGGACTTTATGATATCAAAGATAGGTCACTCTTCACCGTTATATTCAAATTGGGCGAGGAGAAAGCACCCAAAGATGAGATGTAACACACGGCAGAATTGATATTATTGACAGAAAACCGTAGTCTTTTCCTTCTTCAAATTGAAAATTAACGAAAAAAAAAGAAAAAAAAAAAAAAGAAAGCACTCAGGCAAGAGAAGATACAAGTGAAACAAACACCACATCACTGCTGTTATGGTTGACAGTGTAAGGGGGCGATGAACTTGGGGGTCCAAAAAAGCATATACCCTGGGGTTTTTGTTTTTTTTTTACTTCGAAAGTGGAGAGATGAATTGATGAATGACCTCACTATGCATCCATCTTGCTGGACCCCCCACCCCCTCAAAAAAGACCAGAATCGTTCCATTCTGCCGATTACAAGGTCATGCTTTATTGCCCCCTTTCTTGATTTCCTTGCATCTTCTCTTACAGATAGTTAAAATTTTTTGACATTTTCTGATCAGAAGGTATTCAATAGAATGACTTTGATTTGCTGAAAGGTATTAATTCGCAGGTATTTTAATAAATGAAGTTTCTTCTTTTCCTCAATTCTTTGCAGAATACACGTGTATGCTCTTTTTATATGCCAAGTTGTGTGTGTATGCATTGAATTTTATCATCAGAAAATCATACATTTAATCACACCCTACACAGAAATTCTGGTGTCAGAAAAAAACCCAAAACAGTTAACATACCAAAGTTTAGTAGTGTTATATTTTTCTAGACATTCTCACATTGTTCTCTCTCAGATACAAGGTTGCATTCAGTTAACCCAGAATAAGTGAATATTTCAATTTCATCCTCTGTGCAGTATGATATCTGCTCATCGACACAGAATTACTTGTAGACGGATTGGTTATTTCTCAGATGACAATCCAGCAAGTTAGAAAACTCTTGAGTCTGCCTTTAAGACTATCAACGATACAGTATATGAATGGTTTATGGGTGCAACCATTTTGCCCATTTTTTTTTCTCTTTTATGCGAGCAATTCCTACAATTTCACCTGCCTTTTTTTCACATCTCTGAAAGTCCCTGAAAGGGGCGAAGAAGAAACTGTTGGCTACTGGTAACTTGACGCGGAAGGGTGCTTCCTTCTGCTTCCCAAAGTTTCCGGTAGCCCGCTGCGCTTCCACTCTGTGGCGCGCAAGTTTTTAAAATTTTTCAGAGTGTGCCATGCAAGTGAGAGTGAAAGAGTGAGAGCGAGTGAGAGACAGAATTCAGACCGTACAACCAAGTATGATGTTCTATGTAAATGAAGAACAATCCAACTGTTCTGTTTTAGATGAAAAGGGGGAAATTTTAGTAAGAATATGTGTGTAATTATCATGGCTTTCGGTCGTGTTGTATATGATTTTTACATTGCTTTCTTGTGGTGGTACCGAGTTTTTTGAGAATTGACCGGTACCAAGATTTGAGGAATAAGATTAATTGTTATTTATATCATATTTTCGTAGTTACTGCATTGTTATACACAACCCGTATCAATTCAGGTATATTGTGTGTTTGTAAATGATGGATTTTCCGTAGACACTATACCAAGTTACACAATGTATGTTATATATATACATATTTCAATTGCAGTTCTGTTTGTTTTTCTTCCTTATTATGGGAAGGAGTGTCATTTCAAGAAAAATAGTTTTGTAGCCTGACATTTCTTATGCCATCCTCTTCCTTTTATCCCTTTTCTTTATATTATCTTCAAAGTTGTATTACAATCAAGTGGGTAGGGTTATTTGTGTACAGGGGTTCTGTAGCAATACTAAGCGAGTAAAAGATGAAAAACAATGTTCATGTGTGTGGAAAGTGTTCAATTTATAATAAAAAGACTAGTTTTTTGAGAATATGTTCAATGATTAGACGATTTTTTAGCTCTTTTTTGTATAATCGCACAAAAGATGTCTGACTGTCTTGGATATTAGATTTGTCAATTGCACATCAGTTCAAAACAGATCCTTAATTGTGCACCTTTATAGAGCAGAATTCTAGTGTTGATCGGACATTTTTATTTGCACTTTTTATTCGTATAGTTTTTGCCATTCGATGTGGATCCACCTGTAAGGATTGAATAAAATAAGAAAAAATATGAAAAATGTCATTATTGCAACTTCAATCTTGGTATATGATGTTCAATCGTCTACTCTTTTGTGATAGATAGATATAAATATGTATATTGAATATATCTATATATATTGTCTATATTGATTGATGTCTTGCAAAAATGAGAAGAATTTACTGTTATGAAATTAGATGGACGAGGGAAGATACAAAAAGACCAAAATAGAGTGATATGAATCCAAGGTGTAAGACAATGGCGGTGAAAGAGTCATGTAGGGTGTTTAATTTGTAACCGGTGACTGCTTAGCTCGGGCCGGGTCCCGCCGTACCAAAGTCATGTCAGTGTGTAAACGTAGAAGATGGAAATATTGACCCAAGTCGCTTGTTATGCGATGTGAAGAACACGACGGATGCCTACTGTCGCACCTCGGATCATTGCGATCCGAGTCGTGGGATAGGAAAGGGAAAAGCACTGGGCAGTCCCGGCGTCGGGTTAGCATCTTTCATGCAAGTGCGAAGTTCATTCCGCATTCGCAGAAAGAAGATAAAAGCTTTTGTACATTGCAATTCAGTGTTTCTGTTAATGACAGTAAGATGACAGCTGCATTATGCAACATAGCTCTGTTCACTTGGTTTATGGTGCCAAAATCCAGAATAAACTAGAGGGCAACGCAGGTCTTAGGATAAATGGTAGTGGGTACTTGTTTTGATAAATTTTGATATAAGTAACATATTTTTTTTTTTTTGTAGGAATATTAGGTTTATTACAGTATTTCCTTTTACTTCATTATTTTTTCGTCTTCATTTCTACTCCAAAAAGTAAAACGAAAAGCTTGGTTGAATCCGTACATACTTTTTCGCATCTGCTTGCGGTGCACAGTGTACAGTGCTACTGATATAACAATCTGTTCATAAGAGTTTTATGATCTATATTAAAAATACAGAAATAAAACATGTTTATTCTTGTAGGAGAACAGATGGTGTTTTAACTTGTTTGTAGTATTATAGAATTGAAAAAGGAGAAAAAAAACAGAAAAATGTGAAAAAAAAAATAAATAAAAAAAAAGTTTTAAAAATATGCTCTCATTCCAGTGTTCTCTTCTGAAGATACAGAGATCACTATGTTTAGATATGCTTCTTTGACTCTGTCGACCTTCGACCTAGCTGCCATATATTGAAATCTGTAACATAACCAGCTTCGTAGATAGCACTTTTCAATTTCCTATTTCAAACCAAGCTTACCCTCGGGTGCGGCGTTGAGGAATACATTTGCATGCTGTTGCAAACATTCCCCCCCTAGTGGGACCATATTCTCCACCATCTTGTAACGGACAAATGCAAACTCTTATTTCTCTCTGCCGCCTCATTGTCCTGACGTTGGATTCCCTCGAGTAAATTGGGCATTGAGAAGTTGAGAAAAAATTTTGAAAACTTAACCGATCACGTGGCGCAAAACTCTTTTTGAGGTTTTAATTCCAAAATCTCTTGAATGGGATCCAAAGTACTGTACTCGCAGGAGAATCTCAATGGGCATATGTTGATTCCATCTATGCAATGTACCGACTTTTTATTGGTTTCGAGGTGTTTCCCAGCATCATATAGCCAGGAACTTAGATTCGTCATTGCAGTCTGGATGTAGCTTATTTGCGATTATACCAAATTTTACCTTAAATGACGTGAATATTCTTGGGTTGTTTCTTAAAGACTAGGAAAAATTCAAATTTTATGACTTCAGAACGAACAGATCCCCTTCTTTTATCCTGGATGCAGGTTATTCTAATATTAAAATGCATCGAGTAGCCCTTTTGTGATATTTTTAATGATTGTAATATTCTAAATGAAAACTAACATGTGTATAAAGCTGTCCCTGGAGCAATTTTCTTTCCTGAGAGATACAAAACTGAATTCATTTGATAACATGGCAATGCATACTGCATAGAACTAGCTCTAGGCAGTGTATTGTACTGTACGACTGTGTGTTCTTACGAAGGATAAATAAAAGTTTGAATTTTTCCCCTAAATTTGTGCGTGACTGTTTTTGTTTTATTTGATGTCGCTATCAGACTGGGAGTACCTGTTTTTATTTTGCATAGACTTTTTAAGTTTTATAGTTCTGCTTCATGGAGCAATTTCTGAGTTAATGGGGGCTTCTTTGTCCCTTTTTTAATCTCTATCTCACTTTCAATCTATCCATTTCTGCCTATCTATTTAATTTAGCCTTATGTATTTTCTCTCATTTTGTCCGTCTCTATTCTAACTTCTCCTGTATTTGCTCTCTTTTCCTCCCATCCTTCACCTTTCCCTCCCATTCTTCATGCACTCTATTTCCCTCTTTACTCTTGATCTCTCCTTCTTACTCCCCCACCCCCCACCCCATCTCTCTCTTTCTTTTTCTCAGTTTCTTGACAGAAAGCTTCACAAGTTCCCACAGCTTGTAGAGGAAGTGATTCATAATCAACATCATTAGCACGTCCAGGGTCAAACGGGGGTCAGATCAAGATACGAAAGGGAAGGAAAAAGCACCGCTCTCCAATCTAAATGTAGAGTAACTCCAACAAACTCTTTAATCTATTTATTTGAGCTGTTCAGTCAGTTCCAGAGAAGAGGGGTAAACTTTAAGACCCATACTCAAATTTAAAATTAACTCCTCAACAATTTTGCATCAGCCAAGTTTTGGAAAGGCAAAGGTCTGACACGTACTCTGTTTTCCATGTGTGTAACATGATAGTGACCAGACATCAGTTTTAAAGCTGAATTACTTGTATGAGAATATATACCCTTTTGTCCTTTTGCTCCATTTGTGTATTGTAGCTAGAGTAATTATTGTATGGCATGAATACTGGTGCAAAGGGATCACAAACACTCCCCCTCCCCTTCCCTCTCCCTCAAATCAAGTGGTCGGGGGGGGGGGGGAGAGGTATTTGGAAAGGGATGTAAAGATAATGGTCCCCCTACTCTCGGCCTCTTACCTAATTGGTGATCATTTCAATTCGTATTTCACCTACCTAGTAAAGTTTACAGTTCATTCAGTGGAAATTTCCAATTAATCTTCATTCTCACAAATGATTCCATTTTACTCCACACTTTTTACTCTGTCTCTCCCATTTCTTAATTTTTCTCTTTTTTTCTTCTATTCATTCCTTCTTTATGTTTTTCTCAACTCAAACAAATTTAAGGACTGAGCATCCAAAAGCAATCCTGAAACAATGTTCAGTCAAAGAAAAATGATATATGTTGTTTTAATTGCTGTCTTCATTACGTCAGATGAACCTTGGGAAAGGCTTTGGAGTGCAGCCAAAACAGATCTGTTACTGCAAACAGTAGCCGTCCAGTCTGATCCCCAAGTCTGGTGCAAAGTTCAGCACCACTCCTGGATCCTCGGGAACTCTTTCAACAATATTATGATGAAAAGAGTATTAATTATCTTTTGTTTGCAGAGAGAGAGAGAGAGAAGGGGGGGGGGGGGCAGACAGAGGGGAGGAAGAGAGGGAGAGACAGATGCCAACTGTTCCTTTTTTCAGTATTCTGTTACTGGTTTTTTATCAAAATACTGCAGGTTTTATGGAAAATTATGTTTTCCCCAACTTGTATTACTAAACTTCTATTGCAGAAAAGTTGAAAATACTGTTTTTCCACCCAAAATACTCTTTCAACCCTAAAAATACTGCAATGTTCTTTATAAGGGTGGCATCCCTGGAGGAGAGTGAGTGAGAGAGAGAGAGAGAGAGAGAGAGAGAGAGAGAGGAGAGATGAGAGGGACGAGAAAGAGAGATGGGGATAATGTAGATAGCAAGACCAAGTAAATTTGAAACCCTTTAGTTTTTTATCTGGATTGGGGGGGGGGGGGGGGCATTATTCATTATTATTTTTGAATTAGTTTTTTAGTGGTTTCACATAGTGACATACGCACATCGGTCTAAGTAGAGGAGGAGAATAGTCAGTTTTGCAAAACCAGCAACAAATTTTCCTATGAACTAATCCCATTTAGTAAAACCAAAACAATTTTGGCTGACAAATTGACGAGTGATAAATTTTACTAGTCCTTGCTCTCAGGTGCTCAAAAATGAGTGGTAATTGTTCACTAAGATGATAATTATTAACTAGATTTCTCACAATTTTCATCAGTCCAGTGAGAAATATCAAATAACCAAAAATGAGGCATGAAAAAAAAAAGGAAAAGGGAATGAAAATCTAGAAATCAATGTTATGTGTTATGTGGCGTAATGTAGGAAGCGAGGGAGTAGTACACAATGGAATAATAAAATGTAGACTTTGCACATGTAAGAACTTTATTTTATTCAAATATTTTGATGTATGGCAATATATATTTTTTTATTGGCAGTCAAAAGTATGTGAAGCATGACATACTCGGTGGTAGTAGTCATGGACAGGATTGGGGGATTATTCAGAGACTGCATGTTTCACATATTGAACATTACAGGGGCAGTCAATTAGCAATTAAAACTTGTTAATCTATAATCCACATGCTTGTGAGCTTGCAAAGTGTTCAGTGATGTGAGTAGGCCAATATGTGTTTGTGAACATGCAATGTCCTGTTAGTCAACTTCCTGTGGTGGTATACTACTACTTTGGGAAAGGTACCGATATATATATATGGATAGAGAGAAAGGGAAAGACAAAGAGAGAGAGAGAAGATGAAACAAAGGGAGAGAGAAAGAGAGAAAGGGGAGGAGAGGGGGCTTTATGTTCATTCATGTGGTATACTCTCATGAGAGAGAGAGAGAGAGAGAGAGAGAGAGAGAGAGAGAGGATGAACCCAAAGGAGAAAGAGAGAAAGTGAAGGAGAGGGGGCTTTATGTTCATTCATGTGGTATACTCTCATGAGAGAGAGAGAGAGAGAGAGAGAAGATGAAACAAAAGGAGAAAGAAAGGGGAGGAGAGGGGGCTTTATTCATGTGATATACTCTCATGAGAGAGAGAGAGAGAGAGAGAGAAAGAGAGAGAGAGAGAAGGGGAGAGGAGAGGGGGCTTCCTGTTCATTTATGTGGTATACTCTCATGAGTGCATGTCAAAAAGCTTTAGTACGTATATGTTCAATGCTATTTTCCAAATCTCCATCACCAAACCTCGTTTTTAGTGGGGTAGGTTAGAGAGAGGACAGAGAGCGGACCAAAGTGGCACAGGAAGAGAGACAGTGAAAAAGAGAAGTAATAGATAGAGGAAGACTGATGGATGGGGAGCTGAGAGAAATGGATAGATAGACTAGACTAGTTGATAGTTGATACATGTATGTCAAGAGTCTAGTGCAACAAAGGGCTATGTGTATTTTGGCAATTTTCATAAATCTTGAAATAAAGATTTTGTTGCACTGACACACTGCAGCTTCAGCAGATAGCTATATCTATTTTGGGTAATACCCAGCTGTAGCAAAGTTTGCTGTAGAAACCATTGTTACCGATGGGTTCCTGGTCTCTATGGATCATTTTAATTTTGAAATCTCATCAAAGAAAAATGCAAGATAGCCCTTTTGCACCTAAACCCTCGATTGTAGAGACCGACCTTATTACTAAAGAGTGGAACAAAAATAAACAGCTATATAGGCTGTATTTTACACTTATTAGATGCTGAAGACATTGTGTAATCAAAACCTCGCAAGCAAACTAGTATCTCATAGCATCACAGAATAACAACTGAAGGGTTTCAGCTTCAGAGTTATTTCAAATTAGCCGTTATTCTAGAGATATTTTGGATTTTGTGTTGATCCAGAATGCGAGGAATTACACATGATACATCCATATGTTTGCAAAAATTTTGAAACTGGGAAGTCGACATTCAAGCATGAGATGTCAGCCATGTTATACCTGTAATTCAACAATGATGCATGTCACAGTAACAAGTAATGAAGTAATATTTTCAGCTGAATGCACTCAATCTGACACATTGATTAATTGGATAGGTCAATTTAAAGCCAATTAATTTCCTGCAGCACTTCAAGGTTAAATTAACATGTTGAATTCTTGTAAGCATTGAAAACCTACATGCCAGCACTCCCGACACTTGTTACCAGAGTATATTCGCGGCACAAAGTATGTATCTGAGGCCTTTGGAAATTAAAAGGCC
>CM057169.1:11503524-11551945 GCA_029962745.1 Echinometra lucunter | reverse complement strand
CCATGTCTAATTGCTCCCAGTCTCATCCATAATCAAGTTGAATACTCTAGCTGGTGAACTGTCATGTTCAATAGGCAACCACTAATGTGGTATGATACACCTCACCTTTTTTTATCTACAGCAGATAGAAAACCATTAGGAACTTCAGAAGTAACCTTAAGAAAGGAAAGAGAGATACTGAATATGTTGTCTTCATGCAGTTCTGTGTTTTCTCATTATTGTTTTGTCAACAAAGTTTTCTTCCTTTTTAAAATTCTACAAATATTTTATGTACATCTCAGGCAGTTTAGCGGAAGGAAAACTAGGTTTTTTTCAGAGACTTTAGAAAGGAGATAAGATGCACCCACCCCCCCCCCCCCAAAAAAAAAAAACAGCTGCCGTAAGTGCACAGAGCACTGCATTGCATTGTTGAACCATTTCAGAAATTCCATGACTACTCCCATTAATTGTTTTGTCAATAATATAATTCCCAGCAATTTCATCTGAGATAAGTTTTTGCAAGTACAATATTGGTAAACTTGTGATGGGGTTAATGCTACCAAGCCTGGGGCCCTGTTGCATAGACTTACCATCGTTGGTAACTTTGCTATCAGTGGTAACTACCATGGAAACCTTGAATTCATTAAATGTTGAGCAACATTACCATGGTAATTACCACTCATGGCAAGTTACCATTATTGTAAGTTTTATGCAACGGGGCTCTGTGATGTATGCAATCTATGAAGTGATGTATGTAGAAACTGCCAGTGTTCTGTCTTTAGCATATCTATTCTTCCCTTTTTTCTTCACAGGTGTGGGATGGACTCCTGAAAGATCCTGAAGCCGATGCTACAGACATCCCAGCCCGTTACACGCCTGGCAACATCCTCATCACCTGCAAGCCATACGTAAGTCCCTGCTCCCCTTATAATATGGAAAGAAGCTAGAGTGTGGGAAGATGAAAATAAGTAGTGTCAAAGGTCATTTCCACTTTGTGTCTTAAAGTCATCGCAGCCACTCGTGCATGCATTGGTTTTTGGATTTGTTCTGCAGGGGAACTTGACCTGTGGTTGTTTCTGCTGACCCTTTTGGTCAGTGTCAAAGTCCACTTCACCTTGTAACATGTCACTTTCAATAGAGCTATGGAGATCATGGGACTACCTTAGACTGGGATATCTGCTTTGGAGAACTTCATGAAAGAGAGACAGGCACAACCTCTCCCCGATTTCCTTTGTGTGAGTCATCTGCAAGGAGAAACTAGGCCCGTGTCAGCAGATCCATGATACTCGTAGTATGGTTGTTACTACGCTGCAGCTTCCACTTTGCGACTACTTTTATTCCTTAGAGAGGTCCTTTTTTCTTGTTTGACACCAAAGGTGTAAAATGTTTGTCCTGATTCATTTATTGTAGCTGGTGAAGAAGGCCTACTTTGACAGTATCTCAAAGAATCTCACTCTGTTTGTAAATTTCTTTGTGTGGAATTATCTGCAAAGAGAATCTACTACTACATGTCAGGCATTTTGGTCTTCAGCAGCACGAGGCAGTGAAAGTAGTATGACTCTTGCTGTGTGATTCACCCCCGATTGAGTATTTTTTAGACTGCATATGTACCTTGACATGAAGTGTTTTATGGCCTTTGGACACATGCCTAGAAGAGAGAGGATGAAAGAGAGAAAAGAAGAGGAAGAGAGAGAGAGAGAGGAGAAAGAGGAAAAGACAAACCCCATCATAGCTGTATAGATGAAGGGGAAATAACGCAATCACCCCCCTTGTCTGAGTCGACTGGAAGTTCAGAAGTTCAGGTTTTAGGGCCCCAGGAGGGAGGAGGGGACACATGTCATCATGAATAAACCCTTATGAAGTCTCTCTCACCCCATCCCCCCCCTTCACCCTCATCCTCTTATTGGGATAGATCTACCCACTCACTGGTAATGCTAGGGTATGTCAATCACATGCCTTTTGACGGAGACTGTACAACTTCGAAGAAGCCGTCTCAAACTGAATAATGTTTGGCTTATCCATTACTTGGCGGTGACAGGCACCTGGGACACCCGGATGGCCAATATCTAAGTCCTGACACCCAAATTTCAAAATTTTTACGTAGAGCTCATCTTTAAATACACTGCAAAATCAGTCCAGATCCCTAGGAAAAAGTTATTGTGGTGCCCTGGTTTTTCTATAATTTGGGTAATATCAGGAATCTGGGTGGTTGTGGAAAGTGTCATCACCCATGTGTTGGAGAGTTCTCAGATTACACCAACTGCTTCTTGCTTTGTTGAGGGGAGGGGAAGTGTACTGGTGTTATAGAGCATGTCCTTGTAGGTAACCATACCCCGACTCTCTTTGGCACATTACACTTCTCTTTAGACCATCTCTTGGGACATATTTCCTGAGATTCCAACTAATGCAGCAAGCTTTCTATCTATGGGTATTATTTCAATGTAGACCAATGGTTGATGAATGACCAAGATTCTGTTTTAATTCCACTGTTAAAGTTAGTATCCGATAACTGAATGTGCCTTCCCCAGGGCTGCTCCACCCCACCCTCCTCCCTTTCTCCCTCCTCCCCCCACCTTAGCCTCATGACAGGAACCATCCAATTTGTCTCAATTTGCCAGGCTTACCATCACGTGAGTCTGCTACTTTCACCTGTGTATTCCATGCAAGGTCGTCCCCTGGTTGACTTGTCACAGAAACTCGGTAGTGTGCTACTCTCTTGCACACATTGTTGAGGCTTGTTAACATATGCAGCCATAAAACGCTTTTCAAAATCTGGGTTTTAAGCAACCTGTGCATAATATTTTCTGTATTTTATGGCACATAGGTAAGTAAAGCACCTCTGTGGGTTGAGCACAGCCACTAACCATTCATTTAGTTCAGTTGAAAAAAAAAGAGTAGTTTTTCCGTGGTTTTTTCCTCACATGGCTTGCATCGTATACTGTATAAGCCAATATTTTTGCGTACAGATATTTTCGCGAATCACAGGCTCAAAGACATTTTCGCGAGTTGTTGATTTTGCGAGCGCTAGAGGCAGGACTTGCAGTAGAATTATTTGTACATGAAAGAGCCATATCGGCAGATCCGGGGGATTTGTTTTTTGATTATTTTTTGCAAATACCATCAAACTCGTAGCTTGCGATAAACAAAAAAAGCCGTCATAAAACCCGTTTTCTTGATTTATAGCACATTTTCGGCAACTCTCTTTCTTACCACCCCACTAAAACCCCGCTTGCTTTGGAAAAATGGCACCGATTCCGCATTTTTGGTAGCAGAATTGGGATTGTTATAGGGGTTTTGGAGGTGACTATGTACAGAACTTGAACTATCTTGTGGTAAGTGACAATTTCTCTGTGTGTTGTGATATGATGCTAAACACAGTACAGAGGACTGCTGCACTTTCCGCATAGTGCATGTCAATGGCAACAATATGTGCCGATGACGAGAAATGAAGCAAACGTGCAGATATTTTTGCGTGTTAAATTCGCGATAGGTGAGTGATTCAACGAAATTCGCGAAAATAAAACCGCCGCGAAGATTTCAGCTCATACAGTATCTGAACGAGGCTTTATGCTTTATGGTAGTAGGATCAATGGTTTGTGGGTGGATCTGAGGAGAGAATCTTGCACTTACAGCAGAGTAGAAAACTAGTTTATATGAGACAGATCCCTTGTCCAACAGTCTGAAATGCAAGTGAAGTACTGAAAAACTATATTTTTGGTGTCATTTCATCACTTTATTTTGTTTGTTTTTTTAATTTGCAGAAAGAAAAGGATGCCCCCGGGTGTGAATTCCACTACTATCTATCCACCCACTGGTCTACCATTCGCTTACTTCCCTTATGTGACTGGAACAAGCAAGAAGCAGCAGGCTCTCTATGTCTCTCCTTATGTCGCTGTCCGCGTCTCGCTCAACGCAGCGGAAGCTGTGGGCAAGGACATCAAAATCCAGTGTGAGGCCTACACCGGAAACATCGAACCTAGGGGTGGACTTTATGATATCAAAGATAGGTCACTCTTCACCGTTATATTCAAATTGGGCGAGGAGAAAGCACCCAAAGATGAGATGTAACACACGGCAGAATTGATATTATTGACAGAAAACCGTAGTCTTTTCCTTCTTCAAATTGAAAATTAACGAAAAAAAAAGAAAAAAAAAAAAAGAAAGCACTCAGGCAAGAGAAGATACAAGTGAAACAAACACCACATCACTGCTGTTATGGTTGACAGTGTAAGGGGGCGATGAACTTGGGGGTCCAAAAAAGCATATACCCTGGGGTTTTTGTTTTTTTTTTACTTCGAAAGTGGAGAGATGAATTGATGAATGAGCTCACTATGCATCCATCTTGCTGGACCCCCCACCCCCTCAGAAAGACCAGAATCGTTCCAATCTGCCGATTACTAGGTCATGCTTTATTGCCCCCTTTCTTGATTTCCTTGCATCTTCTCTTACAGATAGTTAAAATTTTTTGACATTTTCTGATCAGAAGGTATTCAATAGAATGACTTTGATTTGCTGAAAGGTATTAATTCGCAGGTATTTTAATAAATGAAGTTTCTTCTTTTCCTCAATTCTTTGCAGAATACACGTGTATGCTCTTTTATATGCCAAGTTGTGTGTGTATGCATTGAATTTTATTATCAGAAAATCATACATTTAATCACATCCTACACAGAAATTCTGGTGTCAGAAAAAAAAACCAAAACAGTTAACATACCAAAGTTTAGTAGTGTTATATTTTTCTAGACATTCTCACATTGTTCTCTCTCAGATACAAGGTTGCATTCAGTTAACCCAGAATAAGTGAATATTTCAATTTCATCCTCTGTGCAGTATGATATCTGCTCATCGACACAGAATTACTTGTAGACGGATTGCTTATTTCTCAGATGACAATCCAGCAAGTTAGAAAACTCTTGAGTCTGCCTTTAAGACTATCAACGATACAGTATATGAATGGTTTATGGGTGCAACCATTTTGCCCATTTTTTTTTCTCTTTTATGCGAGCAATTCCTACAATTTCACCTGCCTTTTTTTCACATCTCTGAAAGTCCCTGAAAGGGGCGAAGAAGAAACTGTTGGCTACTGGTAACTTGACGCGGAAGGGTGCTTCCTTCTGCTTCCCAAAGTTTCCGGTAGCCCGCTGCGCTTCCACTCTGTGGCGCGCAAGTTTTTAAAATTTTTCAGAGTGTGCCATGCAAGTGAGAGTGAAAGAGTGAGAGCGAGTGAGAGACAGAATTCAGACCGTACAACCAAGTATGATGTTCTTTGTAAATGAAGAACAATCCAACTATTCTGTTTTAGATGAAAAGGGGGAAATTTTAGTAAGAATATGTGTGTAATTATCATGGCTTTCGGTCGTGTTGTATATGATTTTTACATTGCTTTCTTGTGGTGGTACCGAGTTTTTTGAGAATTGACCGGTACCAAGATTTGAGGAATAAGATTAATTGTTATTTATATCATATTTTCGTAGTTACTCTGCATTGTTATACACAACCCGTATCAATTCAGGTATATTGTGTGTTTGTAAATGATGGATTTCCGTAGACACTATACCAAGTTACACAATGTATGTTATATATATACATATTTCAATTGCAGTTCTGTTTGTTTTTCTTCCTTATTATGGGAAGGAGTGTCATTTCAAGAAAAATAGTTTTGTAGCCTGACATTTCTTATGCCATCCTCTTCCTTTTATCCCTTTTCTTTATATTATCTTCAAAGTTGTATTACAATCAGTGGGTAGGGTTATTTGTGTACAGGGGTTCTGTAGCAATACTAAGCGAGTAAAAGATGAAAAACAATGTTCATGTGTGTGGAAAGTGTTCAATTTATAATAAAAAGACTAGTTTTTTGAGAATATGTTCAATGATTAGACGATTTTTTAGCTCTTTTTTGTATAATCGCACAAAAGATGTCTGACTGTCTTGGATATTAGATTTGTCAATTGCACATCAGTTCAAAACAGATCCTTAATTGTGCACCTTTATAGAGCAGAATTCTAGTGTTGATCGGACATTTTTATTTGCACTTTTTATTCGTATAGTTTTTGCCATTCGATGTGGATCCACCTGTAAGGATTGAATAAAATAAGAAAAAATATGAAAAATGTCATTATTGCAACTTCAATCTTGGTATATGATGTTCAATCGTCTACTCTTTTGTGATAGATAGATATAAATATGTATATTGAATATATCTATATATATTGTCTATATTGATTGATGTCTTGCAAAAATGAGAAGAATTTACTGTTATGAAATTAGATGGACGAGGGAAGATACAAAAAGACCAAAATAGAGTGATATGAATCCAAGGTGTAAGACAATGGCGGTGAAAGAGTCATGTAGGGTGTTTAATTTGTAACCGGTGACTGCTTAGCTCGGGCCGGGTCCCGCCGTAACCAAAGTCATGTCAGTGTGTAAACGTAGAAGATGGAAATATTGACCCAAGTCGCTTGTTATGCGATGTGAAGAACACGACGGATGCCTACTGTCGCACCTCGGATCGTTGCGATCCGAGTCGTGGGATAGGAAAGGGAAAAGCACTGGGCAGTCCCGGCGTCGGGTTAGCATCTTTCATGCAAGTGCGAAGTTCATTCCGCATTCGCAGAAAGAAGATAAAAGCTTTTGTACATTGCAATTCAGTGTTTCTGTTAATGACAGTAAGATGACAGCTGCATTATGCAACATAGCTCTGTTCACTTGGTTTATGGTGCCAAAATCCAGAATAAACTAGAGGGCAACGCAGGTCTTAGGATAAATGGTAGTGGGTACTTGTTTTGATAAATTTTGATATAAGTAACATTTTTTTTTTTTTTGTAGGAATATTAGGTTTATTACAGTATTTCCTTTTACTTCATTATTTTTTCGTCTTCATTTCTACTCCAAAAAGTAAAACGAAAAGCTTGGTTGAATCCGTACATACTTTTTCGCATCTGCTTGCGGTGCGCAGTGTACAGTGCTACTGATATAACAATCTGTTCATAAGAGTTTTATGATCTATATTAAAAATACAGAAATAAAACATGTTTATTCTTGTAGGAGAACAGATGGTGTTTTAACTTGTTTGTAGTATTATAGAATTGAAAAAGGAGAAAAAAAACAGAAAAATGTGAAAAAAAAAATAAATAAAAAAAAAGTTTAAAAAATATGCTCTCATTCCAGTGTTCTCTTCTGAAGATACAGAGATCACTATGTTTAGATATGCTTCTTTGACTCTGTCGACCTTCGACCTAGCTGCCATATATTGAAATCTGTAACATAACCAGCTTCGTAGATAGCACTTTTCAATTTCCTATTTCAAACCAAGCTTACCCTCGGGTGCGGCGTTGAGGAATACATTTGCATGCTGTTGCAAACATTCCCCCCCTAGTGGGACCATATTCTCCACCATCTTGTAACGGACAAATGCAAACTCTTATTTCTCTCTGCCGCCTCATTGTCCTGACGTTGGATTCCCTCGAGTAAATTGGGCATTGAGAAGTTGAGAAAAATTTTTGAAAACTTAACCGATCACGTGGCGCAAAACTCTTTTGAGGTTTTAATTCCAAAATCTCTTGAATGGGATCCAAAGTACTGTACTCGCAGGAGAATCTCAATGGGCATATGTTGATTCCATCTATGCAATGTACCGACTTTTTATTGGTTTCGAGGTGTTTCCCAGCATCATATGGCCAGGAACTTAGATTCGTCATTGCAGTCTGGATGTAGCTTATTTGCGATTATACCAAATTTTACCTTAAATGACATGAATATTCTTGGGTTGTTTCTTAAAGACTAGGAAAATTCAAATTTTATGACTTCAGAACGAACAGATCCCCTTCTTTTATCCTGGATGCAGGTTATTCTAATATTAAAATGCATCGAGTAGCCCTTTTGTGATATTTTTAATGATTGTAATATTCTAAATGAAAACTAACATGTGTATAAAGCTGTCCCTGGAGCAATTTTCTTTCCTGAGAGATACAAAACTGAATTCATTTGATAACATGGCAATGCATACTGCATAGAACTAGCTCTAGGCAGTGTATTGTACTGTACGACTGTGTGTTCTTACGAAGGATAAATAAAAGTTTGAATTTTTCCCCTAAATTTGTGCGTGACTGTTTTTGTTTTATTTGATGTCGCTATCAGACTGGGAGTACCTGTTTTTATTTTGCATAGACTTTTTAAGTTTTATAGTTCTGCTTCATGGAGCAATTTCTGAGTTAATGGGGGCTTCTTTGTCCCTTTTTTAATCTCTATCTCACTTTCAATCTATCCATTTCTGCCTATCTATTTAATTTAGCCTTATGTATTTTCTCTCATTTTGTCCGTCTCTATTCTAACTTTCTCCTGTATTTGCTCTCTTTTCCTCCCATCCTTCACCTTTCCCTCCCATTCTTCATGCACTCTATTTCCCTCTTTACTCTTGATCTCTCCTTCTTACTCCCCCACCCCCCGCCCCATCTCTCTCTTTCTTTTTCTCAGTTTCTTGACAGAAAGCTTCACAAGTTCCCACAGCTTGTAGAGGAAAGTGATTCATAATCAACATCATTAGCACGTCCAGGGTCAAACGGGGGTCAGATCAAGATACGAAAGGGAAGGAAAAGCACCGCTCTCCAATCTAAATGTAGAGTAACTCCAACAAACTCTTTAATCTATTTATTTGAGCTGTTCAGTCAGTTCCAGAGAAGAGGGGTAAACTTTTAAGACCCATACTCAAATTTAAAATTAACTCCTCAACAATTTTGCATCAGCCAAGTTTTGGAAAGGCAAAGGTCTGACACGTACTCTGTTTTCCATGTGTGTAACATGATAGTGACCAGACATCAGTTTTAAAGCTGAATTACTTGTATGAGAATATATACCCTTTTGTCCTTTTGCTCCATTTGTGTATTGTAGCTAGAGTAATTATTGTATGGCATGAATACTGGTGCAAAGGGATCACAAACACTCCCCCTCCCCTTCCCTCTCCCTCAAATCAAGTGGTCGGGGGGGGGGGGGGGGGGAGAGGTATTTGGAAAGGGATGTAAAGATAATGGTCCCCCTACTCTCGGCCTCTTACCTAATTGGTGATCATTTCAATTCGTATTTCACCTACCTAGTAAAGTTTACAGTTCATTCAGTGGAAATTTCCAATTAATCTTCATTCTCACAAATGATTCCATTTTACTCCACACTTTTTACTCTGTCTCTCCCATTTCTTAATTTTTCTCTTTTTTCTTCTATTCATTCCTTCTTTATGTTTTTCTCAACTCAAACAAATTTAAGGACTGAGCATCCAAAAGCAATCCTGAAACAATGTTCAGTCAAAGAAAAATGATATATGTTGTTTTAATTGCTGTCTTCATTACGTCAGATGAACCTTGGGAAAGGCTTTGGAGTGCAGCCAAAACAGATCTGTTACTGCAAACAGTAGCCGTCCAGTCTGATCCCCAAGTCTGGTGCAAAGTTCAGCACCACTCCTGGATCCTCGGAACTCTTTCAACAATATTATGATGAAAAGAGTATTAATTATCTTTTGTTTGCAGAGAGAGAGAGAGAGAAGGGGGGGGGGCAGACAGAGGGAGGAAGAGAGGGAGAGACAGATGCCAACTGTTCCTTTTTTCAGTATTCTGTTACTGGTTTTTTATCAAAAATACTGCAGGTTTTATGGAAAATTATGTTTTCCCCAACTTGTATTACTAAACTTCTATTGCAGAAAAGTTGAAAATACTGTTTTTCCACCCAAAATACTCTTTCAACCCTAAAAATACTGCAATGTTCTTTATAAGGGTGGCATCCCTGGAGAGAGTGAGAGAGAGAGAGAGAGAGAGAGAGAGAGAGAGAGAGAGAGATAGAGAGGGACGAGAAAGAGAGATGGGGATAATGTAGATAGCAAGACCAAGTAAATTTGAAACCCTTTAGTTTTTTATCTGGATTGGGGGGGGGGGCATTATTCATTATTATTTTTGAATTAGTTTTTTAGTGGTTTCACATAGTGACATACGCACATCGGTCTAAGTAGAGGAGGAGATAGTCAGTTTGCAAAACCAGCAACAAATTTTCCCTATGAACTAATCCCATTTAGTAAAACCAAAACAATTTTGGCTGACAAATTGACGAGTGATAAATTTTACTAGTCCTTGCTCTCAGGTGCTCAAAAATGAGTGGTAATTGTTCACTAAGATGATAATTATTAACTAGATTTCTCACAATTTTCATCAGTCCAGTGAGAAATATCAAATAACCAAAAATGAGGCATGAAAAAAAAAAGGAAAAGGGAATGAAAATCTAGAAATCAATGTTATGTGTTATGTGGCGTAATGTAGGAAGCGAGGGAGTAGTACACAATGGAATAATAAAATGTAGACTTTGCACATGTAAGAACTTTATTTTATTCAAATATTTTGATGTATGGCAATATATATTTTTTTATTGGCAGTCAAAAGTATGTGAAGCATGACATACTCGGTGGTAGTAGTCATGGACAGGATTGGGGGATTATTCAGAGACTGCATGTTTCACATATTTGAACATTACAGGGGCAGTCAATTAGCAATTAAAACTTGTTAATCTATAATCCACATGCTTGTGAGCTTGCAAAGTGTTCAGTGATGTGAGTAGGCCAATATGTGTTTGTGAACATGCAATGTCCTGTTAGTCAACTTCCTGTGGTGGTATACTACTACTTTGGGAAAGGTACCGATATATATATATGGATAGAGAGAAAGGGAAAGACAAAGAGAGAGAGAGAAGATGAAACAAAGGGAGAGAGAAAGAGAGAAAGGGGAGGAGAGGGGGCTTTATGTTCATTCATGTGGTATACTCTCATGAGAGAGAGAGAGAGAGAGAGAGAGAGAGAGAGGATGAACCCAAAGGAGAAAGAGAGAAAGTGAAGGAGAGGGGGCTTTATGTTCATTCATGTGGTATACTCTCATGAGAGAGAGAGAGAGAGAGAGAGAGAAGATGAAACAAAAGGAGAAAGAAAGGGGAGGAGAGGGGGCTTTATTCATGTGATATACTCTCATGAGAGAGAGAGAGAGAGAGAGAGAAAGAGAGAGAGAGAGAAGGGAGAGGAGAGGGGGCTTCCTGTTCATTTATGTGGTATACTCTCATGAGTGCATGTCAAAAAGCTTTAGTACGTATATGTTCAATGCTATTTTCCAAATCTCCATCACCAAACATCGTTTTAGTGGGGTAGAGAGAGACAGAGAGCGGACAAAGTGGCACAGGAAAGAGAGACAGTGAAAAAGAGAAGTAATAGATAGAGGAAGACTGATGGATGGGGGAGCTGAGAGAAATGGATAGATAGATAGACTAGTTGATAGATTGATACATGTATGTCAAGAGTCTAGTGCAACAAAGGGCTATGTGTATTTTTGGCAATTTTCATAAATCTTGAAATAAAGATTTGTTGCACTGACACACTGCAGCTTTCAGCAGATAGCTATATCTATTTTGGGTAATACCCAGCTGTAGCAAAGTTTGCTGTAGAAACCATTGTTACCGATGGCTTCCTGGTCTCTACTGGATCATTTTAATTTTGAAATCTCATTCAAATGAAAAATGCAGATAGCCCTTTTTTGCACTAAACCCTCGATGTAGAGACCGACCTTATTACTAAAAGAGTGGGAACAAAAAATAAAAAGCTATATGGCTGTATTTTACACTTATTAGATGCTGAAGACATTGTGTAATCAAAACCTCGCAAGCAAACTAGTATCTCATAGCATCACAGAAATAACAACTGAAGGGTTTCAGCTTCAGAGTTATTTCAAATTAGCCGTTATTCTAGAGATATTTTTGGATTTTGTGTTGATCCAGAATGCGAGGAATTACACATGATACGTCTGTATGTTTGCAAAAATTTTGAAACTGGGAAGTCGACATTCAAGCATGAGATGTCAGCCATGTTATTACCTGTAATTCAACAATGATGCATGTCACAGTAACAAGTAATGAAGTAATATTTTCAGCTGAATGCACTCATTTCTGACACATTGATTAATTGGATAGGTGAATTTAAAGCCAATTAATTTCCTGCATGCACTTCAAGGTAAAATTAAATTAAATGTTGAATTCTTGTAAGCATTGAACACTACATGCCAGCACTCCTGACACTTGTTACCAGAGTATATGTCGCGGCACAAAGTATGTATCTGAGGCCTTTCGAAATTAAAAGGCCCAAAGTCATTTAAGATTTTTTTAAAACCTTGGTCTATCATTGTTTAAACCATGGAATAATAAGATAGGCATAAGTGTGTATAGTATAGGAGCATTACTCCCTAGTAAAAAAAGGCACCATGGTGGTACTTTGCATGAGTTGATGGTAATTTGACCAAATTACAATTAAATCATGCAAAGTACCACCAAAACATCATGATTTGATAGTAAGTTGGTCAATTCACCATGGGTACTGTGGTAGTGCAATGGTACTTTGTTTTACAAGCGATGTGTCCCCATTATACAAGAGGATATGCACATGCTACGCTTCTGGGGATTTAAATCATAGTTTCAATTCAAACCATGGTTGAAATATAAATCTCTGTTGTTAATTTGGGCCATAACTGAATTATTTTAACTTTACATTAACCCATATAATCAACCTCAGTATCAGAAATTAGTCCATTCATCCAAATAATACTCAAGTATGTATCATTGTAAAATGAACAGTGGTAACGAGCCCTTCTACTACTGTCCACTCATCGAAGATGGCAGTTGCTACAATGATATGTTTCTTTTTATTTTTTCTGTCCTCCGACCAAAGAAATGAAATGACAAAGGACTAGTCTACAAGCCTATATTTGTGCAGATGCTGTGTTCAAAGTTTTATTAGAAAATAGAAATGCTATGTACAAAAGTTCTATCAAAAGAGAAACAACACATATCAAACTATAGAACAGTACACACATTTGCCCAGACAATAGAAAACAGTGAGGTATATAGAGTATATAAATATTTATAAAACGGGTTCAAGGAGGTAGCCAATAGCGAGTGCATATGCATGTCACGTGTTCATGCTTTAATTTTACGCAACCTTCCAGCCGTGCATTTTTTGTGCAGCACTGTGCATTTTGGATGCATCACTATACCTGTAGCGCGTAAAAACCGAGACAACGTGCCATGAAATACGCATTCTTTCTAGAAGTCTATCACAAGGATTTTGATGCGCTTACTTAGGGGGCGCATCACACTTGCTACCTATGCTGGCTACGCTTGTGATGTCATAAGAGAAAGCAGATGTTGTCTCCTTGCTGTGCGATCTGAGGAAATTTGGAGCGGTTTTAACAAATTTTCCACTACAAAGTCATACTGCCGACCCATTTTATAAAACAAATAATGCACAGATTTAAATTTGTGTTGTTAGTGGCGATGCAGGCACCTCGGGTATTTACAATATTGTGCTAGTCGCACATTGTAAATACCCTCGAGTGCGCTGCATTGCCACTAACACACTCACATCTGTGCATTATTTGTATAATATAAACCCTGTCGTTATCACAATCGATGAACCATAATTACTTTTTGTGCATCACATTTCTGCCTAGATATACATACACTAAAAAGGTTTTGGATGGCATACATTACAATCTGAGCAATGAATATGTTAGAGAGGAGTTAAAGATGTTTCAGAGTTTTGAGCCCATGAGTTTTCAAGAACTTGAGAATTTTCAGTTATTTTGTTCCCATTACATGAAGGTCCCAGAAAAAAAAAAAAACTGAAAATAAATTCTAGTAATAATAAGAGTTACATTTGAATAGAGTTCAATACTAGCACATGTAATTATTATCACTCGAGTCATTAGATTTGATTGCTGTTCCACATAAAATGTGCACCATCTCCACATCCTTGGGAGTATGATTCCTACTCCCGTTAAAGGCAGCGATGTTGCCATTTTCTGATTTCCCTTCTTGTGTGCGATCGTATGTGTAGAGTGTTGATCGTAGACATAGATAATGTTCGACAGAAGGAAAATTCATCCATAGATATTCAGATTTGACATTAAAATTTTTCAGAATCTCAAAAAGATCCCACAAAATCACTAAAATAAAAAAATGACAAGTGCAGATCGAAGAGTTATGAGTAACTGTTAGGCCTACGTGTGGTTCGCTCATCATTCTTCTCGCCTCGGCACCGCGTGTCTATTACACTTCATTGCATTTTCGCCTAACGTGCTATCTCTTTTACAAGAAAATGTTAATGCAGAATCATTGATAGCATAATTTGCAATATTTTGATAGCGAATGTGAATTTCGGGGACTATTCTGCCGTCTTGTGATCCCATCAGAAACGTACTTCTGCCTCAAAGTTGTCCCGCACCGTACACGTCAGAGAATGGCAACATCGCTGTCTTTAACGTTGATTCCTGCCAAGCACCATTTTACAAGTGCAGACATACCAATCTAACCACAATGATGTTCGCATCCTACTAGCTACCCATTTAAAACCTGGGTGGAGAGTGGCAAACATGAATTAATGTCTTGGGAAAAGATGTCAGTGCTGGGGATTCAAACCATCAATCCTTAGATTAAGAGTCAAGTGAATAAACCACTAGACCACAACACCTTCACATGAACTTTGAGACATACCTTACAAATTTGTTTTACATCAAGTAAAAAAATTATCAAATGATCTAGATGAAAGCAAACTTAAGGCTTTGAATCAACCATTTGAATGGCAAGGTTACCTGAATACATAATACTGTGCTGGTATAAGAATGATCGACGAAAGCACTACCTATACCTACCCATTAGTGCTGTAGTTCGAAATCCAAAGTCCTGGTTAGGGCCCTGTTTCATAAAACTTGTTATCAATAGCAAGTTGCAATAACTGTTATAAGCTAGTGAAATCCTTGCATCTGATTGGCTGAGAGCAGATTTGTCACAGAAATGTGGCAGTTGTTAATGATAACAAGTTTTATGAAACGGGGCTTTGGTCTGCCTCGTTAACTTCTAAAATTCTATGTTAGCCTCTGAACGGGTCCAGTAATTTGTTGAGAAATCACAGTTAAATCCATCATCAAATTTAGACATTAGTTACCAGTAATTTCTGTTCTTTCTCTCAGAGGGCTTTCCTCAACAGATCATAATACTCCAAGCATTCTATGTTAGCCTCTGAACGGGTCCATTTACATTCATTTATATACAGAAGGAAACATTTTAAAGAAATAATCAAGCTATATACATGATATAGCATACTACTTCACCAGACTGACCTACTCATTAAGAACTAAGATTAGATCACAATTTAATGATATACACTACAACTAAACCCATTTCTAACTTGAACCCTAGACTAAGCATTTCACATAAAGTGAATCCTCATCAGAAACCTGATCCTGAGCCTAACCTTAAAACCCTGGTTCTATGGCTCATATTTTCTTTTCTTGGGGTGGGGGGGGGAGAGAAATCTTGGCCTTTATTGCATAGAAAGTACTTGATTAAAAAAAATTATTATTACAACTACTTACTTTCAAATTATTGTCCACACCCCCCCCCCCCCATGGTCAGTCAAGTATATGTATGTATGCCACAGCATTCAAAGTTCAAACTTTTCATGCAGTCAACCTTTATCTTTTATGTTGAAAGGGAATGTTCAGACCAGCACGAGAGAAAGTACCAGTTCAGTGAAAGAAATGTTCACGATTAAAGGCCCCCTCACACCTGACCGAATGGAGGCGGACGAAGGGTGACGAATGGGAAAAATGCACGAAATGCACGCGAATTCAACGAATTCAAATAAAATTTCCGTCAAATCATGCGATCAGTAACTATTGTCAAATTTTATCAACGAACGGTAAGCGAAGGATAAATATGACATGCGAAGGATATCGATTTTTCGGTTCACCTCTTTGAGTAAATTGCAGCCGAAGGCGAGCGAAGGGTTGATATAACCCAATAAGACGAACGAACAGTGAGCAATGGTTTGATATGGCGTGCGATTAGAAACGAAGACGAGGGAATAGATCGGGCGTTTGTCATCGTGTTGCTTCGTTAAGGGTTCTTTCGAGATCGGTCCACTTTGGCCAAAGCCCGATGAGGGACTATGCGCGACAATAACACACGAACGATAAACGAACGATTACCGCAGACTAAATAAGAGATGCGAATTCAAACAGATGACCAACGATTTTTCAATTCGTCGGGAAATTTTAAACATGTTCAAAATTTCCGCGCGAATTTGAATAATCGCAGCTGTTAGTTCAGAAGGTGTACGAACCCAAACACGAAGGGTAAATATGATTTACTATCAGTTACCATTGAAAACGATTTAAAAAAAAATGCCTTTCGCCAGCCATCGCAAGGCATATTTCAGGCAATTCGGTTAGGTGTGAGGGGGCCTTAAACACCTCAAAGAAAGAATCTCTTGTGAAACATCTCCACGTCACAGGTCTCACAGGGTGAGCTTCTTGTAGCGGTTGATGAAAGTGTCCACATCAAATTTGCGCTTGCAGCCGTTGAAGTTCATGTAGCGGATCTTGCCAAACACCGGCCGTTCAGCCCAACCCTGGTCATGGATCCCACAAATAGACCACATACAACCTGGATAAACATAAACATTGTAGAATATGAACAGGAAGGTGTAACATAAAAAATATAATCAATCTTACGACTGATATCAATTGTAAGTCTATGGCAAACCATGTACTAAGAGATACAATTGATTGTAAGATTGATTCTATCTCTTTATGTTACACACCCCAGATAACATAATACGAATCATAGAAGACACACAAAAAAATGTGAGGGATGTAAAATGGGTAAAACATAAATAACAATGTAGGACAGGGATTGTAACTTTGTTAGAAGGAATGTTAGAATATGTGAAAACTGCAGAATATGAATAAGAATCTAAGATAAAAATACCGGAAGTAGAACAAAACTAATGATTTTGATATGAATTGTAAAATACAGATAATAATATAAGCTTAAGAATTGAAGTACAAGAATAATGCCAAGATAAAAAATTGCAGACCAAAAATAAAGATATTGAAAAAAGGGTCCTTCTAAAAAAATTTCTCTATTCTTTCTAGCTCCCACTGATCTCTCTCTCTCTGTCTCTCTCCCCCTCTCTGTCTCTCTTCATTTTCTCCCTCTCTCTATTCTTTCTTGGTCTGTCTCTCTCTCTCCCTTTTTCTCTTCTTTTTCTCTCCATCTCTTATTTTTGTCTCTCTCTCTCCCTCTCTCCCTCTCTTCACTTTCTCTTTATATCTCTTCTTTCTTGGTTTCTCTCTCTCTCTCTCTCTCTCTCTCTCTCTCTCTCTCTCTTTTCTCTTACTCATTCCCTCACTCTTTCCTTAGAACTTTCTCTCTACTCTACAAGGAGAGGAAATGACATATCCTCAGAGCTTGTCTACCCCAGGATGAATGATACTGACCTACATAGCCATTGGGGTCGCGACCGTCCAGGGAGTAGCGGTCGTTGAGGTAGATGGCAATCTCCAGGGCTTCCTCTGGCGATGCGGTCCATTCAAGGATTTTCTTAGCCCAGTACATACGCAGGAAGCCATGCATCTTGCCCTCAAGAACCATCTGTTTCTATAGTTAGAGAGAGAGAGAGAGAAAAAGAAAAATTATATGCATTACATAATACACTTCTTCTTCAAATTGGCAACACCTGTATTTTTCTTTTATTGCTACATGTATATTTTTTGTACAAAAAGTCATGTATCTGTAATGAATATAAATTGACAGAAAGTTTGTTGAAAAATTAAAAAACTGCCAATTTTCTTGGATAAACAGTGATTTCAAACTTTTCATTGTACTGCTAATTAAAGGATTTTAGTGCTTATTTTCTTCTGGAAAATTTTCAGCATCAAACAACAAATACTTATGCAACCAAAATGGGCATAGTATGTGTAGATATTTTTCATTCTTCTGATCATACATTTAGTATTCTTTTTAGGGCTGCAATTCAAACGTTATTAGACCAAACCACAAAATGTGGACTCACCATCACAAATGGGTGAATGTACTTTGTACAATAAAAGTGTATAAAAAGACTGTCTTCAAAAAATTTAACACTGCCTTCATAGACAGGTGGTTTTTTTTTTGTACAGGAAGTTGCTTGACCAGGTAAATGTGAACAAACCCATGCAATGTTACCCTCAAGAACTATCAATTTACTAAAAAAAGATCATTATTTGATCATCTCTGCTTTCTTGAAACAGCAATAATGTTTCTTTTGCACAATATTGCAGGGGGAAAAGAGAGGTAAAGGAAATAGACAATACTACACATGATAATATACTTTTTTGCTCACCTGGATCTATTTGAAATGAGGATTGGGGGGGGGGGGGTGTTATGCTCTTTGTTTACTTAATTTTCCCATCTGTTTACATGATGGGTTAAAACAAGAGAGAGACTGGAGAGTTCAGATAATTCCACAATGTAGATCAGCTGTGCCCTCAAAATTTAGAAATGAATGATTTTTTTTTTTTTTTGCACAGTTTTTAAGGGAAGTTCACAGAGGAATCGAGACATATTAAGTCAAATGAAAGAGGCAGATCAGTGCACGTTTCAGAAAAATTCCATAGAAGGTAGAGAAATTATAAATTTTACAAACTGTAATCAATCAAACGAAGACAGCTCCTTAAGCACTGCTCCCACTTGTTCTGTTCTACAGAGTTTCACAACTTCATACATTTTACAAATAAAATAATCTTATTACATTGTCTGTTCGGAGCCAGAAAGGTGTTAATTTATATCATTTTATACAGTCTTATTGCCCTTCTGTCTCCATATAGATAATATATGCCCTATACAGGATTCATACACTTACACTTTTTCAAAATTCCATGACTTTCAAGGCCAGAAAAATGCAAATTTCCATGACTGATCGATCACATGAGATGCAAAACTTACATAAAAAGCACGCTGATTAAAAGAGTAACAAAGCTGATCTGAGTACCATGAATGCAGGGCCGGCCCAAGCGAGAATTTATCAACATTAAAAATATCTTAAATTGAATGATTTTCCATGACTTTCCAGAAGAAAGTGACAAATTCCCCGACTTTCCCTGACTTTTTGCTCCTGGAAAAAAAGAATTTCTAATTCCCTGACTTTCCAGAAATTCTCTGATCTGACCCGTATGAACCCTGTATATATTACATGATGCATGTTTTTACACCTATCCCTCCATGAAAAGAACCTATTTCTTCATTAATCAATGTCTGTGGGAATCTGCAGAATTCTGTAGCCAACAGGCCTACATCACTTACAGGAATGGGGTCAGTTCTGTAATAAGTCTATGGGAATTCAAATGAAGAATTCATCAATGGGTTAACAATCACAGAAATGAAAATTCATGGAATTTCCAGTATGGGCAAGGGTTGGGAGAGAGAAAGAGAGAGAAGAAGAGATAGAGAAAGATTGATGGGAGAGAAAACTGGGAAAGAGAAAGAGAAGAAAGAGACAAAACTGGGGGGGGGGGGAAATATATTAATCAAGATAGAGAAAGACAAAGAGATTTCTAAAATTTAAATAAAAACAAAGAGACAAAGAAAAAGGAGGAGATATGATGACCTAGGAACAAAGGACCACTTATTATCATTCTTAAGTCCCTATCTCCCACGCATACATATCTACTTGAATAACAGGAAGAAAGAGAAAAGAAGAATTAGCACTCCTCCGGTCCATTGTCTTCCTCTCAAGTCTACCCTAAACCCCAAGGACCCCTAGTCCCCCCCCCCCCCGATCATATCCCGACCAAAAGCATACCCACTCCCCATTTCCTCTCTCTAAAATTCCTCTGACAGACTGTATGACATGCGCTTCAGAGAAAACTGCCCTGCAGTGAATTTCTAACACTATCTGAATTCAAACTTTAATCTTGGACCAAGTAATATGCCTATTCCTAACTTAACCCTAGCCCCCATCCCGACCCATACCCTAATCCTACTGGGAATAGTAACTCTTTTTGCCTAACCCTAACCTTAACCAAAGAAAACTAAAATTTCCAGATGAATGCCCCAGACCCTTATCCTAACCTCAACACATACCCTAATCCTAAACTGGAAATTGTATTTCTGCCTAACCCTAACATTAACCACAGGAAAATGAATTTAAAGATTAATGCCCCAAACTCTTAGCATAACCCTAACCTTTACCCTAATCCTAACTCTAGAAAGTGTAAATCTTTCTGTCTAACCCTAAATTTAACCACAAAAAACTAAAAGTTTCAGACCAATGCCCCAAACCCTTAACATTACCCTAACCCTTACCCTAACGCTAACTCTAGAAATTGTACCTCTTTCTGCCTAACCCTATAATACCCCTCACCACAGAAAACTAAAAGTAACAGATCAATGCCCAATCCTCTTAACCTTACCCTATAATTCTTACCCTAAACTTGACATGACTTAAACTCAATCAGAACGAAATCCCTATGCTGGTATCTTTGATGAAACTATTTCCAGAGAAATAACTCGCGTCAAATTTCAGATCATCCTCCAAAGCGCTCCAACATATGATCCTATGACAATTGCTCCCGGCTTTATTTCGTCAAAGATTCAAGGTGAGGGTTGGGTTTAGAAATGGGTTTTATGTAAGGTTTAGGGTTAGGGTTAGGGTTAGGTAAAATTGTTAAGTCTTAAGTCGAAGTGGGCATTTTGTTTATGTACAAAAATGATGCAGAGTAAATGTTGCTGGAACACATGTATTAAAACCTCCTACACTAATTCGTAAAACTGCTGTAGTCACAGAGGATGACAGTGTCTGACAAAGATGTAATGACTTAATCCTTGGCGAGACTTGCGTCATTACCACATTCCTTCATGATGGTCAGCCAAGGGGGTCCAGTCATTCAATTATTATGTAATTTGACAAGTAAGCTATACTAACTGACCATTAAACCAACTGTAGATACTGTTTAGTCTAAAGTGAGGCTATGGGGGGAAATACTGTTCATAAAGTCAATGGCCTTTAATCATGAATGTTGACAGTGGCGTAAGGAGCGAAAACTGGGGGGGGGGGGGGTAAGTTACACCAAAGTGAGGAAAAACTCAGGAAAATCATGTCATTTCAGTAACATTCGTAAATTATTGGTATTGAATTAGAAATAAACGTTTGAATTATATTTGGGGGCAACTCCCCTCCCCCCAATCAGTATGCCAGTGAATGACTATTTTCAATCATGGTTTACAGTATCTTCATGCATTGCTTTGCTTTATTCTACAATTGAATCCTGAAAGAGCTATTGAAATAGATTTGCAGTATTAAGTGGCAACATATGCCACTCAGTAAAATGGAATAGTTTTTAGTATTTTAGTTTATTCATATTCCACAAATTTTTCAAGTACATATCAAACATTTATATTCATTTAAGAAGAGAGGAAATACAATGTATAATAATATACAGATTGTGATCTATATCAACAAGACAATGGAAAAAATTGGAGGGGGTTATTGAGAAGCTTAGCTTGTAAGATGTAGACCCGATGATGATACCCCCCCCCAAAAAAAAAAAAAAAAAAAAAAAAAAAAAAACCATTATAAATGCATAATGTGATTAAACCAAAAACCATTTGGCTGCTAAAGCTTGTGTGAGTATATAAGGGTTAAAAGAGGAAAAGAAGAAATCAATTGCAATCATATGTGATATTCCAGATCATTTTTATCCTACAAACAAAATGGTAGTCTGAGAAAACCAACAACTACATACATTGTGTATATATTAAAGAGGTACATTTTGACTCACCCCCTTCCTAATCCACGAGTTCCTCCCCCCCCCCCCCCCCCAAAAAAAAAAAAAAAAAAAAAAAAAAAAAAATTACCATCTTTCCATTCTCTTTTCCAAATCTGAATTCAAATTATTGCAATGATGCCCTGGCATCATTTTGACTATTACTATTTGGTTCTGATGTTTTATATGGAAATCTATGGAGTTGCTTCCTCTTTATATGTCTATATCTCAGAAATTGGGGGGTCCTGTGATCCTAATTTCTTCATCATCATGTAAAGCACACAAACAAGTAGCCCAAATTGAGAATAAGTCAATTGTGAAAAAAAAAAATCAGAGTTCCTTCCTTTTGTCATTGAAAAGCAGCACTGTTTTCTCAAACAACACACTTTATGGAACACAGGGCAGCTTTTTATGAAACCGTCATAAGTTTAAGTTCATGAACATCCCATTTAAACGTGTGTTAACTCTACAACACACGTTTCAATGGGATGTCCAAGAAGTTAGACTTATGATGGTTTCATGAAACGGCCCCCAGATTGTCTTGATGCTAATGACAACCAACACATGCTTGAAATGTGAATTCCTTTCTGACACATAAACAAAAGAAAAGAAAAAAAAAAGAAAAATGAAAAAATGGTCTTCACCAAAATTCTCAATTACCAGCATTAAACTTCTCTTTAATGATCATTTTTTTGTGGTTTCAACTCTTTTTGTCTTTTTTCCTCTCCTGGCAAGATCAGCCGGTGATAGTGACTCATTAACCAATGAGTGAGCCTCGACCTGGGAGCTTCTTAACGACACTGAGACCCTTTTTCCTTCCTTCAATAGATACGTCCCCACTAGCCCAAACAAGCTCAAGCTTAGATATGAGACCAATCAGGGCCATGTTTCTCACACAGCATGTGTATTTTGTCCATCCACTTCATTCAAAAGGGAAGACATAATGTCTTCAGTGGACGTGGTGGCTCAGCAGTACAGCAGTGGTCTCATATATCCAGAAGATCACCAGTTGAGACCAAGTCAATGTTCAATTGCCTTTCTTGGCCACGTTTCATAAAACTTGTTATCAGTAACAACTGCCAAAATTCTATGCAAGGATTTCAGTAGCTTATAACAGTGTACAACTTGTTAATGATAACAAGTTTTATGAAAAGGGGCCCAGGTAAAGCAGTGGAGTGGACACCATCAGAGCTCTGACTGTTTCCTTTCAAGCTTACATATTAAGCAAATAATCACCGTTGGTGAAGGTGATGGACAAACTATCACTTGCAATTAACATACAGGTGAAAATGCAAGCTCTATGCATCTTTCATAAGAATAAGCGCCTGGTAGGCTAATTCCTTGGATCAGAACTAGTGGACTATTTAAATACTTGGGCTAATGATGACAAACCTTGTCATATCGGGAATGGACTACCTTCTGCTTACGAGCTTTGTCATCTGAAACGGTGGATTTCTATTGTGCAGGGAGTCTGAAGAGAGGAATGACGGTGACATGACGGAAACTTTCTAAAAAAAAAGTTCAGGAGAATATTCTAAATGTGCTGGTTTGCTACATGAATGAATATCTGATAATCCAACATACACAGCCTTTCATTTATCAAATAATGTTATAATTTCAATAAACTTTATCAAATGTCATTCTCTCCAGAAATTCTACAGTCCTATATCATCACAATGTATCTTTTGTTTATGAATGCTAATTGTAGTACAATCAGCGATTTGGCACAAGGTTGCAGAGGATTTTCACTTAATAAACCATTTTTTACACTAAATAAATTCATTACTCTATTCTAAAATACATATTTCTGCATTGCAATCTCTTGATTTTGGTAATCATACTTGTAATAAATAATATTAGATATTTTTTAGCACTTATACTGACCATGAAAGGTGTTAAAGGCACTCCAACACAGACAATCTCTTTACAGTAAAATACTTTATAAATTTCAACCTCTCTTCCCATAGCGCCCTCTTTTTTGGTAGCTTTTGCTGTTCTATCCTGATGGCAAATTACTGTACATTTCCACCTTTATGACAATTGGAGTACAGATTACATTTTGGTAGCATTAATTCTGTTGCTGCTGCTACTACTAATGCTTTTATCAATGTATCTAAATTTAATCCATACTCATACCAAAACTAAAACTACTTTTGCAACTGCATTGCGCTATGATTACACTACTGAGCTTAAGAATATCAGCTTGGGATCATTCATGCAGCAAGTCGAAACATGACCTCAACTGCTGCTATGATAGGGATGCGAACTCATATGTTACAAAGGAGTAAATGGTATAGTGTACAGTGTCAGGAAACAAAATGAAGAAGTGGTGATATCCTTTGAATCAGAATCCCAGGGGGGGGGGGGTCACTTCCATTGAAGAGTGGACAGCATCCGTGAGAAAAAAAATGCGGAAAAAGGGTATTTTTCAGGGGTAGGCGCGGAACGCCCGGAACGCGAATAGAGTGTCAAAAACGCCTAAAAATGAAAAAAAGCCCCCTAAGTCACGATAATCTAAAACGCGAAAAGGGTATGTAATTTGCACCGACTGCGAGACCGACTGTAACAAGACCCGTAAACGGAAAATCCTATATAACGCCTGTGTAAAACATAATGAGACAGTGAATTATCTCGAGATAAAAACGGCTCCAAACTTTCAATGGACCCCACTAACACTCTCAAGATATGAAAATGGGAATATCCTCGTTTAGGGTGAGCAAATCTGGGACATCTGCACAAATCCGTGTTTAGGGTGTCCTAGTGGCCTGCCCATGAATCCTCGTTTAGGGTGCTTTTTTTAGGACGATTCTCGCGGATGCTGTCCACTCTTCAATGGAAGTGACCCCCCCAGGATCTGAATAAATGAGCAGGGGTTTTGATCCTCCCATTGCCTGCCGTTTGTAACGTCTAAGCCCCTGATGGTGCTAAACGTATGAATCAGACAGCGAGCGATCTTGTCAAAATCTAGGGAATCTCATTGTCATGATATTTGCCAGTCATGGTAAGGGTGCAAGGAGGCATTGCCTGTGCTTCAAGGTGTCATTCAAACAATGCATGAGTATTTCCGAGTTGTTTCTGAGTAAAGGAATCTTACCATTTTTAAACTTCAAGTCAAAAGACATGCTTAAAGGAATTCTTTCATTCCCATATGGTTAGTATGGGAGTCATTGGCTTCAGCAGACAAGTTACAGATAAAAATCTCATCACCTGATACAGTGGATTTCTCCCTTGCAGCATGGATCTTATGACAACTCATAAGATCCATGCTTGCAGGAAGTGTAACAAGAAGAATAATGATAGTGGCATGGTGGAAACTTTCCCCCATAAGTTCAGAATTTTCTCCATGTACAGCAGGTTTACTACATGAACGAATGTCATGATAAAGTGTGCAGTCTCTCGTCTTTACATTTCAGTACAACAACTTTTATCATAAATTTCAGAACTACAGTGCATCAGCTTCTATAGTTCTGCCAATGATTCATAAATTTGGAAAATGTAATTAAACTTTATTTCTACCCTCTAAACATTATTATTTTGGTAGCTTTTACTATTAAGCCTTTTTTGGAACAAGATTCAAATTGTGTTAACCCAATGCCTACAAGAGCCTTTCATTTTGATATGGATAATACAGGAATCCCTGGTTCCAGTAGATGATTGGTTAAATATATACATCAGCTCATAGTCTTAGATCATCACATCAGTATCTTCTTAATATCCCTAAGATGCGAGTAGCCTGGTGCAAAGGCTTTCTCAGCTGCAGCACCCTCTCTTTGGAATAATTTACCAATGGCTTTGAGAATCATACCATCTTTAGAAACCTTTAAATCCAAGCTGAAAACCTATTTCTTTTAACAATACTGGTACTAGACACTTTGACACCCATCCAAACCCTCTTATGTTTTCTTTTTTTCTTGTGCGCTTTGGAATAGAATATTTCTAGATAGACGGTGCCTTACAAATGCCAATTATTATCGTTATTAAATGTAAAAACCCATCACACTTGTTCCCATATGTTAGATCAACAAATATTTTTTCCATGAGTATGATTTGGCCTCTTTCCCATGCTATGACTCCTCCTAAATTCCTGGTATTCAGGCTTGCCGCACAATATGGGGGATTTCAATTCCTCCTAGTCATCACTGGGCTTGTACACCATCAGAATTTGCCACAGAGCTTCATGTTAAAGGTCTCATTCAGAGGCACCAAAGAAGTACAAATCACTGTAAACCAACTCACAACAGAATTCTCAAAATCCTATAGAGTTTACACAGGGAACACCTGGTTCATATAGGCAACAAGTAGTATGTGAAGCTTGAGTTCTGGGAAAGGTGAAAAATAATTTGTGAGCTTTTTCATTCTTTCCAGGTCAGTCAGGAAGAATATTAAAGTAAAGATATGCCCTAGAAAAGGATTGATCTTCAAATTGGAAATAATCTTGACAAGAAAAAGCTGGAAAGTCTGGGGGTAACATTCAAATCTCACACTAGACACCTGTCTTTATCTATCCCAGTTACTTTTAAACAGTTTGTTTCATATTATGATTGCAGAACTCCAGTTTGTGATCTTACTAAACATTGGTACTGTAAAAACAAAATCATCACTGGCTTTAAAGAAAGATGACAGATGAAACATGAAAGGGGAAAAACAAGGGTGATAGGTTAAAGGAATAGAACATGAAAGAGGGAAATACAGTGTAATATGTATGAGAGAAAGAAAGAAAGAGAGAGAGGAGGAAGAGGGGAAAGAGGGAAGTAGGTAGAGAGAGAGCATGTAGGAGTGAGAGAGAGGGATGGAGAGAGAGTGAGGAAAACCAATTTGTAGCAAGAGAGAGGGAGAGAACAAGAGAGATGTGTTTTTTCTCATGCATTTATGAATTCACAAGTAAAGTTAAGAGCTGTGTGACCAAAACAGAAGGCAGTGTTGTGATTGCAATCAACATAATACAAGCTAGAATAAAAGCACAAAAATGCACAGAAAAGAGATGCAAAGAAACCACAATTAAGAAGATGGAGAAAAAAGAATGACAAAGCACAAAATGAGGTTTTAAAAAAAAGCTCTTAAATGTACTTGACAAAGCTTATCAGGTTCCACTTCCTTTTGAATTTAGAGAGAAGACTATCAACTGTAAAAGTTCATTCATAAAAGAATCAGATAGTTATGTAGAAAATACAAGAGAAAGAGAGAAAGAGAGAGAGAGAGAGAGAAAGAGAGAGAGAGAGAGAAACATGCACAGTGTACATGTACATCTATATGTGTGTGTGTGAGAGAGAGAGAGAGAGAGAGAGTATAAAGAAAAGATAATGCTGGATAAAGAAAGATCCTCTTCCAACTGAATTTGAAAGAACACTATAAAAGTATAAAACTTTACTCAACTTAACTCAAACATGAGATTGTAGGAAAGACATACAAGACAGTGACAGAGAGAGAGAGAGAGAAAGAAAGACAGGCAGACAGATGGACAGAGAAAGAAGAAAAGAAAGAGAGAGTATTACAAATTGAAAAAAAAGCTGAGATAATTTCAAAAATTCTGAAGTAATCCCAATGTTCATTTGTAAGGGGTAAATTTCATTGCCCTATGTTACGGAACAAGTCTTTTCTTTTTCTAGTTTACATAATATGTAAACTATACAGGGTAAAAAATACCTTTTTTTTCCTACAAGAGCTATTCTCTGAAAAAAATAAGTTCCCATCAAAAACTTTACAAGAGCTATCTCTAGGCCCAAGGGAGCTAAGATGAATTGCTGATATCCCAATCTTCTTCTTACACGTCCTCTGAGGTCACCATTCACAAATTTATTGCTCATTTTCAGAGCTGAGGAGAGGGCAACTCTGAAGAAAAATAATTGGGTTTTAAGGATTTTAAGGGGCTATTTAAGCTTAGCCAAGGGTGAAATCACCTGTTGCCCCCAGGTTTTTTTTACCCTGAAACCATGTATAAACATAACATAATTATAATTAACATTTTATGATGTAAACTATATTTTCTATGTAAACTATATATATAATATATACAGTTTAAAAAATCATGTAAACTATATTTTCTAATATACATAATATGTAAATTATGTACATGTATATATAATATGTAAACTATATATTATACTCTGATAAAAGAACAAAGTAATACTATTCAAAAGATGGGGCTATCCATTAAAAAAAGGAGCAGGATAAGGGGAGACAAAAAAACAAAGGAATTTTAGTTCCTTTCATGAACCCAGGTGACAATTCAAATTTAAGACAGGAAGTTGCAACAATTTGTGACTCCTCTGAGTGACGGCCACGGTCAAGCAAAGCATCATGGGTAAACAGGAACAAGAGAGCGCCATGGACTTGGACTTAACAGGAGATGAAAACAGGAACTGGTAATTATCGACAATATCTCCTGTCATTCCTTTGGCCTGAATAAACAAGAGTCTTAGTGGGGGAAGGTGATTACTGCCAATGACAGTGAATAGGTGGGACTGTAGATTGCATCTTTATATGCATGGGAATGGAGGAGTGATGAGCTGTTCAGAGAGATTCATTCGAATGCAGCTCTAAAACACGATAAGAAAAACTTCTGAAAAGAAAATAAACCCCAAACCATTCAACAACCCTCTGCATTACCTGATGAGATGTGTTAACATTATATAACTTATTGCATAACAGACAATAATAATGACTGACAATATTAGTAAAAAAATTTCTTCAAAACTTAGTATGTACATTTTAGTGGATAAAAGCATTCACAGGGTCTTTTGGGATACATCAAAATCACTTTATGATTACATTTTCAATACCTTCTGTTACCTTTCCTATGGTTAAATAACAGCTACCATGATTTTTTTGTACAGATATATATGTAACTTTATGTACTTTATGTTTAAAAGAAAAAAAAAAGAACAGACCATTGATGCATTTCAATGAATTTCAATAAATAAAATGTAACACATGATATGGTATTTGCAGGCAATACAAATGAAATAACTGGAGTTGATTTCTTGAAAGTCTTCATGAGAGTGCTCAACAAGAGATGTATGTACTGTGCCATGATAATATGAGATAGTCTGTTCAAGGCTCAATCCCAGTAAATCGCCTCAATTTCGGTAAAACCTGTTGCCTCACTTCAGAGCAATGAAGGGAAAGAAACAAACATTGAGATGTCTTGAAGACCTTTTAGTTTTATAGGTAATATTCATGAGTAATTTATGACATAAGGTTGGTCACGGATACCATGATATTTTTATACCAATGACATTTGATAAGGTCAGGTAGCCAAAAATAGCCTGTCGCAAGATTAATATTTCATTAATAAAAACTTGTTTTATCTACAACTTTCTCTGTAATCTACTGATTCATTTCTCAAAATGGTAATACATATACAACCAATTGTAAACACAAGAATTATGTCAGAGAGATTATTCTTATGAGATTTTACAAATCAAACTTTGTTGCTAAATATCATGCAATTTACGTTACCAGAACAGTACTTGAAGGATAGAAACATAATACCATGAAAAGCAGCACAATTGGTACAGATCACTTCCACTTCATTACAATTTTCTACTCCTGCACTCATGTATTCCAACAATGGAAAATTTTATTTTAATGAGTAACCTAATGATTTAGATATCTAATTTGTTTTTTCAGGGTTGAAACATACGTAACCGCTCTTTCATGCCTCAGCGGAATGACGTGTAGCCACAAAGAGGTTTGTTTGAATAGTCTTCAAATACGGTACAACTTGACAAACAGGAGGATAAAAATATGACCAACAGTTTTCCAGCACGCAGTGTCAAAACTTGATATGAAATTTACGTTACGTAACATACGGTCATTTTGTACCTCTGGACTATTTTCTGATACAGTAAAGCCTTTTTGTTTTCGAAAAGGCAAAAAGCTTACACGCCATAACATCACAGGCTCCTCAGTATTCATTTCTGTTAATAAATTGCCTTCAGTGATGTTCTTCATGTAGTTTTACTAAAGACAAAAGTAAGCTAGTAGGGTTTTACCTCTGATCTTAGCTAAGAATGTAACATTTTACTAAAGACAAAAGTAAGCTAGTAGGGTTTTACCTCTGATCTTAGCTAAGAATGTAACATTGACATCAGCTGTGACATCAATTAATATTTAAAGAATATATTTCTGGTATATCATTATGTATGAATATGTCCATTTCAACAAAAATTTGAGTTATAGCCTATATGATAAAAAATGTAACGTATGTTTCACTTTGGCGACTTGTGAACATAATTTTCATATCAGATTGATAGGTTGATACATTACTAATCCTTCTATAATTGTAAGATAAATGTTTGCTGGATACTTTGTGGGGTGGTAGTCAGGTTACACCTGATAATTTGTGAAATGAATATAAACAAATTTAGTTTCACGATTAAGAACCCCTTGCTGTTTTTTCACAGTAACATAAGTTTTATTTCACTACATATGAATCTATTTACGAAAATGATTTTGTTATAAGTATTATCAAATGCAACAGAACTTTTACACTGTGATAAGGATGAACCTAACGGACAGTTTTGTAACTTTTAAAATTCATAAATGAAACTTGATAGTATGAATTTAGTTTCTACATTTACCAAAATCACAGATAACGTAGGTTACAATACTCTTTTCAGAGATTTATTCTTAATTTTGTATATTCCTTTAAAGAATTTTGTTCCACATTAGTGATATATTAAAATGTATACTGGGAAATGTTTATGTAACCATTTATGCAGATTGTTTCCTACATGTGTATAGTTGCTGGCGATTCACAAACTTTATACCCGGATTTTTGAGAATTAACTAGTTTTATTGCCAAATATTAACACTTCCATAAAAATTACACAGGGCTGCAGTCAATCTCAATCTGTTCTTTGTTTTTTGTTTTTTGTTTACTTTATGAGCTTTGTAAGAGACTTATAATCTTATTTATTCAAATACTTTTTTAAAAGTTAAAAGTAATATCTTGATCTTGCAATTTAAAGTTTACTGGATACAAGAGATCAACTTAGAACTAGCGATTGATGGGGGAAAACGTTCTTATTTAAAATTACTTTATTTCATTACCATCAGTGAACTTTTTCTCTTTTATACTAGTTTCAAACATGAAAACAAAAATAAGATCCTCCCTTGCTTATAATTACCAGAATGCACTCAAGGTCTTTCAAAGACAGCAAAGTATTTTAAGCATTTGAATATTATTCATTATTTCTTGATGTCAGAATGTGAGGTGAATTAATGTTTTTTGGAAGAAAATCTTTATTTGCCATTAGGCCTTCATCTGATCAGTAAAATTTATAGCTGGGTTGTGTTTTTCATAATCGTCCAGGCTGTATTAGTTGTCTTAATTCTAGGTGAATAATGAAACTTACGTTACTGTCATAGTCACGACTTTTACATGCAATATGTTCAGATTTTTAAAGGACAAAAATGCAGACATTAAAGGCATTGGTTAACATTGTTATGATTTTAAAAAATCTTGTTTTGTTACTTGAAAATGGGACAAACATAAGGGTTATAGTGTAAAAATACCAGTCTGAAAGTTTCAAAGTATAATATCCACAGCAAGTATTTTCAAATATAAAAAATGTGAACCAATGTTTGAAAAATATACGAGGGTCGGTTGCACAGAATAGACTTAAGGAGTGCGCATGCGCGTATGACTCACCTTACCGTACTGTGTGTATTGGCGTATCACGCGGTGGGAGGCACTTAACAGCATTTTCAAATTCAAGCAAAGTAGTCCTCTTAGTGATTGTCTCGTGAGACAAAGGATAATAAAATTGCTGTTTGCGTCTAACTTACACTTTTTCATTCCAAATTATGGTTGGTTTCAGGGTTTTTGAGTACAAATACAAGTACTCATACACATGTTTCATCTTAGTTTGAGAATTTTTTAAATCAGCTACTCACAAAGTTAGCCAATGCCTTTAAGATATCATACAGCGCTATCATCAAGTATGGTATCATCAAGTATGATTTTGTAGCGATTATGATAAACCTTCAAAATGTGGAATTTTGACAACTTGATGTGCTATCTCACAAGGAAGCTGTTCGTATTTTGTACTTGTGTGTGCATCCCTCTTCACATACTTTTCCCTTTAGTGTTTCGAAGATTATATAAGATCCGATTAAGAAACATACATTACATCAAGTATGAAACTTACGTTACCACTATTCTAATATGATTTTCCTTCTTTTACAAATGTTTGCATTCTCAATCAATCAATTTACAAACGATTCATAAGCATCTAGATAGATTTTCAGCCTTTCGAATAAGACATGGTCAATGTCTAGAGGTTTAATCAAAACGGAAATATATCATCCTATACAGATATGATTCGCTACATATTTTCCAAAGGCATAACTGTCTTTTATTTAAATACTTCAAAGGATTGCCAGTCACGAGTAAGAAAAGCATTATAATCATTCTGATTAGGAAATTACAACGAATCAAGGTAAAACAAAAAATTGAATTTGCAGATTCATTTAAGATACATGACTTTTTGTAAGAAAATTTAGCAATAAAAGAAAAATACTAGTGTTGCCAATTTGAAGAAGAAAAACTGATCAAATAACACTCCAATTAATTCCTGCAATGAATGGGTCAAGATATCATGATAATAGAATACAAGACTGCCGAAACCAAAGTAATATTCGTCAACAATAAAATCCACATTTGGAGAAATGACATGAATTTTATGTACTCAGGAAACATAAGTTTAACCTTAGGAATCAAAATTGCACTTGGGCATTTCCCAACCTAGAAATTTGTTAACAAAAGCTGCAAATGGACAAAAAACAAAAATTTCCAGACAACAAAAATAACTTGAAGTATAATTAACCCATTTGTGACAGGAATTATTTAAAGCCTAATTTGATCAGCTTTTATTCTTCAAATTGGCAACACCAACATTTTTGTTTTATTGCTACATTTTATTTATAAAATGTCATGTATCAGAAATGAATATAAATTGACAGAAATTATGATAAGTAAAAAAGTTGCCAATTTGCAGGGGAAAATAGTGATTTTAAACTTTCTATCACATTGCCAATTTAAAGATTTTAATGCTTATTTTCCTTTTAAAAATTTTCAGCATCGAACAATGAATATTGATGCAACCAAAATGGGCACAGTTTGTGTAGAATTTTTTGCTCTTTCTGCTCATGTATTTGGTATGATTTTTAGGGCTTTGCATTAAAAGATATTAGGCCAAACCACAAAATGTGGACCTCTGTCACAAATGGGTTAAATTGAAACTGGAACAACTAACATTTGAGCTAATATAACTGCAATATAAACTTTGAGCAACCAAAATTAAACACTGAACTCATGTTCTACCATTTGAACATTTGAACTTCCTGCAGCTCTCCATGAAATTTATGCTAAGGCCAAAGCTGAACTCTTCGCTTTTTACAATAACGAATTGGGGTAATCTAGACAAGTCATGAAAAGTCAAGAACTTTTTTGAATAGAACTGTACCATAATGCTTACTTTTCATCCCCTGTTTTGCTTATGCAGCACAAAGCACAATCAATAGTCCCAAACTTGAGGTGAAAAGAAATAAGTTTTTTATGCCTTTGGGCAATGGCAGACTATTGTAAGCTATATTGGGCGTTAAGCAACCACCATGATACTCAATAAGAAGCACGATTGTTCATTTCAGAAGTTCAACACCAGGTCCAGGTCCTTATTTCATTTTAATACTTTAATACTGTTCAAGTTACCTTGGTAACTTAAAATAATTGTTTTTTATTACTCCAAATACAGTTCTTGAATATAGAGTACATTCTAATGTCTTTACATTTCAAATGTATGTTCCTTTTCATCCCTTTGTATGTTTCCGTCACATTTAACAGTATTTGTCCACTCTGAATACCATTGCAATATCTAAAAATGAAATAGCGTCCAAACCTTCTTGCAATTAAAATACCGGTAGTACAGTCAAACCTGCTTTAGTGAGCACCTGTATAGAAAGACAACCTGCCTATAAAGACTAATATTCTTGTTTTCCTTGAATAATATTTCCCATTGAAATGTGTATTACAGAAACCTGCAGGTAAAGACCACCTGCTCATAAAGACTGCTTTTCTTGTCTCCATTGAATGGTCTTTATATACAGATTTTACTGTGCCTCTCTAGTTACCTTTTTATCAATAATAATAACAAATAATAATAATAATTGCAAATTTATATTTGCGCAATTTCTATAAGAATATACTCAACTGCGCATAACAATACATAGTAAAAATAGGAAGAGCAATACCAGGAATAACATACATGTAAATGAACATAAATGAAATCATAGCTAAGAGGGAGCCTGGGAAGCCTACTGTCTCTACAAAAATGCCTTACAAGTTACAACAAACGTGTCTATGGAAAACTCTCCTGAAACAGGTAAGTTTTCAGAAGGTTTTCGAACAAAATGATTGATGATGTGTATGTCTAAATGAGGGAGGGAGACTATTCCAGAGTTTGGGTGCAGCACTAACATTAGAAGACAATGGCACTTCCTTCAACAGTGAAGACAAGGGACAGGAAGAACCCAAGATAATTCTTCAAGAAAGAGGACAAATGTGCAAAGGAGGACATCCCCATTATGTGAGATGACCATGCAGACGATCACAGGAAGGGACGATCTTAGCTAGTCTGCAGACACAGACTCTATTTTCACAAATACTACAATCATCTACAAAAGAACATTTGGTATACAACTAAAATGTATTAAAAATAAACAACAAAAATGTTAATTCTCTGTTCCACTGGTAAACAGTTAAAAAGCATGACAAAAATAAAGATTAGCATTAGACCCAAAGCTCGGAACCCGAGTAAGACTTAGTTCTCTAAAAGCCCAATTTATGATAAAATAATTCATGCGTATGCATTCAGGTACACTGGCAAGTCTATCATTAGTCATTTTCCAACTCCTAACACAAAGAGTAAAATTTTTTTGTGTTGATTTCTACATATTTCTAAATGTGCCTAGAGCACTCCACAGAGTGGATTTGGCACTATATAAATTACATTTATTATCATCATTATTATTATAATTATTACTTTTGGTATTATTATCATCATTATTTGCACTATCATTATTTTTTTATTATAACCATTATCATCATTATCTTTTCCTTTATTATTATCATTATTATTATGATATACCTAAAATCGACTGTAGGGCGAATCCAAACAAAGGGGTTTATTGCGTCACAATAGGGAAGGAGACATTAAGGGGAAAAAAGTGTACATTAAACTTAAGGGGAAGCAAAACAGTAGGCTGAGAACAAAAGAATTCGCCTTAAGGTTGGAATTAGGATTATTATTATCATCATTACTATCATTATTATTATTGTTATTACTATTACTTTTATTTTTCAACACAATTCCATAAAGCTGGAAGCCAACATAACGCTGCCCGCAGCCCCACTTCTAATGCCAGGAGCAGGTATATGGCCAATATGGGTGCAGTAAATAGTGCACTCTACATAGTCTCATAGATCTGGGCCCTATTTCATAAAACTTGTTATCAATAACAAGTTGCAATAAAATGTTCTAAGCTACTGAAATCCTTGCATCCGATTGGATGAGAGCAGATTTGTCATAGAAATATGGCAGACGTTACTGATAACAAGTTTTATGAAACGGGGGCCCAGACCTTAATATGCATTACAAATGAATAGGATATGTGCCTGGAAAGATCTTAGTAGCATGATGAGTAATTTAAGAAGATCCCTTAGGAGTCAATTCTGACCCCCTTTCCCCACCCAACTGGTCAAATATGTCACAGGACACACTGTGCAAAATAGAGGATTCCTTTTACACCACCACACAGTTTACACAGGAAAGGACAAAATTGGCAGTATGGTGAGTAGTCTGTAAAGTTCCCTGAGAGCTGTATGATGTGAAGACTCGGGAGATCTCTATTAAAGAAGTCCACTGCTGCCCCTTCTCAATCCCATGGCTAATAACATAGAGCTAACCATTCAAAACAGAACATTTGAATGATTGATTGAAAAGGTATTTATTAAAATCACACTGTACCTCAAAAGCTGCATTGCATGGAATGCACATACATTATTGAGGTATTAAATTACAAAGTAAAATACAATTTGGTATACATTTAGACATTCAATCATGATTATTTACAATGAAAACGATAGCAGTTCAGGTATACATTTTGAAATAACATCGAGGAACTTAATTGGGAGGAAAAGAACAAGTGGGCTGGGAGGAGAGGGCAGATATGGGAGAGAGAAAGATAAGGGGTATGAGGAGAAGATAAAAAGAAAAGAGGGAGAAGGGTGGAAGGGGAGGGTGGAAGATGGGTAGGACCATAGACATATAATAAATTTACTAGACAAAAAGCAGCACGCGCTTATATCATTACGCGAATGGCATTAGGCCCCGCCTCTTTCGGATCATTTGAAGGTTGACCTAAGCACCCGTTTTTGTTGCATTATTCATATCTCCTGCGCGTATGGCGCGTATCACTATTACTATGATACTTTGATTTAATGCGCATTTGTTGCGCATTGATTGTGCATCATTGCGCATGTTTTTAGCTGATGGGCGTAATGTTTTAAAACATGCACAAACGTACGCGACTCCTTGGAATCATCTTACAAAATGAATTATTCATTTTTGCTCATAAATATTGATGGATGCTTAGGTCGGCCTTCTAATGGATCTGGACAAAATGGCGGAGCTTTAGGGGTCTGGGTAGGACAGACTATAGAGAGATGATGAAGAGGAAGAAATGAACATGGGACAAACTACAAAAGCATTTAGAGGTATGAGTAATCTGAGAAGATCCCTGAAGGCCCATTCAGATATCCGGCGGCAACCCCGTCCCCGCCCCGCAAGTTTTAAAGCAACAGTGAACTGACCCTTATTATGATGTATTTACAACAGCGCCAACCTAAGGCTACTCAAAACTAGAGACTCTTAGAAACATTATATCCTTTGTGGCTTCTCGTGAATTTCCTTAGTATGAATACAAATACATTTGAACAGATGTTACTCAAAAAATAAAGCTCTCATTGATCAGAATAGAGCATGCTGGGAGCAAAAAGGGGACAAAATCAGTAGTTTAGGACTGAGAGGGCGCTATTTCAAAATCTCATACAAGGGTGCCAGTTCGCTCTGGCTTTAACATGTTCACATATGACAAGGTTTATCGCACCACTTAAAATAATGAGATGAGCATTAATGGGTCAACTCCAAACAAGGGAAATTTTGCTAAAAGTTGGAAAGACAAAATTGTGAAGTCATATTTTGCACATACTTTGTGAGAATTTGATTGGACCACAATTTTTTTGCTGGTAGGAGGCAAAAAATAAGCTTCTTGCCTCAGTGCTTTTTTTTTTTTTTGCTGCCTCATATATCATTCCCTAACGCGTTAAAAAAGGGGGGGGGGGTTACTGCGGGGGTGCCACTTCACATGCGAACAAGCCTTAAGGAGTTCAATTTTGCCTCCTTCTCCACCCTATGATGTATACCACAAGACACAGGAACAGCTGTCTTGCATGTTGCCCCTACCCATCAGTCACTCATACACCCATGGCCTCCACGGCCCCCCCCCCCCCAACCATGCCCCCTTACTCTTACCTTTTTTTTTTCGAGTATACAGCTCTTTTGTATCTAAGACTCGATCTCATCCATAATTTGTCAGTGGTCACAATGAATTTTCATCTTTGAATATTTTGTACATGCTTAACTCAGAAATCAAATGCTTATATAATAAACACACCCCATGGCCTCACTCCCTCAGTAACCCCCCTTCCTCTACTTTGACCTGCACATGCCCTTTCAACCTTTCTAGTATTTCTAAATATACACAAATTCTGTAATCACTTCAGGTCCCACAATTTATTGTATACTGTCAATTTCCTGAACATGTTTTCAAACAGGTAGCATAACAGTTGGCCATTCCTAAATGCGGATGCTGAAGGCCCCTTCCTCTTTATATCAAACAAACCCTCCTTCCCCCCCCCCCACCATTCACTTTGCACTTCATCTTTCCTTCTATAGACATCTCCTGACCCATGAATCAAACATAAAGTGTAAATTTCTTCCACAATCTAATAGAGTTCACCATGCAACATTATTAGCTTGGAGATTCTTTATAATTTTCATACATTGTCTTAGAATTTCCTGCTCATACAGACTGCCAAAGATTTTATGAATAAAATTAGCTCCTGAAAGTTGTTGCATAATTATGAATTGATGCCATATGAAGTGCAAAATATTCAGAATATGTCTCTAATCGGTAACTTATCTGTTCATCTCACCATATACTCTTGAAAATCTTGAACTATTGTGGCTAAAAGTCTCACAAATATATACATATAAAATTTTAACAGCACAAACCTATAAACCCACTTGAAATTACAAAGTAGAACTATGCTGCAATAAGATCAAACTTAAACCCAACTAGCAATACCGCTCTCATCCACCCCCTCTCCCATCCTGTCCTTATCCTCATCCCGCCCCCATCCCCTTTCCCTTCCGCCAACACAGAGACACACTCAGCCCCCAGTCCCCTCCCTCAATACAACCACAAGAGCAAACTCAAACTACCGCATCATATCGAGCAAACTCAAACTACCGCATCATATCGGGGATATCCTGATCACTATTCCCAGGGAATTATGGGATACACACAGCCAGGTCACATGACAGCTGCGTGACTGAGGTAGCAACACGTGCAGCTAATAAGGCTCACGCGTGCCTGGGCATTACGACGAGTAAGCGTGCATGGTACAGTCAATTGGTGGCGGTGACTACCGTACTTCAGCGTGGCACAGTCAAGCGGTACAGGAAACTACCCATACTGTATTGTCATACTGTACAATGTAGAATAAAGTGGATCATGGTTGACTGTGTGCATGGTGCTAAGAAATATGAGCACATGCCCACAGCCGAGTAAGCTTTGCAATCTTTGGACAAGAACTTTCCACAAACTTACTGATTCATAAAACAAAAGAAGGTACAGTGCAAAATGCAGAATTAAATTTCCATTGCTGGACAGTGCGAATGGTGCTCTGGTAAATGGGCACCTCAGCAAGAAAAAGCAAGCCTAACATTTGCTCATTTGGGCAAGTATTTTTCACAAAGTCAAGATGCTGGAAACTACTGGTAGAATAGGGGGTGTTGTGTCCGTACAATTAACAAAAATGAAGCCTTCTCTTTTGTTTTTGATTCAACAAAAACTGTTCATTAAATAGCACTAACCATCATCAATATTTGTTCTCTATAATATTGTCTAACACATATGTTAGAAAATTTAATAAATATTGCTTGTAAACTTCTTTAAATGGCTGTTTTAAATCGACTGTCCAGATACACAACCTGTCCGGACACACAACATGTGGGTAGACTGTACACCATACAGAATGTTCAAACAAACACTGCATGACTGACTGCATGGTGTCCTGTAAATGAGCACTTGCCAAAGGACAAGCAAGCCTAACCTTTCACTGATTTGGGCAAATATTCTGAATGGACTTGGAGATTATACCCGTAGCTGATATTATTTGAGCATTATCACCATCATCGCCCATCCCCACACACAAAAAGGGAAAAAAACAAAAATTAACAGTAAAAAGTTTCGGTGCAGTTTTTAGAAACCACCTGTTGTGTTCCCCCCCCCCCCCACCCCTCCAGAAAAAGAAAAAACATGAATGTTAAATGACAGAAATTGCATGTGTTTGAGAAATAAACCATGTCCAAGGGCTGGAAGGAAGGTTGGAAGTGTAAGTCCAAGAGGGTAAGTCAGTGACTTGAAAAAAAAAACAACAACAACAACCAAAAAAAACACTAATTTTTATTTACTTTGAGTTCTGGGTTACCTCACTGCAATTACTAAAGCAAATTCACTTAATACAAGAAAGTTACAAGAAAGTCCAAAACCAAGAGTGGAAAGGTTTAATAAGCAATTCTAAACATTCTAACTCATTGCCAATCCCAAAATAAACCCAAATCATGTTAACTATAAAGACATCGAAGCCACTAATTTACACCTGTTTCCCTATCTCCCCTCATTCCCCAACCCACCCCCCCCCACCCCTCCTTAAAAGAAAAAGAAAAAAAAAATCGTACTTTACAGTGGCAATAACTCCTCCACTCCCAATTAACACATAATTGTGCCCCAGCCTCCTTGTCAAAATGGCTACCCCCAGAACTTTCCACTTCCTCCCAGCTAACATTCACTTTCCCACTTCTTTAGTTATTCCATCGCGACTCATATCGTTATCACCACAACCTCTTCCCCTCTCTAGCTCTCTGACTCTGACTCAGTGTGAGTTGACTAAGTCACATGTGAAACTGGCTGCTCTGGAACACAAGAGGGGGCTATACCTATGAACACTGCAGTGTTGAATTTAAAGAGACTGGCCACTGGGCAATTAATGGAGAAAGTCCATTTTGCGTAAGCCCCGTTCACTCATACACAAAGTTTGTCTGTCCAATGCGTACGTCAGACTAATACAATGAATTCTTGGACTGCCAGGAATCGACCAAGTCTGGAGGTTCAGGCTGGAAATAGCAGCGAGCAAGCACCAGGGAGCAGGCTGCGGTCAAGTACCAAATACATGTGTATATCGGTACATGATGTACGTAAGCAGCTGAGCATGCCACATACAAAGTTTGTGCTTCATAGAGTGGGGCTATGGCATCAGCTTTCGAACAAAGTGCCCTCTTGTGACCCAAAAATGTCCATGCATCCCCAATGGAACCTCCCTTTAAATTAAAAAAAAAATACCTGCAAAGGAATGAGAACTGAAATAGAACATGTTTAAATAACATAATTGATTAAATTTCCTACTCTGAAAATTTCCGGCAGTTGGCAAGCCCTTACATCCTCTATGATGTTGATCTAAATATAAATCACTTTACTGGTAATCTTGGGTTCTTGTAACGATGTGAATAAAAATTTCCAGGATTCATAGCAAACTAAGAAAGAATGCTCAAAGGAAGAAAAAGAAAGTTTTAACGAAACTTTTAAAAGGGAAAAAATAATATGGATGAAGATATTTTCAAACTGAAATGGCCTATGGAGGAAAGAGACGAAAAGAAGCAAATCAAAGCAACTAAGAAGAAGCAGAAGAAGCAGAAAAATACAAATGAAAAGACAGGGGGAAAAGCGAGTGGTTATATTAAGGGGCTATAAAAGGAATTTAAGAACACTGATTAACCTTAATTTACTTTTATCATCATGATCTACATTTAAATAACAAACATTGTCCTTGAAATCAACAAGCAGGTATGAATATTACCAAGACCACTTCTCATCTTCCTCAAATCCTCTGAAAATCTTGTGATATATGTGAAAGAGTCCCAGGCTGTACAACCAATTATCAGGTTTCACAACTCTCCCAAGAGAGCATAATTAATTTGTCAAAGGAGAAGCTTAAGGGTAGGGTGGGAAGGGGGCTGCATTCCCCTATTGAATGGCATACTAAAGAAGTGAAGAAAGAAAGACTGGGTAAGGAACGTGAAAAGAAGATGGTTGCCCCCCCCTTCCCCCCTCCTCCCCCCTCCCAACCTCCCCCTTATCAATGGCCTCAAGTGCTAAAATACATTTCATCACCCAGGGAAGATCCCTGCCCCCGTCATGGCTGGACCCTCACTTGTCACATACAAAGTCACATACAAAGTCACATACACAGTCACACAGAATGTTTTCTAAATGGAGACATGCGCCTGGCTGGCTCAAATCATCTGTCAAATAATATAGTGTAAATTTCTAAAAATATCTTGGTGATCAACACACCTTTGGTCCTAAAAATATATTATATGCTAGAAATAACACAGAGGGGACTCTTAGGTCATAATCTACTATTCTTAGTTTTTGACAGTGCTCACTTCCAGAACACTGATATATCAATAGAATAGCAGTATGTAATAGCTGGTGAAATATTGCAGAAAATATTTGAGGTACCTACATGTAGACAATGATCCCTGAGACAGAGACACTTGTGTCCAGAACAGCTGAGACCAAGACATTAGCATCCGAGACCGAGACGAGACACGAGACACACAATCACTGTCTCGAGACATGTCTTGAGACCAAGACATGTCTCAAGACAGCTGAAACTGTAAATGCTTGAGAATAATGCGGGGGGGGGGGGGGGGGGGGGGGCTTACAGATGTGGGATTTTTGCCATTTTTGTAACATAGTAGTTGGGTGCCCAGCCGTCAATTCTGAATTTTGTTTACTTCTAGTTGTTTTTTTTTCTGCGTATGTATTTTGGTATGTATTCTCTGATTGTTAAATAGAAATTAACTAGATGAATCTTCGACCACGCGTGGTCGAACTTTATGCCTCCGCCATTACCAAATCAGAAATAAATGGCACTTCATGTTGATTTATTTTCATTTATACAATGACATCTTTGACCTTGACCTTTGACCTTGTGACCCCCAAATCTAATGAGAGCATTGCCGTTTCCATATGCATACATGAGCCAAGTTTGTTGAACCGTCAAATGGTTACTGAGTTATCACAAGAACGAACCATTTCTATGTACATAATGACCTCTATGACCTTTGACCTTTGACCTTGAGACCCCAAAATCTAATCAGATCATTGTCCCTCCCATATGCATAACTGTGCCAAGTTTGAGGTTGATAGGTCAAATGGTTCTTAAGTTATCGCGAGAACAAGCCATTTTTATGTGTTTATTACCTCTATGACCTTGACCTTTGACCTTGAGACCCCCAAAATCTAATCAGATCATTGTCCCTCCCATATGCATACCTATGCCAAGTTTGAGGTTGATCTGTTAAATGGTTCTTAAGTTATCGTGAGAACGAGCCATTTTTATGTGTTATATTACCTCTATGACCTTGACCTTTGACCTTGAGACTCCAAAATCTACTCAGATCATTGTCCCTCCCATATGCATACAGGAGCCAAGTTTGAAGTTGATCCGTCAAACGGTTCTTAAGTTATCGCGAGAACGAAAACGGGACGGACGGACGGACGGACGGATGACCCGAAAACATAATGCCTCCGGCAACCACCTACGGTGGGCGGAGGCATAAAAATCTACAAACTGAATTTTAAGGTATCCAACTCTGAATCTCTACTCTCTTTCGGGTTCTTTTTAGTTTCAGAATGAAAACAATGTGATTTTATTCTACAGATTGAAGAAAAGCAGTGAGATTAACTCGTCAAAACTGAGCTCTTTTCAGTGTCTCGCTGATGTGTCGGCCTCCGAGACGTGAGACATTTCCCTTCGAGACAGAGACTGAGACCAAGACATTAGCGTCCGAGACCGAGACGAGACACGAGACACACAATCACTGTCTCGAGACATGTCTCAAGACACCCAACACTGTAACCCATAGCAGTACAGTGTCTCCTTTGAGTGACACTTTTGCAGTATTCCTTAATCATGCTTAGAATTACACATAAATGAGAGGAAAGAGAAAATGCACTAAGAATATTTAGTCTATTTCTAATGCAGAACGTTGTGCTGTCTGTGAATATATGATTGGAGCTAATCATTGAACTCTCCTAAACCTGCTGCCTACTGGAACCGGCTTGTCCCTATAAAACATATGGGAATTAGTGAATTCAGTAGATAATGGGTTCAATGGCAATGCAGAGTAAATTAAACATATGATCAATATTTTCTTTTGCAAATAGGCCATTTTTATGTCAAATTTTCCAAATGCCATTCAGAGTGGTTCATGTCGTATGCATTTACATTTCTGTTTCCATTTTTGTTTTTACGACATGTATGTAGGAGTGGGATTGAATAATTTTGCCAATTTGAGGTGTGAAAGTTCATTATTTCAGAGCAGAAAAAAAATCTGTCACTGCTACGGCTTAAAAAGTGCATTATGGTGGAATATACACGTAATATGTGCAGTAAGCGAGCAATAAGTTAAGACAATTTGAATGTATTCCAATAGTCAGGGACGGTGAACCATGATAACTATTTTCGTTTTTTATTTTATTTTATTTTGTCTTATTTTTTTTAAGGCTGCATCAAATCATCTCGGGTGCTACATGTGGCCCATTCATCCTACTACAAAACCATAGCTACAGTCATTCCATAGTTGATAATACTAATAATGATAATAAATGCAACTTATACAATGCCAATCCACTCTGGCACAGGTAGAAATAATTAAGAATTGAACAAAACTGTTTTAACATGATGAGTCAGAGGTTATAAACTTTTTGATGTCTTCAGGAAGGCTATTCCGTAATTTAGGACACGCGTGGGCTAATGATCTTTCCCTGCAAGATTTTGCAACTTTATGGATCACAAGAGAACTGGAGGTGGATAAGCCTAAAGATCTCGCAGGGGTGTAGTTTTGAATGAAAGAGATTCAATAGCTGACACTATGGAGTTGACACCATGAAATGATCTTATCCTTTTTATCCAGATGACTCTGGAAAACACAAAGAGATAAAACAGATTAACAGTTGTAGATAAAAATTTTTCAAAACAATTACCTGTGCACCATTCCAGAGCTGATCGTGTGTCTTTGCCCTGTCTAGTTGTTCTCTGCTGTACACATACTCTCTCTTGTCCTTCGCATGGTCCTTCAACGTCTTCTTCGCCCAGTCATTGGTTCCTTAAAACAGCAACAATTATCATAAAATTACATTATTTTCTAATGAAGGGGGAGTTGTCCTGTAGTATTGATATTTATTGTTCCTTTGTTCATTCAATTTAACATTCATTCAAATGGATTCAAGAATGTTAGAAAAGCATTAATGCTTATCGAATAAGGAGAATAGAAAAGAGGATATTTGAAAAGAGACATAATATTCAAGCAAAAATAAAAGTGAATGAAAATTAAAAGGACATCTTTGAACACATAAAAGCATGCCTTAAATTTCGTCATTTTTAGGGCAAGGCCACTTTGGCCTTAAAACGCCTCAAATTTTTAAGGGCACTAAGGCCACTAAGAAGGGCACCAAGGCCAAAATCATTTTTTTAAAAGGGCATCGAAGGCCAAAAAATTTTCTGCGTACTTTTTTTTTTTTTAGATGTGTATCAAAATAATGTCCCATCAGCAACAGCCTCTACCCTGCAGGTAGTGTGTTTTGGACCTAATAATGAACAAACCTGAACATGGGAAACAGATTAATCATGTTATACTTATAAATATGTTGGTTCCATTTTTATCGAGTTATCAGTTTGTGTGTGGGATTTATCCATGAAAGTTTCTTTTAAATCTCTTTAAGATCCTTCCATACTGATTAGAGTAAGTGTGGAAATACTGATTAGAGTAAGTGTGGGAAAATGTTAGTAATTTTGTATGTAGTGTTTTTAATTGCTTCAGCATGTCCTTCCTTTACATAGCAATTATTTTTTTCTTTCTTTCATCAGGGCCGAGGGGGAAATGTCTTTCATAAGACTTTAAAAAAAAGAAAGAAGGAAAACGTGGAAAAGGAAATATTTATACAGCAGGTTCTTTTGGCGCAATACTTGCTTGCTATTCATAAAATTATTTCATTCAATTCAAAATTCAATGTCTAACAAAGCAGAAAGACACATAGCTATCATTTTCATAATCGACCGGGCACGCAAAGTTGGTCATTCACAAAGTTATCAACAGTCACACACACACACACCCACCCGTCCTACAGCGAAGTCGACTCGAAGGGGAAGCGCTGGCTCGAACGAGTAACAGAAGAGCCCAAGCCCTCAGATCAAATAAAATCACACAAAATCAGTTAATCCACAGAGATATCCATAAAAAATAAACAACCACTTCTAAATTCACTCAAACAGACAAAAAATAGGAGTGAAATTCCTAAACACAAAGCTCAAATGACAGGCCCGAAACACTACGATTACGAAATCACTGCACAGCCACCGCAGCGCATAGCCAGGCACCACACAACTACCATGCAGTACACGAACATGACGAACACCATTCGCTGAAGTCAACAAGACTCATAAGATTTTCACAGAAAACATTATCATAATCACGAACCACACATCCACAACATAAAATAAATTACAAACCTTCCAAAACAATAAGTAAAATATGGCAGAAAAGTTGTACGGAAAAACACAAGAGATAGAATAGATCAGAAATTGGCGAGCTGGGATGACCGGAATCTAACAACAAATAAAAATAGATATCGATAGCAGCTATCGATGCGGCCAAAGTGCACGCGCGTGCGCGAAATTAAAACTTACGGAACATGTACGTACATTATAGGTGCATTACGTGTGCGCACGGATTTACTTGTGATATCGAAATGAAGAATTTCTTACGTGAGACGGGATCTTGTTTGGATGGGCCGGAGGCGCGTTTTCGATCAAAATTATTTATTAGCACTTAGTAGACCTTGGTTTTACTCTAAAATCAGCCTCGGCAATGGTTAATTTTGCAGTCGGAAGTAGGGCATTTTATGACTTACGGAAAAGGGCACGACGGCCAGCTTGAAAAGAAAGGGCACGGCCTTTTTGGCCGTGAATTGATCACTTTTTTGGAGGGCATCGCGGCCAGTCATAGGGGCCGTCGATGGCCGTCGATTAATTTATGCCCTGTAAAAGACACTTGAAAGTTCCAAGCAAAGTAACAACTACACTATATTTCAAGGCCAAAGTCCACCTGTTTGATAATGTCATCTATATGAAAACTACACTTGTAAAATGGTTATGGCCCATCTACGGGTACATTGTTGCAGAAGTGACCTAACAGCACAGATAGCAAGTGCCCTTTAAAATTGCAGATGGCAAATTCCTGATTTTTTAATACAGTTTGCATAAACTCTTATCAGAGAAAAGGGAACATATATACATACATTTTCAAACATTAAAGTTATTTGAAAAAAAAAACCCAACTATATTTGGCTTTACTTTTTTTGACATCTTTTGCATTTCTGTAGTCCCAAGTAAATCAAATTCAAATAAAAGTATTTTCTAAAAACCCTCAGGTTAAAGGTCAAAAGTCTGGGAAATGCAGATCATACCCATAATTTTTTTCATAAGTCTAAGAAAACTATTATCAGAGAAGAGTGAAAATGTATTTTGATTTTTTGAAAAACATATCTTGTTAAACAAAAAAAAAAAACTGAAAGAATTATATTTGTTTGGACTTTCTAGACATCCCATCACTTATGCAATCTAGAAGCCCATGTAAAATAAATTCAAACAACAGTACCCTAAAGAAATCCTTGGTTTATAAAGGTCTGAGAAATGAAGGGGCCAACATACCTTCTACAGAGTCATAGTTCTCATTGTAGTAGCAGAAATTGTCTGACAATTCTCGTCGCACGATCGACTCTTCTAGGTAGCTGGCGACGGATTCGCTGAAGCGACTTCTATAAAGTCGGACAATGAGGGCAGCACGCTGGCTCGACAACTGACCTTTACAACAATAACAGAAAGATAATGAAACTGAAAGTACTGGAAGAAATAACAATACCATTTATCATATGAATAGTATGAATGATGGAGGGTTCCAAGGTTGAAATTTATCTCTTAAATGGAAGATTAGGAAGGAAATACTATTTTCAGTGCCATAGTTGCATTTCAATTCCTAAATCTTGATAATATATCAGATATGTTTTTACTAGAGGGGCTTGTATGTACTTTCTCCTTCACTTCCAAAATAAATTAATGAAATATGAAGCTTCCAATCATAAAACCAAATCATAAAACCACTAGTGATATCAAGATGAATAATGGAAAAGGGGCCATAATGAAAACCTAGTCCCCTGAAATGACATTCATCAAAGTATTTAAATTTGGTGGCATCAAAAGAAATAATTCATCAAAAAAAAAAAGAAGCATAATAGCAAAGCCTTCAAGGTCTGGGCCCTCTTGCATAAAAAGCTGTGATTAAATGCAACTCAAAAAATTAAATGCAACTTGATTTTCAACCATTGAGAATTGAGTATCTGGGACTTGCGTTCAATTTTTGGAGTTGCGTTGAATCACAACTTTTTATGCAACAGGGCCCAGTTTTGATGTATGAAGGGAGAAATCGACCAAAACCTTGTACATCCATAAAGGTTTATAGAGTTGTGAAGTTAGGGGGGGGGGTTCAGCTAACTTTGAGGAATCCATGGACGGATAGAATCAGCAATAGAAAGTGATTAGAGAAGCAGAGGTGAAAAGAAAACTGATTTGGGAGAAGAGGATTTGACTGAAGAGATCTATGGGATACTTCATACCAAAAGGAGGATTGGAGAATCTGGCAGTGACATAAAAGATTAAGGAAGAGAGGACTAGAGGAAAAAACAGAAGATGGAGCAGAATGATACAGATGGATAGTCAGTAGAGATGGCTTGAGGAGAGAGGAGTGAACGATTAGAGAATGGAGCAGGTCGGGAACGTTAGAATAGCGAGCTGTGGAACAGCATGCTAGCCATAGTTGATAGATATGGCACAGAGAGAGATAGAGAGGGGGATGACAAATTGTACCGAAATGGACCCAAGGTGAGAGGTTACAGAGAGCGTTCTTGGTTGGGTGATTCAAGATAAAAGGCTTTGATTGAAGATATGCATGAGATACTACATACGAAAAAGGAGGATTGGAGAATCTAACACTGACATGAAGGATGAGAGGACTACAGGAAAAATAAGAAGATGGAGAAGAATGTTGTGGATGGATAGTCAGAAGAGATGGCTTGAGGAGAGAGGAGTGAAAGATCAGAGAATGAAGGAGGTCGGGAAGGTTAGAAACAGCGAGCTGTGGAACAGCATGCTAGCCATAGTTGATAGATATGGCGGGGGGGGGGAGGAGGAGGAGAGAGAGAGAGAGAGAGAGAGAGGGGGAGAGAGAGAAGGGATGAAAAATCATACCAAAGTGCACCCA
>CM057169.1:11473524-11498524 GCA_029962745.1 Echinometra lucunter | reverse complement strand
ATCGGTCGGTCGCTGGGTACGGTCGCAGAGACCGTACCCAGCGACCGTACCTTGGTGTGAAAGCGGTATCAGATTACAAACCGAGCTGGGACTATACGTATGGTTATTGGGATGCTCCTTTGTACATAGTGAAGGCATCACTTACTTTTCTGGTCAACTGGACTTAAAACCAATGAAAAAACAGGGCCCCCTGGAAGAATAGTAATATACTGAAGGAGCCATCTATGCTGTTAACATAAACCATAATCAAATCAAAATCAAATCAAATCAAATATCAAAGTTCACAATTCGTCAATTCCTCCATTCTTTTATGAAGATGCCATTCACTTGATAGCCTAATTCTTCACCAGCACACCCCCCCCCCCCTCCACATCGGAAAAAAGAAAGAAAACTTACCTGAGAGACCTCCTTGAGTCCTTCCAAGAGAAAGTTATAATGCCTGATGGTGCTGTCTAGGAACTTTGGAACCAGACAGAAGCAGACATGTAGAGGGACCTCCTGCTTCAAGGCCAGGCGTTGAGCAAACAACAGAGCCCAATTATCTAAAGTAAAAGACAAGTAGGGAAGAGAAAGTGAATAAAGCTTTCTTAATTTGCTTACACAAACATTTGGCCCAGATGGAGAAGCCTTCTAGGAACCTCGGAACCAGACACAAGCAGACATGAAGAGTGACCTCCTCTCCTGCTTTAAGGCCAGGTGTTGAGCAAAGAACACAGCCCAATTATCTGCAGTAGAAAATAATTAGTGAAAAGAAAATAATCAGGCATCCTGAACTTGGTTTCAGAAAAGTCATTGGGGAGGTTTCGCAAACACGACGCAGACGTCCTTTTCAGACGCAGCAGCAAGAAGAGATGCGGCCACGTCATACAGTGTTTTGGAGCTTTCGCTCTACTGGTGAGATGCGGACGTATGACGTCACAATGGGAAGCATTTTTCCCATGCCATGGCCAAGCTAGGCACGTGCGCCAGGCAAGATCTATGATGGCTGTGCTGATGATAGGCTGGCTGCGCGTGTTACCATAGTGTTGCATACACACTAATGCTGGATACCCAGCTGCATCCTACATCGAGAACAGACTTTATTTTGGCTGAGAACCGTTCTCGATTTCAGTAGGACGGGAAGTTTTGGGCATTTGAACATGCGCAGTACAAAATTTTGCACACGGCAAGCAAAATTAACGTCTGCGTGTTTGCGAAAGCTCCCTATCATTGGTTTGGCCCAGTCACAAAAGCCTACGCCTAACCTACGAACCAAATGAAAGCAGGTGTGCAGAAGGACCACCTCCTTCGAATATAGCCCAATCACATACAAGAGAAGACAATGCAAGGGTTCTTAGATTCATGTTCCCCCCCCCCCCAAAAAAAAAAAAAAAAAAAAAAAAATGGCAGCACGGCCGATTCCTAACACAACAAAAATTCCTAACTTCCATCCTGGGCTTAATTCTATACCAGCAAGATCACCTTGGACCCTAAATGAATATGTAACCAAATACCCTAACCCTAAATCTAAAACTGAAGCAGTCATGAAGAGAGAAATTGTACTTTAAGTTTAAACAATGAACAATCAACAGAGCCTAATTATGTGCAAGAGGAGATGAACATGGCGGATCAGTTTTTTAAAATAATTTTTCCTATGACTCCTAATGTTGGAGATCAGCTGCACGATCTGCACTGAATGAACAAGAAATCAGGACAATCATACTCAAAACTTGAGTCCAGGTGATATTTCGAGCTAGGTGACCTGAATGCAAGATGAACTCCTGATCAAAGTGAATACTGTATTCTTTCTTACAAGGGCAAACATGGGGGAATACCATATTACTACAGCATTAGTGCTGCATTGCCACTGTGATATGAACAACGTCCATCCCTTTTGATAGGCAATATCTGCATACACACATATGAACTAGGCTGAAGAATTAACACTCCAATACCTTGGACCCTCTGATCTCGACTCATCCAGTACACAATGCCTTCAATGTCTTCAGGCATTTCCATTGTGTCGGAGAGGATTTTGACTCGCTTCTTGTTGAACTTGAAGTTGAGGATGGAGCTCCCGGCGGCCTTGCGGAGGTTAGCCACCTTGGTCACAAGATCTTGAGGCTCGGTTCCATTTTCTTCTTTCTTCACCTACAAAGGAAGAAGATAACAACAAAAGCTGGGTCACATTTGACTGATAACAATATGGACGATAATTGTACCAACAAATCATTGCCAAATCAAGCATAAATTGTGTGGAAAATGGAGAAGAAACCCTTCTAGTAGGTCAAGGTCAGACATGACCAATAAATAGTAATCATCACTCACTGCTTGATCTCCTTGGTGGATATACTTGGCCACTGTTTTTTTTTTTTTCAGACCAGACCTTACTGATAAAATCTGAAAGCCAATGATTTTTACTCCTTCAATGTGATGTCAGTTCAGAGAATATTATGGAGGGGGGGGGGGGCAGTGTCTATGGCTAACAGCTTTCATATATATATATATATACAGAGAGAGAGAGAGAGAGAGAGAGATAGATAGATGGATATATTTTTGGTCTGTTTGATTGTACATTCATTGTTCTGGAGTGAGAGTACATTTTCATATTCCCTCCAAGAAGTAGATCTATGTCCCGTGCAAAAGATTATTTCCTCCTTTAAGAAATAAGTCTGTTGCAGGGTGAAAAATGCCTGAATGATAAGTAAACCTTTATATTTTGTCTGCTTCACCTATTTGCATTTCCTTATTTGTTTGATATAAGAGTCACCTTTTTGGCAGGACCTCCTTCGCCACCATCTCGACCTTCATTTTGCCTCTTGGAAGTTTCACCGTCCTTTCCCATGACTGTAGAGAATAGATGAGAGGATATGAATCTGTCGGATGAGAGTATAATGGAATTAACCCATAGAATACCGAATTCTCCCTTTCCCATAGATTTAATACATGGGCTACCCGGTTTGAGAAGCCAATGGGTTAAATCAAGTAACGTAAACGCATACAATGAGCAGTGGGTTTTTGAGGTGGCTTAACATATGCTCCAGCTTTATTTTGTCAGAGAAACAGGCTTAAAGTTACTTCTACTTCTAGATGACGATACTCAGCAGGATTCATAAGTTTTCATGTGGTGCTAAGGAATTGAACTTAGGTGCTCTTTGCAGTGCATGCTTGTTGGCGAGTTAAAGTGTGGTTAGTGCAAGTTAAGTTAGGGCAGCAATACGGTTGCACTAGAGTTTTAGCTAAGGTGTAAAAAGGGTTAAAGTTAGGACCAGGTAAAGTGTTTGGTCCAGGGTTAAAGTCTGCCATTCCATAAGTGTGAAAATTGACAGGGAGATCGAGATATTGCCAGAGCGAATGTGTTGCATAACTCTCCTTGAGCACTGCCATTGGCACAGGTAATTACTGACTTGCATTCAAGATTATCATCACTATTTGGTTATTCTCCTGTCAGATATGCTTGAGTGATCAGAGGGGAGTTTCATCAAATGTCTTGTCAGTGATTTGTACTGAAAATTTTGCTCTCAGCCAATCAGATGCAAGGATTTCAGTAGCTTATTAACAGCTCCCTGTGAGATTCACTGACAAGACACTTGACGAAACGCTTCCCAGGTACATTGAAATAAGTGTTCCATACTTATTGAACTAAATTGTCTCTAACGATATTATTCCATTCTTAATTCTTTGTAAGAAAGTACATTGCTTTTATATTCATTATGAATTTTTGGGAATTCAAATAGTCAAAACTCTATTCAGAAGTAGTACAAGCAGATGAGTGTATAATGGTATAAAAATCTATTCTTAAAAGTTGAAGAATCCTGTTGAGGCATGTTCAAATTCAAAATGATAAATATCTGAGGGAAAAATATTGAGAATTCTATAGTGATATCAACACCCCCAATATCACTCTTCACTTTTCACTTTTATAATTAAGGCTATCATAAGACCTACATGTATTACCTGGATTGAAACACCACTTTCCACCACTGATGACAGTTTCCAAGCCTGAATCCTTGGAGGGGAAAGGTTAGCATTGACTAATCTGTTCAAAAAATTTAATTAAAAAAAAGAAGAAAAAAAAAACCACACAGGTTAAAATTAAAAGCTTGAAGAAAGTGTCACTCCTTGAATCATTATAACAGGAACATGAAACACACATTAGTCAAAGATTGATTTGAAATCGCTTTCCCATGTTCAGTTGTTCATCCATTCAGTATAGGGGAAGAAGAAGCAGGAGAAGAATTTGGAGATGAAGAAGAAGGAGAAGAAGCAGGAGAAGAATTTGGAGATGAAGAAGAAGGAGAAAAAGAAGAAGAAGAAGAAGAAGAAAAAGAAGAAGAAAAAAAAAGAGGAGAGAGGAAAGACAAAAAATACTCCCCCCACAAAAAAAGAATAATGAAGAGGGAAAAGGAGGCAAAAAGAAAAGAAAAAGGAGGAACTGAGAAAGAGTACAAAGGAAAAAGCAGAATGGGGAGCTGGGTGGGAGAGGGATGGGAGTAAAGTCAGACATGTCAGAGTAAAGAGGAAAAGGGGAGAGAACAGGGAAGAAGAGGAGGAGGAGGAAGAAGAAGTAATATTACTTTTCATGGTCATGCAAATAATAGCTTTTAATTCTTCCAAAAGGTTATAGAAAAATGTCCAAAGCGCATTCAGTCATTTGACATTTTGATTAAAAAAAAATCAAATCACCCAACACCAACACCGTAAATAACAGGACATTGATATCTTCACATGGGACCACTCTCTGAATTTCGAGATTCACATGCCAGCCTGATTACTGATAATTACGTGATTTTCATGACACAAAGGAACAATATAAAAGTTCATCTCAGGCTCAGCTATCTGTGGATCATTTTTAGACTAAAAACAAGATGCTTACTTACCGAAAATTAGGCCAGGCTCCGTTTACTCTGTCTGTCCCTCGCGAACTTATGCAACAATAATATTGACTCATGAATATTCATCATATTCAAATTGGGCATGCGCATTCATACAAAGTCGGGACGTACCTACACAGTGGACGTCCGTGACACAGTGCAAGGCTTACAAATTATTAAAAAATAATGGCTTCCTATGGTCCTGCCATGCCGCCAGGTAATTACTGTATATTTTAAAATTATTTTAGATCAAATAAAGAAAAATATAAGCGGTGAAATTTGAGAAAACTATTGTTTTTTTTCACTGTATTGGCTTAAACTTGTGGCTACGTGCGCGATAGCGCTTGTCCACGATTGCTACCCCAGAGTTTCGGGGGTAATCATGTGTAGTGTTCGATGCCCTCGGCCTCGTAGACTCGAGATGGGCCTTTATTTGCGGCCAATTTAAGGGGCAGCTTGTTTGCTGTGTTTGAAACTTGTATACCCATTACAGGCATTTCCAGTGCTTTTCACTAAATCTGGTGTTGGTGAATCATGACCCAGTCCTAGATAGTACTGGCCACACATGGAAACGGACGATGCATGTTTGCCTTAAAAAACAAAGACAAGTTCAATTAGTCTAGTACTAGATTATTGGTTGTTTCATTGAAGAAGTTCCAACTGACCTAGAACAGGGGTAGAAAGTAGAGACTCTTACTGGAATGGCACCATTGTGTTTTAAGGTTTTATCTCCTATTTTTAAAGTTATAAGTGACCTATCTAACAGTAATTTTTTTTAAAGGAGTCCTGAAGTGAAATTGGTTGTTTTCTTGAATTGGCAAAAGAAATCTTCCCTTAGTCAATGCAAGGTCATTAACTTGGCTCAGAATTTACAACTTCAAGGATAAGAATCAGATTGTCAGTTTTGTTAATAGTTTATGGGAACTACATTAATATTTTGTCTCAAGATTCTTGAAAGTTGAAAGTTGATCTATTTTTTGACAGACTTTAGGGCAGTTGTTCTGAAGTGTCCAGCTGTAAGTAAGTGCAGTTCAAGCACGTGAGCCTGTTTGACTTTGGGAAAAAACTTCTGAATTTTGCAGATATCTTTTTGCATGTTAGAAATCATGTGTTGATAGTAACAGAATGGGAGATAACATTCACATGCTCAAGCAACAAATATAATTTTAGTTCTTTTTCTGCAGGGTTGCAAAGATGAGAAATCATCTTTAACTTTAAGCAAGTGCATCTAGAGCTTCCCATGAGCCTATGCTTGTGAACTTAAAATCTTGGTGAAAAAGAAATATTATGATGGGGGGCCCTATGTCTGCACACCCAAAATTTCACTTGAAATTGACAAGCCTTTTCTTTTGTATTCCCCTAATGGCTGACCTCATTAATCCTCATCCTAGAGAGTAATTGTGCCGAAAATCTCATCAAGTTCTAGTAAGAACAATGTCATTGTCACTAGAAAAGGCATTTTGATATTGCCAAAAAGGAGGGTTCTCATGTCTGCGCATTCATTCGCTTTACACGCAGTTTGGGATTTCTTGTATGAGACGTGGCATTTTCAAGGCATGTGAATAAAACTATGTTAAAACAGACCGTTTTTTTCTAATTTTGCACTAATACATATCAAGTGCTAAAAATGATATGAGGATTTTGTGTTTTGTGGAAAGGGTTTACGGTTCACCATGTGGTAAGTCCTAAAGGACTATAGATAAAGTGGATAGAGATGGAGGTGAAATAGAGAGGCGAGAAAGCAGGAAAGTTGGAGGGTAGAGTATCTTTCTGAAAACTGGGTGAAGTCCTAAAAAGGACTGTAAACCAGAAGAGGTGGGAGGATTGAGTTGGTGAAGAGATGAGGAGGCTTGAGTCGGCGAGAGGTAAGAAGACTTGAGGTGGGCGGAGAAGGAGAGAAGACTCGACGTTCCGGGCAGCTTGACTGTCCGTCTTCAGGAGTGAGTGTTCACTAGGCGTGCTGGGGTACTTGCGGCGAATATGTGGACGTAGAGGAGTGAGACGGCCGGCGGGTTCGGCGGCGTGGTGAACGGCTGTCGATGGTGGTGCTCTGTGTGGGCGGGTCGGCGGTGGCGGAATCGGCGGGAAGGCTTGGCGGGAAGGTCTCAAGTCTTCTTACCTCTCGCCGACGCAAGCCTCCTCATCGCTTCACCAACTCAATCCTCCCACCTCTTTGGTTTACAGTCCTTTTCAGGACTTCACCCAGTTTCTAGAAAGATACTCTACCCTCCAACTTTCCTGCTTTCTCACCTCTCTATTTCACCTCCATCTCTGTCCACTTTATCTATAGTCCTTTAGGACTTACCACATAGTGAACCGTAAACCCTTTCTACGAACATCCGTACCACCGTGCAAACGATTTTGTGTTTGTTGCATCTTTTGTGATATTAGAATCGCACAGTTATGCATATCTCAGAGGTGGGCACTGTGCAGACATGGGGCACCAACCCGTAATTGTTATAATCTCATTTTACTTATTTCCATGCAGGCCATTCCAATAGGAAATCACAGGAAGATGAGGATGATGATGGTGATTTAATTGGACCTGCACTGCCTCCACATCTGCAACAGAAGAAAACTGAAAGTAGTGATGATGATGAACTGGGCCCCGCCCTACCACCACACATGCAACCAAAAACAAGTCGAAAGGAAGATAAAAAGGATAAAGAGGAGGAGGAGGAGTTTGGAGTACAGCTTCCTCCAGACTACAGTCGATGGAACACATTTGATGTTGATGCTAGTGATGATGATTTTGGTGAAAATGATGACAAAGACACAAAAGATGCTAAAGCCGATGTTGACAGTCGTGAGGAGGAGGAGGAGGAAGAAGATGAAGGTTCATATGGACCAGCGTTACCACCCGGTTTTAAAAAGCATCAGTCAACAGACGATGCTGAAACAACATCAGACTCAAATGTGAGAAGCTATGGCCCAGCTCTTCCTCCTGGTATCCATGGCAACAGGATACCACCAGTTCTTCCCATCGATGATGAGAGTGATGATGATGAGGAGGAGGATGATATGATCGGACCTATGCCTTTGAAGCCAGGTAGTGAAGGGTTATACTCCATGTCAGCCGCTGAGGAATTTGAGAAGAGGGCTGCTGCCATGAAACACAAACTTGCTGCTAAGGTAGATTATTACAGGATTCCAGCTATCCTGGGAAGAAGAAAAAACCTGGAAAATTTGTTTCCTTTTATTTTTTTCCAATTTGGAAAAGGGAGAGAATTTTTTTAAAATCACACAAATCTGCAAAATTACTGAATTTCATTGGTCCCAAAAGAAAGTAGTCTGTCTTTAAGAAGGTAGAAAATGTTCTTGATCCTGTGCCACTTCAGACACATGTAAAACTAACATGTAGGCCTGTGGTAAAGTTGTGTGTTCAAGGTTTTCTCGACACTTTTTTAGATTTGTGTGCAGCATAACTGTGAGAGAAGAAGGAGTGTAGGACCTATGTAGCAGAGATCAGGCAGTCCTTTCACTGCATTTTCTCAATGATTCATTACAAATCTTTGATGGAATATCAACCTGTGTTACATACCTACCTGTCTTACATATCTGAATCTTTTGACTTGGGCAGAACAATATGAGGTAATATGTTTGAAATGCTTATTTCCCTTGCTACACTTGCTGATTGTTATCTTTGACATGAAACTCATTTTGCATTATATTGATGATAGGATCAGCCACAGCAGCCCAAGAGGGAGGCATGGATGATGGAGCTCCCTGGTTACTCCACTAACTTTGGTCTTGGGCCCAGGAGCTTCCGGAAGACACCCCTTCCTGAGGAGGGAGACAGGTCTGGATGGACAGACACTCCAGCAGATAAAGCTAGAAAAGAAAAGGTGATTTAGAATTGAAATAACTTGTTTATGATATCTTACAATTGATGTAATAAAATCTCTCATACAAGCTCAACTAAAGGCTGTCTAACCTTACTGAGAACCCTGTGTGATGTAATTCTTTATTTAAATGTTGAGATATTTTATTTTGGCATAATCGCATTGTTCCTGCCCCATAGAATTGTTTGTCAGTGTCAGTTTTTCAGTGATGTATGTAAATATAGGGAGTAGCCTTGACAGACCTTTGCTGCCCCCTCACATCCACAACATCACTGTTTACTTTTCTTTTATAATCATTCATGTTTTATGTATTTCATTGTTTGTTATTTTTTATTATATTTCCTGTGTTTTTAAGAGATGTGAAATAAAATGAAATGAAATGGGGGGGGGGGGGGGGGGGGGAATCAAATAATACTCGCTACAAACAATTTTATTTTCCAAAAAATTCAGGAGATATATTTCTTTACAAACTACACATTTCTGTCTGAGTAAAGACTTTTTTTTTGGATTCAAATATGAGCCTTGTTGTGACCTGCTCCTATTTTAAGAAAGAGCTGGGTAAAGAAGCTCTTGAGAGGGAGTAGGCAAGAGGAATAAAGAAGAAAGGCTGTAACAGATTCATCCAAGTAGGATGTCCCCTGTTTTGTGTTTCTTTCTCTCTTGCTCAAGGGCGGAGCTACAGGTTGGCAGGGGGCGGCCGCCCCTATGATTTTTCAAGTGATCAAAAAAAAAAAAAAAAAGAAAGAAGAGAATGGGAGAAGAGAGGTCAGGGCCATGCAATTATATGATAGCCCTATTCATTTAAAACATGAATACTATGGGCCTTGCCCCCCCCCCCCCCCCCCATCAAAATATCCTGGTGCTGTCTGTCTCTTCTCTTCTCTTTCACTATCCATTTTACATACCCCTTTTCCATATTTCTTGTCTAATACATTTTCTGGATGACTCTGCTCTTAGGAGAAAGCTGAGAAGAGAAGGTCAGAAGAAAGGGTAGGAAAGAGCAGAAAAGATGAGCCAAGTGCAGAGCTGTCACAGAGAGACAAGAGATTGGCTGAGATGGTTGCTAAACACAATGAGACCAGGAGAGGAGAGAGCTTGGTCGATATGCACACCAAGGATCGCAAGAGGAAACTGGTAAGTGGCCATTCATTTCCGAAGGAGAAGTTCTCCTTGAATAAGAAGTGCTCTGTCAGACACAGAATGGTGAAAATTTGATTTCTGGATGCATTTCTTGAACGCTGAAGGCTCATTCACATCCAAACCCCCCGTGGAAACCCCCCCCCCCCCCCCCCCGACAGACTTTTTTAGTGTTCTCATATGGTGTGGTATACTGCACCACTAGAGGTGCATGTATGCGTCACTTAAAATTCACGCTTGAATAGAGTTTTGCCAAAAGTTGAGAAAATACTCATGATGTCATTGATGTCATATTATGTGCTTACGTGCTAACTTTATGAGAATCTGATTGGTCCACAGCTTTTTGCCTTGATGTGTTTTTTAACCCCCTAAAATACCATTCATTTACACACGAAGAAAACCATGGAGGTTTTCAGTGGAGGGTTCGCTGCTGCATATGTGAACAAGGGTGGTATTCTGAGTGTCATTTTATCTCTAAATTTTTCTATTTTATCTTTAAATTGAAATCCGTATTCTGAGACAACTTTGAAATCTCAGATTTTATCTTAATTTTATCTTGGTCTCTCATGTCCAGCATGCATACCTACTGCAGCTAAAGACAAACGCGCAACTTTTGCGCTTGTGCCCATCTCATTTTGAAAGAAAAGATAAAATGAAACTTGAAATAGGGTAGGGGCTATTTTTATCTCTCAGACGCCCATTTGTCTGGATGAATTCGCTACTAATTTTGATATCAAAAGAAGGAATAATACCATAAATATTGACTGTAATACTCTAGCAGCATTCCCATATGATAATCAAATCGGATTTAAAGATTTTTGCTGACTAATATTGTCCATGAAAGGATGCTTGAAATGGTATGCTGAAACCTCGGAAATTAATTGATTCATTTTTCACAGAAATACCAGCTAAAGCGCGTTTGTGCTTCAATGCAAGTGTCTTGAAACTTATACAAATAACGCTTTCGCGTTGTTTGGCCCCACCCACTGGCGGAGAGCATTTTCATTGGCTGATCAAACAACATTTCTTATTGGTTATTGCATTATTAATGGACGTGCCTTAGATGAGATAAAATCTAGAAAAATGGTTCTCAGAATACTGATTTAAAAAGATTTTAAGGGTAATATATCTCACTCATTTTATCTAAGATAAAATCTCAGATTTTATCTGAGATAAAATGGATCTTGGAATACCACCCCAAGCCTTTGGGTGGAAAGCAAGCAAGGCATACAGCTGGATGACGCCAAAACATCCATTTTGAGACCTACAGTGCACATAGTGTTTGTACATGTACTTGGGTCAGTCCACGGGGTTGGGTCAACTTATACAGCAATGTCCATGTAGCATAGATATGAGCTCATCCATTAAACAATGAAGATCAACTTCCTCTTTTGAATATTTTGATGCAATTAACCCATCTTATACAGTGAGTAACGTGGCACTTTTGATATCAATTTATGTTCACAGTGTCATAATACTTGCTTATGTATGGGACATTCCAAATGACCAAGTACCTTGAACTTGTCCATTAATAAATTATATTATAAGAATTTAGCATTAAAATTGCTTGTGTTTTATGTTTGTTTGTTTTTGTTTGTTTGAATATAGGAAGAGAACAAGGACAAACCAGTAGAAAGACGACCTTTTGATCGTGACCTTGACCTGAATGTCAATCAGTTTGACGAGGCAAAGCGGAAACTCCTCATCAAGAAGTCTGCTCAGCTCAACGATAAATTCTCACATGGCAAGGACAAAGTATTCCTGTAAGATGAAGCTGCTGCAAGAGGGAGCTCTTCATAAGGACTTCCCACCCGAGGTACTATGCTGGCAAAATACCCTCTACAAGTCAACATGTCTTTATTCCTTTGGCTGATGAAAGGGTCTACACTGCAGGGACACATATACACAAAGGACCCAGTAACTGACAGTAGAGGGAACTTTCCAGAAGTAGATTTATTTTATTTCATTTCCTTTACTTCCACAACAACAGCAACATACCAGTAAATTTTCAAAGATATTCACTTTACAAAAATCACTTTGAGCATACATGTATAAATATCATTCAAATTGTGAATAAAGGAATAAATAAATATTTATGGGATTGCTGAAGTATTAGGCTTGCAAAAACAGCTCAACCAGTCAGTGTTTCTTTCTTTATGTTAAGAATTTTTTTGTGTGTGCAGGAAGAACAGAGTGTATATTTGTAAAATGAAACTGCTTTCAGAGGGGCTCTTCAGCTTAAATATGCCTGCAAAAAAATTATAATACCAGCACCAATTAGTGCTCTTTTCTTCCTTTGTCCCCAGAAGGTTTTGCATGGTAAGGAGAAAATATTCATGAATGACAAAGAAACTGACAATAGAGGGAGTTCTTCAGAAGTTTAATTTTGAGTATGGGCACCTGCAGTACATATAAAGCAGTATCTTCAAAAATACCAACACCGGTTCTTTCTTTTGTCTTAAGAATGTGGTGCATGACAGGGAGAAAATATACACGGAAGACAAGAAACTAACGCTGGAGGGAGCACTTCCAAATCATTAGCCCTATTCACATTACCCACCTATCCATAAGATAATGCTATGCCTAAACGGATATGTTTTGGACTGCTGGTAATATGAATGGCTCCCACTGAATATTTGCTTCCTCCCCTTTTTTACGCTTTTTTTGCACCTATTTGACAACTATTTTACATTTTAAGACCTATTACCATAATATTGCGGCTACCTGGCGTATATGAACAGCATCCACAAAACAGGTGCAACATTTACGGCTTGTGCAGTGGAGCATAGTGTCTTGTCGTCGAGTTTGACCCTTAGGCAAATGCACGTTGTACACTGGGTAACTGGGATGCAGTGCAGGACTTGGCGATAGAACAGAATACTGTAATATTGGGATGTAAATACCTGTATGAACAGGGTGAAAGAATGAATACCACAATATTACCGTAGTATTTGCCCATACTATGAAAGGTGTCCATGGGAAATCACTTACCGATGTGCATCAGTATTATTGCGGTATTGGGTAATATGAATGGGCTATATAGTTACAAGACTCTACAGTCTCAGTACTATGCTTGCAGAAATACCTGCACCAGTTTTATTCTTCCTCTTTCTGAGAAATTTATGAAGGTCAAGGGAAAGGTATATTTTTACGACATATATAAAAAGGAATTGTTCAGAATCATGATAAAGTCCATTTGCATTGTTGTGTGACTTTGCAGATAAAGTATTTTCCTCATTGAGAAATGCTGCAGCAGTCTTGTTTTTCTTTATTTGTCTTTAAAGAGACGTGATGCCTTTATAAGCTGACACTGGAGGGAGCTTTACAGAAGTGAGATGCTATCCTCAGGCATGCTGAGGCTGTAACTTCATTCAAACAATGCTGTAAACAGTCTTGGCAGCACGACAAATAGAGGGCGTATTCAGAATTATGGACGCTGCGCTGTGACTTCTCACAGCCATTCTGATCACAAAGATTAATGAACCATGCCTTTACAACAACAGCATGCCATCTGCCAAAAATATCGCTAGCTTGAGTGACCAAAGAAAGATCCCACAATGCATTGCAAGATGTGCAAGAAAGGACTTCAGACAAACAAAATTTCAGTCTGCATTGGCAATCTTCTGGCTATCAGAAACATGGCAAATGTGCGTGCGCACCTCTTAACAAGGTACTGTAAACTTCAGTGGATAACACACCCCTTCCATCTGTGCTTGTAATTCTTAATAGCGCCCTCTAAATGTCGGGCTAAATTGACTTTAAAGGTAGTAGCCCACATTTGCAAGTGGCACCCAGTCTGCACAAAAGTTTTACTTTAGATTGCTTTAAGCCACAGAAAAGCACTCGTAAAGTTTTAGATCCTAGTAGATTCCCGTTTAGGATTGAGAAGAAAATTTTCAACTCAAATTTTCTTTTATTTTATTTGTTTTGTAAAGGCTCTTCCTGCATGATGCTTTAAGAGTAAAACCATTCATTTTTCACTTCTTCTTTGGAATGTTATTGTAAATTTGATAACATGATAGTTTTACATAAATATCTATCATTTAATACTGAAATTGGCTTATTTCTCTTCAAATTCTGAAACAATGTTGTGCAAAAAATGGGCTACTACCTTTAAGAAAACCTGTTGAAATTAGAATCACATGAAGGCAGTGCTCCTCACATTTCTAAAATGTGACCCATCTTTCCCCAACAGTATCTCATGAAATGAAATGATTGAACATATGATAATGCATCATAAACAAAGGCAATTTCTTCTTCCATATGAGATGCCACATTTTTTACGACGGCGCTAGGATAATCAAATTATAACAATCTTAATCTAGTAGTGCGGAAAGTGATTTGCTTGCAAGATTAGTGATCAACATGATAGCAATTCATGGATCCTTGCTCTGCATTCATTTGCTTGAAGAGACAGGGGAGGGAGTTCTGGGGAAGGACTTTAGAGCTAAATGGACTCTAATCTCATTTTTAATACTGCAAAAATGTTCACTGATGAATTAAAGATCTTCATAAGAGATCACCTTTGTTCTTTCTCTTTATCTTCTGTTTATCTTGTTTTATTGCAGTATTCATGACTTCTGTGCGCGAATTACTTTGACACTTACTAGATGAATACATTCACCTTCATTCAAAAGTGGCAATACCGTAACATATTTGATATCATATAAAAGAGGAAGAAATGATCATTGTCTGAATCATGCAAATTTATTAGAACATAACCATTTCTCCAGTAATTGGTGGAGAACAGTTGGGTTTAAATGGCTTTCCTCAGTCATTTCTCAGTGCAACGGGGTGGAAACCTTAATTTCATAAATTAGAAATTAAAGGCATTGGCTAACTTTGTGAGTAGCTGATTTAAAAAATTCTCAAACTAAGATGAAACATGTGTATGAGTACTTGTATTTGTACTCAAAAACCCTGAAACCAACCATAATTTGGAATGAAAAAGTGTAAGTTAAACGCAAACGGCGATTTTATTATCCTTCGTTTCACGAGACAATCACTAAGAGGACCATTTTGCTTGAATTTGAAAATGCCGTTATGTCCCTCCCGCCGCGTGATACGCCAATACACACAGTAGAGTAAGGTGAGTCATACGCGCACACACACTCCTTATGTCTATCCTGTGCAACCGACCCTCATATATTTTTCAAACATTCGTTCACATTTTTGATATTTAAAAATACTTCCTGTGGATATTATACTTTGAAACTTTCAGACTGGTATTTTTACACTATAACCCTTATGTTTATCCCATTTTCAAGTAACAAAACAAGATTTTTTAAAATCATAACAATGTTAACCAATGTCTTTAATCTACGTCAGTTGTAATTAGGGACAAATCCATAATTAGATTAGGAAATTATAATCAATAAGATTGATTTCTAAATCTATTAGATTAAGATGTTAATCAAACTTTGGATTTATCCCTGACTCAAATCTAAGAAATTTAGAGTGAACGTGTAATATTGGACCCTTTACTGAACATCCTGAAGCATGAAACAAAGCTTTGTACACTTTGCAGATAGAAGTATGTGTACTGAGATACGTCTGATTTTTTAGATCATTTCTGGAGATCAAAAAATTCTCTTGAAAAGTCTAGGTTTTTTTAATAGTATAAAATGTGGTAGCCTAAAAGTAAAACTACATATCTGTGCTCTGCCATATAGGGTTACTTTTATGACCCTTTACTGAACATCCTGAAGCATGAAACAAAGCTTTGTACACTTTGCAGATAGAAGTATGTGTACTGAGATATGTCTGATTTTTTAGATCATTTCTGGAGATCAAAAAATTCTCTTGAAAAGCCTAGGTTGATTTAAAAGTATAAAATGTGGTAGCCTAAAAGTAAAACTACATATCGATGCTCTGCCGTATAGGGTTACTTTTGTGAACACGATTTAGTGAAGGTAGGTCTCTTTTATCCAAGAAATATGATGGCAATCTGGGTTTACAGGCATGTATCATGTACCAGGATGTTTACGAATATCAATGACAAGTTACCTTGAACATACAACAGTGGAACATATTTTCAACTGAAATCAATGTATTACCTCAGTCTAGACATACTAGTAATTATTTTCCATTCCTATGAAGTTTTTTAAAAAGATGAATATTTAACATCATGTGAAAGAAAATCAAAATTGAGCACAAAGATTGTCAGTTTGTGCTAGAAAATAGTGATTACCGATACATATTTTACTATATGTTGCCAATTTAGAGACTTAACTGATTAGTATCCAATAAATTGCTATTATGCAAGAATGGTGCAACATAATGCATTGCACTTTGATTCATAATTATCAGTGGTGTTTTACTCTTCCTGCTCATACATAATGTGCAATTGCTAGCATTCTGGATTTAAAGATGGTGCATAATGACAGGAGACAGTATGTATACTGTTTTGGGTTTTACTTATTTTCTAACATAAATAATTAGAGAGAGGAGAAGGGAGGGAGAGAGAGAGAGAGAGAGAGAGAGAGAGAGAGAGGGAAATGAAGAAAAAGAGGGGGAGGGAGAGGGAGAATAAGAGAGTGAAGGGGAACCGTGGACTGACGCACGTAGATAGAGATCATCATGGATAAAGGGAGAGAGAGAGAAGGGGGAGAGATAAATCGAGAAAGAGGTTTAAATTGTTCACTTTAGATCCATGATCTTTAATGCCAGTACCTTCATTTCTCTTTCTTTTTTTCATTTCAGTTTCCTCCTCCCCCCCCCCCTCGCCTGTTCTTTATGCCCCCTGAATCTACCCTGCTGGTTCTAGGAATTCCTCCATCTCCAGTACATGATATGTGTAATAGTATATCATACATGAAACTATTAAACAAGGGTAAAAAGAATGCTTTTTAGTGTGCCCTCCTTTTCAAAATGACCTCCAGCCAGATTTCCGGGTACATTTTTTTTATTAGCTGATCAATAATGTTCATGATCCTGTTGAGATCAGTAAGCCCATCCATATAATCAGTTTGTATGAAACCCAAGGCACACGATGTGTAATTGATATTGTTCAGGAGTTTTAACTGTCTTTGAGAGAAGGCGAGAGCGATGCATTATCATTTCGTGTAAGTGATATTTTTCCAGTTGTTCTCCATGCTTAATTTTTTGGACTTATTCGTGCATTATACGTGCACAATAAAGAAATGATGTGCATTTAATGACCTATACACTTTGAATTTGAACATGAATTTTGCGCAGAAAATTTACATAACATGTACTTAAAAATACCAACGAGATACCTCCTTGGAAATACATTGTACAATAAAAACGTTAAGTTCTCAAGTCGTTAACACGAATATCAGAACATTTCAACTGTACTTAAATTATGAAAATAACACTAACAAGATAAGAATAAAGATAAAGAACAAAATAGTAATTTGGAAAGTAAGTGGTTACAAGTACATTGCTCAAATGAATACAAAATATAAGCACTAGTGGGTGGAATGAAAATGATTGGGGGAAAATGTGGTCATATATTAAGTATAACAAAGATATCTGTACTGTAATTCATGTATTCTATTCCTGGAAAGAGGAAACCCCTTGTAAAAAATACACGCAAAAAAACAACAACAAAGAACTAGAACTCAGAAGGATATATATGAATATATTGATTAAAATAAAGAATTATCAGTAGCTTATACAATATTGCACTTTAAGGGTAAGAAAGGGTATACATAGAAGAATTTAACAAAGAACTAGAACTCAGAAGGATATATATGAATATATTGATTAAAATAAAGAATTATCAGTAGCTTATACAATATTGCACTTTAAGGGTAAGAAAGGGTATACATAGAAGAATTTAACAAAGAACTAGAACTCAGAAGGATATATATGAATATATTGATTAAAATGAAGAATTATCAGTAGCTTATACAATATTGCACTTTAAGGGTAATAAAGGGTATACATAGAAGAATTTAATATTAAAACAGAGTGAGGTATTGGTGATTGTTTGTATCTAATTCTGGCTCGAGGGATTTCTGTGGTGGCCCTGAAGTACGCTCGAAAACAGGTCATGTGCGACGTGAATTTCGCGGCCAATGACGCGAAATTCACTCGGACCCGGGATGCGAAATTCACGACCCGTGATGCGAAATTCATGACCTGGGATGCGAAATTCATGACTGGGTCGCGAATTTCGCAATTGGGACTCAACGTCGCACATGACCTGTTGTCGAGCGTTCTTCAGGGCCACCATAGATTTCACAGTGATGGGAGATGCGAATTGAAGGGTACGACTGGTGTATGAGATGTTCATCTGGATGAGATGACACCGGCAGATCTTGTTTTTCAATACAACATGACAAGAAATCTCATTCGGTGACACCGCCCCTTCTTAATCAAATGAGTGGGTTTTTTCCATATGGCGAGTGAGCGAATAACAAGTGAGCTATTTTTTAAACACTTCTCTTTTAATAATAATATAGGCCCATTTCACAGACGGGAGTTCTGCTGCGCACAATCATATTTCTTGTCATTTTGTATTGAAAACCATCTGCCCGTGTCATCTCATCCGGATGGACATCTCAATGGTGACACCGGGCATCATTGATCAGAGGCGTCGATCCGTTTTTCGGATTGGGGGGGGGGGGGGGGGGGGGGCAAGACGACAAAGCGGAGATGAACCCACGGCTACTGAGATATATATATGTATATGTGTATATATGGGTGTATATATATATATAAATATATATATATATATATATATATATATATATATATATATATATATATATATATATATATATATACATAACACAGGCCTATGTCAACGTGAAGAATTTTCAATGTGGGGAAAATACGCATCTTGCTAGACTGTGAACCATCCTGTTTTTGTTTTTGTTTTTCATTTTGCGAGCGAGCGAAAAATAACAAATTTCTTGTTATGAGAGAATTGTTTAGTTATCAAAATACACTATGGGCATATATGATACCTAATATATATATATATATGATTACCTCGCTGCCAAATATGACTCTATTTTGTCACATCGCTGGTCCATTGTTGCTACCCCCGAAACCACTCTGTTTTTTAATATTACGAGCGAGCGAAGCGAGCGAGGAATCACACACTGTTTTTGATGGTAGAAGTAGTAACCCCTTCGGCAAATTACACTGTGAGCCCATGAAAAATCTACATTATCTATTCGGTCTCATCTCACTTATCGAATTCGTTTGCTTTTCAATACCATTAATATCAAAAGAGCGAGAGTATCGAGCGAGGAAAAATGTACCCTTTTCCATATGATAGCAGTGTTATTTCGTCATCATAATAATGTGATATGCGCTATACAAGAACTGAATGTTATCATTATCATCATCAGAATACACTATAAACCTGTCATGCCTGTGTGATATCTAAATAATACATCCGATCACCAGTGTGCCGAATATGACACTGTTTTAGCTACCCGGCTTGCAGTCCCAATCCATTCTATTTCTGCCACTAGCTAGCAAGCAAAGTCAACGACCAATCCCGGCAAAATTATATGGATTCGTCACCAAAAATTTGTCAACCCCACCGCTGCCCAAATATTATAATATTTTGGAATCTCGCTGCTATAATAAGCTACTTGCTGCCCGAAATCATCTTGTATCTAGCTTTTAACAGCGAGAGTAGCGAACGGGCTAACGAAAAATATGTCTTTTATTTTAAAATCTAGGCCGTTATCTGCTGAAAGTGTATCTGTTTTTAGGTCAACTGGCCGTTCGATTTCTTGGAGTGATATCTTGTTTGGTTATATTACTTCCTATGAGTAGAAGAATAGTATAACATTAGATAGGAACTGTAGATGCAAACCGATTTCCTTTCATAAGAATAGTAATTATCATCGGCATTGGTTAAGATACTTAGCGAGCGAAGCGAGCGAGCTTCCCAGTGTCCCATTTACTTTATTTTCCTTGTTTTCCGCTTTCATTTCACTTCCTTCTTTCCTTTTCCTTTTCCTTTCTCTTTATTTTTTCTTTTTTCTTTTTTTTTTTGGTTCGGAAATTATTGGGGGGGGGGCAAAATGATATCTTTGCCCCCCCCGAAATTTTCTGGGGGGGGGGGCAACTGCCCCCCTACCCCCCCCCCCCCCCATGATCGATGCCTCTGTCATTGATCGTATGTGGGAGGCAAGATATGGCGATGTCAACTTGATCGCAACAGTGACCGAGCAAAATTACTCATGAGCTCACGTCTATCATCAAATGAACTCACGCAGAAGAGTTCACTGCACGGTTTGACATCTGGCCAAGCGATAAGTCTCTTCTCTTTACTATGTATACCCTTTCAGTTCTGAGGCTTGCCTAAACTGTATGGATGCCAAGGCCAGACAGGTGCTGCAGATTCGATTAGCGGTCTAGTGTAGATCTTGTAGATGTCCAGACCAAGGCTGTACGCAGGAATTTTTCCACCGGGGGGGGGGGGGGGGGCAAGAATACGTGAAATGTTTGAGGAAACTCGCAAGCGGAGGAGCGAAGCGATCGAGCTGGTCATGACGACGTATGTGCATTTTTGGAAGTGAAATTGAAGGATCTGGTGTGCAGTTTTGGCGGATTTTTTTTTCTGGGGGCCGCAACTGCCTCCTGCCCCCCCCCCCCCCCTCACTGCGTACGGCCTTGCTTCAGAGTTAAAACCGTTATCTTCAGCTGCCTGAGGATGATTCGTTTCACTGGCTTGCTCGTCCCATTTTACGTAATAATTCGATTGTTGCACTGGTCGTGTTTCCTTCAAACATTATTTTCCATTTTTCTAAAATAGGTCAAAACTGATCACGGTCACTTCACATCATTGATAGTTAATTAGATAATGGTGGATCCAGGATTTGAAAAAAAAATAGAAGGGGGGGGGGTGATAAAACCATCTCACCTGGATACAGCGACAAAGGAGGTTGTCATTTCCGAAACCATCCTTTGGGGTTACAAACTTTGAAACAGGGTAGAATAAAACACATAAAGGATTGTTACATCACTTAAAAGGGAGTAAGTAGTTTACAAGTTTGTGCCCCCGGCTAAATCCTCATATGACTATAGTAGACCTAATCATATAGAAACTATCAAACACTAACACAGATGTGACAGGTTGGCAGACATCCTGGGGTAAAACGTGTAAAGACTGACAATACATCGTATACTAAATAAGATCTATGGCTCAAAAATATAACATTTCATTAATCCACAGGGCAATTTTATGCTGATTCATACTCTTTTTTTGCAATGTACCATTTGATTCGAAGATTGACTGTTAAATGCATATTTCACCCCCCCCCCCCCCCCATGAATCCCTGGTTAAGCCACTGGTCTTATACAACCAATAATTTGGGTCAGGCCGGGTCATGACGAAGGTCATGGGCATCCAGGGGCGGCGCCAGGGTATTTTGATAGGGGGGGGGGGGCCAAGATGACCAATATGTGAATTTATTGACGTTTTAAATGAACAAATAGGGGTATTATATAGTTGCAAGCCCTAGGTTTCTCTTTTCCCATCCTCTTCTTTCTTCTTCCTCCTCTTTTTCTTCTTTTTCTCCTCTTTTCTTTTAATCACTTGAAAAATCATAGGAGGGGCATTCGCCCCCGTGTCCCCCCTCCCCCGTAGCGCCTTTCCTGTGGGTATCTGTCCTAACGTATGGGTACGTTGATATCGGGGGGGGGGGGAGGATATCTGTTTCACGAAATGTCACCAGTTGAAATCCTATATCTTATCTATGTAATTTACTTAAGACCAGGCGTCCACTAGGGTGCGGACAAGACGCGGAATGCAAGATTAGTCAATCTGCATTCATTCGGCAACCTCTCCGCATATTCCTGAAAGATTCCGTGCACTGTCTCACCATTCCTAAACACTTCCTAGTGTTTCCGCGCCTTCGGGAGAGAGCAAAATTTCCGCGTCTAATTTTCGGTCGAGACCAAAATTTCGATGCGGAAATGAACTTCCTGACACCTTCAGCAACTTGTCCGCATTGTCGTCCGGACATCGTCAGGACCTCCCGCCTTTCTTTAACCCCTCCGCAAATGCTCCTGAAAGCCTCTGCGATGCGGATAGCTACGCGAAGGCAAGCAGAAGCCAAGCGGAATGTTTGAGGAAAGCTCGGAGCCGATTAGGATAGTGCGCGGAGCGGCTGTTGACATTGCGGTCATGACACGGAAGGGTCAAGAGCTTGATGAGCATAATTTTTGGAATATAGGTTAAATAGTTAAAGGCTTATATTGTCATGACTGTAATTTGATGACGGAATAACACTCATACCATGAAAATAGTCGTGTTCGCTTGTATTATATTTAGATACAGGCTGGTCGAGGAAAGCAAACGAATTCCGCCAGCTAGGCGACTGAATCTACAATTCAGATTATCTTATAGGCCCATAGTATATTTTGATGACAAATTATCATTTTAAACCTGAAATAGTGTACATCTTTTCTCGTTCGATGCGCTTGTTCGTATCATATTTAGATACAGGATGGTTTCGGACGCAAACAAATTCGGCGAGTGAATATTCTCAAATATATTTGAGGCCCGTTCATTTGGATGACGAGGATCGTCAAAAGAATGTGTTTTTCTTCTCTCGCTTCACTCCCTCGTAATATTTAGAAACGGGTAACATTGGATCAGCGAGGTGCCAAATTAGAGTCATATTTGGCAGCTAAGTAACCAAATATATCATGGGGATATTCTTTGTCCTATGCCTACGATACCTACAATGTATTTTCAAGACAAATGACCCTTTTTCATGTCTTTATAACAAAGCGTATTTTATGCTTGCTCACTTTGCTCGCTTGCAAAATTTTAGAGGGGTGGTTCATAATCTAGAAAGAAGCGTCATTCCTCCCCCTCCCCCCCCAAAAAAAAAACAAATGAAGCTCGCAGCCTCTAAATAGATAGATTTAAGGAATAACGATAAACAACTCCAATATTATTTGAAATAACCTCCTGTGGTTTCCGGAAGGGGGTTATGGACTGCAGAATGCAGCTTAACTTTCGGAAAATTTAATCCTTACACCCCGAACAATTAAAAATGTTCTAGCGGCACCCCTGTCTCTATGCTCCTTTGTTTAGCCAAGCCGTCTTTTACCCCCTTGATGAATAATTCCTGATGCGCCAGTACATATGAGAACAACACGAAGTCTGCACCTAATTTATAAACTTGCATTGTTTCCTCATGTTGTCCGCATGTCTTCATGGTTGTCGGCAGGTCTTCCTGATTGTCCTCTTCCTTGATTTTGCCCCTCTTTGTGTGATCCTAGATGTGTCCGCGCTGTCCTGCTACGATCAGCTTTTTTCCGCGGCATTTCGCGCCCTTCCCGATTGACTCCTAGGACACTCCCAAGTATGTCTGCAGTCAATGAGCGGAGATTCTTAGGAATGTCCTAGGAACCATGATGGGCTCACTTTTTCCCCGTCGGACAGAATGCTGAAATGACATAATTTGCTTCCACAACCCTTCCTAGTCTTGTCGGCGCTCTAGTGGACGCCAGCCCTAATGGCCATTAACCTTAATTTTAAACCGTACTGCAAAGAGTGATTCGATGTCGTTGCTCGCCGTTGTGCTTCTCACAAACAAAAAAAGTGAAGAAAAAGGGGGATGAACTGATGCAAAATCATGCCAGGATCTCAAACTCTCTAGATCTGTGCACCCCTGCCCCGGGCCCTCCCCTTGTCTTTTCATACCAAGGGCCTTGGAGTGGTTCAGAAGTTATCTTACAAACAGAATTCAGTTTGTGGCTATTAACAATTTTGATTTAAACAAACAACCTATTACTTGTGGTGTACCTCAGGGTTCCCTTTTGGGTCTTCTTCTATTTATTTTATATACCAATGACTTTCAAAACTCATCCTCTATCATGTCTATACTCTCTTTTCTTCTCTTTGCGGATGACACAAGTATATTTTTTACACATAATAATCCTCAAATCCTTATTGATAAATTAAATACTCAATTACAATCTGTATGTCATTGGGTACAAGCAGATAAGTTGTCTCTCAATTTCAAGAAAACAAAACTACACGGTTTTTAGTAATACGTTGCACACTTTACCAGGTCAGGTTTTAATGAATGGTAGTGAGTTAAAACAAACAGATTCTACAAAATTTCTTGGTCTGAATATTGATTGTAAACTGTCGTGGAAAGTCCACACCGACTACTAATGTAAGTTGCTTTCAAGAAATCTGGGAGTTATCAATGAACTAAAACATCATCTTCCTCATCATATTTTGAAAACATTATATTCTACTTTATTATTACCATATTTAATGGGATATTAATTTGTCTGGGGAAATTCTTCTAAGACCAAAATTGAATCTATATACAAAATGCAAGAGCCGTAAGAATAATTCTCCTGATTTTCTGGCACATAAAATCCATTATTCACAGACTTGTACCATTATTTTGTAGGAATATTTATGTATCAACTTAATAAAGGGGAGTTGCCGAGTGTTTTCACCCACATGTTTGTTAGAAAGAATGAAATTCATTCCTATCTCACCAGGCAATTATACAATTTTCATCTCTCCCCGTACGTACCGTTCTTGCTCTAATAACTCACACAGGACACTCGTTTTTGGAACAATTTAGAGACAAGGATAATTCAATCACCCTTGTTGTATTCATTCAAGCGTGTACACTTAAAGATTTCTTATTGCAGTCATATGCATAAGGTTCTTCATCGTTGTTTATTGCCTGTACTTAATATGTATCACTTATTTTCCTAAAAGATTATCCGTCTCTCAAAATTGCATTAGAAGTTTTATACAACCTTAAGTATTTTGTCGGGAACCTATACAAGCTTTGCGTTTTGATAGGTTCCTCATATTTCACATAATGGTGTCTGTCTTTATAACCATTATTTTTGTCAATGTGCTTTCTTTTAGTTGAACAATTATATGAAAACTGTTGTTTTGTGGAATGTGAAACAATAAATAAATCAAATCAAAATCAATCTCTATCATTACTTTATTTCTCTCTCTCTTTCTCTCTCTCATCCATTTTCTCCTTATAATAGCAACAACTGACGTACATGTATATTATGTGAGATGAAAACCATGCAGGGGTGGCGCCAGCCAGGGTACTTGATATGGGCAAGATGACGGGTTGATTATTTGCTGGTTTTTAACCTTGGCCCACAGATAAGTTTACTTACGTTTTAAATGAACAAATAGGTCTATGATATTGTTGCATGAACCTGCCA